>JABSTQ010009403.1:0-600000 GCA_013358835.2 Ixodes persulcatus
CACAGACAAGTTTGGAACCTACCACAAATCGCACACATATCTGACAGCACTTCGGACTCTCCTCGAGTTTCTGCACATCGAGGTGAAGAGCCAGGAAAAGGCATCTAAAGAACAGCTAGAGGACGCTGGTGGTAAATGTACACCCAATTTCACCAAGCGCGAGGCGAAGAAGAAGGCTACAAATCCCGACAAGCCACGAACCTCTACTGCTACTGCTCTGCATGGTGCTGTGGAAGGCCTCGAATGTTTCTTCTGCAAGTCAAAAGAGCATTGAACGCCCGACTGCCACTCAAGGATAACGCTAGCTGAAAAGAAGCGCAGGCTACAAAACGCCCAGAGATGTTTTCGGTGCATGAAAATGGGGCACATGGCAAGGATGTGTCGAGGTACACCCTGCTGCAACAAGTGCCGAGGAAGACATACATCCAGCATGTGCGACCCAGATTATACTCCGAGACGATCTGCCGATGGATCGAACGCAAAGCAAAAGAAAGACGAAGCACCAGTTAGCCTGCATGTAAACGAGGAAAACAAGCCGACAGTACTCTTAGAAACGGTTACCGCGTGGGTGGAAGGCAAAAACAGAAAAAAACGAGCTCGGATTCTTTTTGACAGTGGTAGCCAGCGCTCCTTCATCACGGAAGAACTATCAAGGAGTCTCGGTTGGAAACTGCTCGGGACCGAGATCCTGACTGTCGGAGTGTTCGGAGGCAAGAATAGGGAACGAACGTACCGCAGAGTTCAAGTGATTCTGCGCAACCAAAACAGTGGCAAGAAATATCAGATCGACGCCCTCGAGACACATTCCATCACGGAGTAGGAACTCCCTAGCCCTGAGCAGGACGTTATTGGAAAAATGGAAGAACTTGGGCTTACTTCAGGCGACGACCTGAACGGACTGGACTGTGGCGGAGTAGCGATACTACTGGGATCGGAACATTACTGAGAATGTATGACAGGAAGGATCCAACGACTGAGCAACAGCCTCACCGCAGTGGAAACCGCCTTTGGCTGGGCAATACATGGATCCACACAGTTGACTTCCGATACTGTCAGCTGTTCCCAGGTAATAGTGCTCATATCTGCTGCAGACGAGCAAGAGCAATCAATCTTGAGGAGATTCTGGGAGCTTGAAAGTGTGGGAGTACTCGAAGAGGCGGAGCGAGATCGGTCAGATAATGACATCATGCAACGCTTCGAAGCAAGCATCACCAAGACGAAGGGAAGGTACGAGGTTGGCCTCCCTTGGAAAGCAGACGTGCACCTAGAATGCAACCGAGATGTGGCATGGAAGTGCCTCGAAAGTCTACGAAGGAAGCTATACAAAAACCCAGACCTCATGCAAAGGTATGTCCAGGCTATCCGGTTGTACGCAGATAACGGGATGGCCGAGAAAGTTGAACACATAAACGGTTCCGAAGGACGTGTTTATTATATGCCACACCAAGCTGTTCTACGAGAGGGTAGCAGCACGACAAAAATGACGATCGTGTTCGACGCCTCTTCGCACGGGCCGAATTCCAGATCTTTGAACGACAACCTTGAAGGCGGTCCGAACCTGAATCCAGAGCTGGTTGCCCAACTCCTGAGGTTTAGGCAACATCGGGTAGCACTAATTGCAGACGTCGAGAAGGCCTTCCTTCAGATCGGTGTACACGAGGAGGACCGCGACGCCTTGCGGTTTCTCTGGTATAAAACGCCGCCTCAACCAGACCAACCTACCCCAGAAGTCGAGGTCTGGCGTATGACAAGGGTAACCTTCGGTACCACATGCAGTCCTTTCCTATTGGGAGCAACCCTACAGCACCATTACCAAGTTATGGAAAGCCAGTTCCCACAAACAGCAGAAAAACTGAAAAAAATCAGTATATGTTGACGACCTCTTGACCGGCACAGGAAGTGAGGAGGCGGCCCAGACGTTCTACACCGAGGCGACCGAAATATTCGGGGCAGCTGGGATGAAGCTTCATAAGTGGGGCTCCAACAGCGCGGTCTTAAAGAAAATGCTGGAGGACAACGGATCCGAAGAGAGAGCCCTTGGACAACTGACGGGAGTGGTGAAAGTGCTGGGTATAACGTGGAAGTCGAACGAAGACAAACTGTCTTTTACAACAGAACAGGTGGTCGAGTTTACAAGCCAACGCAGAAACACCAAGCGATTCGTGCTTCAGACCACGGCGCGACTCTACGACCCACTCTGTTTCCTCTCTCCTTTCGTGGTGCGAGCCAAGATCCTGTTTCAAGAGATCTGGAAGCGGAACCTGCGTTGGGATGATGCACTGCCGGGTGAACTGATGGGAGACTGGGACAGCTGGTGCGACGAGCTCACTAAACTGGGTCAGATCAACATGCCCAGGTACTACGACAGCGGACTGAGCGAAATCATCAGACACAGAGAGTTGCATGTGTTCTCGGACGCCAGCTCTTCTGCCTACGGATCGATTATTTTCCTCTGTTCAACTGACGACAGCGGAACAAAGAAGGCGACAATATTGCTCGCTAAGTGCCGCGTCGCCCCCCTGAAGGAAATTTCCTTGGCGAGACTGGAGCTCATGGCAAGCTTGATCGGATCGAGACTACTGAAGTACGTCAAGACATGCCTCGAAATCCAGGAGGACGAAGTTCACTTTTGGACGGACTCGATGATCACTTTGCACTGGATAAGAGGAGAAGCCTCCAGATGGAAAATGTTTGTGAAAAACCGAGTATTGGAGATACAAGAAAACTCAGGGGACGCAAAGTGGCACCACTGCCCGGGTAAGGAGAATCCCGCAGATTTGATGACCCGAGGGCTGAAAGTTGATCGACTGCTTTCTGCTTCGCTCTGGTGGACCGGACCAAGTTGGTTACAGCTTCCAGCAACCGAATGGCCCGAAGAAACGGTTGGGGTGCTTTCCCACGACAAGCTCGAGGAGAAAGCTTCGAAAGCTGTAGTCACTTTAGTACCTGCAGACACGTCCGTGGAGTTCATCGACATCTCGAGATTCAGTTCGGCTGTGAGACTACACCGAACAACAACCTGGGTGCTTCGGTTTGTCCATAACCTTCGATCACCAATCAAAAATACTGGATCGCTGAGCGCCGATGAGATCCAAGCAGCACAAACCATTTGGACAAAGAAGGCACAAAGCTCGGCGTTTGCCTCCGAGATTAGTTGTGCCGCTGGAAACAAGGCAGCGCCGCCTGGGTCAGCCTTGCGAAATTTCCAAACATTCGTCGACCAAGAGGGAGTGCTCCGGATCAAAGGCCGTATGCAATCAGCAAACTTGACTCGGGATGAACTTGAACCCGTCGTGCTGCCCAACGAACATCGGTATTCCACCTTGCTGACCATCGAAGCCCACCGACAGATGATGCACGGGGGGCCACGAGGCACTCTCATGCAACTTCGCGAGAGGTACTGGATCATCCGCGGAAGACAGTTGGTGAAGAAGGTAGTGCATGCTTGCGTTACCTGCCAGAGGTTCAGTGCCACTCCTGCCAGTGCTCCAACGGGACCTTTGCCGGGTACGAGAACCACGCAGGCGGACCCTTTTGAGGTGGTCGGCATAGACTTTGCGGGGCCGATGTACGTGCGAGAAAATGAACTCACGCACAAGGCATACATTGCCTTGTTTACCTGTGCCGTCACGCGCGCGGTGCACTTGGAGCTCGTGCCGGACGTCTCGACAAAAAGCTTCTTGCTTGCGTTCCGAAGGTTCGTGTCGCGAAGAGGTTTGTGCCGCATCGTGTACTCGGACAATGCGCTGTCCTTCAAGAGGGCATCCAAAGACTTGGCCGAACTCTGGAAGACGCTCCGACACCCAGAGGTGGTAGACCACTTCGCCAACGCGAATATTGAGTGGCGCTATATTGTTGAGCGGGCGCCATGGTGGGGAGGCTTCTACGAGCGACTCGTCCGATCGGTAAAAGTGGGTCACGGGAAAGTGATCGGTAAGAAATGTTTGAACTCGGAAGAATTACACACAGTTCTTTGCGAAATTGAAGCCGTGGTAAATTCACGGACCCTCACATTTGTCTACAATGAGATCGACGAGGGCGAGTCGCTCACTCCTGCAAGCTTCCTCACGGACGAAGGCTGACGGCGCTTCAGGTGGCGGAGAAAAAAGACATCACTTCGTCACCTGAGGTGCTCCGCCAGCTTTGGAGACGCAGGAAGGAGCTTCTTAACAGATTTTGGGAGACGTGGCGATCGGAGTATCTGAGAGAGCTCCGATCCGCCTATGAAAGAAAGCAAAGGAAATCCACGCCCCTTGAGGTCGGACAGCTTGTCCTGCTTAAGGAGCAGCTTCCGCGTTTGCTGTGGAAGATGGGCAGGATTGAACAAGTGTTTTTGGGTCGGGATGGAAAGATTCGTTCATGTGTCGTGCGTTTAAACAGGGGATTGTTGCTGAAACGACCGGTACAATTGCTTTATCCAATAGAAGTAACTGAAACTTAGAATGGGTTCGAGCCCATTCGGTGGGGAGTGTGTTGCAACTAACGTCGGATAAACCTCTGTTGGCGTTAGACGAACAGGGAGTAGAAGCAGAAAAGAAAGAAGTCTGCTAAGCTGCCCCGGCACGTGCGTACGAAAAAAAACGGAAAGAAAAAAGAAGAACGACGACGATGAACGTGAACGATTGAACGTTTTGGCCTTGCAAGCTTTCAAATGTCGATGTATTATTCTCAGCGGTGTAAATAGTATAGTGTTGCTCGTTGTGTGAAAATGGAACGATTACTGTGACGGCCCGCAGCGACTGCAACACCCTATGCCGTTTTGTCTGTGTTCCCACGTTCTGTGTCGGATTTCGTCCATCACGCCCAGCTGGGCAAGAAAAAAGAGGGGAGAAATAGGTGTAAATTGAAGTGTAATATTAATATTAATAACTATTTCATCGATTATGATGGAGCACAAGGAAGAAAGCTGCAGCGCGCAGCTTGACTGGTCTTCGGGCCCCTCACACAGTCAACGACAAGCATGCAGAAAATAAAAAGAGCACATATAAAGTAGGAGCACTGCACATCTAAGATTCATATGCCTACAAACTAAGGTTCCCATACATACAAAGCATGAAGCCCATGCATCAGGCACATCCATACTCCCACAAACATGCTAAATCTATCAGAAGATTAGATCTAAAACACTCATGGCAGGGGGCAACTCTTCTGGTCTGGTAAAAGTGACGGGGACCCCTCCATGACAAAGAATGAGAACGGTGGGGAGACTACAATGATAAATTAAAGAATAACCCTACCATATTTGCTGGAACACAAAACATATGAGTAGGCCCCTAATTAAATTAACTGAGCACAGATGAAGCAGATGTTTCAATGTAGGCAGGCCCAGCCTTCAAAGAGAAAAGTGTATTTCACAGCGCTCGCTGATCCTAGATAAAATTCATTTATCGATCGTGCTGGTCACAACAGCCTCAGAACTTCCAGAACCAACCACATGCCTCTCCAATCTGTGGTGCTTGCAATGAGATACTCACGTCAAGCTTACTGTTTTGCACCAGTGCTGCGGCGCACAGCTTTTCCGCATTGCATCGGTGTTCCCGGAGAAGTGGAGGCCAGGGGGAAGCGCTCGCTCGCAGTCAACAACTAGATGGAGTACATTTTTTTTTCTCAGGATCGTAGATCGATCCCTAGCTTCAGAAACCAGGGCTAAAAAAGTAGACCTCTTTCCGAACCAACCGTCCAATTCTCTCATAAAATCAACTTGCTTTATAATATTGTGATATTAAGAAACATCGCACAAAGTGTGACATTTGTTGTGTCTATAAGAGCAAAAAGCCTCATTGCTTAGCTTGACTAACAACCAGGGGTATGCAGACCCACATTTGGAAAGCACTGTACTAGAAGTCAAGCAGTGACTTACCGTAAAAAAAAAAAACTCCGGTGCTCCCAACTTTCCTTCTGATCCAAAATATCACAAACTGCAGGACTTTCACCAGACACTTTACTATAAAACATTGTTTGAAATTTTGTGACCAGAATCCAACATCCTGAAAAGTAATAAATACATGAATTTAAATGCCAGTACGCAAATATAAACAAGTTATATTCATGTTACACAGGCAGCCTTAACCTCAGTTAAGCTAACCATGGTTCGTGGCCTCTAAACTGAACCCAGAGGCTATTACATGGCTCACTAGCTCCAAGTTGACACGAAAACAAAACCAAATGTGGGGTTAGGTAATCACTATGAATACTGAAGCAGATTAATTATCAATGCATATTGTATAGTTCATAGGCGTCTTCAACCGCTTTCAACTGATTTGAATTAAATATCTAACGTAGAAGCCTCACTGTCATCGGCAGCACTAACTCCTAAAAGCAAAGCAATAACAAAAATATATATAATTCTTCTTGTTTCGAGACGTGCTGCGATTGCTATAAAGGCAGCTTTAACCCCTAGGTATGGCTCCTCCAAGAATATTTGCTGCTACGATTGTTTCTACACGACCCCCCCCCCCCCAAGCTTTCTAAAACAGTGAGTACGTTGCCACAACTTCCGGACGTGGCGAAGTGGTGGACGGCGCCATGTTCAACGCGGTTAGCAAGCCCAAAGCGAGCCCGGCAACCTCGGTCTGCTTTAGCCATGGTATCGGGCTAACTGCAGCTTGGTTTGCTGTGTAACTGCGGATAACTGCAGTTAAGCGTGACTGTGGTTGGCTTAAGTGAGGTTAAGGATGCCCGTGTAAGAAGGGTACTAAAGTTGCATAAATTGCAACTGACACTATAGTTATGTGAGGCAGTCTTTCAGTACATGCATCGGTGCAAAAGACTATCAGAGAGGAGATGATATGTGCTGTGACAAGACCAAAACACAAAAAGGAAACCATCATGCAAATCCATCTTCTCAGAACTCATGATATGATCTACCAAGAATAAAAATATAAAAACAATGGCTTACAGACGTTTTTTTGAGATTCAGCATGGTGGTGTTCGCACAGAAGCAAAAGTTTAGGCCAGATTGATCATGCTGACAAAGTCCGGGAATGCACAGAATGCGTTGACGTCACTCAAACGCATGCTGTGCATGCTCGGGGACAATAGATGATGGTCACGTGACCATATGACCACCATTGGTCACTATTTCCAGTGTGATCAAATGGTAGACTGGATCCCACTGACAATTATCACGTGAGCACCAATAGACGACGGTATCGGGCAAAGATGCGACTCTCTCCTGTTAGAGCGCAGCTCTTAGGCGCCCATTTCCGGCTTGAGCGGCGTCGGCGTCGCCGTCGCCGCCGGCGTAACCGCGCGGTGCATTATGGGACGCGTGACATCACTGATGACGTCATCGGAATCCGCATCGCCATCGTCATCATCACTGATGACGTCATCAGTGACGTCACTGATGACGTCATCGGCATCCGCATCGTCATCGTCATCATCATTGATGACGTCATCAGTGACGTCACATATGACGTCATCGGCATCCGCATCGTCATCGTCACTGATGACGTCATCAGTGACGTCACTGATGACGTCATCAGCATCCGCATCGTCATCGTCATCATCACTGATGACGTCATCGTCACGTGGCCCCCCAGGTCACGTGACCCCCTGAGGTCACGTGACCCCCTCCCCCCCCCCCCCGAGGTCACGTGACCCCCCCAGTACCCTTCCCTCCTCCTCAAGAGCTGCGCTCTAATTCGGCATTACAGGGCTTTCATTTTTAGAGCGCAGCTCTTAAGGCACGGCCACATTGGCGTCGCGGAGGCCTGCGGCGTGACGTTCGTCGCTGCCGGTTGCCGACCGAAACCAGTTTTCGGCTTCACCGTCGCGACGTTCTGCGCCGCAGAGTCAACCGCTCCTTGCGCGGTTCAGAGATCGGCGCCGCTCGCCGCAGAAGAGAGGAGCCAATGGGAGGTGGCGTAGATAGTGACGTTGCGATGCCATGGCAACGCTCAAGCCGGTCCCCCGCGCCTCTTTCACGTTCCGAAGGACGTGTTTCGTGTCGTCTGCTATCCCTACTTCGTTCCAGATGCCTTCCCCAACGGAGCGGTTCCTTGAAACTGTGCGACTGGTTCCCTTTTTATATGACAAGACGCAGCCAGACTACCAAGATAATGACGCTAAGAACAACCGCTGGGAAATTATAGGAGAGGAATTGAGTTTCTCCGTGGCACTTGTTGCTTGTCGTCTGTGTTGTGACGGATGTCGTGTTGATTTGGTGACACTTTCGAAAGTAGCCTTCATCTCTGGCGCGCCGCCGGGGCAGCAAAGCACGGACCTTTCCTTCGGTGTTTTGGTAGAACCAACTCGGCCGGACCCAAAACCTGTGTCTCCTTCCCTTCAGAGCGCGGCGACGTCGCAAGATCAACGAGCAGGCTAGGATAATCACTTTCACGCTGATCACCAGGTCATCATGGACACCTACCATGTAGGCAGCGAGTGCGGTTTCGATGGTGATATATGCGAAAGATGAGAGCCGAAACAGAAGAATCTACCGAAGAGCAGACGACGAAAGAGCGGGAAATCCGGCGGGAGGCGCGCGCGCGATCGCGAGAGCCAGTGCTGCCACATGACGACCGCAAAACAGAGGCAAATGTGGACTCCTCGGGTTGGGACGCCGGACGGCGGTGCCGCCCAGCGGTGCCGACCGGCGGCGCCGTTCACGCTAGTGTGGCAGGCCTTTAGGCGCCCGTTCCCGGCTTGAGCGGCGTCGCCGTCGCCGTCGGCGTCGGCGTAACCGCGCGGTGCATATTATGGGAAATGTCCCATAATGCACCGCGCGAGCCCCCCCCCCCCCCCGGGGTCACGTGACCCCCCCGCCCCCCCGAGATCACGGTCCCTCCCCCCCCCCGAAGTCACGTTCCCCCCCCCCCGTGGTGCATTATGGGAAATGTCCCATAATGCACCGCGCGAGCCCCCCCCTGGGGTCACGTGACCTCGGGGGGGAGGGGGGGGGTCACGTGACCCTGGGAGGGGGGGGGTCACGTGACCTCGGGGGGGAGGGGGGGGGAGTAAGCACCGTCCCCCCTCTTCCTCAAGAGCTGCGCTCCAATTCGGCGTTACAGGGACTTGTAAACGGCTTTCACTTTTTTTTTTCCACACCCTTCCCTGGCTGGTAGTCACAGAAAATTGCGATCAACAGCCAGCAGGGACGCGGTCTCTACCTCTCTACTGAGCTCATTTAAGAAAGGAAGGAAGTGCAGCATGTGTTAAACTGGCACCTTATGCCGAACAGACCAAGAGGAGTGGGTCTCGGGCCTGTTGATTCTTTATTTATTGGCGTCTCAGCTTTCGAAACCATGGATGGTGCACCTATTTTTGCCTGACTGTGAGTAAAGGCTGTTTTGTATAGGCCAATAAGCTGTCTACAATTCGCTACGTGACTGCCTTTCTAGAAATGCGCATGCAACGCCTTATTTATACCGATTCTCTGCACATAAAGAGTGCAGGCCCATGTCATAAGAGAAAAACGTTGAACAAGAACTTCTTCTTTGGCGTTTTGATTGCATACCAAGAATAATTTTGCTGGGTCGGTGGTTTCAGACTTTCCTGAGAATCAGGGCCCGTTTGCTCGAAGCTGGTTAACTCTAACCGCGGTTAAAAGTTAACCGCGTTTCCCTACCTAGGTACCTCCGAGTACCTAGCCGCGTTCGACAAAACTCGACGCACAATTTCTCCGTGTTTTATTATTATGCGGTAGCTCCCGCCACCTGCCGGTCGAAGCAAACAAATAGCCTTTTAAACACTTTTTCGCTAGTTTTGTCTTTATTAAGAAAAATAAAACCGACATCTTATCGCAGTGTTTCATTTTATGAATAAAATATATAAATATACTTTAAAAAATCATAAATATTTTGATGCATCTATTGTTTCGCCAAACACAGCATAAGTTTACAGCGTTGATTTCGGATCTGGCAACGGTCTTTATAGATTTGTTGTTTTGTTCTGGTATCTTGCAACGCACGTTTTCCGCGCTTTAGTTATCAGCTGATTTTCACTGTTTGTCTTCTCTGCCGTTTGCCCAACCGAACCTCCGACTGGCCCGCCGACTGACTGACAACTGATTTGCGGACGGATTGGCTAAGATAAGGGACGCAATGTCGACTGTGACGCGACGCCGACATCGAAGAGAGCGCGTGTTCGCCCAGTACGCTGTTGTGATGACGGGACGGCAGCGTGTGTTCCGTGACCGCTGGAACCCTTTGGAGGGGTTCGACGAGGACGAACTGCAGGAGCGCTTTCGATTCGGTCGCGCGGGCATTGTGTTCCTCGCCGACACACTACCCCCGGACTTGGAGCGGCCGACGCCTCGCAGCCGCGCCCTCTCTGCAGAGCAGCAGGTCATTGTCGCCCTGTAGTTCTACGCCACGGAGAACTTCCCCATCACCGCAGGGGACTACATCCCCGTGCACGTCTCCACTGCTTCGCGGACTGTGAGGCGGTTGACTCTGGCCTTGTCACGTCGTGCCCTAGACTTCATAGGGTAAGTGGTTTGGAGCATCTCCTGGCGTGTCCCCATACTAGGCGCATGTGCATGCCAGTTTTCCGAGAAGGAAGCCTGGGCCTAGATCGCTCGATGAGCAATCACCGTTATTTCAGAAACCCTTTGTATCGAAATTTTGGTGCGTGAATACCTGAGTTCGTTGAAGGTGGTCTTCTCAGCACACCTATTCTGCAATTTATTTACGGCGCACCACCTGTGCAATGTCCCTTCAGTTTTTGTTTCTTAAGCTGTAGACTTGCTAGCATGAATATCTGCCAGCGTATCGATCCCCCCGTATACTGGTACCTCCCTAAAGGAACATTAATAGTGTTGCTTCAGCACTCGATATTTGTTTTCTGGTTATGAGCGTGACATGCAGACCAGTGAACTGAGCAGTAAAATTACACGAACCAACTGGAGTGTACAAAATGACTCCCTTAGTACCTATTATTGTGGCAGGTGCAAATGCAACTAAACTACAAATAAAGTAGGAGTGCAGATATTTATAAACAGCCTGGTTTCTACACTCCCAACTATGCACTTGGTGCTACTGAGCTAGTCTTGCGGCTACTGAGTACTGTCATTGTGCGGACAAGGTTTTTATTGCTCGCTATTGATGAAGATGAATGATAGGTGTGTTATTTCTAAGCATGTGATCACAACAATAATACCATCGCTGTTAATGTTATAGTTCTACAGACTGACTCAAATTCATCTACAATGCAGATGGCCTGGTGAAGCTGCGGGTCATGCCTTGCAACAGGCCTTCTTTGAGGTCGGTGGGTTTCCTTCCGGTCACGGGTGCTGTTGATGCCTGGAAGCCCCCACGACTCTAGGATATTCACCGAGGGCTCGGTGTCAGGCAAGCTGGCCGATGGCGTTTACGATGGTCTACTGCTTGGAGATAGTGGCTACACCTGGCAAGCCATGGCTGATGACGCCCTTCTTCTCTCAGTCATCAGCAGTGGAGCTCGCCTACAATGCGTCGCATAGCACAACGAGGAGCATCGTGGAACGGTAAAGCCAGGCTATGCGTCCTGGTTCGACGCTTCAGGGTTTCGGCACCTCGAGCCACCTAAACTTTTTCATATGGTTGTGCCTGCGCTTTACATTTGTTGCCATTTTTATGTTCTTGCATAGAAGGCTACGGCTGCTCAGAAGCTAGGAAAGGAAGGCGTATCTCTACTCCACCTTATTTATACTGCTGGCTATAACCTACTGCCATAGCCTGTAATGTTTATTCTAAGGTTAGCCAGCTTTGTGGGAATGAAGTAAGTCAATTCACAATATTCAGCCATTTGTCAGCTAACTCTATATGTCACATTAATTATTATATTTCTTTCGCTCTTTTCTGTTTGAACTCCAGAATAGAAGTTAGAACTTCTCTGAAACATATCCTTCCTGTTGGTGCTGTATGACTGGGTTTATTAACCTACAAGGTTTTACTAGAAGTTCATACTTTTCAAACGATAACAGTTGTTAGAAATGCGTAAATGTAAAGCAATTCTTAGAAAAAAAAAGAAAAGCAATGCTTGCAATGTGAAAAAAAATATTACACATTGGCTTAGGCAGGTATTGTTTTTGGACAGTTTGAGTACAGACATATTCAAACATATCCTCCTAAATACTGCTCATCTCAAACTGCATTTTCCTTGCAGGTTTTTGCGAAGAACATTTTCATTAATCAGTGATGGGATTGCTGCGCCATTTGCCCCAAAGTGATTACCCTGCTACGTTCTGCTACATTTAACCAAAATGTGAGGAATTTGCTCCAACATAGTGCCAAAACTTAATGTCACTTTAATAATACTGAAAATATAATAGCTCGGGCCTCGCTGCCCGGTCGGACCGTTATGAGATGCTTATGCAAGTTTTCAGGTTTTCAAAACTTTTGATTATCGTCTCAAATACCATACTATTCAATCACATTTTGTATGAATGACAGACAGTATCTGGAAGTTTCGTAATAATTTTCATGTTAGTCGTCTGCTTATTCTGGAGGGTTAGCTAGTGTTGTTGAGTGCGCTTTTCACCGCGGTCTGGTGTACTGCAGAGAAACAAACATCACGGAGTAGGCATCGCGATTTTGCATGTCTTGCTTCGCCGCAGCGCACCTCCGTGTTAAAGGCCGACCAACAAGCAGAGAGAAGGAAACCCTCCCTCAATTCCTCTATTCCATTTGAGAAAGAGGGAGACCTTCCTCCTCTCTACCGGGAGTAGTTCAGAGATACGCTCCTGTGTGGAGAGGAGGGGAAAAGTGGGCGAGTGGGAATGGAGAGAAGGAAACTGGGAACCGGTTTTTTCCCCGGTAGTAGATTCTGTAGGTCGGACTTTAAGCGGAAAGCACTCCTCCAAAGCAAGACGCAACACAATTCCTGAATACAACTTCGTCTCGTAAATATGATAAGATTGTGAGATACTAGCGGTACCTTTTTCGAATTCAAGATTTAGTGAGGGTACTTCGGTATTGCAAGAACATTTATATGTGCTCTTTTGTATGTTTATTTATTTATGCCAACTCATTTGTTTAGCTGTCAATTTTCTATAAGTGTGAGTAGATTAAAACTAAATTGACAGGAGCAGTCAATGGAATCTCGGGAAGAACCTGAATGAGTTCGGCGGGATTGTTTTTAAGTTTTGTTCACGTGCCGTTTTTGCTATGAAGTTCTACAGATAAAATGTAATTTATGTTGATAATCAAATGACAAGTGCTTTGCTTTTTATCTGAATTATAAATTGCAGTTTTATTACAACCTCTAGAACTTGAAGGAATCATCAGTTTATTTGATCAATGTTATTGTACTATTTCAGTGGCATTCAGTACCTAAACTAACCATTCAAAGCAGTTTGTGTTGCCCTTCATCACTCACATTATTGTCACCTTGTCATGGTGCTTCTCCATGCAACTAAACGCTATAGTTTTGTGTTTGAGGGACTCCTGCTGTGTAGTTGATGCTAACAAAGGTTTGAATGTTCGTGAGAAGGCAATGTAGACATTGACTTTTAGTTGGACAGGCCGAAAAATTAAGCTTGACATAATGTTTGCATTGGTATGAATAAAAATTAATGTGCGCTTATGCTACAGAAGTTCTTTTTGTTGCTCCAAAATTGACTTTTGACTGCTCCAAGAGCTGCGCAAAAATGACTCGGACCGATCACATCACTGGTATCTTTAACAAAGTCTGCATATCATTACTATGTTAAAATATTCCAGCAAAAATATAAAATATTAGGCATAATACCATGTTTTCAATGGGCTGGAGCGATGATAGACATCACATGCCGACCTCATTAGATGTTCTTGTTAAACCACTTCAAAAGGATAACAGATATTGCTCTATTTATACACTGTGCAGGATGATAGGCCAGCTCAAGCGTAGGTTCCACTGCCTCCATGCTGAGTTGAGGATGCAGCCAGAGAGATGCTGCGACATCACTGTCGCGTGCTGTGTCCTGCACAACCTGGCCAAGACATACCCCTGCAGCATGCCAAGGACTGTCCTCCCCGAAGAGGTTCCCGTCGAGCCCGTGGCAGCGGGCCGTGACGAAAGCAATGAGGCTCGGTACGCCATCATCAGCCAGTTCATCGGTTGAGCGTAAGTATACCAATGTATTGCACATGCTGCTTCGCATGGTCTTGAGTACCAGTGCATTGTGCTGGCAAGGTACCCCCAATGATATAAAGTCGTCAAACATTACCTTTTACAACTTATCCTCTGTGATACAATGTTGATATATGGAATTTTTAATACGCTGTACATGCTTTAATTATATTTCATCTCACCCGACGAAGGACTAGGGCCCATAGCAAATATACCTCATGGTTTCAAATAGGCTCGTGATTGGACCCGGCGGCCCGTAGCATTGGGCTTTAGTCCATCGTAGGACGATACCGAGTATAGCAGATCTGAATCCAGAAATCTATTGACAGTTGCAAGTAAAATGAATTTTATTTCTCAGCAGCTGTGTTGGCTTTGTCATATGTAAACAAATAGATTCAAATTAAAAATTTAAAACAGCGTAATATGTCAATGTTTACTCTTCTCCTAATTGTTTTTTAACAATTTGATTTGCAATTCTGCACGCTGTGTTTCCAGTCCAATTAAAGGTTTTTTTGGTCCTCTAGTGATTTTTTGACTGATGGTAGAACTCCTCTGCAGCAGTTGCTGCTGCGATCGTTGCCGTGACAGCTTGCTTAACCCTTTCTGTGCACTCCTTCTCCAGCAGGAGATTCACTCCCTCCAGCTGCTGCTGCCTCTGTCTCCTGCAGGAACCGCTGTGAAGCCTCCCGGCACCAACGTCAGCTGTACGGCACATTCGTTGGAGCCCGCTGCACCGCCTCCTGTGGCAGACTCTCGTGCAGCACTTCCGCTCCCAGAGGGACCGGGCTGTGGATCTATTCCCCTGGATCTGCGACAAATGCATGTGTAAAAAGTGGTCAGGTTTTGTTCTTGTCAGTACGAGCAAAGAGAACACACTGTGCATAGTTTGTAACCCTGATAAAGATGCCGATGCTGTGCCAAATTTCATTCATACGTGTTGGTGCAGAGGACAAAGTTTGCTAGCTAAGTTGGTTTATATACTGATGTGCAGGCTTGAGGTCGGAGCATAGTGTCGTTATTTCTTGCACAATTTCCCAATACATGGTGTGGGAAAATGCGCATTTGGTTGTGAAGAGCATTTGCATGCATGTGTTCATACACTTTCACTGCTAAAGGTTCGAATGCAGCTGTGTAGCTATGTGATTAACAGTTCATAAAATTAGTGGTCACATTTCCAGTCAAATCTCGTTGAACTGTGCACAATGATAGGACAACTTCAAACATTACAGCACATAGTTTCACTGGCATTGATTTTACTTGCACAGGTTACCATCATGGTAGTCGTTAACTTCACGACGGGAATGGAGGTAGTGTTTGAGCCAATTTTCCGAAGTTGGTAAAACTAGCAACAGGATGGTTGTACTGTGTGTGATCTTTTAATTTACAGATTGAAAACCTGTTACAGTTAGCATAAAAAAAAGCCATTGCCACTTTGTTGCATTTAATTTTTATTAAGATTATGGTAAACAGCTTTACCTCCTGATTTTTCATTGCATGCCGTCCTATTTCATAAATTTGTAGCTTCGGTAAAACTCCTTCAGCCTTGTTGAAAATAATGAGAAATGTGGTAGCGCTTTGTCTTGTCAAATCTTGGAGTGTACTCTGGAAGACGGTTTCGCGACTTATACTTCGACCCGCCTTTGAGCTTTTGTGGTTGAAATAAAACTGAAGCCAGATTCCCGAAACTTTCTTACGACAAAAGAGCTTGTAGATGTATCTTACGACAAAGTTACAAACTTTTGAGTATTCCCGAAGCAAAATGTTCACAAGTGTTGCGCAAGTTACGGGTTTCGTCGAAACATGCGCAAAACTTACAAACATTTTGCTTCGGGAATGCTCAAAAGTTTGTAACTTTGTCGTAAGATAAATTTACTAACTTTTTTTGCCGTCAAATGTTTCGGGAATCTGGCCTCCGGCCTTTATATAAAAGTACTCGGCAGTAATGCTATTAAAATGGCAACATGCCCATCTTGTTATCAACGTTTGTCCTCGTCTTTTAGAGCCTCGCCTGGAGCGACAGTTCTGCTTTACTATGACCGGTTCCTTAGCACCATTTACTCGTCACTCAATCGGGTCTAGAAACCAGTCACCTACTCTTCCGTGTCACCTATCGTGGCAACCAAACTCGCACAGGTTGGGAAAGTCCTCGCCGATCGTCTCGAGGACGGCTTCGACGAGGGGCGTCAAGACATGGGGGTTTGGCCCAGCACCTATGAATTAAGGCATAGTAATTTCATCTCGTCTGCTACTTACTCGAGTCATGAGCAAAAACAAAGGAGGTGGGGTTCACTGTTCAACCAAGTATGTAAATGGAACTTTCATGGGAAAATCAAAATAAACAAATACTGCATGAGGCATTCTTTTAAACATTCAGTAACTGCGACATAACATTGCTGAAACTGTGGACTATGTAATCATGCAATTTTTACCTTCTTACAGTTTGGTCTGTCGGCCTCGGTTGGCCTGGACCATTGTGCTCTCTAAAAATGTGTGTTAATATTGTGTCCAATGTTTTGGGTCTTCCACTAGAACTGTTTTACGAGTTCCAGACAGCCTGTGCAGAACTTGTACATAAACTGCAATAAATGGTCTTCTGATGCTGTAGCACTGCTTTTACTGCTGTTCTTAGAAGATGACAAGTCGGCTCCCAGCAGAGGGCAAAGATGCACGAATATACAAATGTCCACATACACGTTTTTAGGTTTGATTGTCCATATATTATCACTAAAGCAATGCAATATTTTTTTAACTTGAGAACATAATGAACTTACCTGTGCGCTGTTCGTGCTTCTTGTATAAGCTGGGGTGCGCAAACAGCCCATGCCTGTCTTACTGTTTGGGTCGTGATCGTAGCACTGAACTTCCCCATAATTTGATATTTTCGCTTCCCCACTACCCGAATTAGTTCTAATTGTTCATCCAATGTCCAATTCCACTGCCGTTTCATGCTGATGCTTGATGTCGCCTGACTGATTTTCGATTTCAGACTGGTTGTGATCGTCTGCTACGTAATTATGTGTCTCTTTATAATCCTAACAAAACATCTAGTTATCACAAAACAAAATAAATTGACGGAAGACAAGCGCAAGAGAAAACATGGACACTTCTTTCATGATAGAAGCTTTGTTTATTTCCCAGTTGTAAAAGTTCGGAGACGACAGTACCGAAGTTCGATCGAATGCCGTGCCGGCAGTTTCTATGTTTTTAGTCTACATCTTGCCTTCGTTGAACCGTCTCCCGCTGCAAGGGGGTCGTCTGTGTTGTGGATGCGCTGCAAATACAATACACGGCGAACTGTACTATAAACCAGACTCCGCGATTAGAGGCAGTTTTTCGGAGAGATTTGTTTCACTACCATGCGATTGCGGCTCAAGGTAGGTTTTAAAAGTGAAAAAAAGAAAGCTGGACGTTGATTACAACGCAAGATCTGCTGACATGACATTTTGATAGCGGTACGATCTCATAACTTTCTCGTGAAGCATCGCGGCACTCACGTAGGTAATATATTTTGAAGGTCCCGCTGACTGTAGCATTCGTTGAAACAAGTCCACTTCAGAGGGCGATGCGTGAACTCGAACTTGACGTGACCAGTCAAGCGTTGCCCTGCTCCCACAGCACGCTCGCCGTCCGGCGGTGGGCGAGCTGCCGTCGACTCCGACTGTAGACTCTGTGTTTAAATGTCCCTTTCGTGGCACGAGGATGACGCATCTTTATAAAAATAAATGTTCCCAAGCGTGACGAGCAGCCGTAGCAGCCATATTGTCTGATGCTAGGTACTATTTGACTCCGGCGTCCCTACTCTGCAGGTCACGTGACCTAAAATTCCCCCTCGTAGGGACATCCGGTTAACCGCGGTTAGTTAACCAGCTTCGAGCAAACGGGCCCTGTTGCCATCAGTTCACAGTCGTCATCCTGGTACACTTCTTACTGAAGTCCTCTCAGGGCGAACGTCCTTAACCAGTCGCTGCCACCATGTTGTGTTAGCATGGGGACAAAGAACACAACCATTCCCTCTCGAGCCCAGAAAAAGAGTGTTCTTTACTTCGTCGTCCTCTAGCAGCCCCCCACCTTTGGCACGCTGTAGCACGCGTAACCTAGCTTACTGAACAAATATCACGCGGCCGATGCAGCTGCAGCTTCAATCCCCGACATTGAATTTCTTCAGTGCAGTGCCTCAAACACCTTCGATGCTTGTGAGAATGGTGGCGCCAGCACAGCCACCGCGCTCCTGTCGTCCTCGTTGTATTTCTACAACGTGGAGGCAAAAATGACTAACCATCAGCAGATGAACCCGGGGCACCGGTGGGCTCGAGTTCCTGTATAGGCTCCCTACGGGAGCCAGAGTTGCGCGTCTGTTTTCCACGTGCTGCCGCGCCGCTATTCGCCGAGATCCGATCACGTGAGGAGCCGGATCAAGTGCTGTGCAGGAAAGTAGACGTGGCACGCGCCCCTTCGTACGTTCCCCTGCTTTTGAGCGCGCCGCGCACCTCGAACGCGCGGCGCCGCTATTCGCCGAATTCAGTCACGTGACGAGCGGGATCAACATGCCGTGCAGGAAAGACGGCGCTACGGAGATGAACGCGCAGCTCTGGCTCCCGTAGGGAGCCTATACAGGAACTCTACGATGGGCTATCTAAAAGTGCGCCCTGTCGGCAGTATTGCAGCACATTCTTCGGCGGAGTTGGAGCGGCGGAGTTGGAGCACAGAGAAAACGAAGACGCACAGATCACCGAAAGAAGACGGTCACCGTGGGCTTCCTAAACCTCCAAGGAGCGCGCCGGGAGCAGAAGTGGCAAGAATTGTTCTATGAGATGGAAGCCGCGAACATGTCGCTGGTCGGAGTGGACAAAACACACGTGCGGGATTTCGAGGAACCCCCTGTGCACGCCAACTGGTGCTGGTCAGGGTGCAGTCGTGTAGAGGGACAAAGCGGGGTGGTGGAGTGAGGGCCTTTTGACACAGTGTGGCACCGTGGCAGCGAGTGCCCAGGAATTGCCAGGACCACATGTGGCTAACGGGTGAACTTCTAGGTGTTTCAGTGGTAGCGTGCGTTGTGTACCTTTCGGTGGGAAGCGCGCGCCGTGAGGAGAACTGTTTCTCTGTTCAGTGCATAAGCGCCGACGCAACAGAACTGGCAGATGGTAAAGATCTGCTTGGTATGGGAGACTTTTATGGTGACTTATACGAGTTGGACGGGTGGGAAGACGACAACGGCCGCCTGCTGCAAAAGATGGCCGAGGACCTAATTCTAGAAATGGCCAACCTACGGTCCGCATGTGGGGGCCAATATACATGGAGCGCTCGCAAAAGCAGATCATGCACCGATTACGTCCTGATATCGCCCCAGTTGGGGCGATACCTAGTACACGCCTAAATTGATGAGACAGGAGCGAAAAGTCTTGGCAGTGACCACAACAGAATCACGTTGCAGTTGTCTAGAGGGACGTGGAGGAAAGAAAGAACGACTCGGGAAGTCGCGAGTCTACCCAGTCTTTCACGAACAGCTGCAATTAAGGTGGTAGACAGTTTTGAAAAGAGCGAAAAGAGGAAGGCTGCCTCGGGGTACGCAGAATGCATGTTTACTCTAAAACAACTAATCAGACAACACTCGACAAATGGCAAGGTCGAACGAAGACGAAGGAAGCGCTGGTGGGATAGAGAGGTACAGGCTGCAATCCAAGTACGACAAGAGGTGAGTAGGCATCGCCGCGCACTTCAAACAGGGTCAAGCCACGAGGTAGTTGAAAAGTGGAGGCTTTACCAGGAACAGAAACGCATCACAAAAGAGCTGATACAGCAGAAGATAGCTGCTGCTGATCTAGACACGATGAGGGACATTCGCTCAAGCGAAAGAGATGCGCCCAGAAAGTTCTGGAGGTATTTTGGAACACTGGACGGAAGAGATTAAACCCCAAATATCGTTGACGAGTGCACTGGCTTAGAGGTGGTGGCTCTGGACCAACACCTGACGGAACATCTCATTGAGGTGTTTGCACCACAAAGAACGGAACTCCACCAAAATACAACCCCAAACTATATCACTCGGAATATAATCTCGCATGTACCTACAATAAGATCGGTTTTGTCACAGTTGTTCGAGCGCTGAATCACATCAACAGCAGCACGGCACAGGGCTTGGATGGAATCCCAGCATGTATACCCAAAACACTCGGGAAGGATGCCACAGACCAGCTGGCTGAGGTATTCATAGATATCCTTTCCGGTGAAGGAGATGTCCCCCGAGACCGGCGAGAAGGGAAGGTAGTCCTCGTGCCGAAGAAAGGAGTGGATAACCGGTTGCTGCGGAACTACAGGCCACTTACAGTCACCAGCACCGTGTACAGGATTTTCGCGACCATAGTGAAGGAACGCCTGACAACTTGGGTAGAGAGAAAGGTCATCCTCACCGGGCTTGAAGGAGGATTTCGTCGTGGCAGGCGTCTTGAAGACAAGGTATACACCCTCACCCAGTGTACCGAGGGGGCCTGCAAAGAGGAGAGACGATTAATTTGCTGTTTCATGGACGTGGCAAAGGCGTATGATAGCGTCCCACATGACCACCTCCTTACAAGATTGGAGCAGCTTGATATGCCGCCACAGTGGACCGGACTCATTCGCCGGCTATACACGGGCAATACAGTAAAAACACACATAGGAAAGGCCACTTCAGATGAGGTAATGGTGACGCGTGGACTGCGACAGGGTTATCCGCCCTCACCGCTCCTGTATATGTTGTAACGTTGCACGCATGGAGGAGAGGTTGATTTGTTCAGGATTGGGTTTCTTGCTACAACAATGGAGGAAGGAGAGACGGTAAACTGGGTACTGCCTCCAGGCTGACTTTCGCAGACGACATTGTGCTCACAGCTGGATCTGTGGAAACTATGCAGCAACTACTCGATATATGCGCTGGTGAGTCTGCAGTGCTTGGTCTTCAGTACAACAGTACGATGTCCGCAGTGGTACCGTTTGCCGGCTCGGAGGAAATTAGGATCGAAAGCCTTAAGTCGGGTGTGGACGACATACCGGTTTTTAACATGTACAGGTACCTCGGAGTTACCCTCTTAAACGAGGTGGACTATCTGAAAGAGCATCACACCCACCTTCGACTGGCCGCTATGAGAGGAGCCAGCATGCTCGGCAAGGGCAGCCTGTGGAGCTGCAATAGATTCATAAAGAGCCAGGAGTTATGGAAGGCCGCCATGGTGCCCGGTTTGACATTTGCCAATGCAGTGGTATGTGTGCCGGGCGAAGTTAGAACCGTCTTGGAGCGCAGACAGCTAGAGATGGCGCCAGGCACTGGGCTGCCATGGGACGGTGGCTAACGAGGCGGTGCAGGGTGACATTGGCTTGTCATCGTTCGAGGCACGGTAGGCAACCAGTAAAGTTGGGTATGACGGGAGACTTCGGCACATGAACCGCTGCCGCTGGGCGAAGAGGTTGTTCGTGTACACCCACCTAACTTCCGTGCGGACCCGGTGGCAGAAACGTCTTTACCAACTGGGAAGAAAGTTAGTCTTTTTCAGAGCACCGGTGGCCTCCACCGGTGCTCTGAAAAAGCCGAACTTTCCACGGGGAAAGAATGGGAATCCGAAGTGCGAAGGAGGGTACGAGAGCAGGAGACCGTCCAGTGACTTGAAGCTACACAAACTAAGTCAACGCTGACAATACAAAGGGCGTACATAAAGCTCGTGTTATTGTCACGAAGGAATAGAGATTCAGCAATCAAACTCGAGTAGAAGTTGAGACATTCTCTACGTCTTCGCCACCAAAAGTTAACCACTTTTTTCAGCGATGCACCATATGCCGGAGGCCATTGTTATAGAACTCCTCGTTTTGAGTGTTCAGGAATCGCTCCACTTCAGCAGTCACTTGGTCGCCGTCCTTGAAATGCTTTTCTCTTATTTGGCCACACTGGATGCGTCTGCGCCATTCAACCAAAGTGTCATAAACTGGGGCGTTGTCCCCGAACTCCGCCACCAGCTCGGAATAAATCTCCTTGGCATTGGTTCCTTTCAAATGGAGAAAACGGATCACTGCATGTGCTTGGCACCGACGGGCGGTGCCATTTTTGTTTCGACTTCCTAGCTGCTTTCCGAGCTACTATAGCATGCGATGTTTATACTGTGCGGAAACTAGAGGGACGCGCGCTCATGCTGATGCCCGTTTTGTTCCGTTTTGTTTTCGATTTTGTGTGCCGATAATACTAACTTTATGAACGCCCCTCGTATACGCCTCCGAAAAAGAGCAAATCACCGTAAAGATGCAGCTATATGATAACAGCTTCGGAAGCTGTCTACTGTTCTAGGCACGTGAGGGTGCTCTTCGAACGCTTGTCTACAGTCCACGGTTCGACACTAGCGTAACGTCAACCATGCCGAGTCTGTCAGGCGAATGAAGAAACAATAGAACACCTCATACTCGAGCGCAAGGGCATACTGCCAACCCTCGCAGAAGAGCTGGACACACCCCCTGGGACGGTGCGGCGTCTAGCGATGGCACTGGGCTTAATGACAAAGCATAAAAGCCCGCATCCACCCACCGGAGCAAACCCCAGTGGTCGCGCCAGCATCTACGTGGCCTCGCGGTTTGGTGTTGAACGGACTAATGGCGCGTTCACACTGGGAGCGGATCCGCAAACGCGAAGCGGATCCGCGCGTTCTCAACCGCAAAGCGGCTAGGATCGAGCGGTTTGAGCGCGTTTTTGCCAACCGCTTCGGGACCGATTTCTCCCAACCGCTTTCACGAACCGCAAAGCGGCAACCAATCACGACGCGACGCTGACGTGACGTCAGTGACTTTCAAAACAAGATGGCACCTGTCGCTGGTGAGGCGTCCAAGGCGCTGTAGTCCTAGCGTTGCAGCATACAAATCAACGGAGAAACGCGATGTTCACGTCCGTCACTTGAATCCACCGCGAAAAGAATTGACTCGTAATTTTAACGGGCTTCGCAACGGTGATTTGGTTCGGGTAAGCGTTTGTTTATTATTCCGGGCGCCACAGCCCGAAGCTTGCTGCCTTGTCAGTCTCTGCCCGTAGAACGTCGGAACCCGCCCCTGATCGACCGAAATGTCAGCTTTTGTACCGACTAACGCAGTCGCGTGAACTATTTGAAAGCTTTCGACACCGTGCATGACCACCACGAAGGCCGATAGAGACGTCGTGAGCCTGATTGCGTAGCCAACGCACTGCCGCGTTGCGGGCAGGGTACCTGCGCTAGCTCGACCTGTAAAGTTTACTACGAACAAAACAAATAAAGGGAACCTACTCAAGGAATAAAGTGTACGTACCTGATGTTGCAGAGGTAATCCAAACGGCGTTTATTTGAGCTAAATGTCAAACAAACAGTAGACTCGATCGACGTGCGAGTGACGAAAGGAGAGTCCGCCACCAACGAAGCCACGACCGGCTAGCACCGAACACATTCCCCCACACCACGGTCTACCCCACGGCTCACAACTTAGAAAATGATAAGAGCGAACGAAGGGGGAAAAGTGGCCCTCTATCCCGAAAACAAGGTCAGCTATTCATGCGGGAAGGGTCCACTTCGAAGAAAAGGTCGGGGGCATCCTGTTCTGAGTCAGCAAGGCGCACCTAGCTGGGCTTTGCTTGTGGGCGAAGTCAAGGGAATCACAGGCGAGTTTGGCGGGTCCATGCTTCTTTTTTCGCTGCCTGAACTTGTGATGCGTGCGAACATCCCCGAGTTCAGTGCCAAAATTGCAAAATTTTGGCTTTGGATCGTCGATTAGAGTGGATTTTGGATTGTAAAACAGGGTTGCCAAACACAAGTCTCAAAAGATCAGGCGTGAACGCCGAGAACCCGCCAACCGCCTCTCGGTGTGTCTGAACGGGGTCGCTCGCGAACCGCATCCGCAATCGCTTCGCGAACGCGGATCCGCTTCCAGTGTGAATGCGCCATAAGAGACGCTTAGAAGAGTGGTGGAGAAAAATCCATCACAGATGACACTAACCACAATTCACTGCAGGGGCGGATCCGGAACTCCGTTTCGGGGGGGGGGGGGGGGGGGGGGGGGCGGAAAATTGTGAAGGATACTATTTTCCCATTCTTTCTTGTGCACGGGGGGTCCACCCATGTCAAATTGCCCTCCGAGTGGGGGATCGGTGGCCGAGTGGGCTGAAGCGCACACCCAGCTCGACGCGCGTGGAGCGAAAGCTCGCGCTGCAGAACCCAGGGATCCTGGGTTCGAGCCCCACCCCTGCCCGTTTCGATCTGGATGAGCATCGTACCGGCGTGCGGTCGTGTATCACTACTGCGTGAGCACGTTAAAGACCCCAGGTTAGCAGTCGTACTGCACTGGCAAAATTGCTCATCTACAGTGTAAACCAGTGTCGCCCCTACTGGCAGACCAACCTTACGCTGTATAAATCACTAAAACGTCCAATTTGACTTTTGACTTTTGCCCTCCGAGTAGGGGGGAGGGAGGGGGGTCGACTTTGTTTGGGGGGGGATTCACTGTGACACCAAGAACAAACTGGTCCCCCCCCCCCCCCCCCCCCCCCTAAAGGTTTGGGCCCGTTTATTCACACCCGCCCGATTAAAATAGAAGAGCTGCAAGTTCATCATCATCGTCATCATTTATCCTAACAGCTTTGAGGACTGGGAGATCCCACAAGAAGCCGCCGCCTACATTGCGGCTCCCGTGGAATCAGCTCTGCAGCTTCTTCTACGCGGACGGTGGACCAGGGGGGCTCTTGCCCCGATGGCCATCGGTGTCGGTGACTGCGAACTCCCTTCAATAATGTCATCGCACGGTCGCGGTTTGGAGCGTTTGGCGACGTTTTGCAGCGCCCCATAGTGAAACGGCCGTCGGACGCTCTCGGGCGCGGCTGTGTATATGTTCTCTTTGTTTTTGTTTTTTCTGCCGCTTCGGATGCTTTAAAGCAAGAGCAGCCATGTATGGCATTAAATAAAGACGTTTTCTCAACTCAACTCCAATCTGGCTTGCCGACTTGCGGCCGGCCATTACTTCATGCCCACCATAGTACAGCTTCGCTGGTCATCCTTCTTCACCAGAGTGGAAAGCCTGAAATATTTTTCTCTCTCTCTCTATACTCCCGGAGAGCTTGAAGCCGGGGTCACACTGCTCATACATCATACAAAAGTCATTGGGAAAACGCAGGTCACCGCAATATCCATGGTTCGAATGCCGCGTGCCAGGTTTCTCCTTGAACTCATTGCCATATGGCATTGGAAGCACGGATTTCGCGGCGTCTGGCGTTCGAAAATGTATGCACACTGTCTTTTGTTTGATGTGCACTGTGACTGTGGCTTAAAGGGGTCATGAAACGATATCGGGTTGGAATTCGCAACTTTCACGACCTATAGGGGGCGCGCTGGCGCCTATCAAAATGGCTGTCATCTGGATGATCGTCGTAGAACAGCAGTACAAGGCGCGGTCTGTGACGCGTGAGTAATCCTAGTTTTGCTTTCTGCGAGCAATAGTAGAGCCTAACTTTACTTTTTCACCCCAGAAACATGTAGGCATGCACATTTATTGTGAAGCCGATCATCCAGGAGCTAGGGAGCGCGATTCTCGCACCGCGGTACCACCATCGCTGAAAGTTGCGAATGAGGCGTACTTGTCCTAGTCTGGCTCGTACACTCGAACGGACAGCCTCTAAGTCAGAAGCTTCTTAGTCGCGGTAAAATTATGAGAATAAAATGAAACTATTTATTTCACTCTTGCCTTCGCAAAGCTTGATGACGTAATTGTGAGATCAAAATTACCCGCCTGACGAGAGTCGAGCGCGGCTCATGGATTGGACGCGAGAACTGCGTGAGCATTCGACTTCGGCTGATAACAATTCATGCCTCGGAGGACGCTCGGGTAGTGGCTCGTGTCCAACCACTGCGGTGATGAGAATAGACGAACTGCAACAATGCCTGGAGCTCAAAGCGCTTTTTCAACATTTCCGACCCCAGCTCGCGTCTATGATTAACGTTTGCGGCATAGGATAGGCGCCAGGCCACGTGGTCACTTGGTCTGGCTCCGAGTTGAGGTGTTGAACGATGCTCATATTTCAATAATTTTTTTGACGACTGCCATTGCCTAGAAAGGAAAGAAACTAAAGGAAGTTTATTCGGTTATTAACGAAAGCGAGTTATTCTGAGTAGTATTTAGCGAAAGTAGAAACATCGTTTCATGGCCCCTTTAAGAAACGTAAAGTGTTATGTTAACGCTTTGTAATTCGTTTTTTTTAAAATTTTTTAGCATTTAATTTGCTGCACAGCTGTAATTAGAGGACTCGCCACGCCTTGAGTTTCTTAGACTTTCGATAAATTTAGTTTCTTAGACTGTTGGTGCTTTTGAAAAAATAAAGTTTGCACCGTACGACTGCTAACCTGAGGTATTTTAACTTGTATCACAGAGTTGCGATTGCACAAGCGTCCGCCTCCTGGTCACACACCTCCTTTCATACTCAGGTTCTTCGGCACATTTCTTTTACGAACCTTCCCTTTTCTTTCTTTGGAAAGGTTTGTAAAGGGAGTGTGCTGGAGAGCCCTAGTGTGACAGGTGGTGTTTGACCAGGAGGCGATCGCTAAAGTAATCGCAACTGTGCGATACAAGTTAAAATACCTCAGGTTAGCAGTCGTACAGTGCGCTGAACAGTTAGGCTGACGAACTTCCTGAAAATATATACAAAAATGTGACTTTCTTTCTGTAAGGAATAAGCCACGGACCCCGTGGCTTCGTGACGTCACCTTCATTCCCGATGCCAGCGCCTTCGCCTACAAAAGCCTCGCTCCGACAAGATCTCGCCAGTGGGCATGGCACAGGGTTGGGCAGTATCGCGATACAAATGTATCGCGATAGTATTTCAGAAATACATTTTGTATCTGTATTTCTGTATTGCGATACATGTTTTTCCCCAGTATCTGTATTCCTGTATCGAAATACATTTTGAATGTTCCTATGTATCGAGATACAATCAAGGTGAAATGTATTTCGTAACATTTCTTGAGAAATACTCCTCCCCCCCCAAAAAAAAAAAAAGTAAATGAAAAAATAATACGGATCTGGACGCTTTTTTTTTTTTTACTTCTGAGGGCACCAGGGTCATGAAGATGCTCGGGCATTGTTACCATGCAGACCAAGGTTCCTTCCGATTCTCTAAACTATTTTTCTATGCGTCCTCTTCTCTCTTCTGAGAAGTGTTGCGTAGTCGGGGTCTCGAACCAGGTGGCGTGCTAGGAGTGGAGTCGGAGCATCTTGTGCCGCAATTCCTTAGGTAGGGGTTAATTAAGTCATTGTTTGCTGGGCATCCAAAGCCCGCTTCTTACCGTCTCTCTTGCCTTAGCGTACACAGTACACCCAGCCGCCAAAGCTGAGTCCCAGTCCGTTGCAGCACGAGCCTGGCGGTGGTTGACTTGAAATAGTAGGATGACTCACGGAGTGAAGTTCAACACATATTCGAATGCGTCGGCGGCTGCGCCCGTAATATTGCACGGCTCAAGGGCACGTCATCAGCCGACGTGAACGTGACCCGCTGCTCTGGGGATCCGAAACCCAGGAAGGAGGCCAGACGTGGCCTCGCTGTGCCAAACCAGACTTCGTACACCCGCGACTCGTCTCGAGAACGCTGTTTCTCGGAGAGCTCGCACCTGTGCCGGCAATATCAAGTCGCATTCCACGAGGTTTCTATTTGGAGTATGCAAGGCGAAACTTGAGGACTGCTATCCATGCGTCGGGGGCGGAGGGTCGGCAGGAAGGACCTTCACAACAGGGATGCCACCGTATCGTTTTTTTCAACCTTAATAGAAGAGAAGACATGTGTTCCAGGATGCTTCAGGTGGTTCACTCTTCTCGAAAATTCAAAATGACACTGCCTGCACGATCTTCAACGAGGTAACCTACAACGAAAGTACGTATTGTCCTTTCATACAGCAGCGTGGTAAAGTTTCATGTTCAAGGCCACACCTACAGATAAACAATACCAGTTCATTCCACCGTGACGTCATGTGATAAATGTTGACAGGGGCGTCCTTATCGGACAGGGGCGTGGTGACGTTTTGATGGGATTTAGGATGACAGAATTTATTTAGAGGTCGAAGTCTTTTCGCATCCCTTGTCGGACAGACAGGATGTCAGGGAAGGGACCGCGTTCAATCCTTTATGGAACGTTTTTTTTTTTTTTTTTTCAGCCCATTGAAGACTTCTTGCCGTCTGAAGTCACTACCTTCAAGGCAAAGTGCCAAGCCTACGGGAGAGTAATTTCAGGATAAAAAACTTCCACTTCCAACTTCAAGCTTCATCTCATTTGGCGTGTCGAACAAATTTGAAAAATGTATTTCAGTATCAGTATTTCTGTATCTGTATTTCTGCCCTCCCTAAAATGTATTCCTGTATTTGTATTTCCAAATACTTTTTGCCTCTATTTAAAATGTATTTCCGATACGTATCGCGATACACTTTTACAGATATATTTTAGTATCAGTATTTTAGCTACTATTTTAATGTATCCCAGTATTTGTATTTCCAAATACATTTTTTAGTATTTCTGCCCAACCCTGGCATGGCAGCACAACAGGGACCATGACGGCTAAACTGTTCTTCCTGATCACGCAGGTTAGCATAACGTATATGGATTACGATGAATTCAGAAGTAACAATGTATGTCTCATAGTGCTGCCATGCCCCGGCACATTCGTCTGTATCCTCGCGGATTGTGTTCATTCAGTGCAGTTGTTGTTACTCTTAGCGGGGGACGTAGAGACTGACCCCGGCCCAAATACGGAAGCCATACAGGAGATCCTAAAAAGTCAGAAGGATGTTGCCAAGAACATAAAAGAAATGTGAAAGGAACAACTAAGCCTAAAGTAGTCATTTAATGGCATTAACAAGCGGCTATCTACTATCGAAGCGACCACTGACGAGGTCAGAGGCACGGCGAAATCTTTTGAGAATTACGAAACTAAAATGTCTGAGTTATCTAGCACCATTTCTCACTTGACGTCAGCAATTTCGCAAATGGAAAAGAAGGTTGATGACCTTGAAAACCGTAGCCGACGCAATTATGTAATTGTTTACGGCATACCCGAAGACCCTCGGGAGAACCCTGCTCAACTAAGGCAAAAGGTTTGCACTGACGTTTTTGATGACATGCTGGATGCAACCGTTACCTCCATTGAAAGGATACACAGACTGGGTTACAGTAGGGGAACTAAGCAACGGCCTGTCCTCGTGAACCTTCGTGATTTCAATGAAAAAACGAGTATCTTCAAAAATGCCCGGAAACTAAAAATATACCGGAATTTCTGTTTCCGATGACTACTCCAAGCCGGTCCGGCTACTTCGCAAAAACTTATGGGACAGCGCAGCCTGGAACAGGGAGATAAAGTCACCCTCGTATATAATAAAATGAAGATGAACGGTCTTACTTATGAGTTGAACGCTGTAAACGATGCCAGAGTTTGTGTTTCTAGACCAAACGAAACACGAGAGTCTGATGGAGGTATTTTGTCACCGTGACATGACGCTTTTTGTTCAAACAAGTTAAAACTGATAAATGTAAACGCTAGAAGTCTTGCAAATAAAGTTGTTGATCTTGAATGCGTGCTACATGACTATGATCCTGATGTCGTCACCGTGACGGAAACATGGTTACACGAGGCAATCGCAGATTCTGAGATAATTCCTCCTTCATATAACATACTTCGGAATGACCAAGAATCTCGTGGCGGTGGCGTTGCCATAATCTTAGCAAATCATTTAGATTCTGTAGTACTTGATGAAGTTTTGGAAATTGAGTCACAGTGGCTAAAATTAATTAGTTTTACTCCTGCAATTGTTATAGGTGTCGTTTACCGCCCTCCGAATGCATGTCCATCCTTTCTTGAGGTGCTTACTGATTTTGTTTACAAAATTAAACAAAAACATCCGCTCTTTTTGATGGCTGGTGATTTTAATTTGCCTTCAGTTGATTGGGAATCCCTCAGTAGCAATTCCACGAACTGTCGCAATACTTCCCTACTAATTGACATAGCCTTCAATAATAATCTACTTCAAATTGTAAACGGTCCTACACGTATTACTGCCTCTTCTCATTCCACACTCCACCTTGTGTTCATATCCGACGCGATTGCGGCACACAACTATGAGTGTAACGTAGTGGAAGGAATTTCTGATCATCAGATGGTGGTGGTTGAAATTTCAACTTCTGGAACGAAACAATCACCGCGTAGACAGAATAATCCCACGCTTATTTTTGACTTCTCCAAAGCTGAGGATGAGTCCATTATTGACGCGCTGGAACTTTCCCTTGACACGTTTTTAAGTATGTGTTCAGACGGTTGTTCTATTGACCTTCTTTGGGGCTTTTTTAAGGAGGTTGTGCTTGAATGTTTACACCGTTTTGTTCCAATGAGCACTAAAGTTGCACGCAAGCATAACCCGTGGATAACTCGTGAAATTCTGCACTTGAAACGGAGAATTAATTGTGTTAGGAAGTGCAACAAATCTTTACTTCTTTTTGAAATGAGAAGACAACTTAAAGCAATGATTTGCCTCGCCAAGTTTCGATTCAATAGTGTCACTCTGCAAACATTTTTGAAAGAATCGCCTAATAAATTCTGGAGGACGTTATCGCCGGCCCGAAAAAAGATTTCCACGCTTTTCGTTTCAGACAGTCTGGTAGACAATGATAGCGCTATCGCAGAAGGTTTTAACGAATATTTTGCGTCTGTCTTCACTACGGATAACGGCACCGTGCCGTGTTTTGATCAGCTGTCCACTTTATCAACGTTATCTGATATCATTATCTCTACAGAAGGAATATTCTCAGCTCTGCTTAATCTTCTAGCAAAGAAAGCCATTGGTGCTGACGGTATTCCAAATTCATTTTTGATTCGCTACGCTGAGTGGTGCTCGAAATATCTTTACCTTATTTTTCAAAGGTCTTTAACAGAATCTGTCATTCCTGCTGAGTGGAAATATGCAAAAGTAATTCCCGTTCACAAAACTGGCTCCCTGCTACTTCCGATAAACTATACACCAACTCATGTTTGGATGGATGGATGGATGAATACGGCTGGGCCCTTTGGATCGGGCGGTAGCTTACGCCACCTAGCCATTTTGTCTTACCCTTTAAGCTTAGAATATTTAAATGTGAAAACTATATTCACTCCGTACTGAAAAGGAAAGTGAGGCTATAAATCCCCCTTGCCATCAGTTAATAAGAAAATGCCATGTTTACAAACAAACCGGAGCGCCCCTAGAGGACGCCACCGGCGCCGCGCATGCGCGATGGGGGTGTGGGCAAGAGGCTCGCCGTCGCCCATAAACAAACCATTGAAATGCGATGTTGTTGGCGTCGTTGTGAGTCCCCCTGCCCTTTTTCGCGTTTGAATTGTTGATTCTACGTCTTCCTGGCGATGTCTGACTATCTTGAGCGGCGTCAGCGAAATTACCGAGGCTCGTTACACCGCAGAACTTCGCGTGAATAATGTGACATGCGGCGATTCATTCCGCGTGGACGCCGCAGAATGTACGCTAAAGCCTGATTCGCATGATGATATTTCGCTCGCAATTTTCAGTCGCGACGTCGCTCGGACTGCAAAAGCGTGAACCGCAGCTGAGATGGTCGACGTCGATACTGAAAATTGCAAGCAGAATCGGACCAAGTGAATTAGGCATAACAAGTCGGTGATGGTCACTGGTAACAATGATCAACTGTATCTACTGTTTACATCGAGCCTGCTTACCAACCTTCAAATTTAAGTCTTTTGAGGCCAGCACTTACTTCTTATCACAAGCACCGGGCCAACATTTGGTCTGCGGGCCGGCGTTGTCTAAGAGAGCAGACGACAAGCAGAAACGTTTGAAAGAGCAGACGACAGTTCGAACGATCAGGCGGCCGTTTGAACTTGAAGACGCACTGAACGTAGTCCGCAGGTGGTCCGCACAACTTGACGGTTTTCTGGCGTTCATGTTGGAACAAAACAAATAAATCTGATGACCACAAGTATCCGTGAATTCAACCCAAAGTGCTTCCCGCCCAAGCAATCGTTGTCCGACGGCGTCTGCTTTTCCCTTTTCACGGCACATATCCAGATTCTCGGACGAACCGAGCACGTGAAAACTGACCTTCAAACTTTTCTCGACACTTTTGGTACGGCCCCAGTCGCGGCGTTTTGACGAGAAGGCAGGTTTTGTCTGGTTCCTTTCAAAACAACGGAGGAATACACGTCTGGCATGGGTACTTCTGCCCACAGCCCCAGACCGGAAGTGCGACCGACGCGCCACCACCGCGCCGTGACGTCACAGAGTTGAGTTCGTGTATAGGCCTATTTCATTACTTCCTTACTGTTCGAAATTGCTAGAGCATATTGTTTTTAAACACCTCGCGAATTACTTAGAAAACAATGCTTTTTTCTTTTCAAATCAACATGGTTTCCGTCTTGGCCTTTCTACTACGACACAGTTACTTGAAACAGTCTATGATTTCGCAAATATCCTGAATCGATCCAAACAAATTGACGTCATATTCCTAGATCTCTCTAAAGCTTTTGATAGAGTATCACATAGTAAACTTCTCCTTAAACTTAAATCAATTGTTCAAAACGAAGGTATCTTTCGCTGGCTCGAGAACTACTTACAGGACAGAAAACAGTATGTACAGATCAACTCGAGTGAATCATCATTAGTCCCTGTTTTATAGGGTGTTCCGCAAGGGTCGGTCCTGGGGCCATTACTGTTCTCAATTTTTATAAACGATTTAACCGCTAATATTCCAGTACGTATTCGACTGTTTGCAGACGATGTGGTTTTATTTACAGAAGTCAATGAAATAAGTGACCAGACTCTACTAAACACCTGCTTGTCCAAGATGTCGCACTGGTGCGACTCGTGGCAGATGTCATTGAATGTCAAGAAGTGTGTTCGGATGCATATAACTCGTAAATTAAGCCATCTTTCTTTCGATTATTCCATTAATATAACTTCACTAGCCGAAGTTACTTCTTATAAATACTTGGGTGTCATTATATCGAATGACCTACGCTGGAACACTCATATCATGTCTACTGCGCGCAAAGCACTATCCAAGTTATGGTACTTAAGACGAAATTTAAAACATGCCTCTTCTGACGTTAAATTGACAGCCTATAAAACTTTTATATTACCCATTCTAGAATACGCTTCGGTGGCTTGGGATCCGTTTACAAGTACCAACATAAACGTCCTTGAAAATGTTCAAAGAAAAAGTTTACGCTTCGTTCATAATGAATTCCAGCGAAAATATCCCGTCTCTGAACTGTACGCCCTTTCTGGGGTGAACTTACTAAAGCATAGACGCATGTTTACGCGAATAAAGTTCCTATTTGATTTATTAAACAACCGGTTCAAAATCGACATCTCTAAATATTTTTCACCCGCACCTCAAAATTATCCCATGCGAAGTTATCATTGCAAAACACTCAAAGAATTCAACTGTCGGATTTTAAGTATTCTTTTTTTCCAAGGACTGTTCACGAATGGAACTCCCTGCAAAGCCATATAATAACAGCATCACAAGAGTCGTCATTCTTTAATAAACTCCGCGATTTTTGTGATTCTTGCAACTGAAGCTCCTTTATTAATTTTTTGCAATAAAGATAGTCTTTGTATAACGCTGTTTTTTTTTTACATGTTTAACTGTTCGTGTGTTTTTGGATCAGCTAGAACGAATACTCTTGTGCTTGTTACCTGCTGTTTTTTTATTATTATTTTTGTGTACCATATGTTGTAAACCACTCCTACCACGTCTCCTGAAATAGGAGACAGTAGTATCAATAAATAAATAAATAAAATAAATGAATAACTATTAGAATTTGCCGCTTCTTACAGAAACCTCTGCTGTCATTCGGGCTCCCCACGCAATTATTATAATAATAGGTCATCATAACATTTAGATATATTTTGACAGATCTCTCTGCACACGAGAACTAAGGTGAAACTTAATGTAGATTTATACAATATCGGGTGGTGCGCGCACTGCCAGCAGTCGATAATGTTCATTTTATTTTCAGTACCTTGAAACGTCAACGAGAGCCCTGTACATTGAAAACAAATGACTTCATCTTTGAAATAATAATAATAATAAGAATAATAATACAAGCCAACCGATAAGTTGGCGAAAACAAAGCCGCGCATGCTGCAGTTTCAGAACGTCTCGCGCATACATGACCACAGGTACACAGACCCTCGCTTGCGTGGTGTTTGCTTTTACTTATTCTCCAATATTTTTATAATGCAGATTTTTTTTCGTAACCTATAAAGCTACGCGAACATGGCTGAGGCAACATCAGGAACATGCGCCTGAGGATGTAAGAGGTCTTTGATTTTTTTTTCGGCCTTTCTTTGCTTTTTGTTTTTTTTTGTTAAATATTGCGGCACGAGCGAGGGGGGACCGAGTTGTTGCACACCCCTGGAGCTCGACGGACGGGAACTTCTTTTCATGGTGAGCACATAGTGTGCCAACGTGTACTTATTCATACGTTATAACTTATGATTAAAACTGAAATTGTTCGGTTTACTTACGAAGTAATCGGTTAACCTATTAAATGGTTACTACAGAACTCGGTGACTAATTTCTGAGCAGATTAATCTACCAAAAGTGGACGTTTTTATGGCGTTGTCACTGGCACCACCTTCGTCGCTGTCATACTCAAAATAAGGAATTTATTCGCTCGAGGCATCTACTCTCCCGGAGCACATGGAACGAAAGCTCGGGCTCACAAGCCAGGCATCCTGGGTTCGATCCACGGCCCTGCCGGTTTCGATCTGGATGAACATCGTCGTATCGGCGCGTGGTAGTGTATCACTGATGCCTAATGCACGTTAAAGTCTGCCTGTCGTACTGCATGGGTCAAATTTCTCATGCAAAAATTGAACCAGTGTTGCCGTACTATAGAGGAAGGTCACGTTCGAGCACCGAATTTGCTTTGCTTTGACGCTATACTGTATATGTTTCCAAAGTATCCAACCGCACATCTCTTTCTTCATACCTTTAATAAGCATCAAAATGTAAAACATCTATGACAATTTTGTGTCAAAAGTACTAAGCAGAGCACAAGCAACATACTAAGATGTAAGATACTGCTTACACAGTAAAGGGGAGAGTTGTCAATAAAGCACTGCGCTTTCTTTTCCAAGTCCGCTGTCTCGTATTTGAACAAAATAATATTTCTAGGCATCACACATCTAACATATCTTAATTAACATCAATACTACTTAGTAGAGCGAAACCTGGCCATATCAAAACAATATGAAACAAAGCAACACGTGAAATAAAATGACTTCATGAAAACGCGCAGTTCATGCATCACTGAGGTCATACGAATCTCGCCAATTGTGTTCTCCGGATGTATAATGTTTTTTTTTTTCTTCGAAATACAGGGTGCTTGCGAAAAAATTTACAGGTTTTTTTTTTTTTCACTGCAAAAATTAACTTTGCATCACCGAATGCTCATTATTCGCTCAAATGTAGCGCTAGAGGTCCGAACCAGACACGAAAGGTTCAGCACCCACCGTTATCTTATCCAAAAGTTATGAACGATTTTTTCAAATTTTCAATGGGAAAATGGTGGCTGATGGACCTGTTATAATACACGGAGCTCTATGGTGCCAATTACCGAAAACTGGCGAAAATAGGCCCCATTTTTCCATTGAAAATTTAAGAAAATCACGTAACTCTTGAATAGGATAACGCTTAATGCTGAAACTTTAAAATCTGGTTCGGACCCCTAGCGCTACTTTTGAGCGTAGAATGAGCGTTCGGTAATGCATAGATAATTTACATAAAAAAACTAAATTTGTTTTTGGGACACCGTGTACTTAACATTTCTATCATTCTTTACACTAGACGAATTAACTGATTTAATAATTAATTAAATGTCATTAACTAACTTGTAAAAACACTAATAATCGATGCATCTTATTGTTACCATACAAAATATGACCTCTCACAGCCCGGACAATGCTCGAACTTGGGTTTCGAATAGTAAGAGAGGCGGGACGTTTCAAGATTGGTGTCCCGTTTTTCAGAAACCTTTTTAATAGGCTTCTGAAAGTGCAACGCCGCACTAACAATAAAACATCTAAAGCATCGATTCTATAGTTTTCACTTTCAAATCTCGTTAACGCATTCATCATTCCTTTTTTCTCTGCATTACGTCGTAAATTTTGCACACCCGTTTTTCCCGACTCCTCGATTTATTCAGTTATTCCGCTGTCACATAGGAATGATATGTCTTCAGCATGGGCACTTTCCCTTTAGAGCGCAGCTCTTAGGCGCCCGTTTCCGGCTTGAGCGGCGTCGGCGTCGCCATCGGCGTCGGTGTAACTGAGTGGTGCATTATGGGAAACGTCCCATGATACAACGCGAGGGAACCGCTGTGACGGTTCCCTCGCGTTGACCCGTCACCCTCGTGACGTCACTCGTGACGTCACCGTGCCGAAACGTCACCGCGGTGCATTATGGGACGTTTCCCATAATGCACAGCGCGAGAGGGAGGAGGAGGGGGAGGAGGAGGGGGGAGGAGGAGGTGCATGCCGTCCCCCTCCGTACCCTCCCCTCCTCCTCCTCAAGAGCTGCGCTCTAATTCGGCATTACAGGGAGTTGTCACTACGAATCTCTAGAGTCCCTGAGAGCCAAAGAAACGACGCAGGGCATGATCCATTATGTTCACGCGTCTTTCTTCGTGATTCGTTTTTCTGTTTTTCTTATCGACTACTAATGCCGTGATCGGATTGGCTGTGGATCGCTAATAAGCTGCTCTGGACGAGCCACACACTGCCGGGGGAGGGGGGGGGGGTTAAACTGTCGCACTCTAGGAGGTTTCCTTCAATGCCGTCCTTTTCCGTTCAGATGCAGATGACCTCGAGAAGTCTGATCCGCGTCCTCATCTGGCTCATTTCCCTCGGAGGCTTCTTCTACCAGACGGGCACCATGCTGAAAATGTTCTTCGAGTACCCCTTCTCGGTGTCCGTGGTCGAGAAACTCCACGAGGGCATAATGTTTCCGGCGGTCACCATCTGCTTGGAAAACTGGTAATATGTTCGTGTCACCCGTAGACCTGCCGACAAGGCGATGGTATAGACCGTTCCATTAGGGTCATAGCAGAGAGGGTAAAAGAGAAAAAAATGCACTCCCCCCCTCACCCCGCATGTCGTCTGCTCCGCCGAGTGGGCTGTAGCTAGCGTCCGGCTTGCGTGCAAACTGTGTTTAAAATCGCGTCATTTTGGAACTTTTAAGCGCAGATTTTGGTATGCCAGTTATCGTGTAATACTATGCTAGATAAAAAGACTCACTGGGTCCCATTGCGCTGTTGCCTGCGTGCAAATAAAAAAAAAAATAGGGAAAACTGTGTCAGATTGGCCGGTTTCTCTGGCGAAAAGTAAATCAGGTTGCTGTACCTTTTTTTACTATACAAAGTTCGTACTGGTGTAGGCCTTTGCGACCATGAGTGGAAGTCTGAAATAATATATAAAAACGTGCTCTCCTGCCGCAATACACGCAGTAGTTGAGGGTAGTACTGCCGGCTGACTCAACTGCTATTTAAGTAACGGAAAAAAGATATGCTAGATAGTCATTTACAGAAATAGAACGACAGAGAGCTATAGGATGATTTTGGAGTAGACATAACTATTCTAAGAACGCGAACCACTTCACAACGGCAGCCACGAGCGAGAGTTCGATGTTCCGTACAGGGGGGCTAAGCTCGGCGCGGAGAGAACGAGGCGAGTTCTCCGCCAAACTCGCCGACCGCCGCGATTGGTCGGCGCCGTGCATGACGACACGCGCCGACACTCCCTAGATCGTGACGTCAGAACGGAGGGTTTGAGGCGGTCGGAGAGTTGCATATCGGAACTCGCGGCGAGATGCTGTGACGTCATTGTGACGTGGCAAAAGCCGCCGCGGATGGAAAAAGCTTGCCGGCTCCGACCTAGGCGTGTTTGGGCGAGTTGGGCGCGAGATGAGGGGGAAGCGTCCAAAATGGCAGCGTGTTTGTTCGTGTTTCACCGTCGGCGTAGGTATTTAAGCCACGCCATTGTGTTTGACATGGACGACGTTGATTTTCAACAAAACTATCGCCTCTCGAAAGACGTGGTAAGGTGGCTGTGCGATGAACTGCGTGGCGAACCGGGCTTGAGGCGATGGAGCCGTGAATGGACCGTCGTCCCCGTCGTGAATCCTACAAGCAATTTCTACGAAGTGAATCCTAGAAACAAATGTTTTTACGACAATCTGCAACCAAGAACGCAATTTATCATTACCTACAGGCTTTTACAATTATTTTGATGGTTTTCTGCGCTGCGTAGATGCAAGATAAACGCAATTGATAATATTTAAACTAAAACAGAGGATAGAAGAAAAGCAATGTACATGAATGGCGGCAGACTAACAACTGTGTAACTCCTTTCTCATCTTTCTCCCTCCACACGGCATTTTGACAAACAAATTGGTCGTTAGTTGTTATACAGCAGGAGAACATGCCAGAACATGGCGATATTGTTACCCACTGTAGATAAGCAAATTAGCCAGTGCAGTACGACTGCTAGCCTGGGGTCTTTAATGTGCACCACGTAGTAGTGATCCACGACCGCACGCCGGTACGATGCTCATTCAGATCGACACGGGCAGAAGTGAGAATTGAACCCAAGATCCTGGGTTCTGCAGCACGAGCTTTCGCTCCACGTGCACCCTATTTCGAAAAACATATTGTGGCTGTGTGGCGGTATGGGGGGAGAAAGATAAGAAAGAAATTACACAGTTGTTAGTCTTCGCCATTCCTGTATGTTATTTTCCGTCTATTCTCTGCTTTAGTAGGCCCGTTCACACTCTTGCGACCGAGTACGACCGAGAGAGACAAGACCGGTTTTTAATCCTCTTGCGACTTCTTAGGACCGGGGACGCTGCTGCGGAGCTGGTCCTAAGACGTCGTAAGAGGATTAAAAACCGGTCTTGTTTCTCTCGGTCGTACTTGGTTGCAAGAGTGTGAACGAGCCTACCGATTCTTATTTGTAATTTACGATTTAAATAAAAGAATTGGGCTGTGTGTATGTTGATACAGCCTAAATCTTGGTCTGCCTCAACGGGCGACGATTCTCCCAGCTCTCGATGAGAAATTTAGCCAGTGCAGTACAACCGCTAGCCTGGTCTTTAACGTTCATCCCGCAGTAGTGATACACGACCACACGCCGATACGATGCTCATCAACATCGAAACAGGAAGGGGTGGGGATTGAACCCAGAATCCTGGGTTCTGCAACGGAGCTTTCGCTCGACGTGCTCCAAGCTGGTGTGCGCTAGCCCAGCCGGCCACCGATCCCCCGATTTAAAAAAAAAAAGAAAATTAAACCCTTCACTGCGGAGCGTAGGAACAAATCGGAGCTACGCTGGGGAACTCGCCGCCGCCGGGGGGGTCGGAAATGTAAGAGGAGGAGTGGGAAACTCGCCGGGGCGGAGTCAAAAGAAGCTGCTCCCCTCCCCCGTGACGCCGCATCAGAGAGATCCCCGCCGAAGGCGAGCTTAAAGGGCCTCTGACACGCCAAAAAAAATATTTTTTTTTCACGCTAAACGTTGCAATGGCATATCAGGACATTACAAAACAATTGTTTCGCTATAGAGTTGCGTAGTTTTTTTTTTTTTATAAAAAATAGAAATACGAGGCCCAATTCAAAGTTCCCGCCGTGCACTGTGACGTAACAGTGTACCGCAAGGTGTCGGGGCGGTCAGAAAGGAGGCATCCAGCTACGTCACTAAAAGTGGGTTAACCGGAAGTCGCGTGAGTTTCACTCCTCGTGCTCTCCGCGACCGTGCCTGACTTTTTTTCTTTTTATTATTCTGCTCTTGTACGAGCGATCGTAGAAAACGAAGTTTCAGTTCCACTAGCTCTTTATCCCTGCACCGTTGGTTAGTTTGCGTGCTGTAAAATGTGAGGACGAAGAGTCAGTGGATCGACGTGATGGAGGTCAATGATGAAAGCGTTGCGAGTACAAGCCAGTGTACGAGTGCATGCCGTCAGTCCGATAATACAGGGCTATACTGGGCGCAAAACAAGCTATCAAGTTTTGAAAAAAAAAAAATTTAGAACGCTCGCAGAAATTAGGATTGCTAGCATACGACACGCCCGATTGCATTGCTGAAGGTTGAGACACCGAGGTCGTTGAATCATCGGATACTCTCCAGGCTGTAGATGCCTGCCGTCTAAAGAATACGAACTGGTGAGTGTACCAAGTACAAGTAAACGTCGAGCACAAAGTACGTATTTTGTCTAGAGCATGAGTAGAACTTGTTTACTGGGTGCTCATGCGGCCGATGTATGTCTCTCAGAAATGCATGCAGTGTGATCTCTTCTTCAGTTGCTGAAATACCGGGACAGTCCCTCACACAGCACCTTCTAGGCATTGTAGTTGATCACGTCAATTCACTGATTCCGCTTCTTCTACCTTTACAGCAACATTAAGCGATGAAAAGCAAATAAAAGAAACCTTGTCTGCTTGGATCGCTCGTGGAGGTGCGGAGAATAACAAAAATATTAAAAAAATATTACACGCGCTCGCGGTAAGCACGAGGAGGGATACAACTCACGTGACTTCCGGCGATGCCTCCCTTCTGACCGCCCCGACACCTTGCGGTACACTGTTACGTCACAGTGCACGGCGGGAACTTTGAATTGGGCCTCGTATTTCTATTTTTTATAAAAAAACTACGCAACTCTATAGTGAAACAATTTTTTTGTAATGTCCTGATATGCCGTTGCAACGTTTAGCATGAAAAAAAAATATTTTTTTTTGGCGTGTCAGAGGCCCTTTAAGGTGCAACCCCACCGTGTATGACGTTTTGGTGCTTTTTTGACGGCTTATACCTTTCTTTCTGTGTATCTTACAATTATAAAGTTAATGTCAAATTAAAGAACTGTTTTTCGACTATACTTTAATGTCTCGATATTAAGATTATTTTTAGATGTTAGTTAATTATTTAGCTTTTAATAGACCACAGTCTCTAATATTGAAAAATTTATTTCTCGAGTTATAACGTCCCATCAACCACGATATTTTACGTGAGCGTTCGGTTGGATGTAATAAATTAAAAAAGTAAGCAACGAACTGTACAGATAATGTATATTTTAAAATAAAAAATAAAGTTTAAATTGGTAATATTTTATGGCGCTATAAAAACGGAATCACGTCAACTAATCAAAATAACGAGACATTAAATTATGAAGCATCCTTCCATATTACATTTTTGAGAACTTCCATATTGATGTATTACACGTTAAGAATGTTATAAGACCTCAAACGTTTCCCATTCAGTTACGGCAAATGGCAGTTTCTTAATAAAAAATACAGATGGCGACACGTGTTCAAGAACAGCTTGATGTGCATTTTCCGTCGTGTGCCGCTTGGAACGCCACGTGAAAGGCAGAAAAAACGCCAGATGTCAGGGTGTCAGATGCCTGGATGCCCGCAGTGGGCGAGCCAGAGATGTCAGAACAACAAGCGCGAGGCTGTGGGTGCACCACAGCTGCTTTTGCGCGCGTTCTATCGTCGGTACACATGCCCGACGCGATCCAAATGAAATGGGCGCCATGAAATGCATCCTGCCATTTCAGATTCCGCCACGTATGCGAAAACATTTTAATGTTTTTATCACTTGCAAAAAATCATTTTCGCAATCAAACTATGCTTGTCGGAATGGCTTGACTATATGTTGTTTCAAAAACCACCTCGGAGGCTCTTAAGTGGCAATGATATTAAAACAAAACATAAAACATTAAATCGTCTTAGTGTCTCTGAGCCAACGCGCTGGCCCATGAATCCATATTTGTCGGGTTTATATATTGGCCGAGGTGCCCGCAACCCGACGGAGGCCAATCTGAGATTTCGGTTGCACGTCAAAAGATCTCCAATTAGTCAAAATAAACCCGCAATATTTTTTTTTATTGGGGCTTGTTAAGTGATTTTGTTGGTTTGGCTTGTGGAACCCTAAGATTTGAATATTTGATTTGCTTTACCTTAGTTCGGAGCGCAGCCAACGCTACGGGCTGATGAAGCCTCTGAAGCAGCGCCAAGAGCGCGAGGTTAAGCTGTTCGTTCTCTCTCTGCGCCTATGTGGTCGGGCTGAACTAGAGCCACTAAATAAGCTAAGCTTCATACACATCTTGGTGCTTAAAATGATGGTTGTCAGTTATCTGAAGCTTTATCTGAAATCACAAGAAACGCTTTTCCGTCCTCCACAAATGTTTGAACAGTTCGCGACAAAGCAAAGCAATATTACGTGAGCTTCCTGACACCGAAACTAATGCTGAGGAAATCGGACTTTAGAATAATGACGATCGGCAGTCACGTTTGATTTGTTACTAACCAAGGTGGCGGCGTCTACAACAATACCGGGGGAAAAAGTGCCGATACTCTAAGCGTAGCTCGTTTGGATTACCTCGCAGGCTAAACGAAATGCGGTGGGGGATCGTTGGCCGAGTGTGTTGTGGCACCGCAGATCAAAGCACGTGGAGAAATGCTCCAGCGCCAGGTTCCATTTTCAGTGTTCGTGCGTATGGCGCGTGATTTGCTCGGTTTCCGAAGCGACGAACGTGCGCGTTCTGGACTGTGATTTAACACGTGTGGACTGTGATTTTTGTAAACAGTGGAAACGTCTATAGACCTTTCCAATGTTTACAAATCCACAGCTCAGCGTGCGATCTCCACAGCTCAGCACGCGCGTGTGCGTCGCTCCGGAAAACGAGCAAAGCACGCGCCATACGCACGGACACTGGAAATGGCACCGGCCATACGCTCTTTCTTGGAAAGGTCTATAGACCTTTCCAAAAAAGGGCACTTGGCAGGTTCCATTTTCAGTGTTCGTGCGTATGGCGCGTGATTTGCTCGCTTTCCGAAGCGACGAACGTGCGCGTTCTGGACTGTGATTTAACACGTGTGGACTGTGATTTTTGTAAACAGTGGAAACGTCTATACTTCGTTTCACTTTATCTGCGAGCTAAGCCAAAGCTTGAAGCGCGAGACCAGCGCTTTTTTTGCGTTTCTCCCCAGCTCTTGCGCTCGAGCAAAGCCTGAACGCACGGAGCTTTCGTGCTCGCGCTTCCAGCTTTGCCTTCGCTCACACATAAGGTGAAACGAAGTATAGAGCCACGGACTAAAGCCCTCGATGTGTTTACGTTGGTCTTACAAGTAACGTCAAATGTGCCAGAGCACGAGGCCCGTCTCTCGAGCGGCGCTTGGAGGCAAATGGCGGTGCAGCACTAAAATGACTGGCCCTTGAAAGCGAATGGCGGCGGAGCACCCGCTCGTGGCACGTGTATTGCGCGTTTCCACAACAAAGGTTGGCGGTACTTGTAAAAAACGCCTTTATCAAGGGGCTTTAGCAAGGACCCTGGGTTCAGTTGTCCATCTTCATCCTACCGTCGTGCGATCGTCTACCACATATACTGCGTAATGCACGTTAAAGATCCCGAGCTAACAGTTGTACTGCACTTTTTATAATCTTCAACCGGTAACAATGTCGCCCTACGAAACTGCCGCTCTCTAAAGAACTAACGACTAATTTTGAATGCGCCGTTACATTTCATTTTTAATGTATGTTCGCGTGTTCGCGTTTTTTTTGTCTATATTTGTTATTGTGCGGCTCTTATTTATGATGAAAAAGCCTATAGTTGTCGGACTTCTGGAAAAATATTATATAACAAGAAAATGGCACGTGAACGCAAAAGACAAGACAAAAAAACAAAAAAAACAAAAACAGATAGGCACACTCAATAAAAATAACTGAAATAATTGAATTGATTATAATTGTGTTTTCAAAGGTTTGAGCGCACCAAAAGCTATAAAAGCGAGCCCGATGCTTTGGATGGTGCGCTTGTTCACTGGAAGTGTAGTTCAGGGCAGTATGCTCGCACTTGTGTGCATGTTCCGCTTCGCTCGCACGATAAAACCAAATACTTCACTGGTAATGTATTTCGTGAAACAAAGCTTACCTTCTGTATATGTGCAATGCCCTAAGTTTTCGCTTGATTACACGCTTGTTTATCAGTATTGTTTTCACTTCCCACTGCGACTCATTTCGTTCTCTTTTGTGTTCTACATGCATTAGAGACCAAGGTAACCCAGGAGCATTCTATTTCGCGGATTGTAAAATACCTATGCAACTTGCCACGTGTGCCACAATTAATACAAAATATTCTAAGCTTCACATGTGACCGCTTGCCTGAGTAAACATTGTTGTTTTTCAAGAACAATTGCGATTGTATGAAACCACGTGGGAAAAACTGCACGCGACCGTTGGCATGCAGTGAATACTCATAATCGGCGCCGAGATGATTGGTAGCGGTCAGCAGGTGGAGTTTTTTTTATCAACCCAGAGTTAGAATGTTTCCTTCTTTCTGTTGCATTCAATCAAGAGACAACTTACACCAAATCTGAGGGTAATAAAGTACTATGAGCATTCAAACATAACGGCCTGGGCAGTATATGTGTACAAGCTTTAGCTTTTGATGCACTCTTAGCTTTCGATACGCTCACCGCTATTGTAAAATGTAGGGCTGTTTCATTCTTAGTCAGCGTACCATGTGCGTGCTTACACTATATTTTATACAGCGTCAAACTCTACCCGTTTGCATCTTTTTTATTTATGCACACCACTACTTGCGCGCATAAATCACCAAATTAAGACTGGTACAGGATGTCACAAAAAAAAAAAAAAAATGTACAGTTTTTTTTTCTACCGCAAAAATAAACTACGCTTAGCCTAACACTCATTCTCTGCCCAAAGGTAGCGCTAGGTCACAACCAGATGCCAAAGTTTCAGCCCGAACGGACACCCTATTCAAAAGTTATAAGTGATTTTCTGAAAATTTCAATGGGAAAATGGAGCCCATTTTGCCCGTTTTCGGTTTCTGGTACCATAGAGCGCCATGTATTCGAAAACTCCGTCGGCCGCCATTTTCCAATTGAACTTTTCAGAAAATCACTTATAACTTTTGAATAAGGTATAGGATCGGGCTGAAACTTTGCCATCTAGTTGTGACCTCTAGCGCTATCTTTGGGAGGAAAATGAGCGTCCGGCAATGCCTAGTATATTCTTGCAATAAAAAAAAATGTAATTTTCTTTTGTGACACTTTGTGCATTGCTTAAACTATGTGCAAAAGCTACAGCCCCAAAATCTTTGCCTGGCCAGTCATTGCATTTACACTGAACTCGTACTAAAATTAATTCTTATCATTTATTCCTGTGAGTGAAGTATTAACGTCAGCATTTGTTTTATTATGGCTCCCGCACCAGTCCTACTTTGGGTTTACCAAACTCAACATCTAAACCTGAGTGTCATTTTTTGTGTTTTTCAGCCTCGTGGTTTCGGTCAAAATAAACACCCAGCTACCTAAATGAGACACCTGACCGCCCAAAAAGTAGTTCTTTTGTTTTGATTTTTTAGGTAGTTAATTCCTCAAGCTAGAATTTTGGAAACCTAAGTCTATCCCGTCATCACGTTTTCCTGGAAATCCAGAAAGAGCCAAACATATGCACGACAAAAGGGCCGGCCCGTCATATTGCCGCCTGCAGAGCAGAGAAAGCAACACTCGGTCATGGACTTCAAGAAGATTCGCGTTCATTCTTGCACCAGACGTAACTTTCGACCTGCTTTCTTCTCGAAAATGCCAGTTCACCCTCGCCCTCGCCCCGAGCGGGCCACGCTCGAACCTTCTTTGCCGAACTTCCGAGATAGGGACGCACTGTAGATAGTAGATAAGCAGCTGCCCGCGACCTTGTAGAATCAGTCTCGCACCCGCTCTCTGTTGCACTGCCGAATCGCCACCTGCTTTTCTGCTGCCTCGACGCTGTTTCTTTACTTTTTTTGTTTGGCACAAGTTCACCGATTAAACCTTTATTTTTCAATTCACTGTTCGTCCTCTGGTCACCTTTATTCGTGACAATATAAACCTGATCACATTAAAATATGTGTACTTGGCTTCTGCAATCTCCGATGACGGCGCACAGGCAATTTTACATTTTTCAACGCATCAGTGGTTTTGTTGTGCATGCGTCTCGCCATTTGGCTCAGGACGATTTTCGCGTTTTGTTCTGCTCACATTTGCTGGAGACGTGAGCTCGGAGCGTAGGCAACTGGCCCCCTTGCACGAGAACTGGTGCAGCCGTGCGCGTTTGAAAGAAAGCTCGTGCAGAGAAAATCAAGCAAGGGACCAGGGATGTCAAATTCAGGATATAGAAAAATAACCAACTGTATCGAAGCGCCACCACACACGATTTCTCGCCTTGATGTACAGGCCTGGAAGGCGATCTCACCGCCATCTGTTGGTTCAGAACCACACTAACCAAGGGTGGGGTTGCACCTTAAGGCTCTGTTATACTCCGACGTAACGCGAGCGCAAGCGAACGCTGGCCGAAGTCGGCTACGTCACGTCAGTCACGCCGCGCGCGTCAAAAATTCGCCCTCTTTATACTCCGACGGCCCCGGCGGCTCCCGCAGCGGGCGTCGGTGGGCCGCCAGCGCGGCGCATGCGCAGAGTCCGACTACGAGGGCACGTTTCCCGCGAGAGTGCGACACTTCCGGTTCCTTTTCGTTTCGAATAGCAGACGAAAATTCTCGCGCTTCTTGAGCGCCAAGTTCGAGCAATGGCGTGGACGTACCTTGCACGACGAAAACTCGCGCTTGCACTGTTGGTGCACCGCCTGTGCCGCAAGCGTAGGCGCTCAATGTACATGCGGTACATCTTTGACAAGCGCATGGTCTACGGCTCTCAAGCTTCCTCGTGTCGTAGACACGCGGGTGAGGACGAATTCCCTCGATGAGCTTCTCGACGACCAAGTCCGATTCTTCAAACATGACGCCACACGTAGTGGTGCTCCCGTCGTCTGCTATTGCTCGTATTCGCCGCTATTCCCGCGCGAGGGCTTCCGGGAGCAAGCCTGTGATGCATCCTGGTCCGGCGTCGCTGGCGCGGCCGGCGCGGAATACGGCATCCTCCATTTTGGCGTCGAGGTGGTCAGGCTGCGTCGAACGCCGCCGGTCGCGTCGGTTACGCCACGACGCCGGAGTATAGAGCGTCGGGTTTTCGCCGACGTGACATCGCTGTGACGCGCTCGCACGCGCGGACGCGTTACGTCGGAGTATAACAGAGCCTTTAGCCCCCAGCCCGCCGATACAGCTCAAAGATGGAGAACGGCAACCTCCCGGTTTGTCGTCTGCTAGCGAAGTCGGGCGTGTGCCCTCTCTCTCGTTTTACCCCGCCGAACCCGCTGAGTTTTCCGGATGTATGGAGAGGGCGCTGCGGTCGAGCAAAATGGTGCCGCCCAGAGAGCGCTAAATGGAATGGTGTATATGGTCAGGGGCGGTTTAGGAAATGCCGAGCTCGGTAGCAAATCGGGCCAGTTGGTAAACGTTGTACATGATGGAGTGAACCAGCTCAGTAAACGCAGACGAAGGAAAGACACAGCCGTGACGGCTTGTAGTGGTTTTCTTTTCTACGTTCGCGTTTACTCAGCTGTTTATCCTCATCATGCACAGCGCGCCACACTTTAGTCCTTTGTCGTTCACGTCTCGAGTGCTCCTCTAGCTCACACGGGAGCTTATGCTAGGTGTTCTGTATCGCATTCACTACAGGTGGCTCTTAAATTGTCAACGACTATGATTTCCTTTGAAAACTGGGGCGGTGCTAAGCAACCTTAAAGGATACGAGCTTACTGGCACTAGTAGTATTGAAGTATTTGCACGCAACGCCACTAACCAAAAATAAACGTTTTTGTTGCGGTGTAACTTCATGGGTAAAAGCGGGGCAGGAGATCGAACTATAGGGGGCGCTTTATCGAGCTTGTTGTCCCCACAGCCCGGTGTTTACCAACACTGCATAACAAAGAAATTGAACCTGGCCGAGCACGGTCTGGGCACGAGCGCTTCGCTCTGACCAGTGCTTTGGTCGCACGAGGAGTGGCCTTCGAATCGTCATCTTCGATTTCTCGGATCAAAAACAAACAAGAAAATACGGTTTGTTGTCCCCACAGCTGAAGCGCACCGCTAGAGGCGTGACTGTTCGATCTCCTCCCCAATAGGGTGTATTCACTGGCGGCCATATCTGTGTGCGCTAATGCTGAGCACGTGCTGACGGTGAGCTTCCACAGTTCTTTTGGAACGTGCACCCCGCACCATCAAGATTGCCGGTCTTGGCAGTCTATTAATGCGAGCTCGTTCTGAGCATGCGCTCTAAACAGTGACCTCAAATATGGCGGCCAATGAATATCCCCTATAGACCTTTCCAAAAAAGGACACTTGGCAGGTTCCATTTTCAGTGTTCGTGCGTATGGCGCGTGATTTGCTCGCTTTCCGAAGCGACGAACGTGCGCGTTCTGGACTGTGATTTAACACGTGTGGACTGTGATTTTTGTAAACAGTGGAAACGTCTATAGGAAGTATTCACTGGCCGCCATATTTGAGGTCACTGTTTAGAGCGCATGCTCAGAACGAGCTCGCATTAATAGGCTGCCAAGACCGGCAAACTTGGTGGTTCGGAATGCACGTGGCGAAAGAACTGTGGAAGCTCGCGTTCAGCACGCGCTCCGCAGCCGAGCACACTGCTATGGCCGCCAGTGAATACTAGGGTGCCTTCATGTACGCTTTGCTTGGGGTGATGACATCTGGCCATTTTGTTTCAAACGCATATTTTTATTTTTGGTTTTGAAGCGCGTGTCTTTGCACGCGCTCGTGGCGCTGACTGTGCTACGGCGCCATTTTGTTTCCTGCGATTTCTTTGTATTTTCCCTGTGAGCGCGTGCTGTCGGCATCGGGTACTACAAACGATGGCATCACCCTAAACAAAAGGGCATTAAGGCACACTAGTGAATACTCCCTATAGCTAAACACAAACTATACCTCGAAGTCAACGTGTGCCCTGTGCTTTAATAGCCCCAGCGCGTGGATATAGGACACATTTTGGTGGCATATAATCGGCTTCAGATCACGTTGCCACTTGCTCTGGCTGTGAATAGGTGAGCGGCGTTTGGCAACTTCCGGTTCCTTAGGAAATTTTGTTTTACTGTTGACAAACGACGAGATTGAGCTGCAAGCCTGTGCAAGCATAATTTTGAAACCTCCAGACAATAGTTTTCAGAGCCATGCTTAGACAGGTTTGCAGGTCATCATCGTCGTTCGTCAACACCTCAACAAAATTTCCCAAGGAACCGGAAGTTGCCAAACGCTGCTCACATATTGAGAAGAAAACGCGGCTGGTTTTTCTTGGATTTTTTTTTCCTGTGATTGCCATTACGTGGCAAAAAAAACTAACACGTCTTTCATAGGTCATAAACGCCAGAGATTCATTCTGAGCGGCATTTGCGCAAAGTACAATAGTCGTTGCAACGCCCCTTTAATCGTGTGAAAGTTCGTAATGAATTATCAGTGAAAAAATTGACCGCATCTCCACATGGTGAATGATGTTGCTTGGGGCGAAGCTCTGGTGGTGCTTGTCTGCGTAGACGCCGAGCCGCAGCATGCCGAGCCTTTTCATTCATGTCAGTAGGAGAATGTGTGGTTTTCTTCTTTTCTTTTTTTAAGCAGACAGATGGGATGGCATCTCAGAACCCCCTACTCTTTTTTTTCTTCTTTTTCTTTGAGCCTTTTCATTCATGTCAGTAGGAGAATGTGTGGTTTTCTTCTTTTCTTTTTTTAAGCAGACAGATGGGATGGCATCTCAGAACCCCTACTCTTTTTTTTCTTCTTTTTCTTTGAGCCTTTTCATTCATGTCAGTAGGAGAATGTGTGGTTTTCTTCTTTTCTTTTTTTAAGCAGACAGATGGGATGGCATCTCAGAACCCCCTACTCTTTTTTTTTCTTCTTTTTCTTTGAGCTTTTTCATTCATGTCAGTAGGAGAATGTGTGGTTTTCTTCTTTTCTTTTTTTAAGCAGACAGATGGGATGGCATCTCAGAACCCCCTACTCTTTTTTTTCTTCTTTTCTTTGAGCCTTTTCATTCATGTCAGTAGGAGAATGTGTGGTTTTCTTCTTTTCTTTTTTTAAGCAGACAGATGGAATGGTATCTCAGAACCCCCTACTCTTTTTCTTCTTCTTTTTCTTTGAGCCTTTTCATTCATGTCAGTAGGAGAATGTGTGGTTTTCTTCTTTTCTTTTTTTAAGCAGACAGATGGGATGGCATCTCAGAACCCCCTACTCTTTTTTTTCTTCTTTTTCTTTGAGCCTTTTCATTCATGTCAGTAGGAGAATGTGTGGTTTTCTTCTTTTCTTTTTTTAAGCAGACAGATGGGATGGCATCTCAGAACCCCCTACTCTTTTTTTTCTTCTTTTTCTTTGAGCCTTTTCATTCATGTCAGTAGGAGAATGTGTGGTTTTCTTCTTTTAAGCAGACAGATGGGATGGCATCTCAGAACCCCCTACTCTTTTTTTTCTTCTTTTTCTTTGAGCCTTTTCATTCATGTCAGTAGGAGAATGTGTGGTTTTCTTCTTTTCTTTTTTTAAGCAGACAGATGGGATGGCATCTCAGAACCCCCTACTCTTTTTTTTCTTCTTTTTCTTTGAGCCTTTTCATTCATGTCAGTAGGAGAATGTGTGGTTTTCTTCTTTTCTTTTTTAAGCAGACAGATGGGATGGTATCTCAGAACCCCCTACTCTTTTTTTTCTTCTTTTTCTTTGAGCCTTTTCATTCATGTCAGTAGGAGAATGTGTGGTTTTCTTCTTTTTCTTTTTTAAGCAGACAGACGGGATGGCATCTCAGAACCCCCTACTCTTTTGTTCTTCTTTTCTTTGAGCCTTTTCATTCATGTCAGTAGGAGAATGTGTGGTTTTCTTCTTTTCTTTTTTTAAACAGACAGATGGGATGGCATCTCAGAACCCCCTACTCTTTTTTTTCTTCTTTTTCTTTGAGCCTTTTCATTCATGTCAGTAGGAGAATGTGTGGTTTTCTTCTTTTCTTTTTTTAAGCAGACAGATGGTATGGCATCTCAGACCCCCTACTCTTTTTTTTCTTCTTTTTCTTTGAGCCTTTTCATTCATGTCAGTAGGAGAATGTGTGGTTTTCTTCTTTTCTTTTTTAAGCAGACAGATGGGATGGCATCTCAGAACCCCCTACTCTTTTTTTTCTTCTTTTTCTTTGAGCCTTTTCATTCATGTGAGTAGGAGAATGTGTGGCTTTCTTCTTTTTATTTTTTAAGCAGACAGATGGGATGGCATCTCGGAACCCCCTACTCTTTTTTTTCTTCTTTTTCTTTTTTCATAATTTTTTTTCATTTTTTTTCAACTTTTTTTGCCCTACACGAGCACGTGAGCATGTGCTCATGTGCTCGTGAGCACGTGATCTCACGAGCAGAAGCACGAGCACCCGACGCCGGCCTACTGCGGACGGCGGACGGACATGGCTAGCCCCTAAGGAGCTTCGCCCCTATTAGCCCCGTGCGCGACCAAAAGCGTCGCTGTGGTCGGCCTTCTACGATTGGCCGAACGCTGACTATGACGTCGGAAAGGGGATTTATCATCGACGGAAATAAGAGGAATGAAAGAACTTTAATTTTGACGGTGTTGGCAGTGTTCCTTTGAGAGCGCAATGATTTCAAGCTTCCACCACGCTGATAACAAACACCATCGAACTTGTTGTTTGCAAGGTAATGACGTCACAAGGGGGAACCACAGGAGGGCGCCACAAAAAATTCTCGCCGCTAATACTTCGTTTCACCTGATGTGGGAGCGTAGGCAAAGCTGGAAGCGCGAGCACGAAACCTCCGTGCGTTCAGGCTTTGCTCGAGCGCGCGAGTTGGGGAGAAATGCAAAAAGCGCTGGTCTCACGCTTCTAGCTCTGGCTTCGCTCACAGATAAGGTGAAACGAAGTATAAAATAAATTTGTTCTGGCAAGTGTGGTGTCAACGTGCGCGACCAAAGCGCTGCTGCGTTCGATTCAGTATTATTTTCTCAGAACCATAGCCTCCTCTATACTCACAAAGCCTGGCGGTTCAATGGCGGAGCCATAGAGTACCCGGTCGCAGATTTGGAGTACGAGGATCTGGTAGCACAGAGCATTTCTCGGGGAGTCTGATATTCAGCGCACAGCTTTTGCAGTGGCGAGGGCCCGAAACATGGTTTTTAAACCCGACGAGAAAAGAAGCGGTAGCCCTCTTCCCCCTTTCCCGACACCTCATAATAAACAAACAAAGCGGTAGCCCGAGGAACGCGAGAAGCACGAGCGGACTACAATGTCGAGCGGACATTCCATCGCTCGGGACAAGTGTGTTTCGGCGTTTCGCCGCAGCGGGGCGCACGCCAGAGGACTCTTGTCTGCTGCTCTACCTTTTCACTTTCGGCGGCCGCGTCACGTGGCGATCTGCCAGGTTTTGTCAGTATAGACGCTTTGCAGCAGCTCTGCTTGGGTGCCGCCATAACCGACCTTCCATATTTCTTTCCTGGTATTTCGTATACTTCACTTTATCATTACCATAGCAAGCCAGGTTATTGCGATTTTAGAATTTATTGTGTCCTTCTCCTCAGCATTGTCCTTTCTAGGGTCTCGTTAACACCCGTTTCAGTGGTTTGGCATCTCCGTAAGACCAGAGGAGGTCAGCAATGGCGGCTGCAATCTGGCGCGTATTTAAAGCGTCTATAGAGGAGGCTATGTCAGAACTCATGGTGACGGGGTGGTGTACGTGGTGCGTTCTTAGAACAAAGTTCCGGTATGTTTACTTAAAACCATCACAGCCTGCCCTTAACAAAAAAAGAGGAAAAAAAAAAAGATATTGCGTTTTTGCGTAACGACCGCTCTCCTCCTGATTCCGTGCACAAGCAAAGTAGAGCGCATTTCCAAATGGACGAGCTAGTCCCTTCGTCTCCCCATTTACTTTTTCTGGTACGTAAGAAATCATTTGTGTATTCGGTAGGCACTCGCGCATGCCATTTCTATGAGAGCAAAATTTAATGCAGGTAATTCCTCACAAAATAATAAAGGCATCGTAAGCAGAATGCTTTCACACCTCAAATGTATCTTGTTAACGAAAGTCGACAGATACACAGTATAGAACCAAAAGCTCCACATCTTTTTCTTTATTTTTTTGTCAGAACATTGAACAGCAGTTTTAGTTGCACAATCGCTTAGCCAAACACAAAGAATCCCTCGGTTGGGATATTTGCTGGGAATTGTTTTGAAAATAATACTTTTGAATTTACGCTTACCAGCGAAAAGAGCTTGCACTCGTCAGCGACGGACTGAGCTAGGACAGAGGACTGAGGATGCCTTTAGCGTGTAGCGTGCCTTTTCACACTGAGGCTTGTGCAACCAAAATCTCAGTCACTTGGCGCGTTCTCCTGCAATAAGCCTCCGTATGTTAGTGAGTCAGTCAGTGGAAACGTTCATTGAGGCGCAGGAGGGTTCTTGTCAATGGCTAAATACGAGGCATGTACAAGCGGCATTAGGCTGCAGTTAAGGGTATTGCGGAGTTCGATAGGGATGTCCAGGGGTGCTATGTTGCGCTTTTTGGACTCCCAGGAGACTTGGAAGAGGGAAGTGACGTCAGCGACTAGAGAAACGCAGATTGGATGTTGACAGAAGAAAACAAAATCAACATCCAATCTGCATTTGCTGCGTTGTTGACGTCACTTCCCACTCCCTAGTCTCCTGGGAGTCCAAAAAGCGCAACATAGCCCCCCAGGCCCACAGCGTAGCCGAGCATGTGGAGTACTTCCTTTTCACATTGCCAAAATATTTTGCCTTGTTCTGGACAGCGAGAAAGCGCGATTCGTCTTCTTTGTTTACCTTGCCTACCCGCGGTACCGTATACTCCATCTTTGAAGCTTACAAATAGGAATGAGAGGAGTGTGTTTATAGCAGAACTGAACTGAAATGATAGACAGGATGAAGAGCGCCTAGTCTGGTGTCCTATTCCTTTATGTCTCCACATCACCGTAGGCATGTCGTCCCACGGGTGCCAGCTCAGCCGGACGGTTCATCGTTATGCTTCATTAAGGTGTATTCAATGGGGAGGACTTGTCCTCGGACTAGTTCCTACGAAATCGGTGGCGAGAACCTTTCCTCCGAAACCGAAGTCCGCCTAGATCCAGGCAAAAAAAACAAAAAAAGCATGCAAAACTCAAGAGCTGGTCCACGGACCACAGGAACGTGTCCGGGGAAAATCCGCGGACCTAAGGAATGTTGTGTATCACGTGGGCAAACGTCATAAAATATAGGTTCGCGGACTGTCGTACTCGTACCTCGGTGTTTGCGATTTTAAGCCCGTTCTATTCTCGCTTTTTCCTGGTTTGGCGAGGTCCGTGCGAGGTCCGAGGGTTCTGCTAACTTGGAAAGAACCAATTGCGGCGAGAAAGTAAGGGAGAAGAGGAGACAAGAGCGCGCGGAGACGTCAGAACGCCGAGCTCCGTTTGGAATGATTAATCGACAGCCTTAAAGCTAGCAGCCTTTGCCTCCACTGGCTTTTGGCTGTCGCATTCAAACGAGTTCGACGAGTGCAACGGAGAAAAAGGCAGCTAGCTTTAAGTCTGTCGATTAATCATTCCAAACGGAGCTCGGCGTTCTCACGACCCGGCTCGCTCTCGTCTCCTCCTTTTCCTCAGTTTCTCGGCGCTTACATTACCTTCAGAAAGCACATGTGCTCAACAAAATACTTACGCACGAGGCAAACAACGATATCCGCGTGGCGTACAGCCACGCGGCACCGCCAAATGCTGTGTAGGTCCAGCAGTACAATCATGTCGTACGGAACGTCATTTTTCCCTTGTACTGCTGAAAAACGTATGCCATGGGTCGTTAATGGGAAGTTTGTTAATGCGAAAGCATTAACTGTCCCATGGAGCGAACCGACGTCATAAGATTGAAGCGCGTCAAACGGCACCTTAAATCCTTTCTCCAAGCTGAAGCCAGCTCCCAGCTATGAAACCACGCGAAAAGCCTAGACAACGGCATCTAGTTTCCCCGATTTCAAAGAAGCGGAGTAAAGCTGATGGTTTTCGGCTTCGGTCCCAATGGCTGGCGCGCGTCGACGAGGCTCCAATTGGCCACTGCGCGTCATTTTTAACGACTGCCACCCCATGGCGCTGCGTGTCCGCGAGGCAGCGGCTCCACGCCCAAGGTCAGCGTGCGCGCTCGACCGTCGACGCAAGTACGAAGCAGACGACAAAAGGGAGGGGAAGAGCGGCGTGCATGCTTTCGCATTAACAACTCATCAGTGCTTAGGTGTACGTCCAGCTTTTTTTTTGAGGATCCTTTGCAGGACATCCAAAGAAAAGACCGCGTCTGAACAGTCTATGAAAACGTGGTCAACTGTTAACCGGCGTTTTGCTCAGTATGCAGTTGTCAGGACCACGCTACTGGGATAAATTTTTCAACTAATCAGGCTTCAACTGGAAATGTTTGACTATGCAACTTGAAAAAAAAAAAAAAAAGTCTTCGTGTTAGGGGGTATCACTCTTCGCTTCACGCGCTTTAAAACATCCTGGCCTGGGCCAGCATTGTACACAAAACGATACAGAGGAATTGGAAGAGCCAAATCTATGCGGAGCGCAAGCTTGTCTGCTTCTTGCACAGGGGTTGCGATGATGTCAGAACGCCGAGTTCCTGTTGGCTTTAACACGAAGTACCAACTAGCTCAAATTACTACTTTACTACCTCTTATTGGCTGATCGAAAAAAAAAAAAAATAGTGGGTGGACTTCGAGGCATCTAGCATTGAGGTCTACCCTTACAAAAATCTCTACTTAAATTCTTTTGAATTTCTGTTGAAAATATTCTGGAATCGTATTGAATTTCTTTTTAAACTTTATTGATGTTTTTTAGACTTTATTTTGACAACCTATTTAACTCCTAGTTAAAATTGGCCACTCCTAGTTAAAATTGGCCACTCCTTCTTACATACATTTTTTAGAATTCCTTCTTACATAAATTTTATTGAATTCTTTTTGACTTTTCCGCAGATTGCCGTTAAAAAAAACTCAATTTTTTATATATATTTCGAGTTTTGTTAGGAAATAGTGTCCTTTTGATACATACACATCCCACAAATAAGCACTGAAAACAAACACAAACACCATAAAGCACTCAACACCAGAATCACAGTCTCGTTCCCTGCTCCAGAGCCTTATATAGCCTACATATTGAAGGTAATCATTTGGCCGGTGACCACCTCAGCACTTACTAAGGTTCCAAGTGTCTGATCTCCTTCTCGAAAGTCTTTCAAAGGGAAGACAGTGTTTCGAAGGTCATGGACTCTATCTCTTACTAAAAAGCATTGGTACAACTAATATTAACTCCGCGTAGTCGCTAAAACAACATCCACAAAAACGGCTCCTAGAACAAATGTTATCGCTTCTCTGCACAGCACCACTAAGGACGAAGCGAGTCAAGGCGTTTGCTCCACTTTAAAATAGTTATTTTGCTTTACTTTACTAGTTCACTAGTTGAATAAAGTCAATAAAGTCACGATAGTCATTACAAAGTGAGAACGGCACTAGTGGTGCTGCGCTCGCCACCACCTCATTGGAATACAAAGCTCACTTAGAGTCTAGCGTTAGCACTCTTTGTAGCATGCGCGAACTGGCATGCACGCCAACTGCTCCGCAAGAAGCAGACGACTTGCTCTCTGCAATAAATCCTTCGTTAGTCCCTTGCGCAACACACCAGACAAGTATTCGAGTGAGAAACACGTGATTAAAAACCAATAAGTATCAACAACTTTTTCTTATATACCCTCGCACACAGGCATCCATGCATTCCGCACCACCAAGATTGCCGGTCTTGGCAGCCTATTAATGCGAGCTCGTTCAGAGCATGCGCTTTAAACAGTGACCTCAAATATGGCGGCCAGTGAATACCTCCTATACTTCGTCTCACCTTAGTATGGACTATTGTTAGGCGCGCGTGCTAAAAGCGCGAGCTAGTCGCTTTGAATGAAGCCGCGGCGGCTGCACGAGAGCTCGTGCAGCAAGTGCTCTAGTCAAGGCAGTCAAGGCTGGCCGCTCGCGCTAGCACCGCCTTCGCGGTTAGTCCATGCTAGGGTGAGACGAAGTATAGGAATAACTATCAAGTGTACACATGCCACGCGTTAAATTATCTGATGAAGAGCGTCGTGCACGTGAGCGTCTGGCGTCTGGAAACTTAAGGCCCGTTCACACTCTTGCAACCGAGTACGACGGAGAGAGACGAGATCTGTTAAAACTTTTTAAAATTTCTTAGGACGAGAGAACACACTGACACGCTGGCGCCATCTATGCGGTGATCCTGGAACTGCATTTCACAAGAGCGAAGGTTTCGCAAGATTTCCGAGGTCAAATGTGCGTAATACCTATGAGAAAGGTTCGTTTATAACGTGGACAAAGGTTTTTCGAGCCAAGAAAGAAAGGATAATGCGCGAGAGAAATAGAAAATATGCCGGACCGTCAAGTTTACACTGCTACCCAATAGATGGCGCCAGTGTGTCCTCTGATTTACTCTGGTTGGAAGAAGTTTTAAGGAACCCAGTTTTAAGAGGTCGCAAGAGTGTGAACGGGCCTTTAGAGTATCGCTAAACGTTTGTGACGCAAGAACGTTTCACGTATCCAACATAATTGCCTGGCAATTTGCCATAATTTTTTGTTTCTTTTCTTTTCTACGGACTATTTTTAGCGTTCGTTCATATGGCTCTTGCTTGGCTGTATTTTATTTAAACCGGGCGTCAGGCTGCAAACGCGAGTCACCCCAGTATCTGTGGTTCGAATGCCGCTTGCCAAGTTTCTTCTTGTAATCACTACCAGGCGGCATTCGAAGCACGTATCTCGCGATGACTCGCGTCGAATCTGAATCCAGACTGTCTTTTGTATGATGTATAAGCAGTGTGACCCCGGATTAACGGTTGACAGCAGTTCGTACCTCATTGAACCGAATGCGTTTATGTTATTTCTTGTGATTACTGTCTAAGTCCCCGCCGTGTGTAATGAAGCTTTAAAAACGACGATGTTTTATGGCTTTTTTTTTTCGCAAAAGGGTGATATAATTCTTAACATTTCAAAACAGAAACCCACTTCCATGAAAACAAACACCAATTCAAAATGTGTTAAGGAAAGGCAAAAGTAGTTCTCTGAAAGCCCCAAGCGGTATAAAAATAGGTATGTATGCAAGCCCATAGCCAGATGTAACAATGAGCACCAATACCACAACGCGGAATCGTGGGGTAACTCTTGGATATCAAAAGAAACAGTAAAACGTGGAATATACATTTTTTTTTGGAAAACTGTTAATGTGATTTAACTCAATTATAAATTACACACGCAACGGCTAACTAAGGAAAGATGTCCAATCTCTTTAAGAATAAAATGCTGTGAAAGCTGATCGACTATATAGGTCGATAACTTCTCTTCGTGAACATGTTTATCACTGGCGGAGCATTAGAGTTTAAACGGAATAAGGTGCCTAGCTATTCATTCTCGGGTGGTCTAGGTGACGCTCAATTAATTCCGCACTTCTCTGTGACACCGAATAAAACGTCTCTCGTTTAATTTCCAGATGTGGTCCGTCACCATTCTTCCAATAGTATCAACTACATTATCAAAACTGTTTGCCGCTGAGCTTTCGATAATTTTGAATGCGAAAACATTATTAATGCGAAAGCATTAGCTGTCCCATGGAGCAAAGCCGACGTTGTCTGTAGCAGCGAATCGAGCAAGAAATTCCCATTGACTGCGACGCTTCACGTGGCTCCATAGCAACGGCGTCATCGTTTCTAAGGAGCCAGCCGAACTGCTGACGGCGCAGCGGTAGGAAGGAACGCAGATATGCGCTGGCCTGACGTTAGGTCTAATGTTAGGCCTATAGTTACGCTTTGAGGTCTAACGTCGTCAACCGGCACCCGCAGCTATTTGACGTGAGGGCGGACGCGGGTATGCGCCCCCCCCCCCCCCCCTCACGTCATTAAGCACGCGCCGCTCAATCGTATGCTCAAGAACAACGCCGTCCTTCAGGTCGTCCTCTAGGCGTCGTCCAAGACTTCGTCCTTAAGGTCGCCCTATAGGTCGTTTTAAAAGTCGTCCTTAAAGGGACAATGAAGGCAATTTCGGACATCTTTTTGGCGATTGAACTGGGTTCCAGGCACGTCTCAGGCCACGTCGCCCAAATTTCAGCCGAAACCGGCGCTTGTGTGCCGCGCAAATCAATTAAACAGACGCGGTAATAATCGCACCGGGATCGACTGGGGCGACGCCCCGAGAGTTGCGGGAGAAGCCAGGAGAAGCGGAGCTCACGTGACTGATGCGGGGCCAAGAAGCGCGACGTCACAAGAGACGCGTCAGCGATTGGTCGAAACGAGAAACGTGCCCTCGGTCACGTTTTGGTTCGCGATTTTTAAGAATACTGTTCTAATTTCCGCTTGAATAACCACGAAAAGTATAAATCGAACTGGAAATGATTACTAAACCATAAATAAAGCAGCATAATTGTTTTTTTTTTGCTACGCTGGACGCGAAACGGGCAACGAGCAACTATGGGCAAACAAAATAAAATAGAAAAAGAACACGGCACTCGAAGGATTCTGCAAGATGGTAGCTGTAGATGGCTGTTCTAACGGTCGACTGAAGACCAGTATTCCTTCGGGCGACGCTAGTTTTCACTTGTGGGTTGCTGTTCGTGTTCTTTGACGACGAAAAGAGGACGTCCGCGGAGGAACCGGATCCCGGAACGGCCGGATCGCTACCGCTTTCCCCTCGGCATCTCCCTAGCGTCCGTCCTTCGGCGTGCGGGCCGCTCATTGCCGGCTGGGCGGTCTCCGTCGGGTCCGCCACACACGTACTCCCGTTCCGTTGGTGTTCGGTCAGTGAACGGAAGCTCGAACTCGCTCGCGAGAGCGGCATTGCCGTCCATGTTGACAGATTCGGCGAAACGACCGCGCCACCACGCTGCTATAACCCACCGCGGTTACCAGAGTCTCGATCTCCTAAATACTACCGATACCGACTATTCACACTTGACGTCACTCCCTACGTCACCTCTGTTTTCGGAGGCCCAGAAACGAGAATGGAGATTGTTCAGTTTCGGTTTCTTTACTTCTTTCGTAGGCACAGAAATACGCGTCACAAATGTCTACAAAAAATTGGGCATCATGCTATGTTCCCAAGAAGCATAAAAACACCATTAAAAAATTAAATAAAATCGTCTTCATTGTCCCTTTAAGGTCGCCCTATAGACCTTTCCAATGTCTACGAAATCACAGTCCAGCGTGCGATCTTCACAGCCCGGCACGTGCGTGTTCGTCGCTTCGGAAAGCGAGCAAAGCACGCGCATACGCACGAACACACAAAATGGCACCGGCCACACGCTACTTTTTGGAAAGGTCTATAGGTCGTTTTAAAAGTCGTCCTTGAGGTCGTCCTCGGTGTCGTCCTAGACGCCGTCCTAGACGCCGTCCTTGACGTCGTCCTCGACGTCGTCCTAGAGGTCGTCCTATCGCCGTACTTGGCGTCGATCTCTAGGACGTCGACCTCGGGGTCGTCCTATACGTCGTCCTAAATTCTAATGCGTGTAGAAACATTACTCGAAACATTTCAACCGCGGGTCTATCATGCTTTCGCCTTCTTACACGTAAGTCTCCTGTAATATTATTGAACACATCTTTGCGCAATTCGCATCCTTAGGCTGAGTATTCGTCTCCATTTTGTAGCGTGAGCTACACTGGCGGAGGTTGAACAGTTTCGCGTGGCTCCTGGAGAGCCGTGCTGCGCATGCGCGAGGAGCAGTGACGTCACACGTCACACAGCTGGCGCAAAAAAGTCAAATATGGGGGGTTTGCGTCCCAAACCAACGACGGGCATCTGGCACGCCCCAGCGAAGGACTGAGGATTAATTTGGACCACCTGGGGATCTTTTGACGTGCAACCGAAAGCTCGGTTACACGGCGCCTCCTCCGCAATAAGCCTCCGTCAGATTGCGGGCACCTCGGCCGGGATTCGAACCCGCCACATGGGGATCCGTAGGCCAGCGCTCTCGCCTCGGAGCCACCGAGGCGGCTGTACAGCTGGCGCGCCGGAGCCGCCGCCGCCGCGCGCTCCACCGCCGCCGCGCGCGCCTCGGCGGTCTGCGCATTCCAGAGGAGTGACGTCATAGCCGCGGCAGACGCACTGGCGCCGCCGCGTGCCCATGCTGTGTGCCTCCGTTGCGCAGTAGCCAAGTCTGACGCTGCACCGGAGCCGCTTGATAGCGCCTCTCATTTTGTGCGCATGCGCAGAGGTATCAGTGAGGGTATACATATAGCGGGGCGTTTGCCAGTGTGGTATAGCCATGGAGAAGGAGAGCGAAATTGCTGCTCAGTGGCGCAGAAGAGCGGAGAAGCTTAAGTCATCGATCGGATCCCGAAGTAGTCACATAATGCGTATACCGTGTGTGTGTCATTGAAGCAGCAGTAAGCATGATAATCAAGCTAATCCTAGACAACCAGGAAAGCTAAGAATAACCAGCTGAACCCAATGGCGAGTTTGTTTGAGTCCAGTTCTCCGTGCAACACTCTGCGAGTGCGATGCATTCTGGGAAAGAACTCGAACGGTGTCAGTGCGTGTGAAACGAACTCGCTAGTCCAGTTCTCCGTGCATCACGGCAACACTCTGCGAGTGCGATGCATTCTGGGAGAGAACTCGAACGGTGCCAGTCACTGATCTCTATTTTACTACTACAATAGAGATCAGTGGTGCCAGTGCGTGTGAAACGAACTTGCTATAAGCTCACGCTACGTATATCCTGGCATAGTCCAGCTAAGCCACTGCAATTTTTCTTTTAATTGTCGCGTTTTGGGCGCGTCACATGAGCCTGATGGCACAAAACCCGGGCCTGTTGCTGCACACGATATGTGCTGAAGGCATGTCGATGCAGGGTGCGTCGAGTCAGCAACAATACATCCCAACTTTGTTTCGCTGTCCAGCTGTAAAGGAAAGAGGATTTCATGGTTAGTGCCGCGTTTAACTATCATGAACGGACGGACGGACGGACGGGCGGGCGGGCGGGCGGGCGGGCAAGCGGGACAAGCACCTCCCATCGCCGGAGATGTCCTCGATGTGTTCGATCTTTGATTGTTTTTTAGTAAGAAAAGTCGGCGCGCATCGTTATGATTATTGAATTTCTAGGATATTTAGATCCCGCAGAGTGCGTTATCGCCAAATTTAGGTGATCTCAGAAACCTCCTCAGGTCACCTTTAAGCAATTACACAGAGACGGGACAAGACACACACAGACACGACACTGATATATGATGGTGGGGAAATAGCTTGAACATTAAACGATGACACAGACAGAACATTAAACGATTACAGCGACAGAAAATTAAACGATTATGTACACTGAGACGAAGCAATCACTCAATTTCGAAGTGGCGCGCTGCAGTCGCGCTGACGTCAATGATTAGATCGTAAACAATTAATAAAATAAAGTGTTTACTTTATTTCCGACGTCGTATTTACAGAAAGACCACTCTAAAAAAAGCCCGTGCGTCTACTTTTCCGCACAACACTCAGAGAGAGACAATCACCGCAACTTACGGAGGCAGCTCAGTGAATGACGATGCCGAAACATACGTTTAGACCAAAAACACAGTCTAAGTTGGGACATTAAGCAGTGCAAAACTTCACGCTTGCATTGCTTAGTATTTCTATCTTAATTCTTTTAATTCACTTTTTTTTTTGCGACTGTATGCAGTGTGCACTTAAATGAGAAATTATTTTGGAGTGAACTTCTACTGGGGGGCTATATATTTTTTCGGGCGAGTGTAATTTGTTTTTCGCATGCGCCCCCATGCAATATTTCGGCAAATCAAAAATATAAATTATTTCTTACAAAAAAACAAAACAAAAATCTCTCGAGTCAATAGTGATCAAATACCCTAGTGACATCATCGTCCAAAATGGCGCGCTGATTTGTTGCCTTTTATGTTTTGGGGACGGCTAAACAAAGGTAATATGTGCTAATCGAATACTCCTTATTATTGTGAAACATTATTAAAAAAACACACACCATATTTTAATGTTTCAGATATTTGTATCTAATAGAAATAAAGCAAAACATGAAGAACTAAAAAAAAGAAAGAAAATATTTCGCAAATTGTTTTTAAATTTCGAATCGTGTCCAGCTCGCAGAATGCGAAAATAATGGAAGTGTGCAGTTTCACTTACACACAGTGAAGGGATATAATTGCCTCCTTTTATTCAGGATTGACCGGTCTGCATACTGCTCGCTGGATGGTGTCAAGTGTGGACCTGATGGTCAAGTAAGTAAAGTTGATTGACTGCAAGGTTGATTGATTGACTGTAGCGCATAGTCGAGGTTGAAATGATAGAACTATTCGAGACTCAAGCAGACCGGACGGCACCTAGGGGAAAAACACTGAACTTGCCGGAACAGGTCCTTCCGTGATGACATGTTGTCAGTGGCTTGTGCGATAGAACAGTTGTCTCGGTGACTCTGTCGCAACTGTAGTATCAGTTTGTTACCCAGGTTTCTCTGAACGCAACCTACGTAGCCGCGCGAACCAGACATTCCGCGTTTATCAACGTTCACCAGCACCGTGGAAGAAATTTGGTGTAAGTACAGTAGGCAGTCCTTTCATCGCTTCCTCGAAGAAAGAGTCAAGCCTCTGGAAGCTCGCTTAAGCCAATACATTGCCGAAGGTTCGAAACGTGGAGGATAAAAAGTGGGGCGAACGATTTCGAGTCCGATGCTTGCTTGCCGGTGCCCCGGCGTTGTGCGCTGATCCGGCACATGGCACGGCACGACCTGTTTTAGACCGCCATATTTGCACGATAGTGGCGTCCCTTATAGGTCGCTGGAGTCGCGTGCAGGGCGTGTGGCGGGACTCGAGCATTTTATTACCGCTCCGGAGTCGTTGAGACTTTAGCGCCAGCCAATTTGAACGCCGAAAAAGGAATATCGCAAAAAAGAAGCGTTAAAGAAATAAACCATTCCTCGTGTTCTTTTTTTCAAGCATTTTTTTAAACAGGACGGTTGTATTTTTAACCGCTACTCGACTTTAAGTTCACTCATAAATAGCACACCTCTACTCAAGAAGCATTTGGCTTCGCAGGCGATTCTCGGAAATTCCTTCGCGGAGGAATTCCTCGAGATCGAGACATGATTACACAAAGTTTCGTCTAAAACATAATTTTCGGGGCTAAATATGAGTATATATGTTCGTCAGATTAAAAAAAATCTGTTTTCCAAGCATTGCATCGATGGATGTCATGCTTTTCTCTGGCCTGTGTGAAATGTTTAGTTGTTTTATCGTTAAAACAAACGCAAGCGCTTCCACTCTGGTAACAGTCTGGGCAAACGAATAGCGGCCAGTTTTTCCTGGCCGCTATTCTTTTGATGTTCTGTAGGGCGAACAGTTGTCCCGGTAACGTTGTCGTTACTGTCGTTTTTCTGGGACAGGGCCGTAGGAAAGCCGTGAGTTATAATTTAAAACTCACGGTTTATCTGCGGCCCAGTCGTTGCATGATGTTTTCGTTACTCTGGACACAACCAACGCAACTTCCCAAGCTTTCCTTCGGTGGCCAGTGCGCCAACCGGCGACAACAAATGCAATCACGGAAGCCACACGAGACAAGCAGAAATTGCGAAAGGACCTGTTCCGGTCAGTTCAGTGTCTTTCCGCTAGGTTGAGTCCGTTTTGTTGGAATCCCGACTAGTCCTGTGTGTTCGGATTCCTGGTGGAGAATAGGTTGCACCGGAAGTTTTGTGCCTGCTGTTTTTTTACTTGCTGTCAAATAGCATTTCTAGCGCAGGTTTTTGATGCCGACATCCAGTGCATGGTAATGCCAGTAAAGCTCGTGCAAGAATCGGGCAGGCACGACATAAGTGCTACAAATTGATGCCGCTTAGTCGAAACGCTGGGGTCGACGAGCTCGTTGAACTCGCGTCCAACCGATACCGCATTTGCGTAAACGTTTTGAACTGATATGTTCTGTCTAAAATTCCGTTCTGTCATGAACTCAAATTGAGTACATGGTGATGTCTTTTTCATGTGTCCCCTGACGTCTCTTTACATGCATCCTTTGTGTGCGACCAAATTCGCACGTATTTGTTTCTTCTCCAATATACATATAAAATACCGACTCCACTGAAAGCACTCAAGATTTTGTTGCATGCATGCTTCGAGGCTGGTTCCGCTTAAAAGCATTGATTTAATTACTACTTCAGTGTGCTTTAAAGTGGCAGTGCAACGATTTATACGTTGAAAGAATTTGTAGCTTGATTTTCATGGCATAAGTGAGCGAAAACGCGCACCTTCCCCCGAAATACTGCAATTTCGCTGCGTAATTGCAAAGAAAAAAGACAACATATTTTTTCCCTGCGATTCTCAGCCGCGTGTGGCGGCCATAGGAACCACGGTTTCCCGACATTGGGAGTACACAATTTTTCATGACGCCATCTATGGAAAGTTAACAAAACTAGGGCTGGTAAATTGACTGATTACGTTAACGATTAATCAATTAATGCTTTAATCGCAATTATTTTTTAACCGCTTAACCGGTAAAGTTTTGACGAACCAAGTACGCGCTTTTACCACGCTGACGTGCATGAGTACACCTGTATGAAGGGCAAACTTTATGTAAAAGTTTAGCCTAAAGTAAACTGTAGGGGCTTGGAATGAAGAGCGTGCTGGTAGGGGTAAAATATAAAAAAGGGAAGGACATAAAAGACGAGGACGGACAAGATGTCCTCGTCTTTTATGTCCTTCCCTTGTTTATATTGTAGGGGCAAGATTTGTAGCTCCTGACAACTGCAGAAGTTTACGCGTGTCCCGAACACTTCAACGCCGTTCGAGTATTGCCGGAGAATATCAACGCACCTCTCTTCCTTATGCAGCTGAAGTGATAATCTGTGAGTGTGAGTGTCTTTAAACTGTTTTTACCTACACAGCGAGGTTAATTTATAGTCAAAATTGTATATTACGCAGTTCATCACATAATCAACAAAGGCGAAACAACAACAACAACATTAATTCCTACTTTAAAAGATTTTATATATATATATATATATATATATATATATATATATATATATATATATATATATTATGCACGGAAATGTACGAGACCGATTATTCGATTGATTAACGGGTGGCGATTAATCGGGTTAAAATGTTTAATCGACACCTAGACCTAAACAAAACAATTTCCTCTCCGCCGCTACCCTCCCCATATTTCCCGTGGTGAACTGTCTTTTGTCTCGATCGATGCTGGTGCGGCGCTCTATTGTAGGCGGACTTTGAAAAGTCGACCATCGCGGAGGGAGGGCTGGGAGCCCTAAAGATAGAACCGAACGTCGTGTCACTGCGCACCTCGACCTTCGATTTGTTTAATTTTATATGAAGAGTAGCAAACGCTACAAAAATGGGTTTCTGTTTCTTATTTTATGGGTGATGTAGACCGATTCCCGCAATTAATTGGGCAAAGACCGAAAATCGTTGCACCGCCATTTTAACCGCCGACGATGAAGCACACAGCTCGCCGACTATTCAGCGTTAACGTCAGTGAGACACGACGTCCATTGATCGATCTTGCGAATACAGATGAATACCCATCCCTGGTCCGGTTTGGAAGCCAAAAATAAAACTTAAAATACCCAATGTTGGCGCTGAGTAGTATACCAATATGTACATGTCCATCTGCCAGATGTAATAATAAAAAAAGAATAAAATGGCGAGCATGCAGGAGAGCTGAAGAAAGCTCCGTTTATGGGGTTGATTGCACTCTGTTTAGTCTTCAGCTGTGTAAGCTTTTAAACAGTGTTCCGATTAGATGCAGTAGCATGGTGAATTGGCTCGTTTCTAAAGTGCGCTTCATATACTATAGCTGCTGCGCCAGTTATCTTAGTCGTCCATTGCTCGAACGAGTACTCTGATCATGTACTGGACAACTGTCGGTGTGGGCTCGGCTCAGCTTGTATCGAAAACGAGGACTGTGTCAGCGTTCGGCAGAGACTCGAATCCAATCACACGCTTCGTTCCCACAAAATGGCGACCGCCAATGTTGGTCGATCGGGTTTTGAAAAAAGGTTCATTGCCGCTACCCTCAAGGGTAGCTCAGAACCTGTGGCATCCAGGATTTTTTGCTTCGTTCTATCAAACCCCTTACGGGGCTACGGAAACGAAATGACGTGAGCGCGAGCTCTCCACCCCTCGCTTCAAAGTCGGCCAACGAGAAGCGCAAGGCGTATCGCGCTCGTGACGTCAATGGTTCATGCACGGCCAAGTGGACTGTAGTTGTGAGCCTTGCCGCTTGGTGGCATCAACGCGCGACAATCTCGCCTAGTAGAAATAGCGGGGGACTGTACGCCCTATGATACAAAAAGCTTGCCCGTAACGTCATTCGCGGCCATGCCGGTACTTTATGTGCCACGAGCGTTCGGTTCACCGTGTTAGTTTCACACCGCAGACGTCTCGAGGGAACCAGTAAGTACTAGAAATAACCGTCAATACCCAGCAATGACAACACCTGCGAGCTATGTATTTAAGGTATTCACTAGGTGTCATATTGGAGACCGCTAATCACGCAGCATACTAGGGGGGGGGGGGGGGAGGAGGTGTGGTTGGCCTGGCACAGGATCCCCATCATCAGATAAAGCTCCTACCTAACGTCTGTAAATAAGGGTGACCTTGATGGTGTGGAATGCACGTTGCGGAAGCACTCTGGAAGCTTAAACATATACAACGTTATAGACGCCTTAGCGTTCTTCGCCGAGTCACATTCAGGACTATACTCCGTTCACCCTTAAGCTGAGACTAGAAGCTCCCCCTTCAGAGCGAGCTTCCTGCCCTCGCTAACATAAGTGTGAACGCGCAGTCCTGCGCAACCAAAGCACTGCGGAAGCCAGCGAGCTCGAGCTGAAGACGGAGCTTCTAGTCTCACCTTAAGGGTGAACGGAATATAATACCTTTGTCAGACAGGCACCTAAAAGGACCTGATCACGCCAAAGGCCTTTAGGATTTTCAAATGGCCTTTAAGTCCTGCCGTGCCAGACAGCGCAAGTAAATGCCATTTAGACGATGTCTACAGCGATTAAGTCTCGTAGCTCATTGAAACGCATAAGTCACGTTCACGCCAGAAAAATAACAATTCGGCGATATAAATAATTTGCAAGTTTTCTTTTAAGCAAAGCAAAATATTAAACAAGACTAAATGACAAGTTAAGTCGATTTATTTGTGTTTTTTCTTTTTGGCAATTAGCGGCCACCCTGAGCGCCTCCCACTCACTCAGTCTTAACCAACGTTATGCGTAGGGCAAGTTCGTCTGCTTCTTGCGCAGGGGTTGTGGTGACGTCAGAACGCCGAGCTCTGATTGGCTCGAGTGGAAAGATAGTGGGTCGCCGCAACCCACTATCTGAGCGTCGTCTGCTCCTTTGCAACGCCGTCTGCTATTCAACAGCTGTCTTACCTTTACGAGCAAGCTCGACTTCGCCTTTCAGAGAGGACAGACGAAATAACTCGAGCGGTAGAATGTGTTTTTGTCTAACAACTAGCAAAAACGTGTTAAGGAGCGAAGCAAAAGGACTCACGGGCGAGATGGCCGACGCGCCGAGGTTTCTTTGCTAACAACCGAGAACGAGGGTGGTTAGCGTCCGCAAGTTCCCTCCTTTCGTGTACGGCGTCGAGCGTATCACGGAAGTTATGTCGTAGATTCGTTGACACCAAGAAGTAATTATTGTTTTTATTTTTTACGAAATTTCATGGAAACTTATTTTTCTATGCCCTGTTATTTGAACAGACGTACACTTGCTCGGGGGTAATCCGATGGACTTGAACTAGCCCTCTGCATTTGCTCAAGTCACTTTTTTCTAAGCTTACTGTTTTAACAGACAGGAATAAAAATACGCTGCTTCCTTCAGTGTAGCGCGCGTGCGGTCCCGGATATCTAAGGGCATCACAGATCTGTTATTGCTTTGTTTCGTGTGGCTAGGAGCCGCTTGTCTTTCTAAGAAGGGTGCAAGGTGCAGAGAACCACGCACCTATTTAATAGGCTAGAGTCTCGTTCGTTATCGGAATTAGCCAGACAAATCAATTCACCAACTAAGAACGGACATGCACCACCATCCACCAAATCAAGAAAGAGCTCTCAATCTGTCGTGAATGCGCCCACCACATCCGAAGACGCAGCAGGTTTTCATTTCCCCTGGTAACACTGCCCCTTCGACAGCGCCTGATAGGAGCCGACCTCTAAATCACACAGGACGGAAGCGGAACGTTCTTTTCTCTTTTTTTTTAACCAGCAACCACGCGAAGGAGTCACGGCTACAGCCACAGCTGCTACAGCACGTCCGCCATTGCCGACGCCGAGATGTTTACATCCGCAACCTCCCCTCCCCTCCCCCCCCCCCCCCCCCGGAAGACGGAGCTTAGTATACCCTCCTCTCCCACCTTCATACCTCCTTTCCCATGCGCAGAAGACCGAAATGTGCCCACTTGCAAGGCGCATTAGATTAGCTCAGTAACGAAACTGCTCATAAACGCTGCTTGCACGACTCGCCTCCCGTCGTTCGATGCGCCGGACGGCCGCTATGGTAACTGCAGTGTATTCTATGGAATACGTACGTTTCAAAGCGCAGCTTCTAGATGGCGTTCCAGCTCTGCTTTATGAAGCACACAGTTATGAAGCGAAAATCTAGCGGCCGCTTCAAACGACGGGAGACGGACTGAAGTGATTGAGGGGGGGGGGGGGGGGAGGGGGGGGGGGGAGGTTTGACCCCCTTCCGCGGGAGTTCCACAACTGAGGTAACCTAGTAACGTTGGTCCTAACGTTGCTTAGTGCTCCCGCTCCTTTCTGTGCTTCTGCTACGCTTTTGCCCTGTTCGGTTCGGCGTCGTGCTCGTGCTTGAGTTTCATCGCACGCGTCGGAGGTCCTCCAGCCGATCCTCCCAAAGTCGCATCAGCGCCCAGGTCGCCTCAACGCTCCAATAGAAGCGCGGCGACCGCTTCCTACTCGTGGACGCTCCTTCGTCGTTCGACATATCGCACGACGCGAGAGTGAGATACAGAAATATCAGTGTACAAAAATATTAAATATATACAGTACAGTTTTATCGCTTCGTTTTATGTTACTTTCCACCCTACTACGATTCCTGATAGGGACCAGCAGTATTTGTAAATAAATGCTTAACAATGCACTATCGAAGGATGATAAAATATGAAGCAGAGAAATAAAAGCTAGATAACTATTTTGTAAAGAAAATCGAGAGGAGGAAAAGCGAAGTACCGAAGCGGACGATGCGAGCAGGCAAGCAACGGGACGACGAGGCCTACTATATAGCTGGGGCCGTGAGTACAGAAAATTATTAGTAGAGCGAGGTCTGTACAGTATATACGGGAAACACGCTCTTTTTTCAATAATAAAAATGCAAAAAAAGTCATTGATATTAGATATCAGTACGATATTTTATTTCAATTCGCTTCTCTAGTGTAGAGCGCTGCTGACGAGAGTACGACTCCAGCAGCCGTAAAGGAGTTGCGGAACTCAGGTTCATGAAAAGGACCTTAACACTACACTCTAAGAAAAAAGGGAGTAGTACTCTCTCCTTAAAAGGCCAAACAGAAATGTCCCATATATTGCTCTGCTCAGGGAGGAAATTCGCGCCTTTCGGCAAAGGAGAGAATTTCCTCCCCCAAACCAACATGGCGGTCGGCGGGTACGAGACGAGCGACGGGCAGTTGTAACGAGGTGCACGGCTCACGCGGCTTCGCGAAAGCAAGGCACAAGGCGCGTATTTCTATTTGACGATCCCATATTACTCAGACGGGCCGACGTCACAGCTACAGCAGGTGTGAAGTGGATATGGGTGTATTCTCTGCAAATAAAATTGCAAATGCCTCTTGCAATGCAGCCTCCGGGAGGGCCCTGACACGTAAACAAGCTTTTTTTTACATCTACGACGACAGGCAGTGATCCCAGTGCGACGGCGGTTTTATTAAGTTTACGGTGTAGATTTGTGAGGAATATGACTAACCGCTATCGTATAAGGAATTTAAACGCGTCATACATGAACAAAACATTATATTTTTTTCTCGTGCAGAAGACAAGCAGCCTTCGGCACAGGCGCGAAAACTCTCTTCGAATTTCAGGCGATTTCCTGGACATTCAAGATGTCGAGGCACTCCTCAGCGCCTCGGTAACACGCTCGTAGCGTCCATGGCAGGGTACAAGCAAAAAGCAAGAGTTACCCGGCCGTAGTTAACGTTATCGAACATAGCTACAGCCGGTGTAAGCTTCGCCCAACGCAAAACTTACACCAGGGAATGTCCCGATCGACCGATGGGTCCACACCACAGGCAATCAAACTAAACGATTGCCGTTACTAAAATTGTTGCACATTGCTATAAAAAGAGCTGCCAGAGGAAAAGGCGTAATTGCGAGCATAAAAACGAAAGCACTTGCCTTTTTTGTGAGCAGTTTTCTCTCGGCGACGTGGGTACCACCAACATATGCGTCGACGAAAACCTCGTACAACCTCGTTTCATGCAACGATCCGTGCCTGACCGGCTTGTAGGGAAGGCCTACGCACCTTCGTCACTTATCTGCGACAGCTAGTTGTCCTTTTCCAGTCGGCGATGGCAGGAAAAACGCCGGACAAGCAAAGCAATGCAGCTAGGCGATACGACGCAAAGCCGTAAACACGTCGAACTGCTGCGGTCCGCTCCTGTCCACTGGATTTGGATTTGGATTCGGCGACCGGCCAGCGTTGATTGTTTATTATTACTGCAAAGTTTTGCAGATTAGTTCGAAACTGGGTTAGAAATGCATCTATTTCTTGGCAAAAGTAAAAAAGTTGAGCAATTAGCTTGGCCATCCCGTTATGGCCGCCCCGTCTACGAGCGGAACGGGATGGAGAGAATTTCCTCCCCCTCCAATGACCGATAGAGGGCGCACCACGCAAAATCGATGAAAAGGAGAGACTGGCTCGTCACAAGGAGGAACTTGGAAATTCACTCCTTTTTCGCCACCTTTTTTCTTAGAGTGTAAATGTCATTCGAGTTACTGTGGGGCACTGCTAAAATGACATTTACGCTTAAGGTCCTTTTGCGTGAAAGGTTCTTTTAGGTGCCCGTCTGGGAGGGGTACAAGTAGATCCACGAGCGAGCCATACTGCCGTGAACTGGCGCTGTATCAGTGCTGTTCACACACTTGCAACCGAGCACGCGACCGAGAGAGACGAGACCGGTTTTTAAGCCTCTGCGACGGTGAACAACCTGCTCCGCAACAGCGCATATGATCCTCCGTTGTAAGCGTGTGAACGGCGCCTTAATTAGAAGCTCATGACGTACACGCCATTGCAACGGAGTTTGACAAACCTCCACCAGACGAAATTTTAAAATCTGTTAATCTGTTCTAAAATTAGTAACGATAATAATCCTTGAAGAAGCGGAACGAGGGGGGACAAAGGACAAACATAAATCTCCAAACGCAGCTAGGTGACTGGTGCGCGACCGAAAAAAATTCGCCTGGTCCTGGTATCGAACCAGGGATCTCTCCATTTCCAGTGGACCGCTCTGCCAACTGAGCTAACTAGGAGTTAGACGTCAATAGAGCAAACGGGTTTCATCAGCTGCCACCACTCTAACACCAACAGGGCTAAACGGCCTGCATTTTCGGTCGTGCACTAGTCACCTTGCTGTGTTTTGAGATTTCTGTTTATTCTTCGTTTCCATGTTTTCCTTCTCCAGGGATTATTATTGTCATTCTTGTCCAGCTCGCTTGCACCTTTTAATTAACTGCATTAAAATTAGTGTTTTGACTTCTCTGCCGGCAGATCTGAAACGCAAGTAGGCTAGTGTTTCTGGGCTGCCGGTGCAACCTAGACCACATCTAAACAAAGAAATAAGTGCAAGCCTTTTGTTTCCGTATAACCCCTTCACTTTAAGACTGGTTCACACATTTGTGCTCTCTCGTGTCGAGTGTAATCGAGCTTAACACACTGGCACACTGGCGCCGTCTGTCGTGTACTCCTAGAACACCTCCGACTTGTATCTAACTGGAAGGTTTTGCATTATAGGTGAGACCATATCTTCGCACTATTTATGAGAAATAATCCCGGTAAGTGATGGCGTCATAACATGGCGCCGTGCTCCAAAACAAACCGTTGCTTGGGCCGTTGTTATGGACAAATGCACGGGGGCTCGACGCAAAATTATAAATTGTCTGAAAAAAAAAATTTTTTTTTGTAAACATTCTGTTTTCTCAATCTGTTATCACGAAAACCTGTTCTGTCGTCTCAGTACCATAAAGCGACGATAAAAGCCCGTAAAAATGTTTCACAACCGGTTTTGCCTGCTAGCAGACGATACGATGGCTTTGCGGGTTCAGTGGTTCTATCTGAGGAACTACGCGCCTGCGTTAAATTAAGTTGGTTGTCGAGTGACGAAACTTCTATTCTCGGGGTCAACTTTCTGTGGTATTTCGGAACCGAAGAGTGCCCGTGCGCAGCTTTGATCGTCGCTCGAGGTGCGCGAGCGCACGAACGCCTAGCCGTTGAGCTCGCTCCGCAATATTTGAAAAGGCGAAAACACCGCGAAGCCGAATCACGTTCGACGACGACGTGAAGTGTTCCAACGTCGAAGTGCAGGCCAGCACACCTTTCCAGGACTTCTGACGGCAAAGAAGTTGCTTCAGTGCATATTTGTGCGATCAAACGAACTGTCCGTATATATATATATATATATATATATATATATATATATATATATATATATACACCGGGTGTTCATTTTTAATTCGAACAAATTTATTTAAAAAAAGGCCATGCAAGTTACACTTATGCTGCTTGTGGAGGTGAGTTATACGGCCAGGGGGACATATTATAGGGGGCGAATCGTAACTATCAGTTGGCTAATTAACTAAAATTCTATAATTAACTTTTTAATTAATGAAAATAGACATATGGTTCCAATTAGAAACTTGCTCAGCTTCATCGAAAACCCCTAAATCAGTCATTTTCAGAAAGACTTGGAGCGCGTGAGAAGCGTAGTAGTGCACTAAAGTTACCACTCGTGGAGCAGGTACAAAGCTAGCGGTTGCGGTAAGGCGCCCGCGCGATTTTTCCGTCTCTTATCTAGCCCCAGCCTTGTACCTGCTCCACGAGTCGTAACTTTAGTGCACTACTACGCCTCTCACGCGCTCAAAGTCTTTCTGAAAATGACTGATTTAGTGGTTTTCGGTGACGCTGTGCAAGTTTCTAATTGGAACCATATGTCTAGTTTAATTAATTAAAAAGTTAATTAACGAATTTTAAATAATTAGCCAACTGATCGTTACGATTAGCCCCCTATAATATGTCCCTGCACAAACCGTATCAGTGCATCTTTTATGGATTTTTTAAAATAAATCTGTTCGAATTAAAAATGAACACCCGGTATATATATAAAGTATATAAAGTTTATAATATATAAAGTTTCAGCCCGATCCGATAACTTAATCAAAAGTTATAACTGATTTTCTGAAAATTTCAATGGGAAAATGGCGGCCGACGGAGTTTTCGAACACATGGGGGTCCAGAAACCGAAAACGGGCAAAAATGGGCTTATTTTTCCCATTGAAATGTTCAGAAAATCACTAATAACTTTTGATTAAGTTATCGGATCGGGCTGAAAATTTGGCATCTGGTTGTGACTTCTAGCTCTACCTTTGGGCGGAGAATGAGCGTTCAGCGATGCTTAGTTTATTTTTGCGTTAAAAAAGACCGTGTAAATTTCCTTTTGTGACACAATATATATATATATATATATATATATATATATATATATATATATATATAAGAGAGAAAGAGTGAGAGATAACTTACCTTCGCTATTTGGTGTCTTACCGAAAACTGAAGAATCAGCATGATTTTTTTTCTCAGTGCGATGAGTACAAGCAGGTAAAAAACACCCATTTTGCGAGTCTGAACACTAAGTTTTGGGTCTCGAACCGTTCAGGTTAGAGTAAATATAACTGTTCCTTCATTACAATGCACGTCAACTGCAAAATAATGCTAGACGGCCTGACGCTGCTTTGGTATAATCTTCCAAACAGATGTTTCTCTCGCTGTATTTTTAGCAGATCTCCCTACTTGTGATGATTTTCGTCAGACAGTATCCCGTATTCTACGCAACTACAATTCGTTTTTATAAACCTGATGAGTTTATTAAACCTGGCATGTTCCCAAAAAGTAGAATATCAAAATTGTATCCTTATGCAAACAATTCAAACTGTTGCAGACGGCATACTTCAGTCATTCCGTGTGCTTTCGTCACGAGTTTGTCGTCTGCAACAGGCTCAAGACCTCTCGAGGACCGGAAGTTGCCGTCGGAAATATTTCAAAAACAGCCGATTCTCGGCAAACTTCTGTCGGGGTAAGTGTGCAATATAGGCGTCCTATATCTATCTTTGTAGGCGTTTAAATCAAACGCCAGATTTTCGAACGATGGTTTTTTTCCGGGCGAAATCCTGTCGCATGTATTCGTCCATAGCACCGCCCCTACCAACGGTTTGTTCGGAGCAGTGACGTCACACTTACAGTGTTAGCAAAATTATTTCCAGCCCATGGTGAAAGAATGACTGTAAAAATATTAAAAAAATATATACGCAGGTTGTAAGTATCCCGGGGCGATAGGTGACTCCTCTGCGCCTGTGTGTTAAGCGGTTACAAGAGGACTCTAAAAACTCAACACAAGATAACGAAAATGTGTGAACCAGCTTTTATGTAATACTCCTCGAAGAAGTGTCGAAGAAAATAAAGGGAAGTGAAGTGAACGACGAACGTAAAGGTCCCCTAGAATTTGACGTTATAGTGCGCTTAGCATCAATTTGAAAAACACGCTGTCTATGCGGAGCGCAAGTTCGCCTGCTTTTTGCACTGGAGTTTCGATGATATCAGAACGCCGAGCTCTTATTGGCTAATTGAAAAAAAAAAATAGTGGGTAGGCCTCAAGGCATCTAGCATTGAGGTGTACCCACAATACTTTCAATCAAAGCCAATCAGAGCTCGCGTTGTTCTTACGTCGCCGCAACTCTTTCGCACGAAGCAGACGACTTGCTCTCCGCATATACCTTTTCCGTTTACCCTCGTTCTCAGCCACATAGTTCACCTATTTAGTATGGCGGGAGGGGAATAAAAACAACAAGATATTGCAAACTGGAGCCACAAAAAAACAAATATACAGAAGAGGCACATCAAGAAGGATTGACAGTCATGATAAAAGAGTGAACACCTTCCAGTTTCCTGGAACGGGCAAAACCATTATTTTTCCCCCATACCGGAAGTTTCATAATTTAAGATGGCAACGACTACACGGAAGAGAAGTATACAAAAACATATCTCGCAACGTCTTCGATCGTTGAACAGGTCAACCAGAGCAAGCTGCTGGAAATGGAGTACGACTATGAGGCCCAAAAGAAGATCGCTGTCTCACCCGCCGACATTTTCGAGTGCTCATTAAGCTCCACGGACCCTACGTGTGTAGCGTTTTCCTGTGCTGGCAAGTACGTTTGACCCTATAGGTGGCAACGTTCCAGGGCATGCACTTTTTTATTGTTTTCTCGCAGCATAAGAAGAACATATTTTCGTCACCCGAAGCACATGTGCTATACGCTGGACCCCGAGCAGTATCAGAGTCCTATAAGCAGGAACGGCTTTTTGAAGTGCCGGTCACCGTGGACTTGGGGTGCGTATACTGCAGAATTATGTTTTATCGGACCAATTAAAAGACCGGCGTGGCTATTTTTCCCGTGTAGCAAACGAAGAACCAAAATACGCCGAAGCACGCTGGAGAATCATTTGGTAAAGAAACCTCTTGACTGGGGAATCCGCTTTCCGCTGGGTTCCTGAGCAGGACGTTTTACTGGCTCAGTGCTCAAGCCCGTGGTATTTCTGGGACCAATAATGAATTTTACCCTCGTCATTCGCTCGATTCTGTTGACTGCAGTAATTGGTTTTAAACACGCGGCACGGAGAAGTAGGTTCGCGGAGTTTGCTTTGTTTTGTTTGTGTGTTGCGGGTTAATTTCACGCACTCTTAAAAATTTGGAGCGAACGTTCCCGCAAAGCACACGAGAAAGCAAATCACTCTATAGTCTACGAATAAAGCTTGAAGAACAACGAAGCTGGTAATATGTTTAGACCTACAAAAAATATCTTGCGCTGTGTCACTGCGCATGATGTTTTCCCAGGCTCAGTGCCAGAGAGCAAACGTTTTTTTAAAGCCTAGACATGTCATCAGCCTCGTCATTATTCGAGCTTTCCCCGTAAATTAGAGTATAATTCGTTCTCCCAAGTGCTTTGTGCTTTGTGCTTTGTGGTACAGTAGACGCTTCAGTTTCTTAGCATGCAGACATCTGTAACTTTCTGAAGATCTCTCATTGCTCTCTTATGCCTGGAATAAGAACAAAAAATCAGAATAATCGATTTATTCTAAAAACTGTCGAGCAAAGATGAGAGTAAATTTTCTGTAGGTCATTGAATCCGAAAGTTTATTTTCTTTTCTTTTTTACTTCACTCCTTATAATAAATTAAAAAAAAATAATGATGTCGTTACTGTTCGTTCAAAAACTTTGGGGCCAAAAATATGAGTTAATGAGAGCTCTGGTGGAGGTTCCGCGCAAAACTTATGCTACGTGTCATAACCTCTCTAATCCGACTTCGAAGGAACTTTTTTGACAGACTCAACCTCAGGAAATTTTATTATGCTGTGAAAGTAACATAAATTGATATTCAGGCATTTGTTAAAAAACAATTCCTTATGCAAAATCCCCCCCCCCCCCCCCCAGAAAAAAAAGAAAAATCCTATTGACAAACAATTTCAAGTTTTTTTTTTTAAATTTCATTTTTGTCTCAAGTTGCTTTTTTGTCCCTCGAAGTGACCGTTAGCGTGAAAGTAACGAGCTCAGTTTCGTTGTGAAAGCTACCAACAAAATGATTACTATGTGGCGGTGTAGCCGCCGGCCACGGCGGCAGCGTGGAACACTGTTGACGACATTCATCTAGACAGCGTTCTCAAGAATACCACGCGGAACGTGCTGAAACTCAGGAGATCTGTCTGGAACCACCGCTGTTTTCCCAGCCGGGCTTCTATTCAGTTTCTGTCGCCGAGGGCGAGAACGTTGGAACTAGTAACAGTCGGAAAGTTGCCCGAAACAAAGTAACGCTGCGTTACAGTGCGAGTCCCGAGGAGAGGAGTACCCCGAAGAGACAAGCGAGAAGCACTGACGACTACACGAGAGAGAGCACGGTTCGTCGCTCTCATGTAGACAACTTCTCGGTGTTCCTTGCTAAATTTATTATCAAATTAAGTTTTTTTTTTCAACTGTTTTGTTCATCTTCATATTTCACACCTGCAGCATATAAAACACAACTATCTCCGGGACAGGAATATTTTTTTTTTTCAGTCGGGAATCCTGGAGTTGCAACACAGTTTGCTAAAATGGGGGGGCTTTGGTGTCTCAAAAGTAACAAGATAGAAAAAAATAAATAACCTTCAGCAAAATGTTTATTTGCGTCACTGGACTCATGACCACAATACAGCGAGGAAATCACTATTATAGTTTCTTCACTTAAAACTCTATTTATTGTCCCTAAATACAACTGATGGTCTATAGTAGTTGTAGAGGCAGCCTAGCAGCGACCAGCCAAGCCGGAGTATAGACGCTTTGCACAGGCGCCAGATTAGAGCCGCCATTGCTGACCTTCACTTGTCTTACCAAGATACCGAGCCACTGAAGCGGTCGTCGATGAGTCTCCACAAAGGCCAATGCTAAGGAGAAGGACGCAATTAAATCTAAAATGGCAATGACCTGGCCTGGAATGGTAATGACGAAGTGAAATAAACGGAATAAGAGGAAACAAAAACTGAAGGTCGGTTATGGCGGCGCCTATGAACAGCTGCTGCAAAGCGTCTATACTTCGTCTCACCTTAACATGGACTATTGTTAGCCGCGCGTGCCAAAAGCCCGAGCTAGTTGCTTTGGAGGAAGCCTCGGCGACTGCACGAGCGCTCGTGCAGCGAGTGCTCCCGTCAAGACAGTCGAAGCTAGCCGCTCGCGCTTGCACAGCCTTCGCAGTTAGTCCGTGCTAAGGTGAGATGAAGTATATATAGACCTTTCCAATGTTTACAAAATCACAGTCCAGCGTGCGATCTTCACAGCCCAGCACGTGCGTGTTCGTCGCTTCGGAAAGCGAGCAAAGCACGCGCCATACGCACGAACGCTCAAAATGGCACCGGCCAAAAGCTCGTTTTTGAAAAGGTCTATATCAGAAAAGTGTTTAGTTTTCGAAGCGGAAAAGTGAAGAAAGCAAATAAGCAATGAGCAGAGCGCGCGCAGCAGAGCGCGCGCTCTTGGCTCGTGTCGTTCAGTAACGTCGCAGGTGTTCGGAGGACGATGCCACAGATGGCTAGCATAGAAGGAACAGCACGAAGGGGGAAAGAAAGTTAGATTGAAACTGAACATAACATAACAGTAGTGTGTACATTATACAACTGTAATGTGTTGCGATATTTAAATATAATATCTAGTATAAGGGAGAAAGAAAAAAAAGAAAATGTTACTCAGACCTCTACAGCGGCTAACTACTTTCGTGGTCCCTTTAAACGTCGCTTCATTTAAGTTTTCAGGATAACGCTATACTGAAATTAACACAGTTAAGAAGCAAAATGCACGATGAAGTATGACACCTTGGAATGTTCAGGAACATTTGTGTGCGCCATTGTGCACCAAGTTGTCTAGCATCCTTTATAGTAACTGATACGCCCAAGTAACTAAAATGGGCGCTATTCTTATCAGTCGGAATTTTAACTTTGTCCATGGTTTTAATAATACCATTTTTTACAATACTGCATTTAACATTGAGCGGCGAAAGGAAGCAAAATTCAGTAGTATATGCCACCTGAAACTTCTTAAGCGTTAAAATACGCATTGTGTGCATTGACAACCTTATTCGTAAATGCTTTATTGGAATCACTAAGACAAGTTTAGTTACTGGGTGCATTGAAGGAGTATTTCTTTGCCTACGGACACAAGTAAAAAAAGCAAATTTGGAATTTCTGAGTGTGCACCGATAAAATTAGCTGTAGTAATTGTTATTTCTTTACATCAGTCGTAATTTGAAGCCCTAGACAGCTAAGGCTGGCACTTGCGTCCGCAGGTGGCCGACTTCGTAACGACTCCCCGCGTTCCATTATGACGCGTGGCACGGGGTTCTGGTAGCGCCAGTTTGTGAAGGGCCCTTGAACGCTTCCCGTCCTAAACTAGACTGAAGGATTTGCAGTATTTGCGAGATAAGATCTCGCGCTATCTACAAGAAATGGTTGCTCGAACGTTTTCAGAATTATTTGAAGCCATGGAGAACGAATAATGCAGAAACGATCAGGAACAATGCGCGCACCCGAAAGGCCAGCGCTGCGCGATAGATGGTGCCAAAGATATCTTGTCGTAAGCAGTCATAAACAGCCTTAATGCCGTTTGCCACACAAAAGTTAAATGTCCGAGTCACCCTTCATTCAACCCAATGTATCCACACCAGTGTTGGACAAGATACTCGATAAAAGTATTTAAGTTAAGTTACTAAATACCTGCTTCATAAAGTATTTAAAATACTACTCAAGTTACATACACTGTAAAGTATCTTGAGCAGAGTACAAATACTTAGAAATGTAATTCAATTACCTTTGAAGATACTTCCGCATTGCGTAATTTGTATCGACGTCAGTGACAACGACAATTATACAGCTGCGCAAATCCGGTTTACCAGAATGGTTTATTAGCACACAACAACATAAAACAGAAAAAAAGTGTCGTAGAGTTATTTTATGCAGTCCAACTATAAGGAGCAGGATATTGTCACGAATGAAAGATGATGAGGCGGCGAATAACTAAAGAAACTAAACGTTTAATGGGGCAAACTTGTGCCCAAAACAAAATAGACAAAGGCTAGCGTCGCAGGCATCGATGTCGGCGAAACAGCAGGATCGAGCTCTGGGGCAAGACTGACTCCGGACCGCCACTCGGAGCATTTTTTGTACCCGCGTGGGTTTCTGGAAGATTCGGCGTAGAACGTTCGGTGCATAGAACATTCGTAACTCGATCAAACGACAAGGTTCTCGAACTTACGAGAGTGTCAAGTTGAAAAAATAAATAAAAGAGGTGTCCGCTCCCTGGAATCGAACCCAGAGCCTCCGCGCGACAGCCAAGCGCGGCAACCATTCGGCAACGCGCTTTTTGTCTCCTCTGTTATTCTTTTTATTGCCATTCAGCCACGCGCTTGCTTGGCAACGCGCGTGGCAATGGAGAGTTGTAGTAGACCGTTTCCGCAGCCCGCTAAGCACCCGGATAGCGCTTCGTAATCCGCCACAAGACCTTGAACTATGCAGACAAGGCTGGCGGCGCGCGTGCGCAGCTGCAGCGTTTTTTTTTTTTTTTTTTTTCACGGATACCGTAGCGTTGGAGAAAAGCGGTCTACTACAATTGCCTATAATATCACTGATACATATTGCAAAACATTTCTGGGACAACAAGAAAGAGGTCGCTTCAGCTATTCGGGAGGAGATCAGACTGTGGTGCCCCAAGCGGTTAACTTTAGAACTTCACGGATGGGGACAACGAATACAATGACTCAGCACTCGGCTGACATAACCGAACGCGGCGTCAGCGTTCGGCTGGGGTTCGTGTTTTTCGGTGAGGGGGAGGAGGGTCTCTTTTGTAACCACTCCAGCCTGCTTGAACAATGCAGCATGCACGGTGCCCAGCTCAGCACAAAAGCCCTCAAGCTCGCATCCTCTTACTACTGCTTTCAGGAGAGATTCTGCACTTAACGTCACTTCGTTTATTATTAGTATTTTTACATTACACTGTGCCCCGCGCTCTATTAAAAGAGATAACATGAACATTCTAACAAGGGCTGTGGGCATGTGCACAGGCCTTGTGTTGGGTAAACACCGAGGTGTGGGGGCAACAAACGGGTAAGAGCGACTCGCCAATGGCGACATCGCTGAATATCACGTCCTGCGGCGCACCTTAGACGCATCATTTAACTACAATCCAGATGTCCTATATGGGGAGTTCACTATAAACGAACTTGGGATACGGATATGAGTGAATTGATAACAAAGAGAACCTACATAATAGCCACGGTAGTGGTCGCACCTTCTTTATGTAGGTTGTGTTCAGAAAGGCACTCAACGTTGGGGGACGCTTTGTTGACATTTTGAGAGGTCATCCAGCTCGTAGTTCGTTTCCTGTCCTGTTCTCTGCTTATCCATGTTCGCTTACAGACACTGTTCGCGAGAGCAAAAAGTGACGGACTGACGACAAAGAGAAATAAACGAAAGAAAACCTCGACGCTTTGTCGTAGCGGGGTCAAAAATACAAAAAGCAAAACATTGTTTTTTGTGTGTCCCCTTTATATATTTTTTTTATTTGTTATTTTCTTGACACCTAAGTCTGCATTGTTGTCGTAGGTCCTTTCCCGGTCTGCGTTGCGCCTCACTGTGGCTATTTTTACTTCCGTAAAACCCCCCTTTTTGTTTGAGGATTTTTTGGGGTCGCCGTTGGGAAGGCGAGGGGAAAACCTTGGTTGTACCAACTTTGGGCTAAAATATGAGTCACTATCGGCAAAAAAGCGATGTTTTCACGAGCTCAATCGGAGTCAACTTAGCTAATCGGAGCTAGCAACAGGATTTGGTTGCTCGAGAGAATGCTCACGTTTGCTCGAGCCACGCCCAAGCCACTTCATACCGAAAAACTCAGAAAATGGCGGAATGTCAAAAATGTATTTGAGATAGTGAGTAGAAGATACTCAGAAATGTAATTAAGATAACGTATTAAATACTCTCGATCAAAAGTATTTGCAAGTTACCAAGATACTTCAAAAAGTATTTTAAATACAGTATCTTGAGTAGAGTATTTGAGATAGGCACAAGTCTGATCCACACAGAAAAATCGTGTTGTACCATCCCTATCAGGTTCGGTCGTTTTTGCATTCTGCGTGACGTTTAGACGTGCGGACTTCAACAGACAGCAATATGACTTTCGGGGGCACTTACATCTGATAAGTAATCGGAAAAGGAGTCTTGATATTGACAGATGCACGATCCTGTACTACACGTTTGAACAAAAGTTTTATAATGTGTACGTTGGAGATTCGTGGAAAAGTGCATTTCGGTGCGACGTCCACAGTTTTACAATAAGACACTGCGTTTTTTGTTAAGAAATGCGTAAACTTTATCCGTTGACTAGCCTTCCCTACCTTGGGGAATTCTCCGAAATAATAATAATAATAATTAGGATCTATCTACGTTCTAGAGTATCGTACTGTACAGATGTACACCGGTCTTTAGGTTAGCATGTAGATTACAGGAGTAAACAAATTTCTCAGGTGAACTGTAACAACAGGGTTGCTGTTTTGACTAAACTGAAAAAAAAAAAAATCGAATTTACCGACACCGCATTGCATAATGAGATTCTGACGATGATGATGGCTCAAACAACTAAGGATGCTCAGAAAGGTGGTATTTTCTTTTCCGAAAAATAACTGCACGCCAAAACGTAAACCGCATATGAGAGTGGTGTTTCACCTCGCACGTATCCTTCTCCCAATTTCATCAGTCTGCTGTAGGAGTTTCGATGCTGTGCACGTTCATCTGGAACACCTTAGAAATCTTGGACGCCGTAGAATCTTTTTACTTTGGTACTCTTTTCTTTTAGAACTGTCGCTAATCGTGCACTGGATCACGAAGCATACCATAGCCATAAACGATACGGGGAAGTTCCCTGTGATCGTACATAGGCCCCAGACGTGCCCGCCGGACAAGCTCTCTGCCGTCGTGGGCGACACTGGGTCCAGCTACGTGTTGTCCGTCACGCAGGTACGGGAACGTGACATAACGTCCTTTTGCTTCCTTTTGGGCGGGGAGTGTCAATTAGAGTGGCATCCGCGTCTTCGTAACGCGGATTTCACCAATGGCGAAGGAAGCATTGCCTGCAATTGAGCAAAGATCCCCACGATGAACACTGGTATTCAAAAGGAGGTGACATACTACAAGGTAGCGTGTTTTCTTTTATCTATATTGGCAACGACATCAGGCCGTAAAGCACGCTGCAGTGAAGAAAAACAAAATCGTCTTGTATTGACTCGAAGCAGAAGCCACAGACGCCAGGTCAAAGCCTTAGAGGGAACTGATCCAAGAGCAATGAAAGAAGTTCCAGGAAATGACCTTGCCAGGCCACCAGACAAAAGGATACAAATCGTTGACTTCACTGCGTCAGGAACTCTGATGAAAAAGCAAGCACATTAGTTTCACAGTCAGTTTCAACCGTTCAGGCTTCGTCCCTATCTCCTTCCCACGTACACAGTCGCTGTTTGCAAGAGTCCTTTGTCCAAGTGACAATGAGCAACTTTTAGACAATACACCGGCTCTGCCATCCGAAACGGCAGGTTTGATGTTGTCTGAAGTCCAAGCGTAGCGCCATGACGACCCAACGATCTGGCTTTGCCACAAGTTCTGACGCGTGTAGTGCAAGGGCAAACTTAGCAGGTGCCGCTTTCTACGGTCGGGTGGGGTTTTAGACAACATAGCGGCAACAACCCTGGACGGGTGCTTCCGGCGAGTTCACTGACAGATAAAATTCAGTCATGCACATGTGAGAACTCTGAATGAACAATGCCTCTACTAGGGTAATTCACAGCGGTAGCAAATAAAATACCTGTCAATAAAAAAGAAAAAAAAAAAGACGCGAAAAGATATGGATACGATTTAGAAACACTCGTTATGCGTGCACTGCTTAATAACTTCAGAATTTCGCATCTACGCTAAATTACAGTTTAAACGACCGACAACTAATGAAACCTAAAAGTCACCCTTCACCAAAAAACAACAAAAACACAATGATTTTTAAAAATTTTAGGTAACCCGCATATATGACTCAGCACGTCTCTTACAGTATTGATAAATATATATCAAAATGAATAATTGGACTAGTTGGTGCATCGAAAGAATAATAAAAATAATAAGAAGAATAAGAATGAACAATCCAGTTGTAAGTAGCGCTCGGTGTCGTCTTGTTCTGTGTCCCTGTTTTTGAGGCGGTTATTGTTTGACTAACGTTCACGTTTTCTATGCAGTATACGTATTATGTAATGAAAATAATGTATGTTGCAGTAATTGTAGAGCATTGTTCTTTCTGAAATAGGAAACTTTTATTATTTCAAAGTAATGTTTTTATCAAAATTTGTTTTTTGTTTCGTAGCAATTAGGGCGAAAGAAAGTGAATAATTTTGGCTAACAAGAATCGAAAAACGCACAAAAATTGTTTGCGTACATATTTTTCCATGGTAATAATTTGAAAATTCTCAAAGATGTTGAGTGTGATAAAGACCAGCGTCCGAAATTCTAGCCCCCAGCGATAAAAATGAGAAATAATAATCTCAAACGCAGGCTCTTGTGAAGCGGGGGGCTGCACATGAAACAATATTTTTGCTTTTTACAGCACCCTTGGCATCGGTGTTCTTCTTGGAGCTTTGTGACTATCCCTTTCTGACGTTCTTGAACTACGATATGTCCGTAAAAATAAAAGAAAAAAAAAGCGGAATCTTACAAAATGCGCAGCTCCCCTACTTTGTCATGGCGTCAGCATAAACAAACATGGCGGCGCCCGTGGAACCGAGCAGACGATGGTCTTTAAGTAGTGTACATTGCCAAAGATGCGCAGTGTAATATGTCTGAAACACAAGTAGTTTATCTAAAATTGAAATGGTTGCTTATCTCATATTTGGCGAAAACGCTTTTATATGAGTTATCAAGAGTGTTAGTAATAAACACGAAGTTAATTATTAATAGGTTTTATTTAAAGGCATCTTCCTGTTACGCTTATAACTCTAAATAACTTGTTAATTAAATGATAAGTTTGCCGACGAGACGGCGGATATTTGTAGGAAATTAAACGCAGAGCGTGTGCTCCTTGAACGTTGGTTCTAGTCGTATCTAATTTCAGACATTCAGTACTGGAGACGTGCTTGTTCATTTAGCCATCAAAATATGTCTGCCCTAATTTAGTTTTTATTATATTAAGGTCATTGACCTCAGACTATATTTTAAATTGGACAAGCATATTATTCCCCTTACAAAACTACGTTTATTAGTAACGTTTATTAATTAACCTAAAAACATAATTAGGGTGGATGCCTAATTACCTGAAAAGTCTGAGGGTGGCGGTCTCTGTGGTAGTTGGAAGGGTGCAGGTATAGTATCTTGTCTTGTTTGCCTTTTTCTGCGTACCTTGAATTATTTTCTCATCTAATATATACAAGCACGAGAGAGTCGCCACGTGTACCATATCCTGGTGTTTCGTATGCAACCAAAAAAATCCAAGAAACGTTCGCCGGATAAATTTTTGTCAATTCGAAGTAATCTTGAAATTTACGATAAATTATTTTTTAGAAAAAAGAGCCGGGTCACTTTACATTAGGGTTGGTAGAGTATTTGGTCATCGGTACTGAACAGAGGCCACTCAGTCTTCATCCTATGGCCTGTTATGATCAATGAAGGGCGGTTTATCGCCAGCGTACTCTTCAGTAAACTGGGTTAATTTTGCAGTTTTTTGATGCACCACAGAAGCCATCCTAGGTAAGGTATTTTGCTGCTTACGGTCCCTGCTTCAAGTTTGGACCATCCATTTGGGCTTCTATCTGGAAGGTATAGGCAGTGCTATAGCAGAGGTAGCCGAGATCACTTATAAATATTGTACAAGATCATTTATGGGAACATGGCTGCTGTGGCTTTCTGGATTTTTCGTACTTTTGTTATATTCTTTTTTAATGTTTGAAGGATTGGAAGTAGAACGTAACTGAACTCCAATGATGTCACATTTTTGATCACTTGGAACTTAACGAATATGTCAACCAACTCCGATCCTGTCAGCAGACAATTCGTCTTCCTTTGTCCCCCCCCCCCCCTCTTCCTCTCCTGTCTTTTTTTCTTAAAATAATTTAGATGCAATACAATACCACACAAAATTGTACAGAAAAAGAACGCCGAAGGTGTGCAAATATAAACCCCCCCCCCCCCTCCCCCAAAATAAAAAAAAATTATCGAAAATAAAATTTGAAAACTCGTAACTAACTTATAGGACACAATAGAGGAGTGAGAGCACGCGTTCGCAGTGCTAAATTTGGCATTCGTGGCAAATATGCAATTTTACATGCCTTAGCGTGGACGTCTTAACGTCAGCTGGTGGCCAGGATACGGCAGTAGAAAGTTTAATTTCTGAGTAGGCCAACATCTGAGACTTTTCATGGGGGTCTCACTCTGAACAGTAATAGTGGCAGTCTTACAGTAATTTAAAGAAACGCTGATTTTTAAGATAGCTGTCAGCAACTCCTCGTGTTTATCGCGAATGGTTGATGAGAGCTATCCCGCAACTGACGTTACTTGTGGCATCTGTACACAGCAAACGGTAGACCGTCTACCGCCCCCGTATGAATCAAAGTGCACGGACTACCTGAAGGAAGGAAATCAACCAGCCTTCGGCGGATTTATGACCCACGACGTAAGTCACACGCGCATGTTTCTTTTGGTTTGCTCGATATCAGCGCCAAAGAGACCTTGACGACAATGGTGCTGCTGAGGCTTGATCTTTCCGTTGTATAGCTTGGATTTATGTATTTTATTTTAGACATGTCTGCAGAAGTGTTACATGACGCTGGAGGTTAGGCACTGTGGCTGTGCAGACCCCAGACTTGAGTTTGCGCCATCTTTCGGCGCAAAGCTCTGCGTCGTGGAAGAAGCGGGTGAGTTGGTTTCAGAGCTCTCAGACTGAATTCATCGAGCGTTCGACGGATGCGTGACGCCGCCACGACTTTAGTTCACTGGAGGCCGGTGGCAGCGCACGAGGAGACTCGTGCCCTCTATTGCTCCGCACGCGCAGAGCTCCAGCGGGGTTGTTGCACGTGCGGAAGGACCAAAGTTCCCTCAATGCATTGTGGCAGCGGTGGCGTAGTAGCCAAGCTGGCTGGTGAGTTCGGTCTGTTGGGGTTGCACGATTATTCTATTAGAGCAAATTATTTGGAGGTTCCAGGTGTATAATGTTATTTACGCAATGGACCTAAGTATCACCTATATACCCACCGCTTCACATTAAGTCGACCGCAGCCGACTTTGCGATTTAATAGAACCGATCAAGCAGCGCCAAAAAAGTGCCTCGTCAAGGCGCTTGTGAAGTGGTCCTTTTAATAAAGCAATGGGGCGATGTCAAATGTAACGAGTTAGGTCGGAAAACACAAGCTTTGGTTAAACAGAATTATGCGGTGTGCTTGCTTGTAACTCAGACATATATAAAAACAAATAGGTAAAAGGTACACTATATGCAGACTGTGCTGGTGAGTTATACTACCGGGGGACACAATATAGGAGGCTAATCGTGACGATAAGTTGTATAATGTGCTAAAATTTGTTACTTAACTTCTTAATTGGTTCAAAGAAACATCTGGTACCAAAATAAACGAAAAAAGGCAATGAATGGCAACGCGGTGTGGGATGGTAAGGCGAAATGAATTGGTGTACCTGACACATTAAATAGATGCCACTCGCTATCGGGAAGTATTCGCATATAGCGCTTGATTGTTAGACAACAGCCGAGGAATAAGAAGAATATGCCTGTAGATCGACACTTTTCATTACTTTTCCAGTTTACAGATTAATGAATTTCGCGCGCGCAACTCGGAGCTCGAAGTTCTTTATTGCTTGATCTTATTTCGTTCGTCGTAGGCTATAAAATAGTTAAAAAGTGGTAAAAAACTGAAGAGAGGTTAAAAAAAACTATGGTTGTGAGGAAAAACGTGCCTATTATTATCAATCGTATTGCCCCTCCCCCCTCTCCACGCTAACTCACAAAAATAAGGAAATACATTTTTAAATGATTACTGATAGATAGATGAATGAGAACCAGTTACAGCCAAGTTACAACGCGCGTTGCAACTGTCAATGTGGTACTGGTGATCCTTCGATAATTTATGTTGGGGATTATTAGGTTTTGTGGACAGTACACGTTGCTTTCAACTATAACCAATCAAGTCTTCAAGAGTGATACCACCAAGCCATTTCGCAAAATATAGTTAAAAAAAATTCGGCAGATACACCTAACACTGCTTACGTGTGGGGATACAAAAGCATTATACAGTGATGTCTCGGTAATGTGGACGCCTCCGTTTCCCCAAAAAGTCGTCGATAATGGGAGTTTTCCATATTAACAAGACAAAAATGCACGTATTTTCTCAGTTTGTCCCCGAAACTGGTGTCCATATAGCGGGGTATCCATATTAACGAGACATGACTGTAGTCCCTTAGTTGAAATGTATTTGATTGATGTTTTCGATATGCATTCCAGTTTTTTCTGCTGATTCGATGTGTGTGTGTTTGCGTATACGTTGGCCACAGACCGGAAACATTCGGACCATTTTGCTGCCACACCTTTAGTCAGCCAGATGGCTGTGACGTGACGTGTGCAATGACGCACGCACTAAGCACAGCTTTATTCAGCCAGAACCGCGGATCCGCCGTGGCGTCGGAGAAGCGTGCTCGTCTCGCACCCGGGAGACCCGAGTTCGATTCCCACCCAGTCCGAGATGTACCAAATTTTCTTTCCAATGCCATTAATTTACTTTATTTACAGGAACCTACCTGAGCAATATGACATCAATCCGAGCACTTTTTTACGTGTTCTTATTGTTCTCGCCGTCTGCCATTTTCAGTACCATCGCTCGGTCACGCCGCCGACGCCGCCGGATTTTCGCGTGATGGGGCATATAATGCTTTCACATTAAAATAGGTGTCGTGTGCCCCAAATAGGCTACGTACGTGTAGCCGAACGGATGGTTCTATACCAGTCACTAGATTTCGTTTCACTTCAAATTCGACGTCGTATCCGACGCTATACAATTTGATAGAGCCAATCAGACAACTCCAAAAGTGCATCGTCACGGCGCTCGATGGGTCGCTTATCGCCGGCTAAACAAATCATGCACAAAATAAAGGAAAAAAAGAAAGAGCACAGAATTGCAGCGCATTCACTGTGCATGACTTCGTTTAGTTTTTACCCATATACGGCTCTGGTTTTTACTAGTGAGCGCACGAAGGCAATAGAGAGTTTTAGGGAATCGTTTTTGCGCATCCGATACGGTACGATGGGCCTTCCGGTACGAACTGCGCATGTGCAACCGCAGAAGACTCGCATATATGCAGTCCAAACCGGTGGGAGCATCGTACCTTATCGGATGTGCAACAAACGATTCCCTAAAAATCTCTATTGAGCGCCCTTACGGTGAGCCTTTCGCTTGTTGTTGTTACGCCGGCTTTGGTCGGACTTAAAAGTGGGACAAAGTACAGTTTCACTCAGACCGCGTTAGTTTTGCCTTTTCGAGATAAGCTCAACGCTTACTCGAATTTTGTTTCCGTGCAGAAAAGTGCGTGTCAAAGCTACACCAAAATAGGACCTTCAAGAATTGCGAGGTGCGGTGCCGTGCTCCGTGCAGGTAACGGGAACTTGGTTTCGTTGTGGTGTCATTGTTATTCTTCGTGTTTCCGCCTGCACCGTCAAAAGTTTCAAAGAGCTTTGTACTGGTGGATGCCGTTTCAATGTTAAAAGATTTTTTTTTTTTTTTTGACGCGGGATGTGTTTTATTAGTAGATTTGTTTTATGGAGTTCTGTAGCGTGTGGCTGAAACGGTCGGCTGTAACGGTCGGCTATAACGGTCGGCTGTAACGGTCGGCTGTAATGGTCGGCTGCCACGGTTGGCTGTAACGGTCGGCTGTAACGGTCGGCTGTAACCGTCAGCTGTAACGGTCGACTGTAACGGTCGGGTAGATTGGTGTGAAGAATAGCATTGTAAATGCCAGGAGACTCAGTAACTGATCCGTTTTTTGTATGTATTTTTTATTTTACTTTCAGAGAGACCTCGTATGACGTTCGCATGACCGGGATGGGCATTGCACACGTACGTAAAGCGCTAGTTCCATTTTTTCTTCTTCTTTCACGGTGAAAGAAAATTTGATCATTATTATTTTTGTTTTGGTCGTTCTAGTCCTACACGTATTCAAAGTAAGGGACATCTTCTCATTTCATGCTCAGTGTGTTGGCCCTGCTTCTATCACCTTCAATATTTTTATTTCTTTTTCAGCTACAAGTTGTTTGGCTTAAAAATTAAGTTTGCTTCCGATTCGCAAAAGCTGTTCCTGTACCAACCCAACCTCACGGCAAGTATACACTTTTTTCGACCATGTCACGTTGCGTTTCCTGGTGAGTGTACATTAGGATTAAATTTTATGCTGACTCATACATAGGTTTCTTACCCGTTGCTCGGTTTAGAATTCTAATGGATAATGATGTACCACGGCGTTTTTTTTTTTATAAGTCACCAACATTTAACGAAATGACGCTCAAAATAAAGTAATCATTCGTTCGGCGAAGCGCTATATCAACCGCGGAGGACGCCAGGAAACAAATATTCTAATATTTAAGAGCAATAAAAAACTAAGATTCACGATTTGTTAAAAAAAAAAAAAAACTACTTATGGCAGGAACCTGAATTAGGGATTTGCAGCCCGTCTTCAAAATAGGTGGCGGCGGTTGTAATAGTCTAAGAACTAAAATTCTACTTTGCACTATTTCGTTTAAAAGTAGGCTTTCGATCCTTGCACGCGGTACTGAAACCGAACAAAGAAGCGCGTAGAAAGCTGCATCCAAAATGGCTTCAGAGTTTGGCGTGCATGGGACTTAAACTTGCTGCGCTGCGCGTTGAACGAAAACCTCGCCACTTTGTACTCTTCCTTCCCGAAACGTCATCACACTACGACTGGACGCACTTGGCGAGTAGATCTGAGCCCAGCGTCGACGCATTCATTGAACGCGAGTCCAGCCCCTCACTGACGCAGCACCCGTGTCTAACCTCTGTACCTGCGCTAGATTGTAGCGTAATCAGATTGGGGGGGGGGGGGGGGGGGGATAAGACGGCAGAGATTTCTATGACTTAGGATGGGGGGGATTGGGGGGGGGGGGAGATGAGATGGCTGGGATTTTCATGACTTGTGTTGGGGAAGGGGGGGGGGCGAGTGTGGAGGCTGAAGTCCCACCCGCATAGGGCGTATTCTCGACGAATTTACGTGCGTTTCAGCGGGTGTAATCACGGAATTTGGCAAGCGCTTTTTTCACGGAAAGGAAGAGGGGAAGGTCGCAAAACAAAACACGGCGCTTTTTGTCGGCGTCTCCTCGGCGTTTGGTGCAGTGTGGACCGACCGGCGCTTCTCATGAAACGAGACAAAATGTAAATCGGCTGCTATATTATCGCCTTACGCAAAGGGACAGAAATAACTGAATGTTAATCAGTAACAAAAGCCTAATTTGCTAGCCTTGTCTCAAAAATGCACCTTGCAATCGCCAAGTTGCTAACAAGTCCCGGCAGGAGGACGGTCGCGATCTCTGCTCAAAACCCTTATATATAATATGTTTTTCGTATCGCCCGTCCCATAGATGGTCGTTTCTTCTCTCTCGATCATTCATCGCTCGTTCGAAAGAGATGTAGCGATTTCGTACAGTACGCCGATAAACCGATGAACGCGACAAGCGAGCGCCGATTTCGGCGGCTGAGTCTAGCCAGCCTGCCGGCCGCAAAGCTAGGCAAGCCAATACTCGAGCAACTTCCGGCTGTCAACTCGGGAGCTGATTGGCCGACACCACGCCGTACGCTTCCGGATACGCCATGCCGAAATACGCCGGAGCGCCGAGATCTCTCTCGGTCGAATCGCTGATTACGTGCGTATTTACGCCGACCTTGAGGCGTCGAGGAAGCACGGGTTTACACCTGCTGAAACGCCCGTAAAATACGTCTAAAATACGCCCCTGCAATCATATTTAAGCGTCTACCTTTTTTTGCGGTTTCCACGTCTCATGGGGTTCGGGCGAGCCAGCGGGCACGAGAGAGTAACTAAATATCAGTGCATCATATTTTAACCGGACGACGCGGAAACCACCTCCACCGACGGGGGCGACCCGCGGTACCGAAAGCGCGCGATATGTGACGTCTTTGGTCCTGGCCTTACCAGTGGTCAGAGTCGCTAAAAGCTTTTTTTTTTAGTCGAAATACAAAATATAAGTGGCGCGAACCGTTTCAATTATTTATGAAAGTAGTCTTTGTTCAGTATTTTAGATCTGAAAGGAAACAAATGCAGTTTATAAAATACGAAAACTAGAAATGACCCGTCAACATACCCACCACCAAGCGGTGGAAAAGGCGGCGCATACTAGGAAGGGGGAGTGGGATGAGGCACCGACGAGGGGCCAGCGTAGAAAGGTCCCGGATGTACGCGGCGGCGCTGCAGTCGCTCGAGGATCCGACCGGTTCCGAGCGTTCCGTAGGCCTTCGGCGCAGGTTTGGCTGGTGATTTGGCCGTTCGGCGGTATGGCAGCGCGAAGTGGCTCCCGCTCTGAACTGATCTTTACCCCGTGTTTGCTGTCGTTTGTGGCCAATGAAGTGTCATGCCGAATTAGTGTTTAGTCGCGCAGCAAATGCAATCCGAGTCGCTTTGCCCGCCCTCTTCATGCAGCCTATCCAACACATGCTTTAGTGGCGCCCTCTTGAGCCGTCGACACGGAGTGCAGCAGAGTTAGCGCTCGCTGAGCTCACTACCCCTCCTCTATAGTTCACGGCCACTCAGGCCAAGACCAACGATGTCATGAAGGAGGTTATTTTTTGCTTGTTTTTGTAATTTTAATTTGCTTATAACTTTTAAAATAACGCTAAATTGGAGAAACGAAAAGTTTCATTAAGTTACTACGTTCATTGCGCTCAGGTTCGGTGCAAATTAAAAACCAGTCAAAACGTTGTTGCAGGGCCCCTTTAAGAGCCTTCCTAACTTCGCCTGTTTGGGATGATCGGAGCGGACGCCACGGACTGAGCGTAAATTTTGACAGAACGGGCGAGAATTCGCGATGCTATAATTCAAAAGGATTACGAATTGTTTAGAGTACCCTTTATTGTAAAAAGAAAAATTACAGGAAGATCCATTGGTGGCTTCTTAGGGAATGCGTTAGCATGCCCCTTGGGAAACGCCACACACGTCCCCTTTCGGGAATCGCTAACGCTGACCCCTTCACTTCTCTCTTCTAGCTTTCTTTTTATGCTTTCTCTTTTGCTTCCTATATTTTTCGCTACCTCTTTTTTGGCCTCGTTACGGGGTCAGTGTTACCATTTCCCAAATGGGGACGTGTGTGACGTTTACCAAGGGTCATGCTAACACATTTCCTAAGATCTTCCTGTAATATTTTTCATGTCATTTCTGTACTCTGCATGTCAGAGTACGTCGACGCTCTTGGATGACGAAAATAATCCCTGAAGAAGGGGAACAAGAGGGACAAAGTACAAGCACAAATCTCCAAACACATGTAGCTAGGTGACTGGTGCGCGACCGAAACAATCCGCCTGGTCATTCCTATCACTCGTAGAAAGAACCACATTCATACCACTCGTGGAAGGAAACGCATCCATATCACTCGTGGAGGGAACAGCATCCATCGTTTTAACTACCCACACACATCATAGCCCACGCGTCGCTATTACGGAAACCAAGAGTGAAGAACACTCAGCGACGGCAGAGCGGCAACTGAGTACGCCCGCATTCCACCGCACCGCGACGCGGCGCGTACTCCTCTCTCAGAGCCGTATATGGGGAGAGTTTGGTCAGTCTACGATCTCGCCGCCATAACGCTCTCCTCCCCAGTGAGCCAATCAGCACGCGGCGCAGAGCGAGAGGCATGAGCGTATGCGCATGAACTCCCGGCTGCCATTTTCGTTCATTCTCCCGGCGGAATGTATGGGATCGGCATCTAAATCTCGATTATTTCCTTTTATATCGCTGGCTCTGGCAAGAAAATGATATACTGTTATTCCTCGGTGGGTTAAAAAGCTAATAAATGAAGTTTTCTCGACGTATGGCCGCAAACTTTATTCAGGCGAAAAAGAAGTCGGCCCGTAGCAGACGACGCGTTGCCTCAGCAGTGCTCTTCTCTGACCAGTCTCCGACAGCGTTGCGAAAAAATGGCGGTCGTCTCCTCTCTGCTCCCTTCTTTCTCTCTCGCTCCTTCGGCGCTCTCCTCCCTTTCATTTACTTTTCTCCTCCCCGGCGCCTTCGTCGCCACACCCACTGGCCAAACTCTCCCAATATACGGCTCTGTCCTCTCTGGCTCTGCGCCAGCTCTGCGCGTGACTTTGACGAAAACCAAAGGTCTCGTTTCGACGAAAACCGGGCGGTGTCTTTCAGTTTGTCAGCGGCGGTGAGAGAGGGAGAGGTTTGACTCGTGCTGACGTGTCATTTCGGACCAATGGGAACATCGCAAGCGTCACCCTCTCCCACTCATTCTCCCTCTCTCCCCGGTGCTGACAAACGATAGACACAACCGGGTTTTCGTCAAAATAAGCGTTCTAATGTTAACGCATTAAAAAAAATAGAATAAAAACAAGTGGCACGGACAGTGTGAACTTGAGATTTTGGTTTATTTGTTGGCTAATATGAGTCATATGGCAATGATCTACTGCACCCGCAGATGTCAAGGTGAGGCTTCCACATTGCTGGGCTAGAACACAAGTACGCGTATAGGAGAACGGTTTCTTGACTTTGTAACCTCCTACATGGGCTGTGGATGCTTTAAGCGGGGTCCAAGCTTGCTCCGCTATAACTGATCTCCCGTTATCTTGCCGAAATGCCCCGCAAATAAAATAAACTATGACGAACCTAAATAGAAACATATCCTACGTTAGAGACAACAAAACTGTGGTCAGTATAACCTATTGGGCGACCACGGTGAGAAAGTCAAGCGAACGAAATGGAGGAACACATAAAAAAAAGGCCAGTTTTGGCTGCTCCCGTTGCCGAAATGCCCCGCAAATGAAATAAACTATGACGAACCTAAATAGAAACATATCCTACGTTAGAGACAACAAAACCGTGGTCAGTATAACCTATTGGGTGACCACGGTGAGAAAGTCAAGCGAACGAAATGGAGGAACACATAAACAAAAAAGGCCAGTTTTGGCTGCTCCCGTGCACAGCTGCCAGAAGCGTCTATTGCACTAAGAATGAGCGCATTGTAAAGGCCGGTTCAGACAGTTGCGTTTGAGTGCGTTTGACTGCGTTGCGGCGAGAACCGAAAGCGAGTCACCGGCACATCTGTGCTTCGTATGAAGCGTGGAATCCAATTCAAGGAATCATCTTGGCACGCGACATAAGCAGCAGGGATGTCCTGGTGTCTCGCTGCCGCAACGCAGTCAAACGCAGTCAAACGCAACTGTGTGAACCGGGCTTAAGGCTCAGCATCGCTTCTGTAACTTCAGCTATGCTTAAGGCAATATGCTACAGAGCGTACTTTCGCCTTGTTTTACCTTCTTCCAAATCTCGCGACCTTATATTAAACCGATCTCGCTCCTCCTTGGCATCTTGCGCGTCAAGAGCCCTCTGACAAGGCTGTGAAGCATGGGTGCTTGCGCTTTCACTATCGAGAGCGCTAGCATTTAGCGCGTGCATTCGCCCAACTGAACGTCATACGTAGGGCAGTGTGAAACAGTTATAAAAAATTTCGTGTGACAGAATAAGTTCCGTTGACTGACACAGACGGGAATATTTGGTGCTCCTCAGATTTCTCTATGAGCAAACTGAAGAAAAAAGCGCCGACGTCATGTTCGCACAGTTACACGCAGTTATCCTCTAGTTCTCTATAATTTAAACATCCTTTCTTTTCAGTGCAGACTCATACACCTGAGGACGTAAGAGGCGTAACAAAAATTTTAAAAAATTATAAGAAAATACATTAAAAGAGAGAGAGAAAGAGAGAGAACAACAAATGTTGTGAAGAGTTTGGCAGCCTTAAAAAGGAAGCTGGATATTTTTTTTTTAATAAAATGGATTCCTAGAAGAAAACATAGAACTGCTGACATAACGGTGTGAATTCAAGCGGAGTCAAAATCACAACTAGAACAATTTAAAATTGCCTCTAAATCGGCTACATCAGAGCCAAGTGCAAATGGTTTGTACCTACAATGACTCTGACGTCGTGGTTAAATCTTTCGCGGCCTTGTCTGATTCGAACTTGTGCTCACGCAAAAACGATGTAGGTATATAGCACATAACTACAACAACGATGATGTCATGGTTGCACCTTCCGCGGCCTTGTCTGATTCAAACTTGTGCTTAACGTCGAACAGATCGTGGAGGCATTCGGCTACCTGGGCGGCTACTTGGGCATGTGGCTCGGTTTTTCCTTGCTCTCCATCCTCAAGAGTCTTCAAAAAAAGCTGTTTGATTTCTTCTTCGTCTCATCTACCACCAAGCTCACTTCGGTTTCCAGGTACGGCCTCAGCCTCTCGAGAGGATGGTGGGCTTTGTTAATATCTCCGCTCACGAAAACAGACCCACTACGCTAACAGAAGCTGATTTATGATCACCTCTCGATTGATTAATGCACGAAACTTTGCTCCTATTTTGATCACCTTCTGCGTAGTTGCCGACAAAATACGCGGGCTCACCCTAGAAAGACACAAGCTGGTTCGATTAGCTTTTCTGTCGGAGGAGTCACTTCTTTTGCAGAGTTACAGGCGAACAAAGTTGAGACGTATGCACATCGCCATGTGGTTGATGAATGCAGTTTAAAACAAGAAGGCGGGGAGGGTGTGTGTGTGTGTGTGTGGGTGACGGGGAGGGGGTATATGTAAAGTCATCATGCTTACGAAACTGTGTCCATCATTAGTCTTAAACTTGGCGACGTCGTAATTGTTGCAGGGGGCAATAAAACTGCTGAAATATTTTATAATACGAGTGAAGTTCTGAAGTTTTTGAAAATTTTCCGGAAGAAAAGAACACATTGGAGGGAGGGGAAGGGAAAGGTTAGCGAAGTTGACCTGTCAAACTCCCGGCGGAAAAACTGAGCATTCAATTACACCGCTTGGAGATCACATAAGCATCATTGGTGTTCTTAAAGAGATTTGTTGATGACTCTTGCGCGGCGTCGTACACTGAGGTTTCTCCGTAAAACCGCACCTTGCGAACTGGCCTTTAGGATACAAATTCAACGTACATGTAGGTTCGACAGCATTACGGGAACAAATATTTTGAAACCGGTTCCAAAAGAGAGTTCGAATTACACTACATGTGGTTGTGGGACGGCACATATTTACTTAGTAGATTTTTATTTTTATTTTGCGCATTCTAGCCTTGACGGCATCTATTGCTGAGATGTCATTGAAATTTTTTCCAGATTATCCGAAGAAGAAAATCGAGACATTACTCGGATGATACGTCGTCGATTTCGTACTGGGAAGGTTGTAGCCTTCTAGTGATAAGAAAATAGCCCTTTCTTCAAGATAATACTTCTCATAGCTTTAGATTGCGTTGCTCTCAAGTCTCAACCAAGTTTATATTAGTGGTCAATAGTCTTTGCAGATGCATTAATGCTTTTTACTTGTTTGCTTATCCTTATTTAGTTAGATATTTCCTTAACCTGATGCCACCTAGTGCAACGATTGTGACCTTCTGTCGCATCATCGAAGGTGAAGGATAACCGACAGTAGATGTAGCAACACGAAAATAAAATAAAAAATAAAAAAATAAAATCAAGATTTGTGACACCTTTTTTTTATTAGCTCTTTGTTATCCTTAAACATTAAGTGTAGTGATCTTCGCCACTGCTCTAAATATATTTACCGTATTTTTGAGAGGGGTAATTCGTATACAGTTTGGTCGGGATTTCCCCTATGGGTGCCATGGATCCGCGACCACCGGCCTTTATGTCAAGGTCCTCGCTTCAAGGATGTTGGCAAGCTTGTTGGCATGTACCCATGAAGGGTGTGACGCGCTGGGCTTCATATATGTCCCTCAACAAAAGTACATTTTGTGCATTTTCATTTGTCTCGGACAGCTTAAGAAACGTTGAGCATAGAGAGTCCCGAGCGCCTTCGTATCGCTTCGCAGCGAATGACATATTACGCAATTGGCTGATAAGAGATGTCCGAAAAAATAGAATCAGAAAGCGAAAAGCGCGATCATCATCAGCTTCGCCCTGCGTTTGTTAAGCGGACAATGTCAGTAGTCGTAGTATTTTTTATAGTTACTGACATATTAAACCTTGAAATAGATATCGTACATTTATTAAAAGAAAGTGTCAGCGGTTAAGCAAAAGTGGCTTTACACAGTATCGTGCTATCACACAAAATACCTATCTTTTTGTAACAATTATGGAAATAATAAATTTGTTAGAAGAAAGAATTATATCTTTTAGTAATTTGTTTGTGACAATAAAAATTTCCCCCGGAATTCTTATTATTATAATATTGCAAGCAACGTAAACACCTAGTTACGTTTTTTGTTAAACAAAAACAACAACAACAACAACAAACGAAGTTTTACGTAAATATGCACGTGTAAATATTAATGCCACCTACGATGGTCATCCATTGACCACCCTTACAGGTGTGAAAAAGAAGGGTAAATAGTTGATCAGTGGTCAACAAATTTAGTCTCATTTTGGAACTGCGCAGTGTATTCAAAGGTCAAGCACAGCCTTAGATTAACGCAGCATAAATCGATGAGTCCATGTGCCACTGTCTGGAGTCACCGAACACTCATCTGAGCGAGGTCGCGTTCAGTCGATGGTTTGAGCCCGTGGCTTTCTTCAGCCCTGACCCTTTCCCCGCACCGAGTGCGTTCACAACGCAGAGGAACCTCTTTGCGAACATGCGGCCTTTCGAGCGTGTCTCATCAGGGGACACTGCGGCCGAAGGGACGAACAAGACCCGAGACATGTATTCAATTCCGACTGCGCAATTCCGAAACGGCCGCGCATCGATTCCCCGTATTCCGTTGGGTCTAGAGGTACAAGGCTGTCTGGTTGCCTGGTGGACACCATTGCACTCATTTGAGAGAAGAAGACGTGGCTGGTACATAGGCGAAAAAAGTTCCTATATTTTATCACCTGGTTACGAGTACCACGCCCGGTGTCTGGCCCTACTTCGTTGGCAGCTGCGGTGAGTTACCTGGAATGCGATTGGTGGTTTTTATTTCTCTTTGATATGCATGCGAGTGGCTTTTAGTTTAAGAAATATAATAGAGTAATGACGTACTATTTCGATCAATATGACCCGAAACCCCAACCTGAACTTTTTTATGTCTGCGGTCTCCGGAAGCTCTGTTATCTTTCAATTCGCCAAAGAGTCCGAAGTATGGAACCTGAACTTCGCCTTCCATTCCTAGTTCGAACCACAGCTCTTTCAAAAACTCTCATATACACAAAAGAAGCACGAACTGTTTCAGCCCATAATGAACGCGACTGTACATTGCATGGCACTGTTAGCCTGACCAAATTATTGTCCGTGTTTTTTTTGGCAATTTTTCATAATCGAATGTTTGTCATCAAAATTACTAGTGTGGCGGGAAGTGCTCATTTGGGACACAAATTTAAGAAGAAAAAAAGTTTGGTGCTCTAATCTTGCCAAGAAAAACTTAAAAGAGCGCTGATTCGTTATGGTTACCAGTGCCGCGCAGAATACCTGGCCTCTGTGTACAGTTACCAAATAAGGACTATTCTTCGCGTTGCAAAGATTTGGCTCGACTCTAAAATTTTAGTGGCTCCACTTTTTCCCGTACTGGGTGACCCGTTTTAATCGCTTTATTTAGTTTTAAGAATGTTTCATCATTATTTTTATCTTTGAAGTTATCGGGATAATGACATAACTGTGCTTATGTACCGCTTGCAATGTGGGAATTATATATATATTACTGCGAAGCTCTTAGTTTAATTTCAACCTTACTCTTATTCAGATCGATTCGTCGTCCACAGCAGCTGACCTTTGGAAACAATGAACCTGCACTCGTCTACCATTGTGCGCGTCCTTGTGTGGCTGGGTTGCATGTGCGGCTTTCTATATCAGACCTCTGAGATTATTGAGATGTATCGCCGGTATCCTTTCACGGTCACCATCATAGAGGAGGTGCGACAGAACATACTGTTTCCTGGAATCACTGTTTGCGTCGAAAGCTGGTGAGCTTGCTGATTTCCGCAGTACTTATGCCTCTTCATAGACGCGAATCTATGACTCTGGCCGCTTTGAAATAGAAAAAGATTCTTGCGATGACTATTTAAAAACATGTTTATAAATGCTTGAAAATAAATTAATATCGAAGGTTGGCCGTAATTATTGGTGTTATGTTTCCGGATGCTAATAAATCAAACTTTATTGTACTCGTTGTAAGATGAAGTTTCGGATATGGTTTTACCAGGTAAGTAGGAACAACAGGTTTGTTTTACTTATTCTAGTTTGTTTTTCTTTCAACGCTACATTAGGTGTCACCAATGTAGCGTTGTAGGGAAATGTAGGGAAATCTAACCTGGATTTCGTTTCATAGTAATAAAACCTTGCTGCATCCTAGTCTTGAGGTAATTATATGAACTGCGAAGCACAGATGGAGCCTTATCAAGACATTGGTACGTTGTAGCGGTCTGCTCATCCGGATTGGCGGCGAAAACCGAACCTTACGAGCCGATCAGCATATTTCACCGCACTGACGGTTCCGATCGTAGCTTTTTCATGCTGTGATAACCAAAATACAGAAAGCACATTTTAATGACATGTTTGTGATATCGATGTAGGCGCAGTGTAATATGTACGCAGTGATTGTAGAGGGAATAACTTTATTTTCCTCTGATCTGCAGGATCAATGCGACAAAACTGTGCAAACTTTCTCCATCAATGTGTTCGCTGGAAAGCCAGGTACGACTGAAATATTTGAATTGATTCTTTTTCCTTACTTCCCTTCGTAAAAAAGAAGCCTCATAGTCGCTGCCGATGCTTCACAAAAAAATAAAATAAAAAACCTAATTTCTCTAACTCAGTGTTTTGAAAAAAATCAGCATGCCACTTGGGGACACCCAGGAATTTCTTTTAGAGCTCAGTCTACTAACTCCGATTAGCCTGGAGATCTGTTAGGACTTTCTCGTGTTTTTATCTCCTGGGTAAAACTGTTTTGACTAATACACACAACTTCCTTTCTCGGTCGCTTGGTAGATGTGAATTTGACATGCGGTCACGAGTAAAGTATTTGTCTGGCGCTCATACGTTCGTGCTTTTGTCACGAAGAGTTACCACAGCTCCGTGAAAAAAGCACACAAACTGTAAGAGAACATGAAGATGTTTATTCATGCTCTGATTGAATTGCGCTGCGAATGCTTACCTATAAACGAGACTTGGACTAGGAAGGCGACTGGACATACGCAAGTTAGCGCATACTTGTGTAAGCCGTGTTGCCTTTTTAGTGTCGAATCTTGGTAGTATTGCGCAGCGTAGTTCAATCAACGCTTGAAAAACAACCAGCTAGTTCAGTCGAAAGCACTGTTAGGTGTCTCTTCGTGGTCGTATCAAGCTTTCACAGCCCATAAAAGCCGAAACATAAAGCTATGATACGGGACTGAGATGGTTTAGCTCATGTCACCAAAACTTACCTAGCCTTCCCGGCGGTATCAGACATTATTATTAATGCATGCTTATTTTTTTAAATCTTTTATATTATTTGATTTTAGAAGCGCGCCAAAGTAAAGTTTAACATGTTCTTTGCATCGAACAGATAAACAAGGCCGCACAGAAAATCGAAACTGAAACTCTGCCGGAGTGTGACGCTATTCATAATAAATAACATAAAAAGTTTAAGGTTGATAGGTTTTCTGAACGTACACTTTGAAGCAACTTGGGGGCCGAGCCCGTTAATCATTCGCAGCTTGACGGCGCGTCGTTCGAAATCATGCGCTTCGAGCTAAGAGATCACAGGTTGAACTCCTTTTTTTGGTGGTCTCGATGCAGACGAAACTTTGCACCGGTGTGCGTTGTATAACCAACACCGGTTGATGACTTTGAGTATCCCGTGCTAGCAGTAGTATTGCGCTAGCCAAATTGCCCAAACACTGAGGAGGCATAAGAACCAGGCAACCGCGGCTTCCCGCTTTCTGAACATTCCTGCAACACATTTGACTTTTTCAGACGATTAGCGAAGGAGTCTACCATCTTCAGTTTGACCCGGACATGCGTGCGAAGGTGGCGCTGGGACACCATGAGCTATTTCGATGCACGATGCGTTCCACAGTGACCAATTGTTTCTCCTTCAACTGCTTGGATGTGTGAGAATTTCTATTTTGTCTTCAAAATTGCGTAACAGCATAATTTTGACACGAAGTCTGTCAGGAACACTCTGACATACTCGAGAATAGTTACAGTAGACGAGGTCCCTTTGGAGTTAAACGAGTGTGCAAAAATGTAGTGGGCTTACTGACTCTAATATTAGTTTCCATGACGTTTTCTAGGTACTTTCACGAAAACTTCAATTGTAGTTCTTCAGAATCATGATTGGGTAAACTCTTGGTTTGGGATTTTGAAAGTGAGGCTAATACTATAAAGGGCTTAGGTCTCGGTTTTGTGCCTAGTTATGGACAACTGCAACGTGGCGGTAAAACTACTTTTCCGCAGGCCTAGGTATGCTCACTGAGTCTAGCTTTAAAAACATTCCATACAAAATGGTCGCCTGGAGGAAATGTGTTTTCTTGTTTTTTGTCCTAGGTCCTACTAGAGCGGTAATAATGCTGTAGTGCCAACCAACCTCAGAAGCCGCGTAAGCAAGATATGTGTAGGTCGGTCAGTCCGTAACCGAGGTTAGAACGAGGGAGGAGTAGTGGAAAGGGCAAGAAAGGGCGCCTCCCCTCTCTTGGTGAACCAGAAAATTCAGCGCAATGTCTTCGTAACCGTGTGGTGCTGAAGGGAACCGCGCACAACGTCACAAAGATATAGTGGTTTGACGTAATCTCTTTCCATACAGAACCCTGCCCTGGGCACCACCTGAACTAAGAGCACCGCCCACTTCAGACACGGAAAGACTAAAGGTCATACTGCCCTAGGCACCACTCAAGCTAAGAGCCCCACCCACCCTGTAAAGCTACCGCATTTGAACGCTTTTGGCAGTATGACCAAACATGCAGCCTATTTGTCTGTTATATTAGTGATAAACATAGTCACTACACTTTCTTATTGATACATATTTTTTCTTAAAATTGAGCTCTTCAGGGGAAAAAATAAGACAACAACAATAGTTGGCCAGTTTTTCCCCCCTGTAATGGACAAAATCGTCAAACATCACTGAAATGGCAAGTTTCAACAAACAATTGTTTGGATCAAGATTAGGCATTCGGTTTTTGTGAACCTCATATTTTGTCATTTACAAGGCACACGAGTGAACAGGTTCGAAGATAGATACGCGTTAGTTCATAATGAGTGCAGATCAAAAACAAGAACTAGAACCTTTGTTACATGGATTTTGTTTTTACTACGTGCTTATCCGTCATAGCTTGGAAGACGAATGCAGTGACTGTGAGTTTCGTAAGCTGTGATTATGCAGTGGTTGTTGGCTGAGACACAGTGCAGATACGAGATAATGTCAAAGTGTGCGTCGAGTACGTTACAGCAGAAGCGCTGGAACTATGCGGCAAATGGGGGGAAGGGAGAGGGGGGTGATTTTTTTGTTTCCTCCCCGTATTGTTTCCACTAAGTCTTTAAAATATCTGGAGAAGCAATCGCCACTGCGTCCCTCCGACGAATCACAGTGGACAGGGCTTACGATGCTCTTTCTGCATTTTCTCTACCAAATATTCAGACCTGACAACATAAAGGTGAAAATTGATCTCCTTGTTTCTTAAGACCCGGTTGTCTTTCCCCAAATTTGATCAATTGTGTAGATTTTAACAATTACATTTTTAAACAGCAATTGCCACTGTACTTTAATGCCATTAATTAAAGCGTTAAATTTCTAAATGATTGTAACAGTCATTCAGTAATTTCCAAAAATTTGCTCATTAATACGTATCCACAATGCGCTCACCACTTTTCTTTAAAGAAATACAATTATAGAGACTTACTACTAATACCGTTTGTATTATTACACGTATTTTAATATTTAAAATTAACCACCTGAAAGCTTCACACGGGCACCCGATGTTTTTCTGGATCACGTAATGTCCTCAAGGCCCTAAAGAGGCCGAGTCTCGTAGCGAAACGTTCAGGGTCTTTATTCCTGCTTTATTCTCTTCGTGCTTTTTTGTACTTTTACTTCGTTTGCTCCGGAGGTGGTTTGCTACAACATGGCGTTATTGGCGCAGGATGCGGACGACATATTTTCGTCCGCCGTCGTCCATGTGCTACACTGTGGACGCCAACCAATGGTCCGATAAAAATCATCGTTTTCAGAAATGTACCATGCCTTGGACCTGGGGTAAGCCCACCGCATTATTTTAAAGGGAAGAGGAAGACAAGAAAAATGAATTGATCGGTGGACTAAAATAAGAAAGAATCACGTCCAACCATAACAAAAAGAAATACTAAAATGATTCAGGGTTTCTTGGTGTATGACAGAATAAGAAAAGTATAATTAAAAACTAAGTGTTCAACACGCTAAATAATTAATTGACTCAGAAATATACGGAAACTATTTATGTTTTAAAGAACTCAAGACAGAACGGTTTATGTAAAGGGCAAGAGCATACGGTAGATATATTTATTTGCTGAGGCTACTTGGCGTTTAAAAAGTATCATGTAATGGTGTTGACTCCAGTTAGCTTGGGTGGGGCGCAATTTTTCTGGCAGCCAGTTTCGTTTCGCACCGACTGTTGTTGTGCTAGATATATAATACAGATCAGTGGAGAGAGACGCTACGTCTGGAGTGTAAGGTACACCTTTCCTACATCACAACGTAACAGCCTATTAACGAGGATTACTCAGCGGCTTTAAAATCGTACCTTTGTCGAATCGCGTACATCTGTCGAATCGCGTACATCCGTATGTTGAATCGAACTACAGAAACCAAGTTTGTCGAAAAGCGTATAAAATATAAGAAATTGAAATGTATGGTATTATATGTTGGCATTGTGTGCGGTATTCCCAGAGCTTTCTCTGCGTGCTGCCTGGAACCCAGAGAGCGTGCTGCAGCTCCAAAACTCGGAAAAGCTTCCGTTGGTCATCCACCGGACCGAGACATGTCCACCCGACAGACTGTCTTCAATCACGATGAAACCTGGACTAACCTACACCGTCTCGGTAGCGCAGGTTAGTTTATCGCTCGAGTTAAAAAGGCCCCGTTTTAGTTTTGTCAGTGTAGCAATTTAAATTTTATACAATATAATAGAACTAAATAAATACAATGTAAAATATATTTTAGACAAACAAGAAGACCGAGAAACATTTAGAAGCCATATATTCGTAGTATAAATTCTTGATTCGGCACATCGACTTCTAATATTGCCACGCGCGTCGCTGAGCCAGCGCGTACGTGGCCGAGTGACCACATTTCTTGGGATACGGATTGAGTGGATTGTCTTGAGCCAAGAAATGACACATACCTGTCAAGCTGCCATCTTGTTTATTATGTGAAAAGGGGGAAATACAGAAAAAAAGCGTACGTGGCCGAGTGGTTGCCGTGCTTGACTGTCGCGCGGATGGTCTAGGTTCGATTCCAGTCAGTGGATTGTCGTTTTATTTATTTTTCAACTTGGCGTTCTCGTAAGTTCGAGAACATTCTCGTATGATCGAGTTTCGAATGTTCTAAGCGGCGAAAGTTCTACGCGGAATGTTCCAGAAACCTACGAGGGTACATAAGGTGCTCCGCATGGCGAGCGGAGGCAGTCTCGCTCCAGCGCTCGATCCTGCTGTTTTGCCGACATCGACGCCTGCGACGCTACCTTACTTCTCTTTTGGTTTGGGCACAAGTTCGACCCATGAAACTTTTAGTTTATTCAGTTATTCTTCGCCTCATTTTTTGCCATTCGTGACAATATAACGTGTATGAGGAAGAGCCTCTTGCGACGACGTAGGATTGGATGCACTGCTGCGGAGCGGGTCCTACGCCATCGCAAGAGGATTCAAACCCGGTCTTGTCTCTCTCGGTCCTACTCGGCTGCAAGTGTATAAACGGCGCTTTATTTGTGCTCTCGATCGTTGAAGGCTGAACTTTAACAAAATCTTCCACTTGAAAGGCACGGGTGCCAAATCTGGTCTGGAACAAAAATAAAAGAAAGCCGCATAAGAAGGGAAAACCGATCATATGCCAAAACGTTTAGGCAAAACGTTCTCAAGAATCGACATACCTTAGCTTTCAGCTACATTGTAAGAGGCATACTTTTAAGGCCCGTTCACACTCTTGCGACCGAGTTCGACCGAGAGAGACCACACCGGTTTTTAAGCCTCTTGCGATCTCTTGGGACCAGCTCCGCTGCAGCGGAGCTGGTACAGCGGAGATCGCAAGAGGCTTAAAAACCGGTCTGGTCTCTCTCGGTCGAACTCGGTCGCAAGAGTGTGAAAGGGCCTTTACGGTGTGAGAGCTATGCCGGGGCCAGATGAATTACGTGTACGTATAGTTAGTATCGTAAGTGACAAGTAGACAAGGTCAAAAATTTGCAGCGACCTTTATCTTTCAAGTTCTAATCGTACTAATACTAATCTCATACCCCTCGTACTAATCTCAAAAGTCAAACGAGTCTTAGTATATGTTCATGTTGTTATGTTATGCTATTTGCCTTTTCGTTGATCCACCATAGGTTTCATCCTATTGTAGTTTCTAATGTGCTTGACTGAATAAAATAACTTTTCTTCAGAGTTAATATTGACAAACGAAACATTTTGTAGTAAAGACTTTAGTAAGAAACGTTGAAAAACCATGACATCGGTTCCAAGTCACATACATACCGTTTACTTCATGGTTCTTTTTTTTTTTTTAGCAAACGGTGCGTCGGTTACCTCCGCCATTTGCTTCTAAATGCACTGACTACAAGGCGCGGGGAATAAAAAAAGAGTTCTTGGGATATCTGACTCAAGACGTAAGTATCTCTAAAACAAATTTGCAGACATTTCTTTTTATATTTGTTTATAGCTAATTTGTATGTTGACCTGTTAAGAAAACATTTTGATACCAACCTTCGTTAAACATGGTAAGGTCTGTTTTTATGTCAACATTTTTCTAGCGTAGATGAAAAGCCGTTCAGTGATAAGTAAGCTCTTAAAAAAATGTTGCTTTATTTTATGGTTGTGAGTATTTCAGAACTGCATTTTGTATTTAATGGGGATGCATGTTTTCAAAAGCATTTGCATTACTATATTGAAACACTCTACATCAGTGGTTCTCAAATGGGGGTCCGCGAGACCCTCAACAAAATTTTTTTTTTTTGTTTGGCACGTTTTTTGTAGTTCAGTCCGGCCATGACTAATTTGCAACCTGCTTCCGGAACTACGACAGCAATAAAAGGCACCTGTTTCATGCTGCAGACGTGTTAACTTACTTACGTACCCCCCCCCCCCCCCCCCCCCCCCCCCCCCTCCCCGCTGGAAGGGGTTCCCCATCACTGCCAGCGGTCCGCAAGGGGTCGCCGACACATCCATGGCTGAGAACCACTGCTCTACATTGTTGGGTGCATGTTTGGTGTCGCGAAACTATCAGGGGCTAATGTTTCTCGTTACAATTTATTAGGAATCGTTGTCTTCCAACAATAAGTTTTCGGAAAGTTGGAAAATCTCGAATTTTGAGGAAATATGCGTTTCAGTGACAGTATATCTGTCCCCAGTAAAATTAATTCCCGTATTTTCACTAAGCCTAAGGTTTCAAAAATCACAAACTACATTTCATTGCACATGAACGAACACTAACAACGCGACCTGGTGACTTGGCAGTCAGCCGCCCAGTGGTAGCGGTCCGCATCTCTGTGGTGCCTTATTAAGGCGGCGTGAGCGAGGTGAACATGGCCTCACGTCCTTGGCCCCCACGTGGTAGAAAACATGAAGCCTGGTTAAGTACTCGGGCAACCTGACCGACCAGGAAAAAAGGAGACAACAAAATGCCCCCAAATTGTATTTATAAAAAAAAAACAAAAACAAATCTTGCCAATTCTTTAAATTTGTTTGTGATACGTATCGTGATATAATGTTATACAAGGCAATCTCGAGAAACGAGAACCGTGTTTTTTTTTTTTTTAACCGGGTAAATAAACTATGCATCACTGAAAGCTCGAACTTTGTGAGATTGTGACGCTATCGGTTGGGATAGAACGCGAAAGATGGACAACATGACGTTACCTGGATCAAAAGATAATTGAGAAAGACGAAATTTCTTTGTGAGCCTACGTCCACCTAAGCCTAATATCGTCCAAACAAGAAAACATTGTGGGCGCCTGTAGCATCTAGAAGGTGCTAGAGGCGCCGTCTACAGTTTATTTGTAACCGCAAACATAAACTATGCATCGCCAAACGCTCATTCTCCGCCCAAATGAAGAGCTAGACGTCCGAGCCAGATGCCAAAGTTTCAGCATTAAGCGTTGCCTTATTCAAAAGTTATGAGTAATTTCCGAAAATTTTCAATGGGAAAAATGGGGCCCGTTTTTGCCCGTTTTCGGCAACTGGCGCCATAAAGCTCCATATATTCAAGAGCTCGGTAGGCCGCCATTTTCCCATTGAATATTTTTTCAAAATCACTTTGGCATCTGATTCGGACCTCTGGCGCTACATTTGGGCGAAGAATGAGCGTTTGGCAATGCCTAATTTATGCTTGCAATGAAAAAAAAAAAGTAATTTGTGTTTGAGGGGAAACGCCGTATTTCAGTAAAAAAGAAAATTTGTCAACAAGAAAGAAAACAATATTCTCTTCCTTGCTGACAAGTGTTTTTCAGTGATATAAATCCCACACGCGTCCACACTCTCAGTTATTGTTTTTCACAATACTTGGCGTTGGTGGACGTCGGCTCATAGAAAAATTTCGTCTGTCTCAATTATCGTTTAATACAAGGAGCGTTATGTTCTCCAACTATCTCGCACAATCCCAACTGCTAGCGTCACGTTCCCAAGGACTCTGAGCTATCTGCAATGCATAGTCTATCTACTCGGGCCGAAAAACACGGTTCTCTTTTCTCTGAAACGTCCTGTACCTCAGTATTAGCACCTCAGCTGTTATTGCCACCTATCCTATTGTTTGCATTTCAAAATACATTTTAAAACATTTTTTCCTCAACCCTGTTTTGCACTTTATTAAAACAAATACAGTTCAAAAACATCACTTCTTTCATGGCCGCTGACAGTTGACAAAACGCTGGGCGTGCAAGATTTTAGCATCTCCTTATCGCTCCATGGCCCTTGAGACTGAGGCATTAGCTGATAACGACTCTTAAGAGCCAATCACGAAGCAAAAAGCGGGGACACAATGAGCCACGCCTTGCGTTGTTTTATGCTTTCAGTGACTATGGTTGTGAGCATTTATTTGCGACATGACTAATATCAATGTCTTCCTTCAGTTTTGGGTTGTTTATCTCTAGAGTGTGTGCGCCTTCAATTATTCACTGTCTGCAGTATGGTGTCGCACAGACTTGCGAAGTGTTTCAATATATTCCGGCACCAATGTCAGCTTTATCTGCCCTTTGGCTTTCCTCTCTCGCTTAAAGCTCTGCGTCCAAGAGTGCATGATCAAGCAAGAGGGAAAAACGTGCGGATGCGTTCGACCCCAGCACGAATACGGTTCGCAATTCGAGTTTCCAACCTGCACGTTTCAAACAACACGTAAGTTCATGCGTGACCTCGTCATAACGTATTGCATGTGGCAGCCAGACCTGACTAGAACACGTACAGTGGCCCGATTTTTTAATAATATCAAGCGAGCGTCGACCGCCGAAACGGCCAGCGCTGTGCCGTGGAAAGATGCGGCGTCACGGGAGAGATTAAGCGCGTGCGCACAAAGCCCTTTCTGGTGGGAGCGTCGTCTGCTAGGCTATTTCGCTGACCGCACACAGCCCCTGCTCCGAAGCAAAGGAGGGCAGGGCACTTGCAATGTCGAAGTGCATCGCCGATAATGCCCTCCTCTTGAGATGCGTTCAAAATCCTATTGACGTTAGCCTGTGTAACCCCAAGTATTGTTTCTTTATCCCTTTGCGTCATGCCGCCCATCGACATTATCACAACACGTTCCCGTGTTTTTGTAGCTTGAGCTTCACTGGCCGAGGTTGAGCAGTTTCGAGTGGCTCCCGGAGAGCCGTGCTGCGCATGCGCGAGGAGCAGTAACGTTACACGGCGCACAGCTGGCGCAAAATGTCAAATTTGGGGGTTTTACGTGCCAAACCAACGACGGGCATCTGGCACGCCCCAGCGGAGGACTGAGGATTAATTTGGACCACCCGGGGATCTTTTGACGTGCAACCGAAAGCTCGGTTACACGGCGCCTCCTCCGCAATAAGCCTCCGTCGGATTGCGGGCACCTCGGCCGGGATCCGAACCCGCCACATGGGGATTCGTAGGCCAGCGCTCTCGCCTCGGAGCCACCGAGGCGGCTGCACAGCTGGCGCGCCGGAGCCGCCGCCGCCGCGCGCTCCACCGCCGCCGCGAGCGCCTCGGCGGTCTGCGCATTCCAGAAGAGTGACGTCATAGCCGCGGCAGACGCACTGGCGCCGCCGCGTGCCCAGCTGTGCGCCTCCGTTGCGCAGTAGCCAAGTCTGACGCTACACCGGAGCCGCGTGATAGCGCCTCTCATTTTGTGCGCATGCGCAGAGGTATCAGTGGGGGTATATATAGCGGGGCGTTTGCCAGTGTGGTATAGCCATGGAGAAGGAGAGCGAAATTGCTGCTCAGGGGCGCAGAAGAGCGGAGAAGCTTAACTCATCGGATCCCGAAGTAGTCACGTAATGCGTATACCGTGTGTGTCATTGAAGCAGCAGTAAGCATGATAATCAAGCTAATCCTAGACGACCAGGAAAGCTAAGAATAACCAGCTGAACCTAAGCTCACGCTACGTATATCCTGGCATAGCCGAGCTAAGCCACTGCAATTTTATGGGCCCTCGAGGAGGCATAAAAATGTGCGCGCGCCTGCCGGTCAAAGAAAACTGTGACTACCCGGCTGCGTAGGCTAGATGACGACAGCAACAACGTAGTTGATAACACAAAACACCAAGCCCAAGCGGAAACCCTGTCTATACTCCGTTTCATTTTGTGTTGTACCGCAGCCGACGCTAAGAGTTATTTTGGCCAGTCCATCGCTAAAAGTGTGTCACGTGGCCTTCTCGTTGGGTACAACTGCACGGGCAGGGTGGAAGCACTGGATTAGTTTTGATGCCTCGTAGCATTGCCTGCGCTATATAGTTTAATGCATCGTTGCATTCATTTTGTCGCGTCACCGTATTTCTCATTTTTGTTGGTGTTCACAAAAGTAAACGCAAACATGAAATAAAAACAAGTAAATTAAACTCGAGATGACGCGCGGTTTATGCCACGCCTGAGCAGTATCACGCAAGCAAGCGCTGTTCAGATCTTTGCTTAAAGGCGGTTAGCTATGCCAGCAGATAATGAACAGGGGCTGTGTGCGGTCCACGGAATAGCCTAGAAGACGGCGCTCGCAATAGAAAGAGCTTTGTGCGCACGCGCGTAATCTCTCCCGTGACGCCGCATTTTTCCACGGCACAGCGCTGGCCGTCCCGGCGGTCGACGCTCGCTTGATATTATTAAAACATTGGGCGACTGTACAACGAATGCGCGAGTTATGTGTATTTTAAAGGTGCCCTCGAAATTTTGATTTACTCATCGTTACCATTATATTTTCCTGACTGTGTGTTGTGAAAATTATATAATCACGAACGTGCCTTATATCAAGACTTGGGTTGTTTCAAGGCGCGGAATAAGAATTTTTTTAAAAATTATTATTATAGTAGCTGGACACTGCGCGGTGTGGCGTTGATGAAGTTTTTTTTCTTAAATATAAGAACGTGCCAGGTCACAGGTGCCGGTAAATGATTAACTATGTAAAAAACTGCAGAGAAGGAACAACAACCTAAAGTTTCAAGTCAAATTTATTTGGAAGACGTATTTTATTGAATTATTATGATTAATATGAAAGTGTCGCGTCAGGCGATGTGGGAAAAAAGATAACTTGATATCTCCGGGGCAAGACGACAACTAGAGCGATAAAATAGTCATTACATCGTGCCACTGCTAAAAAGTGACTCTACCGGTACAAATAATTTGTTTCGTTCAGGTAACGCGTTTGCAGTGTAAACACTTTATTTTTATTACGTATGCTGTTTTTAATGCTTCGAATGCGATTAATTGGTTGCTCTCTTACTATATGAGATATACCTTTTTTATATATTTTGTTACAGCCTGGTTTTAGGTTCATTATAATAATAAAGGTGTAAAGGATGGAAGTTGAATGGAAGTGTTGGAGAATTGATTTATCAGAAACTAAATTCGCAACGTCCTTTGTTCTACGTTTTTGTGTGTGCGAGCGTGGGTTTTAAATGTTTTTCATGATGTTTTACTTAATTACAATCACGATTTAAATAAATATTCATATGCGCGTTAGATGACAAACGAGTTGGTGTTATGCTAGCACTAAAATTTGTGAATAAATTTAATATGGATAGCACATCTCAGACATTTGTCCCTGTTGTTTTGTGTTGCTTTTGGTGGCAAATGTGTAGTCTCGACTTTTAGCTTATTTACTTAGTTGTTTCATAAACTTGTATTAGCTATGTTTCATGCAGTATATTTTATAATTTTGGAACACATTTATTTCAGTTATTTGTGACAAGCAAATTACAAACAAGACGCTCATGAAATGCATGAAGAAATGCGGTGCCCCATGCGAGTAAGTGTCATCGTATGAATCATTTATGCCTGCTCCTAGGTTGGGGAAGCTGGCAACATCGCAAAATGCGGAAAACATTAGTTTTCTATGGCACTTCTATACGTCTGCATATTTTTTTAATGTGCGTACTAATGTTTCTTATTGAGTAATGTGAGATGTCTAAAACACAAAAGGCTATGTTTGCTATCAAGGAGGTTCTTACGCAAAAGCTTATAATATTGCAGAGAAAACCCTTAGTCTGTGTTCCGACGCTCTTGCTCCAAACTCTGAAAACGTTCAGCTCAGCACACCAGAGTCTCGATCAAAGATTAAAAACTTGGTTTTTAAAGTTGCGATGCATGTTAACAACACAGATGTTCGAAAGCCCTCTCCAGGCTGGCATAATAGAGCGATGTCGTATGGTTCTTGGTATCCTGATAATTATTCCCGATACATCGCCTACCCATTCACGCACGCATCGAACCCTTGTAGAGGTTTATGAAAACATAAAATCAAAACATTGCGTACGCAAAATAATTACGGGTCCCCACTCTGCACGCACCATATTTCAAGAGCCAGCTTTGCGTGCTGCGTGCACCCGCTGTTATGAAAAGTTTCCGTGTTGCGCACAAAGCGATTTGCGTGCCTCGCGTGCGTTTCTCGCGGCTCGCGAGACTACACGAAACTACGAGGTGTAACAAGTCGCAGCATGGCGGTGCCCACAGCGCGGAGTGTGGCGCCTCTGCACGATTGGCGACGACCTTGCGCTTCTGCGCGAGGTTTTTGGATGTATAACTTTCTGAACGACTTGGCCAAGTCGCAAGACGTCTGCAGCAATTCTTCAGTTTGCAACAAGAAAGATATTCACAGGCCATGCGGTTCACGATCAGTTTGACTTGTTACTGTCTCAATTCGCCAACGACGATTGAACACGCTCGCTAGAGCCATTTCAATTGTAAAGCTTACGCACTGAAAAGTGCTCAAACATTTTGAACTCTATGCTACTCATATTTTTTGAGCTGATATCGACTGTGACGAATAGCAGTGACTAATTATCTTCCTCAAGCCGTGAAGTACCCTGCAATTCATTGACCAAATAACGCAGTAGTCATTTGCGTTTGGTAGCGTCTCACGACTCGCGACGTTTTTTCAAAACCCTCTGCCGACGAGGTCGGATTGCGGGCCACAAGCTCTTTGCTTGTTGCGTACGCAAGAGCCGAGAACAGAATAATAGATATTTCTCTTGTTGGATATTCCTATGAAAGCGCTAAAAAGTATAAAGTTAAAAAATAAGGCTTCAGTCTACTCTGTGGAGGTGGTTGGACAGCGAAGCTGTGGTATAACCTGCAACGATTGCCCACTGCACTATAGATCCTTTTTATGGCAAACGCCACCAAGTGGTGCTCCAGTCTTTCACGGCCCAGAGAACTTCCGGTTTATAAATTGAATGAACAAAGGCCACCTTAGCACCGCTGCTTGAAATGTAGATAAAACGTTTAACCGCCAATTCTTCCGGTGAACGCCAAAAGAACGAAGCGCGAGATCTGTTAAACATTTTCAAGTATTCTTGTAACAAACTTGCCTCCTCCAAGATGTAATATTGTACAGCCGAAGGCCCTCGTTAAATCTCCAACTTTGTTGTCCGTGCAGCATTTATGCTTTCTAGGACTGGTGACATAAGCAAGCTCAACAGGCTTGCAAAGACGGTGCGACCGGAAGTCGCTTGGGACGCAAGTGTAGTTCATGTTTGTAAACAACAAAAGGGTCTATACCAAATGATTGACGAAAGAAAAGTAAATGCACTGTACCAAACCGTTTTGTATATGAAAGACGTTTTACGCCGCATGCCGTTGCCGCGGCAGCTTACGCAACTGGAATCTTTACCGAGAACCGCATGCTGGGAGCGCCACGTGCTGATCAGCTATCACGTGGTTTTGATACTTGTCTTGTAATTTTCTTATTGAAACAAGTGTCAAAACCACACGATAGGAGATAAAGCGCGCGCGATGGTTTTCTGGCGACTAATCTCTCGACTACTGTTCTGTCGACGAACACGAAACAAACCCAACCAGCGAGCTGTATACAGCTTCGCTGTAATGTAACAATCGAAAATGAAAGGTGCCATGCATTGTGGCAGCGTGGGAACGGCGAAGCATAGACGCAGATATCGGCGGTCCCAGTTGGCGGTCCCGGTGGGCACCTGTCACTGGCGACGTCTTATTATGCACAAAGAAGCAGCAAAACATCACCTGTAAGGTCTGTACCTTGTGATTTTCTAACTTACTTTGAAGAAAAACACCGGAATCTCGCATTGTATAGCACTAAATAAAGTTGAGAAGTGGTTGAGCAACCTCATCTCGTCGCGGCAAAACGAACACGCCTAGCTTTTCGTCTGCTTTCTTGCTCCATTCTTAATTCTCTCGCTCTCTTTCTCGTTATTTTTCTCGGGATCGCTTATGCTAGCGCCCAGAATTTGCCGCATACCACTCCCGTCCTTACCCCGCAAAAAAAAACTGCTAAAAGTTTTTAATGTTGCAGTGCGTGATCATGTTGTGGTTGACAACTCAGAAGAACTTACAACTGCGCAAACGGCAAGATAAGTTTATGATGTTAGCTATGAGAATTAATCCTGAACGATGTCAAACTTTATATCGAGGGATTTGGTAATAGGTCTAAAATAAAGTGTTAGAGGATTTGAGTTATTTTTAACACACGTGGTGTCGTTCAAAATATAAAACAAATTCTGAACAATTTTGTTCGTATTGCTACACCATATGCGAGGTCTTAGCTTTTAATATATGATGGTGTTTTCAGAGAGACATCCTACGACGTTCGCTTGACCAGCCTTGGAGAAGACAGGGTAAGGTATTCACAAGTGGAACGAAGTATTTCTGATCCCTAACCTATGTTTTACTCTTTGCTTTTGCCCCAAGTTCGCAGACTGTTTCGCTGCAGATACCAGGGACCTCACTATTTACCCTCTTCGCATGTTCGCAGTTAGGCTTACTTGAAGCTGCAAATAGATTCCGGTATAAGAAGAAAGCAGGAATTGGACGTTCTTTATGTTTAATTTGAGCATAGCGTTTACTCATTACTAACGAAAAGCAGCGCAAAGAATTGACGGAGAACAGGTAGAAGGAGTAGACACAAGCTCTGACTTAAACTGAATTTTAATATGAAGAAACATAAAACCGTTGAACCACCAAAAATATCAAACTCTGCCTATCTGCCTATCTTATCAAGGTATCTAAAAATCGAATCAAAAGGACACATGTAAGCAATTTCGCTGCTAAACAAAGCGATGCACGTAGATCTGCAACACATGCCATCCTCGCATCGTGACATGGTGAACGCATCCGCTATCTCCCTGGTTCTTTGATTTGTGTGCAGCGTCACTATTGCAGTGCCAATAAAGCGTGGCCAGCACCTATCACAGTGTAACGCCCTGTTGCCGGAAGGAGAAGACCCCAATTCCAGATCATGCTGCCTTATTAACCTATCATTAATGCATCTGCCTGACTGCCCTATGTAAATTTTTCCACACGGCAACGGGATCTTATATACCACCCCGACTTCACAGTTCACAAACTGTCTTTTAAGGTTTCTTTGTACACACCGACCACCTCCTTGTCCCCCGTTCGATCCTGCCAGAGAACTTTTCCAGTTTCCTAGGAGCGGTAATCAACACCGACTCATGGTGTTTGCTTGCCACTTTTTTTTTAATTCCACAGCTTACCTTGTGTATATAGTGGAGTACTACCTGTCTAACGCTAGGTATTAGTTTCTCCGGTACCCCATCACTCGTCCGGAGTCTTGTCAAGAAGGTCTTTACTATTTCCACAAGAAGCGCAAGCGGGTATCCTCCCTGTTCCAGTCTGTGTAACTGTGACCCAAAACTCTCCGTCACCTTGTGTAGGTATGATTTCGGCAGTGCGGCCTGCAGACACCAGATAGCAATAGCCCTCTTGACCACTTTTTAGTGTTTGGGCATAGGGTAGTCAGGCAGATGCATTTATGTCTGGTTGATGGAGCATAATCTGGCTGTGAGGAGTTCTCCTTCCGGCCATTTGGCGGTACTCTGTGACAAGTGCGGGTCTGTACCACGCTTTATTGACACTGCAGTAGTGACGCTGCACACAAATCTAAGAACCAGGGAGATAGCGGAGGCGTTCAGCATGTCACGATGCGAGGAGAGCATGTGTATAAGCTCTCCCTCTGCTTTGTTGAGCAGCGAGATAGCATACATGTGTCGTTTTGAAGGGAGTTTGTAGATACCTTGATAAGACAGGCAGATAGGCAGTGTTTGGTGCTTTCGGTGTATTGACGGATTTATGTTTTTCATATTAAAATTCAGTTGTAAGTCAGCGCTTGTCGTGTCGACCCCTTCTACCTGTCCTTCGTAAATTTTTTGCGCTGTTTTTGGTTAGTCATACATCACCAAGCTGCCCGAGTTAACGCCCTTATACGTTTACCCCTTGTTTTTCCGTTCTACAGGGGCCACTGAAAATAAAGCAGTTTTTTTATTTAGGCCTAATAATATTTTTTTTTACGATGATGTGCACCACAGTGAGTGAATCATTTATGACAGGGGTCGGCAACCTTTTGCTGCAGCCGGCCGAATCGCCGCAAATTTGTTTCGGCGCAGGCCGGATCAAAAACCGGAGAGGGGGGGGGGGGGTGTGAAAATGATAAAAATAGACTAAACCTCAAAGTGATGTACACATTTTCTTTCTTAATTTAGGCACACATCACTTAAGATTGCTGAGCCCCCTCTCAGTTTGAGTTTTGGTATTCAATATTGCTTGCCAAGACGTACGTTCATGTTAAAACTACTCGCTGAGAGCTCTTAAACTTTTTGAAGGGGGTCATTGGTCATTCGCAAACACATGATTGGCTTTATGGTCTCCATCTAAAAAAAAAAAAGACTGCCTTCGCCCATGTACATACAAAAAACACTGCAATCAAAGCTGTTGCGGGCTTTCGTAGAATTGAAGGTTTGGATTCAGGAATGCCATAATAAACTTAACGAAGTCGTTCGCTGGAAATACATCCTACGACCGATTATCATTTTGGAGATCAGGTGATCAGCGAATTTTGTCTCGTAATCCTTCTAACTTGGCTGAGGTCTGTCGTGAGCAAAATTTAGAAAAAGTGAATGTCGTTTGTGTATTTCGCAAAATCAGGGAATCCGACTCCGACTTTGCAGTAAAGATTACATATCATCATACAGATAATTTACTTACAGAACAGTGTGCTCGTTCCTCGTAAAAAGAGTTTCCACAATATAAAATCCTATAGATTCTTTGTTGGTAGAAATTCCTGGTGTAGGAAGACCCCCAGATTTCGCTCGAAAACGTTTGCGTCTAAGAGCATACCACCACGTGTCTCTCTTTCCTTTGTAATTTTACGTTCCGGTTGTTAGGGTGGTGTGAGGTATCAACCAACAACAATGCCAAGTCGCACACCCAATCAGGACCACGAAGGCTCTGCAAAAAGTTTTTACGAAGCTAAAAAAATTAAAAAGAAACAACTAAGCTTTTGTTGTTTTTGTGCAGTATTGGAAATGAAAGATGCCTGGTACAAGTCGTGATTCCGGACAACATTTTTGCTAGATACGACATACCTTAACTATTGATTCTCGATGCATCACTTTGATGCACAACAATTGCCGATAGATGAACCTGAGTAATGAACCAACATCCAGGCGTGCCATTTGGAAATGAATGCGTTCCATTACACCACATTTGTCACCCACTATACTTTTTGCGCCATTAATCCTGGAGGGTGGTTGCCGACCCCTGATTTTAGACATACTAATTTCTTATTGAAAATGGCTCTTAACTAAGAATCGAATGTCCTTACATATCCAAATTGCTTTGTCTATCCCACATTGAAAATAAATAGATATTTAAGAAAGCTATTGCTTATTGAATTGACAAAGAAAACGTCAGCAGGAACTAAGTTTATTTATTCGCAGCTGGTGTTTTTTTAGATAACTGCGGCAAGCCAATTCTAAAACAGTAACTTTTACTTTTGAACTGTGGAAAACAAAACAATTGCAAAAAAAAAGATAACGATTAAGACGTTAAACCGTCAACGCACTTATAGGACATTGTAATGAGCGGTGTTGGGACGTTGCCGGTATACAAATATCATGGGCTTTGAATACTCAAGATAGGAATAAAAATGCGTTGCTCCGTTTCTGAATGCCCGTTGCTCCGTTTCTGTGCGCATAGCTCTTTAGTTGTTCCCTTATACGGGAAATTTTCAATTCCAGTTCTCTTAAAGTTTGACTTAATGCTAAGATAAGTGTTGCGTTAATGTCGCTAGTAGTTACTTTACGTTCATCAATGGAGGTTAGTCGTTAAAGATTGCTCTTGCTTGTGGGAGGTTCGTAAGTTGTCGATAAGGCTCTGAGTAAACTCTGGCAGATAAGTGCGTTAATTAAAACCTGGTTAATTGAGTTCATCCTGGGTTTCGGCCCCAAAATTTGAAAAATACTGTTATGAGGAAAAAAATGTTTTTATTATTTATAATACAATATTTACAGAGAAGAGAAGTGCGGTTCCTGAAGGGGTCAGTCTTGTTCGGGTACTTCGTTGTCTTCTCTTTGGGTTTCGAGTCTCTGTATTAAACTTCCTTCTTCTTCTTCATTTGAGGGGAAGTACTCGTTTGAAAAGATATTTAACATAACTGTTGTTGTGGCAATATTTCGTCTACTTGAAGCAGAAAACAAAAACAAAAACTGTATGATGTTGAGAACAGTGTTTTCCTACGAGTAGCAGCAAAAGACTTGGGTCTTCTGTTAAAACAACCAAAATTAACGGTTTTTACAGATTTTTACTCAAATCTTTCAAAAAAGAAATATTGACCTCCTATGGGTAATTGCTGTCGTTACATAATACTTCGTATAAATTAAACTTAATTGTGGCGAGAATGCATAGCTGTGTGAGTGGTGCATACTATGGTTGATACGCAAATGTGTTTACATGTGGGAACTTAGACCTATGTATAATTTTCAGTGTGTCATTCAAATATTTTTGTCAATAATTCCCAGTCGTAACTTTTGTTTGTGGTATGTAACAGACATGCGCCCAATGTTTCAAAAAGAAATACCGTAAGCGCGAAAAAAATGCTGGCGCATTTTTTACCTCCATTGGAAAACGTGAAATATGGATCCCAATTATTAGCTAGTTCACATGGTGATTTGCTTCTTCTATCTAGCTTGAATTTCGCATTTAAAGACTTTTGCGATTAGTTATCAGCGAATAAATACTTAAGGAAACAGTTTTTCTAGATTGTGTTAATGACCATTTGGAATTCTCTTCACGGAACAATTGTTTGAACATGAAGCAATTATAAAGGAGGACAGGGAAATTTGTTGAGCAGTGTTTTTTGCAATGAGAGGCCTTTTTCGTCATGCTTATTGGAAATACTTTGTCTAAATTTATTATTTTATTAGGAGTGCTATTTATGACGAGTCACCCAGCAATCGTAAAAATACCAATGCACTCGCAACGTATTATTTCAACTAAATTTGTCGCTACAGATTGTTCCCATTAACAAGTCTAACGCTCCGTTATTGCCATTTTTAGTTGCTGTACCTAGTTCGGCTCCGAAAAAGTAGCTAAGAATTTTGCGAAAATTGCCAGGGAAGACCGCAGAAATGTGAGATTGCGAATATTATAACACGTGTAACTTCTCACATTGAATTTTTGTACAATTTGAAGGAATTCAGAGGCCACTGAATAGACGGATGTAATATGCGAGCTGAGCAGTCGAATGAATCAGAGTCGACTTAACATACGCAATTGGGCAAAGGAATGGCTCCAGATAACTATTGACGACGGTATAAATTATCAAGGGCAATTGAAGCATTTGAATCAGAAGAAATATGTCTTTCAAAATGCATCGAAATTGAAATAAAATGTGATCTGATATCTGCAATTATTACATAAAAATATAGCTTTTAATAAAAGAAGAATATCAATAACCTTCGATAACCTAAGCCGGAAAAATATAATTTACTTTTAAGAACTTACATATTTCACAAGGAGGAAAACGCTAAAAAAATTTGATACTACAATCGCGGACTTCAGAAGAGGGGCTTTGTTCTCAGTGATTTAATCTAGAATTGTATTTTAAGTTGTTGAGTCCTTTAAGGCAACTAATTCACGGTGGCAGTAACTTTTTTGGGGAAGTATGTTGGTTTCAATTCCCTAATGCTTTATTTTTTTTTTATCCGGAAAAAGGGCAGTAAAACGAAAATGACTTCGACAGGTGCAAAAATGATCAGCTACAGTTTTTGAAACAACTTTTAGAACGTTATTCAGAATTACGTTCCCTACTTCATGTTTAGTCTTTCGGTAGTTTTCACACAAGAAGCCAATGTTTTGCGATGGTTTTTGCAAAGCGCGGTTGTCAGTGTGATGAAGAGTAGTGTTCTTCGTTTTCAGTTTTTATTTTTATTTTCACGTCCGTGACCAACATTTCCTGAATGAATGAATTTTGTATTATTTATTTTGATGTTACTTTATTAAAGAATATATATATTTATATTTTCTAGAGTGTTTCAGAGTACAATTTTAAACAAAAATCTAAAAAATAAATAAATATCAAGGTTAAACCGAATGGTGACCAACAGAAAAATGGGCAAAACCCTTTAAAGACTTTGGGAGTTTTGAATCCCTAAACTAGGGGACACAAAAGAGGAAGGGAAACGAGGACACACGGAGGACAATGGTTACACAACCTTCGGAAGAAGATAAAACTCTGCGGACGTTAAAAAAGTCGTTGACAAAAATAAAACCCGAAAATTGAGAACCTTATTAAATTAATTTAGCTAACTTTAGAACTTTTATATATTGCGAGACATCAAGACTGACTTCGTTTCCTACGCTTTATTTCCAACAAAAGCACGAAACAATGTAAACAAGCCAAAAATTATATGACACGAACGCTTCTTTAAAAGGGTGCACGTGTCGTTCGTTTTCTTGTTCATTCATCACTGCTTCGAAACATTACCCTTACCAACATGCTATTGAGTTCAAGTCTTTAGTTTCGTCCCAGTGGTTTAAAGTGGGAACTTAACATTTTTTATATGTTATTACGATTACGATTATTATTATGATTAGTTCTAAGTGAACCCGCTATGACAAACAATATTCAGCATCGGCTTCCAAGAGCGTGCAGCCACTAGTGTCTTATCGTAACCCCGGTAAAAGCATTCTCACAGCTGAATGTTGTGTTACGTAAATTATATTATATTATATTACTCTCGTACCCAATTAGGCGTGTGATGAAATATCTATGCTTGATTAGTGTTTTATTTTTATTTCGTTAGATATATTATCAAGAACGCATATATTCATAAACGTCTATTAACTAGTCCGAAAGCGAAACCTAGTTTTAACTAGTATGGTACGATGGCATGCTGTGGCATGTAACAGCTGTATTAATATTCGAGATTACAAAATAAGCAACTTAGATGTTACTGGCAACATAATAAAACCGGAGACACTGAAACAAAAAGAACGTACCCAACACGGTGTGTACGTCATTTTTGTTTCTGTGTCTCCGGTTTTATTTTATTATGTTGCCAGTAACATCTAAGGTGCTTATTTAGAAAACGAGCCAAAGGGTTAGAAGCGCAGTTATTTTTAACTGTTCTCTAGAGAGATGTTTATTCATAAGAACTCTAGTACTCTACTCACAAAAAGCCCCGCTCTTTTGATGTCTGTATGTCAACGCAGACAGTTGGTAATTCGTCAAGTATAATGTTCGATATCTAAAAATAACTGCGCTTCTAACCCTTTGGCTCGTTTTCTAAATAAAATCAACCCTTACAAAGGTAATTTAATATGCTTGAGTGTTGCTCTAAACAAAGGTAACGATCGATGGAAAACTAATTATTCAACCCCAAAATGTTGCAATCAGCGATTGTTAACATTTTTTTTTCGTTTTTTTTTACAGAAAGAAAAAGAGAGGTGAGTAATCGGCGCTGACGATTGGGAATCTTGTCGCGTGTCAAGGGGTAATTACGTCCGCGTGAATTTTAGGCAGCGGCACCTTCTATCAACAGTGAAATGAGGCAAGCGACAATAAATCTAACGCCGTCACGACATCGCCTATAAAAATACATCTGTATCGCGCGAGGCCTGATAATGACATAACTAGGTGTGTTTGTTTTTCTTACAAAAACAGGATTTCGTTTTCCGTGTCCGTGAAGTTCTCATCTGATTCCCAAAAGATCTTTGAATACCAGCCGAAACTAACGGTAAGTAGAACATTGTTTTTCTGGCGGATGTCATTGAGCATTTGGGAAATATAGTTGCCGTTTTTATGATTTACTACCGCAGCATATAGCGGAAATAAAACTATGTTAAGACATTAACAAATATACATATAAAAATATCTGCATGCGTTGAAAAATTGAGCACGACGTTTGGTTCCTTACGCTACGCTCTGTGTCACAGCACAGACTAATTTTATTTAAAGTCTAGACATATTTTCAGTCTCGTAATCCGCCGAGCATCCGCCGTAAATTGCAGTGACTGAATGTCTAAAGTTTTTTACGGGAAAGTTGGCACTCTGAATTTGTTTCTTGTTTCATTCGCTCATCAACTTTTAGGTATTTGTGTCGATTTTGAGTTGAGTGCTGACTTTATTATACGTGCCTTCCGAAGAGAATTTGCGCGGCAAAAAAAGAAAAGAGAAATTTTTGTTTTATTAGAAAAAAAATAAAGAACACAAATTTGGTTTTTGTGTCCGTGAAGTTCTCATCTGATTCCCAAAAGATTCTTGAATACCAAGAGGTTCTCGCTACTAGCACTACATATCTATTGATGTACTATAGGCACCAATATGAAAGGAAACAGACTTCCTCTCTTTTCTGACGTACCTACAAATTTTGAAACATGTTATGGTTCCGACGAGGGCTAGAACGGAAAGTTTAGGTCCAAAACTAGATACCGTTTGACAGGTTGAGGTTTAACGAAAGTTGCGAGAGCCGTGAAACTGAAAAAAAAAAAAAAGATTAACTGTTCTCTCTCATGTTGTTGCCGATGGTACAATGGCCTACTTTAAATTTTCTGTACCTGACTTGATGGCGCAAGAAAAAGAGGACGTGGTTGTGGCAAATTGCCCTTATACGTGTTGCCGTTGAGCAGCTCATGTTTACGCAATCCGCATATCTTTCATTTGGATACATTCGGAAAACGACACAAGGTGAGGTCACTCGTACCTTGCACTTCGAGTTACGTTCTTTATAGTTGTGCAGGTTAGCACAGACTGCATCGGTGAGGTTCGCGGAACGTTTTAGGCTTTGGCAACAACATGATCGCTGTGCCAGTCCAGACTATTCTTCTACCGGGTGACGACTGAGTCAGAAAGATTCGCGAATAGTTTTGATAATGATATCAAAACTCGAGGCTGATGTCCTGTGAACACTTGACGATATAGCCGCCACATTGGAATACGCAAGCGATTTGTCGTTTCGCAGATGTTACCCTTTTGTCCGCAAGGTACTTCCAGAGTTCACCTCATTTGGGGCTTGCGTAATTTTGCCAAAATTCCTTGAGTAAGACTATAGTAGGCTTGGAGAGACATACATTCCATCGACTGTTCACAAAGCTAAAAACGTAGTTCCTGACGACAAAAAGGCAACGCTTTGTGCAAGACATATCTTCGATAATTTAATGGTCAATTACATCATTTTCGGTCGTGGTGACAATTTTGATGGCAATGTGGTTTGAATACCCAAGTCAAAAAATTTGTGCTTTTGCTGACCTGAAGAGGACAGAGAAACCTTTTCAGTTTTTTTTTTTAAACTCATGTATGTCGCTGTGGTGAAAGGCGTTTTATGAAAATCAACGACGTCACGTTGATCTCTTAGTCCACTTTCTTCTCGGGTGTCTCCTCGAAGTCATTAATTGGTTAAATAAATTTTAAAGGATCAGCTGGACGAATCACTTGACGTTATCGGTGTGGTCGGTAGTGATATGCGCCATACGGGTTGGTATGCTTCCACCACCTTGTTTAGCCTGCTGGCTTTCGTACCTAACCGTATATGCAAACCAGGCCTCTTGTCCGTGATCGTGTTAGGATGTCACAGTTCTCTGAATGCCTTTTCAGGCAAAGTTGTTTTGAGTTGTTAATACAGCATTTAATCGGGATGTTTCTTGACCGTACTTTTCTTCTTTTCTTCTAACTTAGATCACCGTAGGTGCATTGCAAAATTAATTAATTTGGTTAACTTAAACTATGTTCTATACATTTGATCCGCGCTGTATGATTCAGGGTAGCGTTACTTCCAGGCTGTAATAAATATATAAAGAAATTGCTTTTAAACTTTGAGAGCTCTCCTTCTCAAAATTTGTTTTGTAGAAGACGCATTATAGTTTTTCAATCGTCTTGCTCAGGGATGCACTTGGACTCAAGAGGTCTATTGCCACTCAAACCGAACTATTTATGGCAAGAAATCTTGGAATAACCGAGGTTCTGTAAGGAGCAAAAGAGACAAAAGGAACGCCCTTCATTGTGTTCGTTTCTGGAATGTCAAACGTTACATGTTAAACGTTAAGACTAAAAATGGTATGTGTTGCGAATATTAAAGAACTGGAAATATATAAATTTTCGACAGGTTATTGAAGCATTTGGTTACATGGGAGGTTACATCGGAATGTGGCTCGGCCTGTCCCTTTACTCCTTGATCACTGACGGGGAACAGTGGTTAAGAACGTTCTTCACGAAGAGGGCACTCAAGAGTTCAGCTGCGAAGTAAGTCCCATGATCTTTGTTCAGTCCTATTCTTACAGGTCGCGTAAGGCGTTCATTAGAAAGTATAGCGGCCACGGTAAATATTACGCTGAACGTTACAAGAATATTCGCTGTTCTAAAAACTACGTACCTAACTAGTTGTCAAACAAAGGAAAGATAATTAGGTAAAGTAAAACACAGTTCAGTCTGATTTCGCTGGAGATCACAATGTATTGTGTAAAAAAGTGATAGTGTAGCGTCGAAACACATTAAAGTAACGTAAGTTAAACAACTTAAGCGAAACTAATTTATTCTGTACAATAATATGCAACGAACAAAAGGGTTGAATATTTCATTTTAAGTCACGTGTTTCTGGTGAATTCTACTTAAATATTAAACATACATCCTACAAAAATTATCGGCTGTATTTTGTCGTATTGTTGTGCTGTCGTGGGAAACAGCTAGACTGTAGGCAATAAAGTGCCTACGTCTGAAGATTATAAAGCTGCTATCAGAGATGGGCGGATTTGTTATTTAGGTACACTAGCGAAACAGTTTTCTACCTTTTAACAGTATGCTTGTAGCCCAGGGGATACCATTTATTTTGAACTGCGAAGAATGCTTCTCATGAAAGCATATTTTAATATTAAGTTGATAATACTATATGGCCGAAACAGGGCTACTGTTCGACAAGCGCAACGTAGCGCAAAACAAATAAAGAACACGACGGATTGCAGGATAGTTTGAAACATTGTAAAATATTAACACAAAACATAATGTGCTATAAGGACATGGGTGTGAAGTTGTAACAGAAATAAAACTCAATTTATATTCCGTTTCCTACTTAGTGTACAATGCTGTGAAAGCTGGTCGCCCGAACTTGTCTTGGTTTATGGCGAATTCCACTGGTCGTTTTGGAACGCGCCGAGGTCGATTTTTCTGGAGCGCGTCTATTTCATGGGCGATCGGGATCGAGACGGATGTGTTCCTCTCTTCGTTTTGAATCAGCTCCCACTCCAGATCTCGATCCGGATCCGAGAAAAGTCGCTCCACCGATTTCGGCGGATTTGACCTGAAGCCAGCCTGGCCAGCCCTCGGCGCGCACACGTGACTTCCTTTCTCGCCGGGCATCTCGCGATCTCGCCTCGGAAGAATTCGTGATGGCCACTCGCGAAGTGCCGCCGGTGCCGGCCACTTTACTGCTGCTGCTGCTTGATGACAGTTCGTCGCCAAGTTGCTCGAGCAGCTCTTCCAGCAGCAGCGGCTCAAATATACAGCGACGACGACGATTGCTTGTATGTCTCGCATGAATACGACTGCGCTTTCGGACCTCCACAGAAGAGGCCGAAAATCGAGACGTAGTACTTGGACACCGTTCACGAGTATTCCGATGAAGAGGCAAGTGGTCTAGGCTGATGCACATAATATATTGACTCACATATTTCACATCATGATTAACTTCATTCGTGCGTTGAACACGTGTTAGCGCCGTGACTGCGACAACATGTGCTTCGAGATCCGGAAGCGCGGGAAGGGGATTCCCGGGAAGGTGAATGATTTGAAGACATCCGCCGATCCCGAAGGAGTGGTCATGTTCCACAGGGGATCCGGAGGCGGAGCGACTATACTTCGTTTCAATTTATCTGCGAGCGAAGCCAAAGCTAGAAGCGCGAGACCAGCGCTTTGTGCGTTTCTCCCCAGCTTGCGCGCTTGAGCAAAGCCTGAACGCACGGAGCTTCCGTGCTCGCGCTTCCAGCTTTGCCTTCGCTCGCACATAAGGTGAAACGAAGTATACGTTCCGATCGCGTGCTCCACCTCGGATCTACTCGGTGTCCCAAGGTGCGGCCAGGCTCTTTAAATCGACCGCAAAATTCTGTTTCTTAACCTATCGCGCTACGATTTTGGGCAGCATTGCCCACAGATGGCGCCTTTTTTGTTTTGTAAAATTTGCAAAGAGCGAATTTACATGAAGAAAAAGTAAAGAAAGAAAAAGGCTTAGCTCCTATGGAAATTCAGCGGAGCCACCGGTCTTCAAACAATACGGCGCCGTTTTGCACGGGAGACAAGAGATGGCGGAAGCGGTTGCGGCGCCAACTGCCGCCAACGAACGAGCATACGGCGCCGAGAGCGGAGCAGCAGACGATCTTTTCGACTCAAAAGCGGCGCGAGCTTTTATGATATCAGTTGCCAATGCATTATTTTATGATCCTTAATAATAAAACATATTGAATAGACACACAATTGATTAAAAATGGTTTGTCGGGATATTTTGACTGTTTTTTTTGGTGTACTGATGTCGTCAGCTTTGCAGTTCCTTTTTACTACTGCTTCTGTCTGGTTCGGCGACTGTTGCCGTTGCGGAACGCGCGCCGCTTTTGAGTCGAAAAGATTGTCTGCTAAAGACGCCAGCCCTCGGCGCCGTAGGCTCGTTCGTTGACGGCGGTACAGTGGTTTAAAGGAGGTAGTGTAACGAACGAAATCTGAAAAGCGGCACAGCGTTAAAAGACGGCCGCGGGCGGCGCTGGCGCTTGCACCATCGTCGTTCCGGCTATGACTCCGGCTTGGCGGCTTGGCCAGCTTGGCTCCGGCCATCTCCGGCCGATTCGCAGCTGTCGGCTACACTGTCGTCTGCTAGTTTCATATTTTTATTTACCTACGAACACAAACCATGTCCTTGGAAGTTCACTGGAAACAAATAATTGTTTTTAAGGTATTTATATTAGCTATGAAGCGTGTTAGGGTGCCTCTATCTGCCGGCCGATGGAGGCACCCCAACGGAGCAGCAGATCGAACCGCCACCTACACCGTCTTCCAAGGAGCGGCCGTTCCCGATGCATGGTGGAGCCTACGCGGTAACAACTACCCCCTTTTAGCCACTGTGGTGGCAGTTGGCGTCGCGACCACTTGCGCCATCTCTTGTCTCCCGTGCGAGACGGCTCCGTATTGTTTGAAGACCGGTGGCTTCGCTGCGTTTCCATAGGAGCTAAGCCTTTTTCTTCTTTACTTTTTCCTCGGGTAAATTCGCTATTTGCAAATTTTACTAAAAAGAAAAAGCACCATCTGTGGGCAACGCTGCACAAAGTCTTAGCGTGATAGGTTAAGAAACCGAATTTTGCGGTCGATTTAAAGAGCTTGGCCGCTCCTTGGGACACCCCGCAGTCTACTGATCCCGGCGCGCTCCAAAACGACCGTGGAATTCACCATTAGTGTTTGATGTTTGCACCCTCGCGTGAGAGCTAAAGTTGTGAGAGCCAGACGCCAGATGAAGTAACGCTCTCGCGCCAGTTGCTTTTCACAGCCTTGCAATGTAAATATAAAACCGAGCTTAGTTTGAAAAAAGAAGCAGTGATTTCAACAGTTCAGAAGGAAAAGAAAAGTCTGAGTTCGTTCATAATGCATCAATTTGTTCCATCCAACAATGTATCTAAAAAGAGAAAACAACTTGGGCTCGACCGTGTTCAGCCGAAGTTGTTACCTCATCTTCATCTCTTTTAAAGCTTTTAGCCTGGTTTTCTAAATACCTTGTTGTAGCTGTTTTTTTTAAACTAAATATTGTATTAATCTGAACCTGATATGTTAGAATTCGAGTGTTTTACTCTGGTTGGTAATGAAGTTGGCAATTTTGCTCTACAGGATTCAAGTTCCGAAACCAGAAATATTCACGACCAACAAATATAACTTCGGAATGTGAGTACTTCACCTCATCTGTGAACGTCGTGGCTGTGGGAACGGCGATCTATAGACCGCTTTACTGAAAGAGGGCGAGAGAGAAAAAGTGAAAGGGCTACCAGCGCTTTTCCTCTCGCTGGGTCGTTAGAAAGAGTGAAAGTCCCGGATGAGAGGCTTAGCCAGTGTCGGGTGTCTGTAGTGCCCGAACTTCGTTCGCGCTTTCTTCGCTGTTAATTAAAACTTAATTAGAGCCACGGGCTTCGATGGCGACAGTCTTCCGGTCATCGGGACACCATTGCTCGGTCAGAGGGTGCACGAATAACGACAGAAAGCGTCGTATATTGTCCGAGGACCTATGTAGCTTGCAACGAGTCCGTCAAGGCGGGGGCGGCTGCAATGTCTTTAAGCTCCATCGCTTTCCACATGCCCCCGGTTTCTGGCGGCAGTGGGTTGCGTCCATAAACCGAAAAGACCTTTCCTCAACGCCATCCTCTCGACTATGCTCGGAACATACACCGAACCAGTGTTGGACAAAATACTCGATAAAAGTATTTAAGTTAAGTTACTAAATACTTGCTTCATAAAGTATTTAAAATACTACTCAAGTTGCATTCACTGTAAGGTATCTTGAGTAGAGTGCACATACTTAGAAATGTAATTCAATTGCTTTTGAAGATACTTCCGCATTGCGTAATCTGTATCGACGTCAGTGACAACGACAATTATACAGCTGCGCAAATCTGGTTTACCAGAATGATTTATTAGCACGCAACAACATAAAACGAAACAAAAAGTATCGTAGAGCTATTTTATGCAGTCCAACTATAAGGAGCAGGGTATTGTCACAAATGACAAATGATGAGGCGGCGAACGCGCGTGGCAATTGACTCCGTAAGTGTGACGTCATGGGTCCAAACAAACCGTTGCTAGGGTCGTTGTTATGGACGAATACATGTGGCTCGGTTTCGCTACGAAAACCCGACCGTTCAAAAATCAGGAGTAGGATTTAAACTTCTAAAAATCACAGATATAGAAAGCTTGAATGTCATATATGTTTCGACAGAAGTGTGCCGGTAATCGCTCGTTTCTGAAATATTTACGACTGCAACTTCCGGTCCTCAAGATGCCTGCAGCAGACGACGAATGCAAGAAGTATGCCGTCTGCCACACGCCGGCCGGCCAAGCCGGGGCCGTCGTTTGAATCGTGTGAATAAAGACGATATTCTGACATCGCATTTGTTTGAAATATAATGAGTTTCAGACACTTATAAGAATTCATAGTGGGGTGCGATGCAAAATATGGTTTATCGAAAGTCCGGGCGTCGATCGAGATAATCGTCTGCTAAAAGATCGCATTGCACCCGTGAGAAAAGCACTTCAGGCGAACGGTTGAGATCCCAAATTTTGTTTGCGGACTCGCGCTATGCGAGGGTGCTTCGTATACCTGGTTGTAACCATCGCGTGGAGAACGATTATTGCAGTTTCTTCAGATTTCCGCAAGATCCCAAAGCGCGAAATAACTGGATAAAAAACATAAGGTGAGTTTATTACAGATTGTACTCGCATCGCGGGTTCGATGAAGATCTTCACCAAAAAAGCCCATCCACGGAATTTGATGTATACAAAGGGAAAAAAAAAGCAAAATACTGCGAAATTGCGATAGACATGCAATTCTTTAATAACCTCCACAATAATAATAATAACAAACGACTTACCTCGACGGCGTACGATTTGTTTGTCATGCTGGCCTGCACTACGCCGGTAATGCACTTCAGGTCGTCGTCGTAACTGATCTGCATGACGGTTTGATTTTACTGCATTTTCACCCCTCGTAACTAAGCTGGGTTCACAGAAAAAAAAAGTACATTGCGGAGGCCTCTACGGCCATGGTGATGCACTTGTTTTTGTCGCTCGTTTACCGACGCAATTCCATGAATACGCCCGCTGCAACAGAGGCCAGCAAATCTATCGTGTCGTCTGCTACCAAAGCAAAGCGGAGTGTAAGACTTCAGAAATGGCTTTCATGGTTGCGATACGACACTGAGACGACCAGAACATCTTCATAATTAGATATCAAGAAGTTAGGTTGCTTACAAAAAATTGTTTACTTACTTGTAAGCAAAAATCTAGCCTCATGTGGAGTCTCCATGCATTAGTTCATAGCAACGCCCCTAGCAACGATTTGTTTGGACCCAGACGCCATGTTGTGACGTCATCACTTACGGGGTCAATGGAGAATAGACCCTTCCCGAAAGTCAGTCTACCCACCCTGTGCAGAGCCAAACCCGACGCTCTAATGGCGGCACTACACAGTTCCTCCACACCAGAAAATGCGAACGTCTTCGAAAGCATAGAGCAGAAAGCGGAAAAGGTGTTGGTCCCCTTACGTCACCTTCGACTCACGAAATCGAGGGTGCTTGATTTAGCCGAGCATGATCTCCTATCACCGCCCTTAGAGCGGCAATATTGGAGCTCATGGGACTGCCACAAGGTGACTCTGACTTTTGAAAAGGGTCTATTGTAGTAGACCGTTTCCGCAGCCGCTAAGCACCCGGATAGCGCTCTGTAATCCGCCACACGACCTTGAACTATGCACGGCGTTTCATTTTCGGATACCGTAGGGGTGGAGAAAAACGGTCTACTACAATTGCCTAAAATCACTGATACATGTTGCAAAACATTTCTGGGACAACAAGAAAGAGGTCGCTTTAGCTGTTGGGGAGAAGATCCGACCGTGGCGCCCCAAGCGGTTAACTTTAGAACTACACAAATGGGGACAACGAATACAATGACTCAGCACTCGGCTGACATAACCGAACGCGGCGTCAGCGTTCGGCTGGAGTTCGTGGTCTCCGGTGAGGCGGAGGGGGGTCTCTTTTGTTACCACTCTAGCCTGCATGAAAAATGCAGCACAAAAGCCCTCAAGCTCGCATCCTCTTACTACTGCTTTCGGGAGAGATCCCGCACTTAACGTCACTTCGTTTATTATTAGTATTTGTACATTACACTGTGCCTCGCGCTCTATTAAAAGACATGACATGAACATTCCCACAAGGCCTGTGGGCATGTGCACAGGACTTGTGTTGGGTAAACACCGAGGTGTGGGTTCAACAAACGGGTCAGAGCGCCTCGCCAATAGTGATATCGCTGAATATCACGTCCTACGGCACACTTTTGACGCATCGTTTAACTACAATCTACATTCACTATAAACGAACTAAGGATGCGGATATGAGTGAATAGATAACAAAGAGAACCCAAATAATAGCCACGGCAGTGGTCGCACCTTCTTTAAGTAGGTTGCGTTCAGAAAGGCACTCAACGTTGGGGGACGTTTCGTTGACATTTTGAGGGGTCATCCAGCTCGTAGTTCGTTTCCTGTCCTGTTCTCTGCTTATCAATGTTCGCTTACAGACAGTGTTCGCGAGAGCAATAAGTGACGAACTGACGACAAAAAGAAATAAACGAAAGAAAACCTCGACGTTTTGCCGTAGCGGGGCCAAATATTCGCAACTTTCAGGACCTATAGGGGGCGCACTGGCGCCTATCAAAATGGCTGTCATCTGGATGTTCGTCGTAGAACAGCTATGCGAGGCTGGGTCTGCGACGCGTAAGTAATTTTAGTTTTGCTATATACGAGCAGTATTAGAGCCTTAAGTTATTTTTTCACGCCATGAAGGTGTAGGCAAGCCCATTTATTATGAGGTCAATCATCCAGGAGCTAGGGAACGCGATTCTCACACCGCGGTATCACCATCGCTGAAAGTGGCGAATAGAAAAAGTTAAACATTTTTTTAGGGGCGAAGCTCCTTAGGCGCTAGCCATGTCCGCAGGTATGGTGCCTGGATCGCGTCTCCGACTGGTGTGTTTAGCGTCCTATTCCGCCCATACATCAAAAGTGGTCCCGAAGTGGCAACAAATGACGTCACACAAGCCGGAGTGTCATGCTGTTGACTGTCGCGATCCTGGCGGTTGGCCGTAGAAATGCTGGCGAAAAGCACGAGCGAACGCGAGTGTCGCTGTCGTCACGGCGTCCCAGGCGTCCCAACTTTCGGCTGCTGTAGCTTCCGTGAACTGTCACATTGGAGAGCGACCTGCAGCAGAACAGGTGTCTGCCACATACACCACAGCTGTTGAAACGCCGCCAGGATCGCGACCGGCGACAGCATGACACTTTTATGACGTCATCAGGCGGAAATCGAGGGACCACTTTTTTGGCCGCGGTAAACACACCAGTCGGAGACGCGTTCCAGGCACCATACCGCAGGTGTCCGTAGCTCCGACGTCCGGTGCTCGTGCTCCTGCTCGTGAGCTCACGTGCTCGTGTAGGGCAAAAAAAAAAAAAAAAGAAAAGATAAAAAAGAACGAAAATAAAAAATATGAAAAAAAAAAAAAAATCTGTTTCCGCAGTCGACAGGATTCGAACCTGTGCGGGGAGACCCCAATGGATTTCTAGTCCATCGCCTTAACCACTCGGCCACGACTGCGGGACGAGTAGGGGGCTCTGAATTGTGGTAGTAACTCAAGAGCTGGGGATGTCATGGATGAAACGTTGCATGTAGCCGCTCAACGTCTATACAGGAGAGGGCGCTGCGGCCAAATGCGTATATAATCGCGTTAAAGGGGCGATGCAACAATTTTTGTACTTTGCGCAAATACCGCTTAGAACGGATCCCTGACGTTAATGACCTATGAAACACGCGTTCGTTTTTCACCCCACGCAATAGAAGTCCCAGTAAAAAAATAAAGAAAAACGAACAGCGTTCACCCCCTCAACTCGCAGCCAGAACAAGCGGCCACGTGATCTGGAGCCGATTATATGCCGCCAATGTTGATCATAGCCACGCGCTGGGGTTGGCAAAGCACAGGACACGCGCTGAGTTCCAGACATTGTTATGGCTCGGCTATTGTCGTCGTTGCAGCGATAGGACACTGGCCACTACCCGAATGCTTCTCGAGCTATCAATTATCACGAGCCCAAATCAAGTGCTCACGCAATGCTCGGGTCCAATCTATGAGCCGCATTCAAATATCGTCCCTGGAGGATGCTGCTACCACCAGGGTACGTCATCAAAATTTGCGAAGGAGAGATTGAATGAAAATACTCGGTTTTGTCCTCGAAATTACACCGCAACAAAGAGGTTTCTTGGCCAGTGGCGTTGCGTGCGAGTGTACTTGGGTCCCACTAGTGCCAGTAAGCTCATACAAAGTGAAAAACGCTCAAAACGAATATCGTTGCACCGCCCCTTTAAACTTTGCATGCATTGGCTCAACGTTTATAGGCGAGAGGGCGCTGCGGTCAAATGCTCAAATGCGTATATAACCACGTTCCATTACACACATTATCTTTCTGACATGGATGAAAACGAACGAAAGGCTCGGCATGCTGCGGCTCAGCGTCTACGCAGACAAGCACCACCAGAGCTTCTCCCCAATCAACATCATTCACCACGTGGAGATGCGGTCAATTTTTTTTGTGTGTGTCCATTTGATACTCAAGTCTGCATTGTTGTCGTAGGTCGTTTCCCGGTCTGCGTTGCGCCTCAGTGTGGCTATCTTTACTTCCATAAAACCAACCCTTATGTTTGAGGATTTTTTGGGGGAAACTCTAGGAAACAAAAGGCGCCGTTGGGAAGGCGGGGGGAAAACCTTGGTTGTACAAGCTTTTAGGTGAAATATGAGTCACTATCGGCAAAAAAGCGATGTTTTCACGAGCTCAATCAAAGTCACCTTAGTTATTCGGTGCTAGAAACAGGATTTGGTTGCTCAAAAGAATGTTCACGTTTGCTTGTGCCACGCCCACGCCGCTTCATACCGAAAAACTAGGAAAATGGCGGAATGTCAAAAATATATTTGGGATAATGAGTACAAGATACTCAGAAATGTAATTAAGATAGAGTATTAAATACTCTCGATCAAAAGTATTTGCAAGGCACCAAGATACTTCAAAAGGTATTTGAAATACAGTATCTTGAGTAGAGTATTTGAGATAGGCACAAGTCTGCACCCAACACCGACAAAGCCTCTCATCCAAAACTTTCACTCTTTCAACGACCCAGCGAGGTGGAAAGCGCCGGTAGCCCTTTCACCTCTTTTTTTTTTTCTCTCTCTCTCTCTCTCTCTAAAATGGCGCTACCCATGATAAAACGGTCTACAGTCAAGTTGCTATTGCTCGTCGTTTCATTTGCCATTGACATTCTCGCCCACTACATTTGCGTCGTGTTACGAACAAAATATCAGCCTGCGTGGCTTCATCATCAATGCCGTGGGAAGCAAAACGACTTGCCATGTCAAGCTTAATGATCATCAAGTGAAACCGCCGCCCTCCGTCCTTTTTTACAGCGATAGCTGGGATGGGCTCTCCCCAACACTGGAAATGACGTCTGTTGTTGATGTTGTAGTAGCTGATCTCATCGTTGCAGTAGTAGTTGTTGGCATTAAGGTTGTAGTTGGCGATGTAGGGCGTCCGGCGTCGATGTTGTCAAATCCTTGAAATACGAGTGGAACGCGATAGCTCAACATATAAACTTCCGCCCTTTCCCAAGCCACTCTAGCGTGTCTGCGTGGCCTATTGTCACAGAATTCAATAACTATTTTTGTCCTTCAATGGTTATTGTGTTGTTCGTTTTCGTTTTTGCGAGTGGGGTGCGCGAGCGCCGAGGACAGGAGCGCGTGCCCCGGCGCGTGCTCCGGCGGAGAGGAGATCCCGGGCGCGCGCGCGGGGAGTAGAACGTTGGAACGCCGGAGCAAGGCGGCGTCGGTGTGGAATGTTCGGCGCTGAGCAGGTCCGCGGCGGTATGGTTGTTCGACCACCGAGAAGGATTCGACGGGGGGTTTGTGAGTGCTTGTGAGTGAGTGCTGTGCGTCACTACAACACCCAAGCCACCACGACTTCTCGACCCCGACTGGCGGCGCAGCGAACCTGACGCCCACCGGCATCTTGGAACCCTGACTCGGCTCTCCCCCTCCAAAACTGTATGACAACCTCGATTTGACTTTTGATTTTCTTTTTCTTTCCTTCTTTCGCCTGTGTGTACGTCCTGTGCGCCTTTCCCGTACTTTTGAATTATTTTATATAAAATACTGTTCGCAACGTCGGCATGCTTTGCTCTCAATTCCTTCCGCCTCTCAGGAAGTCTATCGCCAAGGTGTGGTCCTAACACCTGGACAGCGGTCCAAGTCAAATTCCAAATTTGTTTGTTTAAATGGGATCTTTAACATCCGAGCCTGTGACAAACTGGCGTCCGCGACAGGACCTGCTGTCCACTGTGACGATCTATCCTGAGAGGAGGAGGGGGAGCGAGTGAGTTTTGCCACGCCGTAGGGAGCGCGTTGTGAGGCTGACGCCGTTGCGGGAGCACACAACCCGGCTTACCGATCGGGAGCAGAGGAGAGGTTCTAGAGTCAGACTATCCAGCAAAGGGTCCGCGCGACTTCAGCCATGGAGCTCCACGAGCTAATGGCCTGCGGAAAAGAACTCGGGCTCAAGGGTTCGGCCCTGAAGGAATGGGTGGACCAAGAGAGGGAGAATACGAGAGCCGCGAGAGCGCAAGAGCAAGAGAGGAGTGTCGAAGCGGAGCACCGAACCCTAGAGCTGAGGATCAGGCTGCAAGAATTACAGAACGCTTCGCCGATCCCTGTTACCACTAGTTCCGCCGAAAATGGGACCGGGACAACGCTATGGAAGAGTCCTCAGCGTTGGCTGCCCACCTTCGACGAGAAGAAAGACGACCTCGATGCCTACCTGATGCGCTTTGAGAGACTAGCGAGCGGGCAGATGTGGCCCCGCGAACACTGGGCTACTGCGCTTAGCGTATGCTTGGCAGGGGAGGCACTTGGAGTCTTTTCTAGGCTAACCCCGGAGGATTCTGTTGAATACGATAACGTAAAGAAAGCGCTCCTGCAGAGGTTTCGGTTAACTGCGGACGGTTTCCGAGACAAGTTTAGAAGTGCTAAGCCGGAAAAAGGGGAAACCGGTACACAATATGCGGCAAGGCTGTCTAGCCTGTTTGACCGTTGGGTCGACCTGTCCGGGACGGCGAAGGATTTTGCCGCCTTACGGAATTTGCTGCTCACGGAGCAGTTCGTTCGGAGCGTTCCGTCAAAAATGTCGCTTTTCTTAAGAGAAAGAAAGAGCAAACAGCTAGGTGAAATGGCTGACCTCGCAGACCGCTATCTGGAGGCGCAAGAACAGGAGCCGGCCAGGAGAGAGGAGGCTACAGCAGACTCGGTGGCAAGTGGATCTCGACCGACATCGAACGGTCAACATTACAATGCCAGTAAACTTCTTAGGAAATGTTTTCTTTGCGGCAGAAGTGGACACCTAGCGGCACAGTGCAAAAACGGTCAGAAACCGAGCAGCCAAGCTGGGACCTGTCGAAATTGCGGAAAGTCCGGTCACACGTCCAGTCAATGTTGGAAACGGGACGGAGGATCGCAAGTTTCCTGTGTTCAAGCAAGCAGGGAGGAGCTGGACGCAGTATCCGGTCGTGTGAAAGGTGGCTATGTCGAGCTAAGGGACGGCACCAAGGTGCCGGTGGTAAACGCAGTGTTTGGGACTTCTCGCCTGATGGGGGAAATGCCTGTAGCTGCCGGAAGACTACACGGACAGGCTGTCACTGTTTTGCGTGACACGGGCTGCAACACTGTCGTAGTGCGCCGAAGCCTCGTACCAGATGACAACCTGACCGGAACGTCGAGTCTTGTGTACTTAGTGGACGGGACTGCAAGGGTCTTGCCTGAGGCCAGGGTGCATGTTGAGACTCCTTTCTACAGTGGGAACGTTTTGGCTAAGTGTATGGAGAACCCTTTATACGACCTGATTTTGGGTAACCTCCCTAACGTGCGCGCTCCCAGCGAACCGGAAGCTGGCTGGAATAGGCCGGAGAAAAATGAAGTGGGTTTGCCTCACGATGAGAAGCAAGATGTAGAGGCTCGTGCCACCGCAGCCATGGAGACAAGGTCCCAGAGACAGGCGGCAGAGAACGCCACCCCGCTGAGAGTGCCCATAATTGAAGGTGCACCTGAGAAGCCCGAGGAACATGCGACACTACAAAAAGAAGACAGCAGTCTAAAGGGGCTCTTCGACCGTGTCGGAAAGATATCCAAGAGGAGAAACTCTGAGAGTCCACTGAAGAGTAAGCGAGATGTGAAAGTCAAGAGGACCAGTATCGGTCAAGCTGCGGATGAGGTGGTAATGAAAAAGCCTGCAGGACTTGCAGCGATGAAAGATGAAATCAAAGAGGGCAGGAAAGTTCAGTATTCCTTGGATGAAACAGTTGCCATGTCGACAACTGGAAGGACCAGTGATCGTTGCCGTGGAGAAGCCAGAGTGGCAAAAGACAGAACGGAGCCTTCTAGAGAATGGGTACGAGCTGATGACGTTTGGGAAAGTAATGAAACGGCTGAGTCGGTGGCCAGTCTTGATTTTCAAGAGATAACAGGTGATCGAGACCCAGAAGGTAGCAGCGGCTCACAAGTTGCCCTAAAGATGAAGAAACGTAGAAGGAAGAAAGTCACTAGAATCAGACCTGCGACGAAAGCAAGTCTACCGAGAAACCTGTTGAACCACAAGGTGAAGAGAAAGCTTCGAGGAAGAAGTGATCGTAGCCGGCGTCTGTGGAAAAGCCGAGTCTCTCACAGCGAAGCTCTTGTAAAGCGGTTGCGGCCCAGGCAGAATGTTCGGCGAGCACAACGAACAAGTGATCATAACGTCCATGTGGTCAACTCCTCAGCGTTGAGAAGTTACAGATTGGCTGCTCAACGCCACAGCGGAAAGCCTGTTTGCGTCAGAAAGAGCAACGCTCGAAGACGCAGGCTGTTGAAAAAGACGCACAGTGCTTCAAATAACAGGGTACACAGTTCGAGAAACGAAGTGCCTGTTGCTGCTGATCCGAGAAAGCATCAGCAGGACAATCATACACACGACCGTAAGCCACTTAATGTGGAAACGTCTTTGATGTGCCATGTCTGTCCAGTGCACCGTAAAACAATTCATGCAGGTTAGTTTCATTTGTTTTATTACTGGTTGAACACAGGAAACGAATATTGCTTTGGAAACTGGATGAGCTTTTTTGGAGCATTCTATTGAAGGATTATATGTGGGTGCGTGTTTTGTTTGTGAACTTGGTTTTTTTTTGCTTTGTTTTTACTGCGTCCTTAAGTGCAGCTGCGCTGTTCTGTATTTTTGGGTGTTGTTAAAGAATACTCGAGAGAATCGATTGGAAAGGGTATAACTAAAATCTCCCGGGGTTGGTTTTTGAGAGAGTTTACTATTAATCTGGTTAGGCGTATCAATGGAATGATCGAAATTCTTGGTGCTTAGGATTTGAGCCGAGTTGGAAAGTGTTATAGAAAAACTTTATTGAAGCAGACCTCAAATATTTTCCAGCATGAAGTAATTTCGGTGTTCGTGTAACGTGAGTACAGATATAGTTTGTATGTGCATGTTTTCGCAGTCAATATTGGTGTACCGCAATGTTTCTAACTGTCGGGAAAGGATACCTCAGTCGAGTGTAGAGTTATACTATAAAAAATTAATGTACGGTGAAACCGGTTAATTTGCAGTAAGCAAAGCGGATAGGACTAGAAATACATTGAAATGTTGTGTGAATTGTTACTGATTGCATCGTTTTAGGACGTTCTTGAGGAATAGCAGTGGTAAAACGTGAAGAGATATTGCGCATTGAATTTTGTGATGTTTTTTTTTTTAAATATTCCTGCGTGAATATTTTTTGAAATAAGGGGTAGTGTCACAGAATTCAATAACTATTTTTGTCCTTCAATGGTTATTGTGTTGTTCGTTTTCGTGTTTGCGAGTGGGGTGCGCGAGCGCCGAGGACAGGAGCGCGTGCCCCGGCGCGTGCTCCGGCGGAGAGGAGATCCCGGGCGCGCGCGGGGAGTAGAACGTTGGAACGCCGGAGCAAGGCGGCGTCGGTGTGGAATGTTCGGCGCTGAGCAGGTCCGCGGCGGTATGGTTGTTCGACCACCGAGAAGTATTCGACGGGGGGTTTGTGAGTGCTTGTGAGTGAGTGCTGTGCGTCACTACAACACCCAAGCCACCACGACTTCTCGACCCCGACTGGCGGCGCAGCGAACCTGACGCCCACCGGCATCTTGGAACCCTGACTCGGCTCTCCCCCTCCAAAACTGTATGACAACCTCGATTTGACTTTTGATTTTCTTTTTCTTTCCTTCTTTCGCCTGTGTGTACGTCCTGTGCGCCTTTCCCGTACTTTTGAATTATTTTATATAAAATACTGTTCGCAACGTCGGCATGCTTTGCTCTCAATTCCTTCCGCCTCTCAGGAAGTCTATCGCCAAGGTGTGGTCCTAACACCTGGACAGCGGTCCAAGTCAAATTCCAAATTTGTTTGTTTAAATGGGATCTTTAACATCCGAGCCTGTGACACCTATACTTCGTTTCACCTTATCTGCGAGCGAAGCCAAAGCTAGAAGCGCGGGACCAGCGCTTTTTGCGTTTCTCCTCAGCTCGCGCGCTCGAGCAAAGCCGGAACGCACGGAGCTTTCGTGCTCGCGCTTCCAGCTTTGCCTTCGCTCGCACATAAGGTGAAACAAAGTGTTATGGGTTAGAATCCCGCCTCTGCCTAAAATTCTTCATATATATATATATATATTTATAGCAAATGAATCACTTGCCACGTTTTATAGCGACGAATAATTATATGCCCTGTTTTAACTACATTCATGCACGCGTGACGTCACGTTTCACGTGAGCTTTGTGGGTCTGAAATTCCAGCGAGGGGTCATGTAGCTGTGACGTCATGACCCTATCAACCAATCAGGATTCTCCCGTCACGCCGACGCCGGTTTTTTTGCGACGCCAGCTCTTTAAAACTATCGCTTTAGAAGATCGCACGACGCCCGCGGGAGTCCAACTTGGGTCGACTACGTGCGAAGCGGAGACGTTGCCACTTAGCTATGCCACATCGCAAATAACCCACTTTATTGGTGGCGTGTGCGAACTACAGGGGGCACTTCTCTAGCTATCATCATCATCATCATTTGTGACGTCACTGGAAGGAAAGACTGGGACAGAACGCGCTGATCTTGGATCCCTCAGCTCATCAGCTCGCTTCCTGCTCTGTTTGGGTAACGTGCGGCAAAGCTTGTTTCGCGCGTTCTGTTTTTATTTGGTGGAGTTATATTTGTAGTAGGGCATTTTACCAAAGTTTGTAAACGTACGTGGCACGCGTACTAACAAACACTTTTTGCGCTGAGGTGTCGAAGCGCTCGGATGGTGGTGTGCTGTTCTCTACCCCAGTGCCAAAAAGCTGGATGATGAAAACAGAATATTCATCGCTTTATCCCACTACAACCGCGACACCCCCCGGAGCGCTGCACCGGAGGCGGCTCGCCCCCCCCCCCCCCCCCCCCACACACACACACACACACACTTGTGACACCACTGACTACAACATCTACCATGCCAATATTGTGTGTATTTTTTATCATGATTCGGACAAAATAAAGCTAAGGAAGGAATGCCTCGTCGAATTGAAAAGAGGAAAGCGATGTGGTAAACACTTCAGTGAAAGCGACGCCGTGTATCTTGTTGGTTCCAATGTGTTCTGTGAGTGCTTGTCTTATTGGTTCCAAATTGATTCCTTTTGGAATTTTGTAAACCCGTAAACATACAATTTCTCAAAATAACTGGCAGGAAGAAGCGATGGCTGGCTTCTAGTTTTGTTTCAACTAAATCCGAGCTTATTCGTTCTGTCGACGCGAAAGGTGCGAGGCCCCCTCACGATCGAAGTCTTAAATTTAGTAAGTCGGTGACACTTCAGCGTCCCAAGGAATGGGGAATACACCTTCCACGAATTACTACCGTTTGCATGTTTAATTCTGGCGGACCCAAATGCGGATAATGCGTGATGGGCTTCTCAGCGATCGATTTTAAATATGTAAACACATCTTAGTAAAAATAGGATAGAACAAATTAATCAATCGCCTGAATTTGCCGGGCCATGTCCGACAATTTAAGCATTTATGAAAATGTCTGCCTTCCTTTCGAGAAGAAGTCGCAATGTGACAAACGTCTTTGCCTTGTATTCGATTCGGGAGGAGCTTAGCGTCAGCTGCTGACGAGCTTTGGCTCGGCAGGAACTGTCAAGTCACACTTGAATAGAAGCGTCGGCATCGGCAAGCTCAATGTAGCTACAACAAGTGTGCGACGCACTTCAACACAACTGCGCGCGCGTGCAAAGCTAAGAAGAGAGCACGTAATTTAAGGGCTGTTTATACTCCGACGTTGAGCGCAGTGAACGCAGCGTAGCGCAGAACGCGCGCCTTTCATTGGCCGGCAACCAGAAACTCGATATCTGCAACCAATCAGTATCTGTGCGCGCTGCGCTACGCCACGCCCGTCGACGTTACGTTGGACTATAAACGTACCTTTACTCTGTTTAATGCAAAACCTTTTTCTACAGCAGCGTCTACAGTTCCCGAAAAACAAGGTTGGTTGGTTAGTTGGTTGGTTGTGTTGTTTGCCAGACGTGACATTTGCCTCACTCACGGTGGGCACGTTTCACGAGCCTGGGTTATTGTAGGTTGATGAGGGTGAATGCGGGGAAAGGGAAGGGTAAATATGGTGATGAAGGGGTCCGGGGATGACGAGGGCAGCGTTAGCAAAATAATGACTAAACACGTTTCGCGGGCGAAAATAAAAAAGACAAAATAAAATGATTAGGGCTCTTAAGACGAACTGTGACATATGTTCAAACAGTGCTATACTTCGTTTCAGCTTCGGTCCGAGCGCGGCCGATGTAATGAGCCGAAGGGCCAATCAAACAGCGAAGAGGCACAACGTCATGGCTTGCTCTATGCAGTTGATAGGACCAGCGGTTATTCGCCGTCTCTCTGTGCGTGCTCCTACGCCGGCTAGTCCTATCAAGCGCAGAGAGTACGCCATGACGTTGCGCTTTTTGCGCTGTTTGATTGGCCCTTCGGTTCATACCATCGTCCGCGCTCGGACCGAAGGTGAAACGAAGTATAGAAGTTTGCAAACATGGCGTCCCGACTGGTGCCCCACACGTGCAAGCACGTGTAGCGTGCGCGTGAACGTAGCTTTGGCAGACTTGCAAACGCACGCGGTAGCTCGCCCGTGCGGCAACATGGCGGCGGCCAGATGCCTTGTTTGCAATCGTCTATATACACGACAGAACCCCATAGCGCGCACCAGCAAGCACAAAATAAATAATGAGAGTACTTATATCGACCTAACTCACGGTGTAAGATAATACTCTTCAGGGGAGGACAGCGCGCTCCTCGCGCAGTGCAGATAAAGTTCGCTTTTCACTCTTTCTCTCTTTCTCTCTCTCACTATGGTTGCAAGCGGCGCCGGCAGATGACTCGTCGACCCATGGGCACGGCAAAGACGGCTCGTGCCGCCTCATGCTCCACACGTGCAGAGCTCCAGCGAGGTTGTCGCTCGTGCAGAAAGACCACGGTGTATCGGGGTGTCATGGCAACGAGATAATTTTTTTTCGCTCTCACACAGTTTCGCCGTTTGGCCGCCGGCGACACTGTCAGCCGCGGGCACGGTGGCCGCGGAATGATGCAGCCTTTCGAATGCCCGTCGAACGAACACTATCAGATTCCTCGCGCCGCGCGTTCAGCCCCGCCGTGTCCTCACCTAAAGAGTGTATCTTACACCGTGACCTAACTATACTTCGTTTCACCCCACGTGCGAGCGAAGGCACAAGCTGGAAGCGCGAGCACGAAAGCTCCGCGCGTTCAGGCTTTGCTCGAGCGCGCGAGCTGGGGAGAAGCGCTAAAAGCGCTGGTCTGGCGCTCTCAGCCCCGGCCCCGCCCGCAGATAAGGCGAAACGACGTATAGGCTACCGTTCTAAAGTTTCTTACACGTCACAGTCACAGTCATGAGAGTAGTTCGCACGCGCCCAAAAAACAAAACACAGATTTTCTCAGCCGTATGCACGTGGAAGTTGGTCCCTTCGGAAATAATCGTAATCGTAATCGTAATCGTAATCTTTATTGGCTCAGGAGAGCCGTGGCACCGCGGAAAGACGACAGCCCGTACCATGGAGGCCCGCGGTGCCACGTCCAGTGATAATGATTATGAGATGATATATACAAAGGGTGGACGACGCGGTCTTCTCAACATCGCAAGCCCCGTTGCTTGAAAGCTTCGAGCTTCGAGCGTGAAAGGAATGTCCAGCCCTCTCAGGCAGTTCAAGAATTCAATTCGTAGCTTCGAGCGTGAAAGGAATGTCCAGCCCTCTCAGGCAGTTCAAGAATTCAATTCGCTCGGATGCGTAGTGTTCGCACTTAAAAAATTATGTGTTCAATTGTCTCTTGTTGGTCACAGTGTTGGCAATTAGGGCTGGCCGCTTTTCCAATCCGGTACAAGTTAACGTTTGTATAAGCGGAATCTGATCTATAGATCAGATTCCGCAAGTTTGCTTCGCTTCTTCACCGTCTTATAAGACGGTGAAGAAGGGAAGCAAACTTGCGTGTTAAGCCCCGCGTACATGCCAGGGGAGGAGGGTCATGCGCTGCAATTCTTGAAACCGGATGTCTATGCTGTATCCAGGTTTGGATTGCTATTTTTGAGTCAGTCTGGGTCGGAAGCTGTAAAGTAGCTGTAGATAGGAGCAGAGCGTTGGAAGCCAGTTGGTCCGCCTTTTCATTGCCAAGAATGCCGACATGTGAAGGTATCCATTGCACTCGAATGTTACAGCATCGGAAAACAAGTATACGTCCCAAGTTAAATATCTCACGAGTCATGTTGGCATTAACGCCTCTGCCACTTCGAATGCTTTGCACTGCACACTGGGAGTCCGTTGCGAGCAGCCGGTTTTCTGGTGGCCTTTTCAAGATATAAAGAAGAGCTGCGTGAATTCCACAAAGCTCGGCCGTAGTCGATGAAACAGCGTGATCATGCCGTCCTGACCAAGAATGGCGTTCTGATGGGATATGATATGCCGCAGACGCGGAATCGTTAATGAGATTAACAGAGCCATCAGAGAATATAATCTTAAATGAAGCGTGGCGGGACGCCAGGACGTCTTCCGTCAAGGCGCGGCTGACCAGCAAGGAATGCCGTGATTTTCCATGAAAGCCAGGGATGTCATCATATACGGTAAATGGATGCTCACTCCACTCTGAATCGGCTGGAGAACGCTGAACAGCTGGTGTAGATCCGAGCGCCTCTATCAAAGTGTTGCAGTGTCTGCCATAATGAGAACAGTGCCGCCGTTGGATATCCTCGTAAAGAGAACCACCGCTGCTCGACTGGGCGAGTAGAACCAGATGGCGAAGAGCCCGTTCCTTAGCGTGCAAAGATACTGGCATTTCCTGGGCCTCAATCCACGTTGCCTCTATTCGAGAGTAAGAGGGGAGCCCTAGGGCCATCCTTAGTCCAGCGCGATGGCGTCATTCCAGCTGATCCCACAGAGAGCGAGTAGGGGGCAAGTACGGCGCGACAAAAAGAATCAGAGACAGGTTCAGCGCTCGATGCACGTTAGTTAGGGCTCGAGGAGTTGGTCCCCAATCAAGGCCACGAAGCCTACGAATAAGAGAGGTTGTCATCGTGCTCTGCCGTACAAGAGTAGTTACGTGGCGACGCCAGCAGAGCCGCGAGTCGAGATCAACGCCCAGATAACGGTAGTTTCGCACACGTGGCAATCGGATCCCAGATAAAGATAAACGTGGAAACCCGTGGCGAAGAGGACGGCGGGAACATGCGAACACAGCCGTCTTTTGTGCCGAGATGGAGAGGCCGAGGTCTTCCAGCATGTTTGTAACTCGTTTAAGGCAGGTTTGCATAAAAGGGCGAAGTATACGGCGATCGGAATGGGAAGCCCACAAACAAATGTCGTCAGCATAAATTATCATACCACTAGGATGAGGTGATGAGTCCATGCACAGTGGTAGCGTTGCCATTACGACGTTGAAGAGTGTCGGGCTTAGACAGCTACCTTGAGGTAGTTCCCGCACCAGTGGGCAAACAGCACCTTGAAGCGCTCCCAGGCGGACACCGATAGTCCTGCCGTTCAGGAAGTCTCCGAAATAACTTAACATCCTTCCCGTAACGCCAAGATGTCTCAAGCACGCAAGAACAACATCATGGGGAACAGAGTCAAATGCGCGTTCCACGTCTAAAAATACTGCCAAGCCTGTATGTCCCTGGGAACGGGCGTCTTCCAATGCTGACGTGAGAGTCGCAATGCAGTCAGCGGTGCAACGTTCGCTTCTGAATCCTGCGAGCTCAGGGGGAAGAGCTTCAGTATCGTCGAGGAACCACTGAAGGCGTGTAAGTACCAGGCGCTCTAAAAGCTTGCCAACGCATGATGTCAAGGATATCGGGCGATAGGATGACAACTCCGAGGAGGACTTGCCGCGCTTTAAAAGGGGTGTTATTAATGCCTGTTTCCATTCTTGAGGGATCACACCCGAAGACCAAACTGAATTTAGACGTTCGAGTAAGGAGCTGCGTGACTGATAGCTGAGATTTCGTAATGCTTGATATGTTATGTGATCAGGCCCGGGAGCGCTGTGACGCTTGCATCTTCGAAGAGCAGCTTCCAGTTCTGACATGGTTTGGGGGTGGTCCAGATGCTGCGTACTTCGCGATGGGCCCATGGGCGTACCAACCGGGGGGGCAAGGGGGGCGCTTGCCCCCCCCCCCCCCCCCCCCCCAATTCTCAGAGTGGGGGGGCAAGGCATGTGTTTTGCCCCCCCCCCCCAGAAAAATCCGCCACTGGGCAGGACAAACACTGGCCGGCGGCGCCCAAGAGATACCAAGTCAAAGAACAAAGAGCGGGTTGGTGAAAATACAAGAGTCAAAGAAAGAATAAAAACACTTAGGGACAAAGACAGACAGCACAGTTCTTTCAACTAGCAACACACATTTACTGATGTCTCCTTCAATACGTACTATCTCCCTCCTAACGTTTGAAACTAAGGAGGAAGTTACGGAAAAATTATTATATTTATATACGCCTGGAAAAAGGACAAAATCCCCAAATACACTACAAGATAAAGACAAAAAAAAAATAAGAAAGAAAAAAGGAAACACCATGGACAAAATCAGATAGAGGGCCCTTTGACTAATTCAGCTCTGGCTTCAGGTAGTTCATCTCAACTCTGGACAACCCAAGAGAAGGAGCAGCGATATTGTGTTCGTCACTGGCTATCCTGTATGCTTTAATAATCTCTCGGCTGAGCTTGTTCTTGTGTCTTCCAATTATGCTGGTGTCCTGGAACCAGGCCTCACAGTTCTTGCAGAGGCGTTGATGAACAACTATTGGATGAAAAGAGTCGCTTGAAGTACGGGAAACCTCGAGGACGTGCTCTCGTAGACGGGTGTTCAGGCAACGCCCTGTCTGACCAATTTATCGGTCACCGCATGAAAAATGGATGGAGTATACCACTCTCTTTTTACAGGGAACGGTCTGATTGGCATGTTTGATGGAACATCCTTTGGGGGCTTCGTTGTTGTTCACTCGTCTGCAAAGTTGTTTTAGGCGCAACTTGCAAGAGAAGACTATTGATGTGTTGAAGCGCGCTGCAATTTTCTTCAGTCTGTGTGCAGAGTTGTGCACATACGGTATGGAGATAACATGTAAAGCCTTACTATGTGGAGCACGGGGCCTTTGGGTGGCTAAAATTATCTGAACAAGAATAGTGCTCAAAAGACCTTGCGGATGACCAGCTTTGAGGAGACGTTCTTGTTGTTTTGCAATGCTTAAGCTTAAGAAGTGAGAACATGAGTTGGCGCGAGAAGATGAAAGGAGAGACCGAATAATTCCATGTTTTACCAGTTTAGGATGGGAACTGCAAAATGGAAGAATAGGTTTCCGAGATCGTTGTTGGAAGGTCCAACAAATGCCGGTCGAAAGAAGATGGAGACGAAGATAGAGATACTGGAGACCATTGCCTGAGCTGTCTTCCCTTGTGAAATTCAGGCCTGAAGATGAAGAAGTAAAGGCTTGAACTACAGATTCAGAAGAAACTGAGATCCGGTGAATGACTAAATAATCATCCAGGTAACGAAAAACATGGAAGACGAGAGTCAACTCTTCAAGGCGAGCTTTGATCTCCCGGTCCACATACAGAAGAAAGATTTCGCTGAGGACCGGGGCGAGGCAGGAGCCTACGCAAACACCTTTCTTCTGCCTGAGAATTTCCTTCCTATGTTCGACAAGTGTTGATTGTAGATATAGGGCCAAACGGTCTAGGAAGCCCCGTTCAGATACCCAAGATGGGTTTTGAAAGTCGCATGGGCCATGTTCGTGGATGGCACTTGACACAGAATCCACTAGAAATGCGGGATCTCATCGGTAATATAATTCCTCAATGTCTAACGAAAACATGGTAGAGGCCTCGGGAGTAGAATGGAGGTCACGAAGACGAGATACTAGTTCTGTGGAGTTGGCAACTTGGAAAGATTGGTTTAGACTGATCGATGGCAGATGCTTTTGCAGAAAAAGAGCAAGAGGCTTCTGCCAGCATCCCTTTTCTGAAATGATGCTTCTTAGGGGAACTCCTTCCTTATGAGTTTTTGCCGTGAAAAACACAGTTAGATATTGTTTGGAAGGAGCCCCTATGGCAACGCTAAGAGCCGGGAGATTAAGGGAGCAACAAAGTTGCTTCGCGTTTGAGCGGAGAGAGCCTGAAAGCCTAGTTTTAAGAGTATCAAAATTATTTTTTAATGCCTGGCTCACCTTCTGTCCATAGGAACCTTCATCTAAGATGAGAGAAACACCGGTTTTATTTGATTCCAGTGGTTTCAGGTGACATGTTTGCAATTCTTCGACTGTAGCCCGGATTGGAACTTTGCCCGTAGGTGGAGGAGGATGGGCACAGGCGGATCAGACTCCATCATCAAGAAATGCTTGCCGGTCTTGTTCTGGAATGTGAGTCGCAACAAAATGGACTGAAGTTAGTTGGTCGACCCTTGTAGTTGGAATGTTCGGAGAAAACTTGGGACCCTTGGAATGGAGTTCGAAGGTGCCAGGGCTGAGTTGATGGTCACATAGAACAACCGGAGGCTCAAAGTTCGTTTGGAGGGTCTTATGGTGAGAACTGGTCACACCGGTGACAACTTTCTTCCATGAAGATTCGAGAAGATTGGACGCAGCTTTTTGGAGGAACTGGAAAGATGGATGGGTTCTATAAGCTGGTTCAAAGATGATGTTAATCTGTTGTGGGAGGATCGTCTCCATTAGGCGTAACTGTTGTGACACCTCCTTCCTTGAAATCTGCATGAGTCTGTAGTCGGTAAAACATAAAATCATTCGGTCTCTCCTTTCATCTTCTCGCGCCAAAACATGTCCTCACTTTTTAAGCTTAAGAATTGCAAAACAACAGGAACGTCTCCTCAAAGCTGGTTATCCGCAAGGTCTTCTGAGCACTATTCTTGTTCAGTTAATTTTAGCCACCCAAAGGCCCCGTGCTCCACGTAGTAAGGCTTCTCATGTTATCTCCATACCATATGTGCACAACTCTGCACACAGACTGAAGAAAATTGCAGCGCGCTTCAACACTTCAATTGTCTTCTCGTGCAAGTTGCGCCTAAAACAACTTTGCAGACGAGTGAAAAACAACGATGCCCCAAAGGATGTTCCATCAAACATGCCAATCAGACCTTTCCCTGTGAAGAGTTGGTGGTATAATCCATCCCTTTTCAATGCGGCGACCGATACATTGGTCAGACAGGGCGTTGCCTGTACACCCGCCTGCGAGAGCACGTCCTCGAGGTTTCCCGTACTTCAAGCGACTCGTTTCATCCAATACATAGGTTGCACGTGACGTCATATCCTTCCTCCTTTCTGGTGGCCAAAACCTGCTGTTATACTTCGTTTCACCTTATGTGCGAGCGAAGGCAAAGCTGGAAGCGCGAGCACGAAAGCTCCGTGCCTTCAGGCTTTGCCCGAGCGCGCGAGCTGGGCAGAAACGCAAAAAGCGCTGGTCTCGCGCTTCTAGCTTTGGCTTCGCTCGCAGATAAAATGAAACGAAGTATAATGAAGCTGTGCTCACTCGTTTCAGCTCGCTCGCGACGCTCGTGTACTGCTCGTAGAATATGCACAGTAAAGGCTACGCTCGAGGAAGTTCGGCCACCAGAAAGGAGGACCAAATTACGTCAGTGCAACCTATGTATAGTTGTTCATCAACGCCTCTGCAAGAACAGTGAAACCCGGTTCCAGGACACCGGCATAATTGGAAGACACAAGAACAAGCTCGGCCGAGAGATTATTGAAGCATACAGGATAGCCGGTGACGAACACAACATCGCTGCTCCTTCTCTTGGGTTGTCCAGAGTTGAGATGAACTACCTGAAGCCAGAGCTGAATTATTCAAAGGGCCCTCTATCTGATTTTGTCAATGGTGTTTCCTTTTTCTTTCTTATTTATCTAATAGTGCATTTGGGGATTTCGTCCTTTTTCCAGGCGTATATAAATATTTTACTTTTTTTTCCGTAACTTCCTCATTAGTCTCAAAAGTTAGGAGAGAGATAGTACGTATCGAAGGAGACATCACTAAATGTGTGTTGCTAGTTGAAAGAACTGTGCTGTCTGTCTTTGTCCCTAAATGCTTTTATTCTCTCTTTGACTCTTGGATACCAAGTGCACCGCCCCCTGTCCGGGGGGGGGGGGGGGGGAGCGGGGGGGAGGGGAAGGGGTCTGGTTTGCCCCCCCACTCAAAAACAAGTTGGTAGTCAGCGATAGGGGCCACGATGACCTTACAGAGCGTGGAGCAACGACAAAGCGTATCGCAAATTCGTCGGCAAGTTGACATAATGCCAAGCCAGTTTTTAAACCAAGAGCAACGAACACGTCTCGAGGTGTCGGAGATACACTCATACCTCCGAGCACTTTATAGATCTTCGGCTTCGGTGTACATGGGGTCAGCGACGAGCAGAACTGGCGAAATTGTCTGCGACGAAGTACTCGGGTGTGCCGGCGTAAGGCTAACGTTATACGGCGACACTCCACTCAATCGGCGATCTTGCCAGAGCGGAGCGCACGGTGCTGGGCACGACGGCGAGGGGCCCGAAGACGAAGAAATTTCAAGTCCGGGCTAGGTTGCGATACACTGAGTGTGATTCTTGTTGTGGATTGGACGAGGCAGCTTGGAATGGCTTTTAGGATATCCTCTGACGGATCGAGAGACAGAAGACTTTTCCGGAACAGGTCCCAATTGGTTACATGGTACAGACGACGCGGCAGGCGGCCCACCCTGGGTATACTCATCAAAACTGGGAGATGATCGCTTTCGCGCGTGTTCACGTCCAGCGACCAATATACGTCAAAATTGGGCGAGGCGAAACTAAGGTCGAGGACGCTAGGCTTCCCGCGATGGCCGAAAAATGTTGGAGAGCCATAATTTAAGAGCACCAAGTCTGTAGATGCAATGGCGTCTGCAAGGGATGTGCCCCGCGGCGTCGTGCGTTCACTACCCCACAAAGGGTGATGCGCGTTAAAGTCTCCACATAAAAGAGAACCGGGAAACTGTCGACGTAAAATTTGACTGCTCTTCGCATCGAAGCGACCCGCAGGAGATATATACACAGATACAATAGTTATCCTAAAAGAACCAAATATGACAGTGCAAGCCGCGAACTCTGCTATTTCGGTACACAGATGTGACACATCTTCTGCAGCTTGTTGAATGGTGGAGTGAACAAAAACCGATGCTCGTGACAGGCTGTTTGGGTCAAGTACGGCACTTCCGTAATGAACATATAGCTGAATTCGAGATCCAGGTCGGAGCCGGCCTTCCGAGATTGCAAGTATAGGCACTGGCGTAGAGGCAAGATAATATTGCAACTCAGCTAGTTTAGAGGCGATGCTGCGGGCGTTCCATTGTAAAATAGAGGGACAGACTGCCATAATGATGATGCTAAGCATGATAAGGACCTTCATCGCAGGAAGCTTTCGATTAAAGGTTCTATCAGTCCAATAAAATGCAGTAACTTGCCTGCCCATGAGTACTTTATGAATGGTAAAAATTCTCGTACTGCAATGAATATCTGGCAAACGATGCTAGAGAACGAAGAGGAGCCGGAGAAAATTTGAGGCGGACGTGAATCTGCGTTTTCCGGTGCGGTGTCTGGGAGTTCCTGTGCAGGCTTTGGTGTAGGCCGCATTTGCACTTGAGGAGCCGACGATCTAGGGCTGCTGCACAGTACGTCTTTGAAGCTTCGTTTCTCGTTTTTGTTGACGGAGGACACGGGGACCGACGTGGTACCTGGATCGATGTTGACTGCACTTGATGTCCCGGGGAGAGGTGAAGAGGTCGATTTATCAGCGCAATTTTGTTGCACCTGGCGTCGTCGCGAATGTCTTCGCCTTTGGGGGTGTTCCGGAGAAGAGCCGACGACTTCTGGTGCAGCTTGTGCTTCCGGCACAGCCTGCGCGTTAGTAGGCTTGTCAAATGCTGCTCGTGCTTGCGAAAACGGCACGTTGTTCTCGCAGCGATAGCGGCACACGGTGCGCTCGGCTTGCCAGAACGGCCATATGTGAGACGTTGCTTCATGCGACTTGTTGCAGTTTACGCAGTGGAGGTCAGAGGCGTCACACTGCGCAGTTGCATGGGGCTGCGCACAGCGGAGGCAAGCCAACTTCCTCTTGCAGCTAGCCGCAACGTGACCGAAGAGCCCGCATCGGTGGCATTGCAGAGAGTTGTTAACGTACCGGTCGACTTCATGCCGGATTAAGCCAACGTAGATGTGTTGGGGAAGTGTGGCAGATGCAAACTCAATGCGAACTGTGCTTGATTTTCCAAGCCGACGAACACAACGGATGCTTACACTTGACCGTAGCGCTCCGACGATCTCGGCGTCTGAGAGAGCGATGTCAACGTTGCGCACGATGCCTACACTGGAAACTTTTCCAAGGGGCTCAAAGGCTCGAACTTTCATGCCGCAAAGCGTGGTCAAGCCTAGAAGCACCCGCGTTGTCTGGCCATTCCGGGTGTCAACCGCGAGAAGATTTTTCCGCCTGTTGAATCAAGCCTCAATGACGCATGAGGGCACCAGCGTCTCCAGGGTATTAGAGACGCGGACCGAATCAATGGAGTCGATGCTCACGTCTGGATTCAGTGGCGTGAACAGAACCACCAGGCCAACTGTCGGCTCTGGGAGGGTGACGATGGTCGCGTCGCTGGAGCCAGAGTTGCGGCTGCTGCTGCGTCTCTTCTTTCTCTTGTCACTTCCTGGAAGGGACCTTCAGTGTCGTCAATCAGCGAGTCGGACAGGCTTACGGCGTCATCCTGCGCGGTCGGGTCGGGAGTGTCATCCATGGCAGTTGGAGGGGCGGTCGTGGTGTCCATACCTCGCCGGTTTAAAAACCGGATCGAGGGGTCAGAAGGCCCTGGAGGGGACTATAGGGACCTCCCGATGACGTTGTGAAGCTACTTGCTGATATAAAGTCGACGTAAGCAAAATATTCAATGAAAATAGAGGAGACTAGAACATACGTCCGATGCGTAGCTTTGTCTTCGTCTTCCTCCCCGAAAAACAAGAGTCAGAGAGGTTGTGAATAGCCCTGACTCACACCGCGCAAGCTGTAATGTGAAGCTCCACGCTTGTTTTTGAACGTTTTAAAGTTTTTCTAATATAAAAAAGCAACTTCGAGGTGCTGTTATTCATTAGAAAGATCACTCGCAAAAACGATATACGCGTTTCTATATTAAATGAATCGTTTTTGATCGGCATCGATGCGAACTAACATAGCCACTCCGTGTTTAGACATAGCGCGTCCTCTGCTCGGATCCTACCAGCTGCGTCACAGGAGGGCGCCCGCGAGGTGGCGCCACCAGACATCTCGTCGCCAATAGACCTTCTTTAGAAGGGCACCGCCATCTTGAAATGTCGTCACTTCCAGTATGGGCGAAAATATCGTTTTACCGCTGCCAAGCCAATAGAATACCTTTAGCATATAAGCGTAGCCGTCACCCATTCTCGTTTTATCTCCCCTCTATTCTTTTTACTACTCTTAGGTTAAAATGTTTTAATATTTTTTCGTCGCCCATATCGGATATGCCTATTATTTGGTTGGGGACGAGAGTAAGCGAGCCCACTGCACGCGTTTTCTGAAAAAAACAAAAGAGCCGAAAACAAAATGCCGTCGTAGCACTGTATGCCAAGTGCTCGTGCCGAGACATGCACGATACAACGCGCCGAAACAACAAAAAAAAAGGAAAAGAAAAGAGAAAGCGTTTGAAACAAAATGGTCAGATGTCTGTTTTGTTCCGAACGCTTTTGTTCACGCACCTCACGGTGCGTGAACGGGACGCCGATGCCCAAAGACAAAGGCCGGTTCAGACACTTGCGTTTGAGTGCGTTTGACTGCGTTGCGGCGAGAACCGAAAGCGAGTCACCGTGTGCACCGAGAACCGAAAGCGAGTCACCAGGAGGGCGCCCGCGAGGTGGCGCCTCCAGACATCTCGTCGCCGTTCGAGAACCGGTCATCTGTGCTTCGTATGAAGCGTGGAATCCAATTCAAGGAATCTTCTTGGCACGCGATATAAGCAGCAGGGATGTCCTGGTGTCTCGCTGCCGCAACGCAGTCAAACGCAGTCAAACGCAACTGTGTGAACCGGGCTTCCATGACGTGCCGCAGCTTTCGCTGTGACTGTGGATTAACACAGGGCTGCTTAATTGTTTCACTGCCAATCACCTTTTATTATGCCGTTCAGCACGGTCTGGCTGCCGCAGTGCCAAAGGGAACGCAGAGCTCTATGTGGCCCTCGGCTTCTCTGCCCACTTTCACGTTGTGGTATCCCATCGTTTCTATGACTACCTCATGGTGTTAAAAAAAAGGCCAGAGCTGCAAGATGTTAGTAGGCTGTAGACGAAAGAAGACTAGACAAAAGAAGAAATCACTTCCTTGGCAGTCGTTGTTTACGTAAGGAAGACTTGACACGACTCGGTTGACCATCTATACACGCTTTCAGGCAGCTGTGCATGGGCGCCGCCATAACCGACCTTCAGTTTTTGTTCCCTCTTATTCCGTTCGCTCCACTTCATCATTATCACAGTAGGTCAGGTCATTGCCATTTTAGATTCTACCGCGTCCTTCTCCCCAGCATAGGCCGTTGTGGAGACTCGTCAACGCCCGCTTCAGTGGCTCGGCATCTCGGTAAGACAAGAGAAGGTCGGCTATGGCGGCTCAATTTGGCGCGCGCTGAAAGCGTCTATAGAACCTTATTACGCAATGTTGGATGTCGTTACATGTGGGCATCGCTTTCTGCGCGAAGTGTGGACTCAAGCCCGAAGCCAGTGCGCCCAAGGCTGAACGGCTGGGAGAAGGTTCATGCTGGTCAGACGCTGCTGCAAGACTCGCGTTTTTCATACGCGTGCCGAGAGTACAGGGACAAAAATATGGCGTCTTCAGACAATTGGCGAGGATGCTACTGTAATCACCGGCAGCTCAAGAAACGAGGGCTTAATATATTCACACTTGTGGCTTCGCGAATCGTTCTTCGGCGTTCTTATCGGCGAATGCATTCGCCGGGGAGTCAGACGAAGATGATCAGGACTCGTCCCATCTGTCGTTTCTTAAAGGCGCCCTGAGGAGGTTTTTGAGATCGCCTAAATGTGGCGATAACTCACTCTGCTGGCTCTATGCATCCTAGAAATCTCTAAATCATGACGGTACGCGGACGATCTCCTTATTAAAAACAAAAACAAACAAAAACAATAAAAAATAGCAACACACCGAGGTCATCTCCGGCGATGGGAGGAGCATGTTCCGAAATCAGAACCACCGTTAGGCAATAGCACACGAAGGATTCTCGCGCCTCCGAACGGTGGAAGCACGGAGTGATATCTCGATTGCGCGCGGCTCGTTGCCCACTCAGTCCAGGCTGCGATTCATCCCAGCGAGCGCGCAGTCGAGAGCCGACGGCCGGACACATCACTCCCGCGAAAAAAAGAAAAAAGAAAATCATAATGTGCTGTTTTGAGACGATTATTGCAGTATCATGTTCAATTTCCGCAAACAATTAACATCTTTAAACTAAGGCTTATTTGCTTTTATCATCTACAAAAGCACACACATTTTGTAACAACAGCGTTTGCAATCTTAGCAAAATGTCCCGTTTTCATTAGTCAGATATCCTGGCTGCCGGAACAATGCTCCTCCCATCGCCGGAGATGACCTCGGTGTTTCGATCTTTGATTGATTTTTAGAGCGAAGCTGTTTATGGCCAGGTGTTCCGTGGTTTTTGCGTGTGCGTCAACAAAAACTCGGGTCCCGAATTCGATGCAAAATCGCTCCATTCTATGCAAAAGCTTATACGTCTGATCACTCGGATATGCATTTTCAGTAGATTAGGTATCGATAGGCACCATCTTCAAGATCAGTAGACTCTCAGGTAGATAATAAAGGTTTCTCAAAGATTTGCCGCTGTGCGACCCGCGTCGGCCATGTCTACGTTGGCACCGCCCTCTGTCGTCGTTCCAAGCTCCCCCCCCCCCTCCCCCCGCTTCCGTGCCTAATTTCCTTCCCTTCCGCGGTCCCGTCGCGCGTTTCTAGTTTCCTCCGGCTCGTCACGATGACCACCGATCAAGACAATAAATGTGTTCGTACCTTTGTTCAAATTCTGCGCCACTTGTGTGTCGTGTGCTAAACAGCTTTGCTGGTCATCTGCCTTCACACAGTGGAATGGCTCATAATTTGTTTAATAGATAATCGGCCGCGCATCATTATGATTTATGGATTTCTAGGATGCTTAGAGCCCGCAGAGGGAGTTACCGCCATATTTTTGCTGCAGAAAAAAATATTGAGAGGAATATGTAATGTGCCATATAACTTTCATTCTGCCGATTTATTTAAGATTTGTAAAATAATTAACATTTATAAATTATATCAGTACAGACTCGCTACAAGTTTTAAAAGTGAAAAAATAAGGGGATTGTGTTTTCTGGAAAGACTTGCGTCGTTAAGGGAAATTTCCCCACATTATTCTACCCGCAACACAGAGAAATGGAGGATGGTCACGCAACGAACAAACTATGGCTATCAAATGTTAAATTTCACACTCCCACATTTGCTAAATAGTCTTTGCACTGATAATATTGATTTTGATAGTTTCACTTTCAAGGACCTGCGCTTATATTTCTGTACGTGATTTTTGTTTTCTGTCTATGTTTTGCACTTGGGTGAGCCTTGGTTTGTAGAAATGTCAACCGTAGAACTGCAACGGTTCCATTGTATACTTTGCCTTTTATTCGTATTTTTTCCGCGTGCTTGCTGCTGACCAGTGTAAGGGGCCCGAGGACCAGTCAAGCTGCCTACTGCAGCTTTTTTCCTTTGGGCCCCCCATCATTTGATGGAAAATAAAGTTATTATTATTATTATTTATCTGATCTCAGAAACCTCCTTAGGACACATTTGAACTGCCGGTGACCATAATCGTCATATTTTTCTCTCTACTAAAAAAAGACAAAAAAAAAAGAAAATAAGAGTGATGATAATATAAAACAAGAAGACAGCGATACTGCGTGGTATATGTTGCCGCTTGACGCGTTAGGAATCTCTGATAGACCACAGCGAACGGTATGGGTTCTAATTCACCATGGTTTTGTCAGCGCTAAAGTCAGCGCCACTCAATGCCGAATTATACATTATACACTTAACACTCAACCTGCACCCTAAAAAGAAAGAAAAGATACTGGTATTTATTTTTCGTAGGTTAGTAACTGCTTGTCAGAAATGTTGATATTGATTGAATGATATTGATATAGAGCCGCGCGCCGCAGAAAGGCAAGTAGCCGATACCGCGAAGGCCCGCGGTGCCGATTCTAATGATGATGAAATGGTATTGTACAAATCACGACCAACTCCATAGTTACAACCACTCCATCTGGAAACCCTCCTGCATGTACTTCCGGAGTTCCGAGTTTGAGCGGCACCTCGTGACGGGGCCTGGAACTCGGTATTTTGTTCGTCTTTTCGGTGCTCCACCAGGTAGTGTTGGCTGCACGCGGGCGCAAAAACCAGACGACACAGCGTTGGGACCACGTGGGAGGGACATGTCCGTGGACGTGTCACCGGTTTTTAGTGGCTGTGTCGGTCTCACATTTGCCCCCCCCCTTTCCCCCTTTCCCCCTCTCCTTCCCCTCTCTTCCCCTGCCCCCCCCCCCCCTTCACCCTGTCTGTTTGTATTCATCTTCAGGGATTTTCACACCATTACGGCATTGCCATCTGTACAAAATCATGGCACTGTTCAATCTTGTGTTGTGTGGCGTCGCAGACCTCTACGGTATGGGCAATCGACCTTTCTGAGGCGTCGAGGCTGTCCTGAGCGGGAATAAATATTATTATTAATCTTATTAGTGATTACTACAGCGGAGTGTAAGAACATCAATGAGGGAGTTAGGACACTAACGACAAGATGTGATGTGAAAAAGCGCAAATGACGAAAGAGAGAAGGGGACATGGCAGAGCGCTTACTTACAAGTGACGGGTATTGAAGGAATTAGAAGAGGACAAAAAGGAAGTGAAGGAATCTTGAGTAATGGTGTACTGTTGTGTACCCCTCTGCAAGGCGCGCAAAGGGGTGGCCGCAGAGGAGTCGTTCCACGAATTCCCAGTCACCAACGCGAGAGAAAAATGAAAAAAGTGGGTAATGGGCACCCGCTAGCAGGAGCGAGTTTTTGTGCCGCCTACTGAAAACGCCTCTCACTAGGCGGCGCTAGAACTCGGCCCTCGGCAGAGCCGTTTATACTGAGAGAGTTTCGCCAATGGGCGGAGCTTGTTGGCCGCTAGAACAAGCAGATTTCGCGGTAACACAATATGGCGTTACTTCTTTGTCTTGTTCATTCCTGAGAAATCGCGTAGAGTTCCTATGAGTCAGAGCCACAATATGGCGGACGGAAGTAGTCATCCCCCGGTTGTCAGACTACGCTGCTGTGGTTGCCAGGCTGTCAAAATCTAGGCCAAACTCTCTCAGTATAAACGGCTCTGGCCCTCGGCCAAGTTCTAGCGCCGCGCGCCGGTTCCAAATCTGGAGGATCGTTTCTTTTCGGGGTCTCCCTTTAAACTTCGCGACGTGCTTGACGCCGTGGTTTTTTTCACACGAAACAATCGCACACCGTTGCCAAGATGTCGAAAGGGAGGAGCCGCAAGGTTGCGAAGACAGAGGACCCCCTCATCGGCTGTGACAAATGCGGGAGATGGGCATAAGTTTCCGAGAGCAATTTCAAGAACACTCAAGAGGCTGAAAATGCTGACTTCGTCTGCAGAATATCCAAGATGATTGACGAGGTGGACACGACACACAGAAACAAGAGTGAGGAACTGGAAACGACCGTGACGAACATGATTAAAAGGTGGGAAGACACCAACAAGGCAGGTGCCGTGGATCAGAACGACATGATACATGCACTCCTAGACCGGGTGGATAAATTAGAGCATTCCGTCGAAGTGCTTGTGAAGCGAATGTTGTCCAGTCAAACTGACAAGGTAACTCTGGACACAACAATGAAGGATTCTCCAGAGTACAGTGCACGACGTGAGCAAGAAAAAGAAAATGAGAAAAAAGCCTAACCAGATTGACTATCAGCGGCACGGGCCTGTGATGTCCCAAAGTGGTACCCCGTTTCCTGAGACCTACGACAGCGGAGCAGGACCACACCTTCAACATGAAAATGGAATGATGCAGGTACAAACAGAGCAGCAAGTGGCAACCACATCAGTCAAGTACTTGCCCAGCCAGGTAGGAGACAATAGCAACACTACCACCATGAGTGGGACTCGCATAAACCAAAGGCACATCGATGAACACATCCGACCTCCCCAAGGAGTGACACGAGACGTGATTGTTGCAGGTGATAATAATTTTGCCCGGTTTGCACGCACTCTCGTAGACCGAATAGAACACCATTGCCGAATGGAAATCCTGTATAACAGAGGTGGAACAATCGCAGATGTACACAACCTTATAGACGAATATGAAGAGAAAGCAAGGAAAGTACCCCGAATGTATATATTGCATGTGGGTGTAAATGACACCCACATGCACGATTGAACCTGCGGCGATTGTAGAGCAACTGAGGCTGAAATGGACAGATCACAAAGACGCATTGGCCATATGCTCAATACCAGAGATTGAGGGCAGAGGCAAAGGAATTCAAGCAGCAACCATGCTGCTGAATGCCCAACTAAAGAAGCTCTGTAAGGACCTCAAGGCACGATTTATAGACGTGAGCCGAGATCTCAAAGCTGAGGATGCAATGGAGAGAGGCAGGCTACACTATAAGGGAGATGGGGTGCGAAACGTGGTCAACAGGCTAGGAGCCGTGGCAAGCCTTTTTTTAGGCATACAATGGCGAAGAGATTCACCAACCTCGAAGATCGGTCAGCAGAGGAGTCCACTGGTAGAGCACAGGAACGAACCAGTGCAGGGACCGAATACAACAACAATGTATGGCAAACCTCAAGCTTATTGCCCAGCCGAAGAGCACCGCATGGTGCATCAGGCAATGGGGTGCCTGCATGCACAACACACAAACGACCCTGTAAACATCTGGCACGCCGGCAAGACCGAAGTGCTGGCTGGAAAGCCTTGCGATCACTATCCAGTCGAAGAGCAACGCACGGACTACCAGAGAAGTTTTCCGCCATTGGGCCCAGTTCGCGAATTGGAGAGACGGACACCGCGACCCCAAGGCATAGTACATTGCTTCGCGTCGAACATGCAACTCCCACCATCGCGAAACAGTCATGTAGCACTTGGGCGGGCTCCACAAATGAACACTCTACAACCTCAGAGGCAAACACTGTCAAACGGGAGACTCCCAGGGTACTCCCCCCAATCCTGGACACCCCCAACGTCAACACGTCTCTCCCAAATGTACACAACTGTGCTGCCTCAACCCCAAGACCTGCGTGCAATCGTGGCCGAGATGGTGAGCCGACCACTGGGTTACCAACCAGCGGCACAGGGTATAGGGCCGCTTTCGGGGAGGGGGGTCGGAGATAATTGAGGGTGAGGAACAAAAGTAGGTGTGGCAAAAAAAGACGGAGACGACGTAGACGCAGCAGACGACTGACAGATGTGGTAGGATTTCTCAACCTCCAAGGAGCGAGACGGGAACACAAATGGGAAGAGCTATATAGAGAGTTGGAGGCGGAAGGAATGACGCTTTTTGGAGTGGCAGAGACGCACCTACGTGATATTGGAGAAGCTCCAACCGATGCAAATTGGTGTTGGGTTGGACGCAATCGTGTGGAGGGACAGCGTCGAGGTGGGGGAGCTGGCGTAGTGTGGCGCAGTACATCAGTATGGTGCAAGGAGCCACGAGACTGTTGGGACCATATTTGGGTAACGGGAGAGATAATCGGGATTTCTGTTGCTGTCTGTATAGTATACGTGTCGGTGGGAGCTGCGCTCAGAGAGGAGAACCAAAGTTTAATGAGTTGTGTGGAAACCGAAGTCAAGGACTTGGCTGCTACAAAAGACATTCTCATCATGGGGATTTTAATGGACACCTGCATGAACTGGACGGATGGGAGGACGAAAATGGGCGAGCGATGCTGCGGATGGCCGAAGATAACACCTTGGAGATACTAAATCTCAGGGCCTCATGTGAGGGTCAATATACATGGAATGCCCGGGAGAGCAAAACATGCATTGATTACGCCTTAGTCTCACAGAATCTGGCCCGTTATCTGGTTCACGCACAATTGACGAAGCTGCTGAACACAGTATTGGGAGTGACCACCACCGGATACGGTTAGAATTCTCCAAAGCTACACCAAAAATAATAAGAAAAAAGTCCTCTCCGAAAGGCCGTTCCCGGCTATCTCCAAAGGCAGTGTTGAAGGTGGTGGAGGAGTTTGAAAACAGCACCAAGAGAAAGAGCGCGGCTGGATACGCGGAATATGTGGCAGACTTAAAGCGCCTCATCCGACAACATTCTACAAAGGACCAAGGTGGGCGACGACTGAGAAAGTGTGGTGGCACGCGGAAGTTCAAGCCGCCATCAGACTAAGACAGGAGCTAAACAGGGAGCCTCGCATGGCTCTCCATGGCGGCCCGGCAGACGCTGTTGTAATAAGGTGGCAAAAGTACAAGTTGCAGAAGCAGGCAGTAAAACAGCTTGTGCAGGACAAAATGGCCCAGGCTGATGTAGCCACAATGAGAGACATCAGTTCAAGTGGTCGAGACGCACGCAGAAAGTTCTGGCGATATATCGGAACTCTCAATGGAAGAGACCAGTGCCTAGCAATCCTGGACGAAGACACAGGGCTGCCCACAGAGAGACTTGGGCAATGCCTTACAGATCACCTCGTTGAAATTTTCTCGCCCCTAGTAGAGACACCACTACAAATCTCTGCCCCATGCAAGGCGCAGACTGTGCACCAGACTGCAATAATGTAACAATTGGTAGGGTGTCAATTATACGCGCACTAGCGCATATTACGAACAACACCGCAAAGGGATTAGATAACATTCCGGCAAGTGTGCTCAAAGCACTGGGCAAGGATTCCAGGGACCAACTCGCAGGAATTTTTAATGATATTGCATCTGGGAAAGAAGAGATTCCTCGAGACTGGAGATGCGGCAAGGTTGTCCTGATTCCTAAAAAAGGATGTGACCGTCAGTACCTTCGACAGTACAGACCCCTGACTGTGACAAGCGTGGTGTATAGGGTATTCGCCCATATCACGAAAAAGCGCATGACCGCTTGGGCAGAGGAGGAGGGCATACTGACAGAAATCCAAGGAGGCTTCCGACGGGGACGCCGATTAGGGGACCATCTTTTTACCTTAATACAATGTGTTGAGGTTGCACGCAAAGAGGAGAGGAGCCTAATATGTTGTTTTCTTGACATCGCAAAGACCTATGATAGTGTTTCCCGTGCCCAGCTTATTGTTAGCCTACAACAGCTTGACATGCCGCCGGAGTGGACAACACTCATCTCCCACCTATACCATGGCAACACGGTTATGACCCACCTTGATGATGCTCACTCTGAGGAGGTGCTGGTGACGAGGGGCTTACGCCAAGGTTGCCCGCTTTCTCCCCTATTGTATATGCTATTTGTATCCACCCTAGAGAAGCAACTTATACAATCAGGACTGGGCTTTTCACTAGCAAATTTGGAGCATGGGGATCGAGTTGACTGGGTTCTACCGGGATTGACGTACGCGGACGATGTGGTACTGACCGCAGGATATGTGTTTGAACTGCAAAGACTTCTTGACATATGCTCCAAGGAGGGAATGGGACTTCGTTTAAATTCAACACCAGCAAGTCAGTGGCGGTGGTGTTTTCGGGCTCCCTCGAGACAACTCTCGATAGCCTTCGTCTCGGAGGGTCCGATGTATCAATTTTTAATTCTTACAAGTACTTGGGCAACACAATGTAGAACGACACAGACTACCTGCAAGGCCATCACACCCATCTCCGCCAAGCAGCCCTACGAGGTGCCAGCATTCTCCGTAAGCGAAGCCTCTGGAGTTGCAACAGGTTCATCGTTTCGCGGGAATTGTGGAAAGCAGTAATGGTACCCGGACTAACATTTGCAATGCAGTGGTGTATGTCCCAGGAGATGTCCGCGCCAATATGGAGCGTAGGCAGAGAGACGTAGGACGCCAGGCACTGGGCTGCCATGGAGCGGTCGCCAAAGCAAGATTGCGTATGACGGACACCTTCGACTTATGGATAGATGCCGTTGGGCGAATAGACTGTTTATATACACCAACTTGACTGGGCTGCGGACCCGCTGGCAGAAGCGCCTCTATCAGCTTCAACACAAGTACGGTTTCTTCTCGGAGCCTGTTGATCCGTCAACGGAGACAGAGTGGACGTCGGAAGTTAGGAAAAGAGTTCGAGACTGCGAGACCCAACAATGGCTCCAAGATGCCCAAACAAAATCGACGCCGGGGCTGTACCTCGCCAACAAAATAACCATCGCCTCGGAAGTCCGGCTGTACGACAACAGCCTAGGTAGCCGCTTCTTGTTCGAGGCACGTGCCGGGGCACTGCGGACGCTGTCTTATAGGCGTCGTTTCGACACCACTGTTACGTCAACAATGTGTAGGGTGTGTCGGGTAAACGACGAAACGGTGGAGCACATTGTGCTAAACTGCGCGAAACTCAAGCCGTCCCGGTCACAGGACAATGGCCCAAGGCGTCCGAGACCCTTAGAGCCCGCTGAAGTGTTGGGCTTCACTGACAGTGAAATCGGACAATCCACAGCAGTCTGCCCAGCTACGGGGCTGAAGGTAGCCTCCAACGACACAAAAAGGCCTGTTGCAGACACGAAAAGGAGGCTGGAGGACTGGTGGCAGAAGATCCACCTCAGAGGGCATTAAGACACCTACGCTCCCAGGCTTGGGCACAAACCTTGTTTGAGTCCTTTCTGATTCATAGGGAAATAGCCGCATCATCATCATCATCGGCCGGGACCAGGCTCATTCATAGGGAGCGCTCAGATGGAGTGGTCGAAAGTATAGAGTTGGTCGTGGTAAAGATGACTTGTGTGGATGATGATGATGTTTGGGATGATGATGATGATGGGATAGCAAAGAGGGCAAAAAGCGTTAGGCCTAGCAGCGGTCTTTGCGACGGTGGTCTTCGAAGGGCCGTCATGGGCTGCTGACTTCTAGGAGGCCGGTCTCGAGCGCCTGGCGAGGGCTCCCTGCGTGCCTAGCTTGCAGACGAGCCGGCCGAATTTCCGTCGACGCAGGGAGTCCAACACCCCCGTGGTGGGGCTCCAGGGGTTGGCGCCGGTGTTTGCCGGGCGGCGGTCTTCGCCAAAGCGGGCCTTGAGGTCTCCCAGCTTGAGGTCGAGCTTGTGACGGGGCAGCGTGAGCACCCTACTCGGTCGGCGACATGGTATCTGCCACTGGTACGCACCAGTGGCACACACTCTTTACTAACTGCAGTTAGTAAAGGCAGTGTCCATAACAGTTACTAACCAAGGAAGTTAGTAACGGAAACTAGCCTTATCCACAAAGTCTAGTAGGAACTCTTAGATTGATTTAAAAATGGATTCTAACTGCCGCGAAAAACTTAATTGCCACCTGGCTCAAGAAACTAAGTAGTGCTTTAGCCATTGTCCGATTCAAATGTCACAAAAGATATTTGCATTGCTCTCGGGCTTAGTTAGCATTGTATACCCTACAGATTTCACACGTCATAAATCGCATGAAAGGATTACACACAGGAATCGTATGCACAAAATGAGCACACGAAAACACTAATACGAACGAACGCTACACCAATCACTGACTCTCTCTATGGATTTTTCACCTTTTATACCGACCATCTTGAAGGACGCCTTTCCTCAATGATTGCATCGTCAATAAATAATTTCGCAAGAATGTTGCTTTGTTTTTTATTAAACTCATTCCTCAAAATTGATTTTGAATGGTCCAAAAAAAAAACTGCATGTAAAAAAAATGATGTAATTATTTTTGAAAGTCGATATAACCACCTGCTCATCTGCGCTTCCTATACCCGTATTTTCGCTCCTCCGCATAGTTCCGTTGCAACACTATGCTCGTGGAGAACTTTCTGTGGCATTTCAGAACTGAAGAGTGCTGGTGTGCAGGTTTGATTGGCGTTCAAGGTGCTCGAGCGCCCATGCGCCCGTAGCTTTAACTGCGTAGCCACATAAAGTTGTCCTCGAATATAGTAATGATTCCTATCTCAATTTCCTTGACTGGTAACACGCACGTTTACTCTCTGTGGCGTATTTCAGATGGTAAACAACTAGTAAAGTGGTTGTAACGGTTATAGAGAGGTAGTAACTTTTTCTGAGAGTGTGAAATGACACTTCGTTTCGCCATAAGTTCGGGACTCCGAGAACAGCCGACGCCAGATTCTGATGACACAAATCAAGCAGCGCCGAAGGCACTATGTCACGGCCGCCAGGGCCGATGCTTTCTCACCTGAGTAACGTTTTCACCTACTTTAAATATAACTGAAGGCCCAAAACCTGTGAATGTTGGCGTTATCCCGATCTCCCCTAAAGTTTTATTATACTTTTTATATATTAATTTGTAATGATTCTCAGCGTTTTTTGTAACATATACATGTTTTCATTACAGGTCCTTTCATCGGGCAACGGAGGCTTCAGAGATAAAAAGTGCGAGCCCCAAGGTTCGACTTCTGCGTCATTTCTAGATGAGAGGTTTTAAGACTGAAATGATATGTCAACTAGGTATCCGCTTTTTTGTTCATAAAGTATAAACACATCTATAGGAATCTGAATTGAATAATGGTGCTAATAATAAGCTACGTATCTCCAATTCGAACTTACTTAGGGACACAGTGAACGTTGAATATGTTAAATTATATTTCCGTGACATTATGTCACCAGTTATCTGACGTCACCTTTTTTAGCTATAGCGTTAATGTCGCGACAGCACGAAGTGTGAAGGCACAATAAAAGGGTCGTATTTTTTAAGTGTTGTTTTTCGAGCACTCTTTCATTTTAAGCAAACCACAAAATATGGTTTTACTTACCTGAGATGTGGCTGCTGCCGTCCAGGTTAAGGTTTCCACCTTCATTTCCTACATCAGGCGGAAGTCCAACATCCTAATAAACTCTCTTTTATTTAAGCTTCCCTTGAATTTTTCGCGTGGGTAGGTAATATAATTTTGTTAAGAATTTTCACGCCAGATATAGACGTCCAGAGTCTCAAGTTTCTAAAAAAAATAAAGAATTCTTGGTGAATGTATTCTGAAGTACTCTAGACGGAAGGTAATTAAATTGTCTTCTTTCAGATATTAAAAAAAAAAAAAAACGCTTTGGAAACGAATTTACAAACTGGTTTAAAACTTGGGCAGAGTAAGATGGTCACAACGAGAAGCTTAATGCGGCCTGCATTACGAGGACGTGAAAGTAGTCTTAGACAGGACAAAATATCCACACCAGCTCAATCTAAAGCGTTGGTTTTAGCGCGGTGCCTATTGGCAACTCCACGACGTTCATTTAGTCTTTCCTCCGTTTCACATTTTGGCCACCAGGCCGCTCTAGGTTTCGTTGCAAGCTTCCGTAGGCGGAAACTTCTCACTTCTCACCTTCCTGTCCTTTCTGCTGGGTAGCGTCGCGTCGAGTCCTTTGGAGCTGCGAATATCCTTACGCGACGGATACACTTCACTATCTCCACATGGAATCTCAAACCGTCGTACGCTTATAAAACAAACATGCACGGAGTTCCAAGGAGGCAAACCTTTGCACAATGGTAATAATTATATATTTTATTGTAGAGATAAGAAGTTTGTGGTATGAGTCCGTATGAAGTATTTATATAGAAGATGCAGAAACCAAAGGTATGAAACCAAATCGTGTGTGACCTTAGTATAACAATTCAAAATATCAAGAAAACAAAAAACTGTGCTCTTATTGTTCGGAACAGGCACGCGAACACTCTCACGCACACGCTACCACTCATCCAACCACGACAGATTCACGCGATCTTCGCGCGGAGTTCGCATCCGTTCGGTTAAGTTCCTTCTCATTCACGTGGGAGGTCCTGGCTGCGCTCCTTCCCGCTGCGCTCTCCTGGACGTAGGTGGGGTGGAGTCGATCTCTGCTGTGCATCGTGATGAGGCCGGCGTCGGGGAACTTGGTTTTCCTAGCGGCCCGTAGATTCCTTTACCTTACTTCGGCCTACCTTTTCTTTCCTATCGTGCTTGTTTTTGTTCAATCTTCTCCCAATTCACGGATGTCCAATGACTAGTGTAGAAGGAATGCCTCTCTCGACGATAGTTGAGCTTCCGTGTCACGGGCAAGTCAATCTATGTACACACACCACTCACAAGGACAACCTTTCGTCACCGTGCGGAGAAAGGTTTTCATTTTTCTTCCGTCGTTGGATCTTGTATTGTTTAGGCTTGTCGGTTTTCTTGTTCTTCCGCGTGGACATCAGCTCTGTTGTCTCCGGCGCACGAGACCTTAAAACACTAAGATTAGCTTAGACGAGGTGCCGTCACACTGGTGTCGATATCGTGTTGTGGTCGCTCGATGCACCGCTTAGATGCTGCGAGAGAAAAAAGAAAAACAACAATAGAACTCGATAAAGTGTATATTGATAATGAAGGCCTCAGTAGACTGAGTTTAACCGTTATTGAGTCAAATATTTGCAAGGTACGTAAACATCGAACGTCCATGCAGAAAAAAAAAGTGCTAATCATTCTGGTAAACCCGTGAAGCACAGAATTTGCCGGGGGAGCATTAAGCGTGCGTTATAATTTGTTATGTTTGGTTACGAAGAGCTTTGCGTAGTTTCGGATGCGTTGGACACCCTACACACACTTGTGACCCCCGGGTTCATCAGAACAATCGAGGAGAGTTAACCATTTTTCAGGAATGAAGTGTGCGAGCAGCATGCTCTAATGAAAGTTTTCACAGGATATGCTTCTTCCGAGGGTGCGTGTGGGGCCTTGAGTTATTAGTGCTTTTGGATTGCAAGGCGCCCTTTGTGGTAACTGAAGTAGTCGCGAGGGGAGGAGGTTTATCCCCCCCCCCCCCCCACCATAGAGCCCCTACATAAAATTCACTCCTCGCGTTTCTTTTAAATACCGACAACCATTGCAGTGGGAACGTGCAAAAACATGTGCTTCGACCGCGTCTTGCGCCGCCATTCGCTTCCAAGAGCCGCTCATTTCAGTGCTGCGCCGCCATTCGTCTCTAAGGGCTGCACGCCGTACGCACCTCGTGCATCGGTGCATGTGTCGCTATACTTGTAAAACGAACACAAACACATCAAGGGGATTTGGGTTTATCGCGCCAGCTATTCTATATACTAGCTGCTGTGCCAAGTCATGACATCAGATATCCGCTGAGCTATCCGTTGGTGCGTTGGGATCACAACGCACCAATGGACGTCACAAGATCTTGCACTTTGTGACGTCGTGAGTTTACGTGGGGAGCTCCGCCTGGTCATTCGGAAGCCACCTGCACGACGGTCACCTGCTAACGCAGGCTTCCGCGAGTCACACCTCGTCCTGTCGCTTGTGCTGTCTTTCATCTCCTTCTCGAGGCGCCTGGCGAAGGTATCGGGCTACGGACCACATGGCCCGAGTTTCGTTTCCCGCCGAGGTGTGCCGTGTGCCCAAACACAAGGCACACTAGGTGTGCCTTGTGTTTGGAGGCCTATGCAGTATCTGCGCTATGGAATAAGTATGATGTTGTCTTGGCAAAAGTCTTTTGATGTGTTTGCGTTTGTCTTGCAAGTAGGTCAAATGCACCAGTGCACAAGGTCCGTGCATCGTGCGCACTCTTAAGAAAAAGACGGAGAAAACGAGGTAGCAACAGCGCGTTTTCCTCCCTGCTACTGACGCGCCCGTAAGTGGACTCGAGAAGAAGGAAGGAACAAGACGTTTTCCTCCTTCTCCAGGCAGACGGACGGGAGGAAATTTCTTACATCCCGCCCCAAATTCTTTCGGTTGCGGTTTTCGGGCAAGTCGCACCGTCGCGTTAAATAAACGCTGTTGAGCTGATTAAGCGCCAGTGGCGGCGAGGTCGACCTTAATTAAATCTCTCGATCCAAAGACGCAGAGAACCTCTTTAGCACTGACATTTATTACAACACATTTTGTCAAACGAACAAAAGAAGCCGTTAGAAGCATCGAAGTTTCAGAACAGTGCCAGCAGTGCTACGTACACTGGGCTAAGATAAAAGTCTGGTTGCGCGCGTGGTTTCGGTAGTTTCGACGTTCTGGCAACGTCGCGACCAAGACCGACAAATTCTGTTGCCGTGTGGCTGGCGTCATCTGTGCTACGTTCCGTTTTTTTTTTTTCCTGTTATCAAGTGCCAACCAACGATCAACGTGGTTTTATGTTTGAACGTGTCACCGACATCGCCATGGCAGTTGTGTGCCTTGTGAACGATGACTCAAATCGTCACCAATGTCGCAATGTGTTTCGTGTACCAGTGGGGTAACAAGATGGAACTGGCTATCGTGGCAGATGACATTCTCGTTTAAGGTACAATCGATCGGCCTGCGGATAGTCATGTTGGAATATTGGTCTGAACCGTAGCTGCTATACGCCGAGAAAATCAGGGAGAGGAGGAAACGAGAACGCGCGGGGAGGTCAGAACTTCGAGCTCTGGTTGGTAAGATTAGTCGGAGTGATGCAAAACTATCGGAATACTGACTATTGATACCATCGATAGTTTTTCCAAAACTATCGGTAATATCGAAAACTACAAAAAGTGGACAATCGATAATACTATTGATAGTACTATAGAAAGTTGACTATTGATAGTCGGCTATCGATAGTACCATTGATAGTATTATCAATAGTTCACTATCTATAGTGCAATCGATAGTACTATCCACAGGATCACCGATAGCTGGCTTTTAGTCGAATATCGACCTATCGAAAGTCAGCTTTCAGAAAACTGATTTTAGAATAATTGAAGCACTACCCAAAAAGGGAATGACGACAGGTATGTATGGGCATACAACGCGTGGTTTTGGGAAAAACATAAAATTGAAAGGAAACAAAACATAAAGTGGTATTCTCGTACAATACATTTAGACGTAAACAGAAATGACGGTTTCCAAGTTTTTTTTCGCACACATTTTGTATATTCATGGGCTTCAGACTTTACTACGCCGGCATTTGTAAAACTATTCAGTATATTCAGTATCTTTTTTGTTCGTCTTGAAGCAAAAAAAAAAAAAAGCCTTGACCACTGAGAGGCGAAAATGAACACCCTGCTGGGGATCAGATTTTTTTTCTCCTAATGACCATTTATATCGAATTCCCGAAAATCGGGAAAGCTGTTGACGAAAGCGCTTAGGCTTGTATGCAGTGATATTTTGCCACTTTTTGTTTGGCTCTATTTTGTCAGAGCTTAATGACGGTGGCTGGGAAAATATTTACCTGTTGGTATAAAATACAACTTCAAAATACAGAAACCGTCACGTACTCTAGAAAGAAATATCTTTGATAGTGGGTAGACCTCAAAGCAAGCCGCCTTGAGGTCTATCCACTATTCCCAATTCAAAACCAATCAGAGCTCGGCGTCTTTCTGACGTCACCACAACCCCGACCAAAGAAGCCGACGAACTTGCGCTCCGGATAGGTTTTAGATTGTTCCTTAATAATTAGGCGGGAGTGAATAATTGGAATTGCGTTTTTTTTCGAGCTACACAACATTTGAGTGAATTTCGTAGGAAGGTTTTCAATTGTTTTGATAGGAAGTTGCATGAATTGTGTTGAGTTGTTTTCGTATATTTTTAGGAATGTTTTAATGGGATTGTTTTTAAATCATGTATTCCCTGTACGCGCAAGGGCACCGGAATCAGTCAAGCTAGCTCTTGGTAGCTTTTTGTCCGGTGCCCTCGGCATAATGTTGCTGAAATAAAGTTCAATTGAATTCAATTCAATTTCCTGGACCTTCTTCGTCCGTTACCCAGTAAAACCCCCACCGCTAGCATTACGATAGTTACACATTGATAGTTTCACGATACTTTCACGATAGTCGACTATCGATAATTTTACGATAGCTGGCTATCGATAGTATACTATCGATAGAAGTATCGAGAGAATACTATCGATAGTAGTGACGAGAGTGTACTATCGATGCTATCATTGACAGGTTTACGATAGTCGACTATTGATAGCCAATCAATAGTAGTGTCGAGAGTGTACTACCGATAATAGCATCGATAGGTTTACGATAGTCGACTATTGATATCACTATCGATAGTTTTCTCACTATCGATAGCTATATCTGGCTTCCACTATATGTAGTATCGATGGTACTATCGACAGTTTTGCGTCAATAGTGGTAGACCTAAAGCTAGCTGCCTTTGCCTCCACTACACATGACGAACGCGTTAGAACGCGGAGCGCCGACGTTCGACGTTTGACGCTCGCCTTCAAACGCGTTCGAAGAGTGCAGTGGAGACAAGAGCTGTTAGCTTTAGGTCTACCCACTAATCACTGGAACCAGAGCTCGGCGTTCTGATGTCCGGCGCGCTCTCTTCTCCTCCTCTCCATCAGTTTCTTGGCGCATTCTACCAACGTAACTGTCGTCTGCAATGCCCTGTTGATCCATCCCCGAAAGCGACTGCGCTCTCTGGGTAGGGCTGAACATGCTTGAAATATCACAGAAAGGAAGCATGCCTGTCATGTACGCATATTTATTCAGAGTTCGGAATCTTACCAAAATTGTGCCAGGTAAATTTGCTTCGTGTTATATAGTCGGGTTGTTTATTTAGACTGTTTAAAGTGCGCTTCCACTTCGAATGCGCGCTCTCGTCTATGCCACATTCATGAGTTCTTAGCGCAAAAGGCTAGACGGCCATAAAAATAATAAAGGGGTCACCGCTCAGAAACTGGTCACTTCGGAACACCAATTGCTTCGCGTCCATCGATGTCACTCGATGGATTCGCCTGAGCCAAGTGGCACAACAACCGGTGAATTTATTAATTTTTTTTTTCTGCTGACCATATATGACCGAGTAGGAAATAAATGCTTATTTACGCAAGTTATCTATATCAATTGCTTGTTTTCGAACTCACTACGGCGTATACCTAACCATACACAACACCTGCAGTAAATCGCGATTTTTCTTCCTGCGAATCATCGCCAGCATCGCTTCAAGTTGAGTGGATACCCTAGGGTGCCTTCATAATGCCCCGTTTACAAAGGTAAGTTCAAGACGAACGCAGCCTCACACAAACAGCGCAAAAACCAACAAAAACTACTGAAAGCCTGGCGTGACTCGCGCCATTTTACGAAATGTTTTGCGGGGAAGCGACACATGAATGCTAGGAACCTCAGTGGAGCGGGTTGTTTTATCGGCAGTCGCTAATAATTTCAACGTGAACGCTAACTTTTTATTAGGAGATCTATCCCTTGGGTCACTCAGAATAACCTATAAATAATGACATTACTAAAAAAAATCAGTGTACAGGTAGCATTATTTATTGCGGAGATGATCACTGAGGATAGTCGTTCCTTAAATATGGCAAGTACAAAAGGCGCAAGTGTAGCCGACGGAGTCAGTAAGTGGTGTAGTGAGCGGATGATCGGTTCCGCCGATGTTAGTGCATGCGTTGCAATGTGAAATGTGTGTATGACAATGGAGCCAGAAGCGCTAGCTGCGCAAGCAAGTAAAATATATTTTGTTGTCTTTGTATTGGGCGGTAGCTAGCGCCACACAGTTTAGCTAAGTTCAATTAGTATGCTTTAGCTTGCGATCTGGTGGCGAGCGATGTGACACTGTTTTACGTTTCCCGATATTTTCTTGTTGCCTTGGGATTAGTCAGGTAGTATCGCGTTTGGTTTACCACTCCTTTGTGTCGTGATGTGCTGCAAAGGAATTGTGATGTGCTGACAAAGTAATTGTGATGCGAGTAATAGAAAAATCAAGACGCGAAGTGCGTGAATTGGGCGGGTTTCAGTGAACTCCGTAATACATGGAAGTGTTGACAACGTGAAGACTGCATAACTGAGTTTGAAACGTAAATTTCCCCACCTGTGCGAGAAGCCGGCTTCGGCAATAGATACGGCCACGGCCTCCTTTATTCTATAAAGCCTGTTACATATCGAAAGAACGTGGTCGCTGTAAAGTAGAAAAGAGATCAGAGTAGAAGGCGTGCGCAGGGGCCTGTATCTGGCAGCGCCAAACAAATGCCCTAGCGGTAAAGTTCGAAAACACAAACGCGCTCCTTTTTTTTTTCAGCAACGGAGAACATTTTGTATTGAACTATGGTTAAACGCGCTAAAAAAGACGAACACAAGAAAGAAGACAAACACGTGTTTGTCTTCTCTCGTGGGTTCGTCTTTTTAGCGCTTTTAACTATGGTTCAAAACAGTCATCACCAACTAGCCCAACAACAAGTACTTTTAGAAAACATTTTGCGTCGACCGTCTTCTACACCGCCCCTCTCCTGTTTCTGCACGCGCCGCTAGCCTCCTTTCTATTTTCTCCGATACGGTTCGTTGTTTCCCAGAGGGGCCACCGCGCGCATTGGTGGCGCTGGCTAAAGAGTTACCACAGAAGTGACTCTGTGCAACGAAATGGGTAATCGTTCGGCGCTACTCCTCGCCTTTTAACGGCGGCTGCGCGCACAAAGGCTCTGTCGTGGAATTGACAGGCTTTCTAGAATAAAGAAGACTACGATACGGCTTTTGAAACGTGTGGCGTACTGGAGCGAGGCACGCACAGGCGCCAAGGGAAGAAGACGACGATGTCAGCTACAGTGTACGATTACCAGGGACTACCACGTCCAGCATAAATTGCCTTGCTACCCTAATACGAGTACTTATTACTGGCGACGAGACACTGAAGAACCTGCTGCAAAGCCACGGCTCACGAGGTGAGCATTGAGAAGTTCGAATCTACAGCTCCAAATGCTTGGATTGAATACATCGAACGCTTGAACAGCCTCTTCACCATTCACGAGGTAGAAGACCCAGACATACCGCGAGCTGTGCTGATTGGGAAATGCTGGACCAGCGGCATACTCTGTCATGCAAGAACTCTGCTCGCCGGCACTACCAGCGGATACCAACTACGAGACCATCCTCGAACGGATGGAAAATTATTATTGTCCTAAACCACTGAAGACATTACAACGTGTTCGTTTCCACAAGCGGGAGCAGCAAGAGAACGAGACCTTCGCCACATACGTCAGCGCACTCCGTCGGTTGGGCGAAACCTGCGAGTATGGCACTATGCTCAATGAGATGATCTGCGACCAGATTGTCTATGGTGTGAAAGACACCAAAGTACAAGACAAACTTTTGGCTACGAAAAACTTGGATCTGCAAACTGCTGTGGAGTGGTTACCGCTGCCGAGGCTGCCTCGCAAGGAACACTAGAGCTGCAATCAAGATCTTCGCTGCCCAGAATTCAGCCTTGCGGAAACACAAATGCTGAAACCCCAGGTTTAGACTCCTCGATCATCAATGCTGTCGAGCGCAGCTCTCCTCGAAGACCTACGCAATCAAGCTCTTGTTTTCGCTGTGGAGGTCAGCACTCACCATCCAAATGTCGGTTTAAAAGCGTCCTTTGTCGCTACTGTAACAAGCTGGGTCATTACGAGAAGGTCTGCATGACCAAAGACAGAGAGCAACGACGACATCCACAAACGAGGTCGAACGAGTCTCATGCAACACACGCGGTGCAGGAAGGTCAAGTTGAAGACCCACCTCGCTTTGAGGTGTATGCGGTGGAAAATAAAACTGTGCCTCCGTACATGGTGATGGTGACTCTCAACGGAGTTCCTCTGTCCATGGAAGTCGACTGTGGAGCTGCCGTATCTATCATCAGTGAGGACACTTACAAGATGCTGGGAGCAGGGGTACCTCCACCGTTGACAAAAGATAACCATTTGCTTAAAACCTGGACACAGCAGTACCTAAGCGTACTGGGGAAGATAGAAGTTGACGTAGAATTCAGAGGCCACACCGCTACACTTCCCTTGTTTGTCGCCAGCGGAGGACAGGCTAGCCCTCTCGGGCGCGACTGGTTTGGTAGTCTGGGCATTGATGTCACAGGAGTCAACTCCTTACGGAGCTCCCAGCTGCTTGAACGTTTTCCCGACGTTTTCGCAGGAGACCTAGGAGCCCACAATGGTGAGCCCATATCAATTCTAAGAGCAACGAACGCTACGCCGAAGTTCCTCAAGAGTCGGCCCGTTCCGTTCGCTCTTCGGCCTGCCATTGAAGCGGAGCTAGAAAATCTTGTAAAACAGCAAATACTGGAGCCTGTCAGACGTAGCCGGTGGGCTACACCAATCAGTGCCAATCATCAAGAAAAATGGAAAGCTGCGTCTTTGCGGTGACTACCGTAGCACTATAAACCCGTTTGTGATTGCTGAGACTTACCCGCTTCCGACCATCAATGACATTCGATCCACTTTGGCTAGAGGCGTCATCTTTACAACACTGGATTTGGCTCAGGCATATCAACAGCTCCGGGTGGATGAAGCGGCTGCTGATCTAATGACCATAAACACGCATAAGGGGCTGTACCGCGTACGCCGCCTAGCTTTTGGAGTTACTTCTGCGGTCGCGATTTTTCAGCGCTTCATCGACACACTTCTGTCAGAAATCAGAGGGGTAATTCCTTATCTTGATGAAATTCTGATTACAGGAAAAACCATCACGAAGCACGATGAACGCTTTAAAGAAGTCCTGCGGCGACTCTCGGAGGCCGGGCTTCGCTTGCAAAAGGAAAAGTGCGTCTTCTCCTCTGCCAGCATCACATACCTAGGCTACAACATGGATTCGAGTGGTATTCGGCCAACCAAAGAAAAGGTAGAAGCAATCCGCGATGCTCCAACACCACGTAATATCACCGAGTTGCGAGCATTCTTGGGAATTCTAAACTTCTACGGTTGCTTCCTCCGAGACCGCGTCGGAGTACTGGAGCCGCAACATCAACTGCTGTCCAGCGGAGGAAGGTGGCAGTGGAGCAAGGTCCACGACGAAGCATGTTTCCGAGCGAAACAGCTTCTCCAGAGCGACAGCTTACTAGTGCACTACGACGAAGCTCTGCCTCTTTCGCTTGCCTGTGACGCTTCTCCGTATGGTGTGGGCTCTGTCCTTAGCCACAACATGACAGACGGACGAGAGGCACCTGTGGCCTACTCCTCGTGAACACTAACTTCTACTGAACAAAAATCTGCTCAAATAGACAAGGAAGCCCTTGCTATTGTCACGGGAGTCAAGAAATTTCACCAGTTCTTGTATGTGCGTCATTTCTTGATCTACACAGACCACAAGCCTCTCCTGGGACTGATGCACCACAACAAGCCCATGCCACTAGTCATGTCTCCGCGGATGCTACGATGGAGCCTGATCTTATCAGCCTATGACTACGAGCTAGTTTATCGTCCGGGCAAAGAGCTCACTAATGCAGATGGACTTAGTCGTGTATCGCTGACAACTACTATTGGAGAAGTCTCTGGAACACCCATGAACTGCTTGCTCTTAGAGGCGTCGCCAAACCCTCCACTGAATGCACAGAAGATTGCAGAGAAGACCTGTCATGACCCGGTGTTATCAAGGGTCTTGTCATGTGTATTGAACGGTGGGTCAACTCTGCCATCCAACGAGAGTTTCCGGCCCTTTTCTCAAAGAAGGTACGGGTTATCAGCTCATAAAAACTGCCTTCTGTGGGGCAGTCGTGTGGTGGTACCACCTGCCTGTAGAAAGGAAACGTTAACACTGCTTCACAACAGCCACCCAGGTATCGTGCGAATGAAAGGTTTGGCTCTTAGCTATGTCTGGTGGCCCAAAATGGACTCGGAGATCGAAGAAACGGTCAGGCTATGCTCTGTTTGTCAAAAGTCCCCCCATGCTCCTGCGAAGGGCCCGACGATTCCTTGGAAACGTACAACCAAACCGTGGTCTAGCATTCATATCGACTTCGCTGGACCTGTGTATAATAAGACGTTCCTCATTGTCGTAGACAGCTATTCAAAGAGGCTGGAGGCCGTGCAGATGGCCTCAATGACAACGTCCTGTACGGTACGCCACCTTCATGCTTTGTTTGCCACGCACGGGCTTCCAGACGTCATTGTGTCGGATAATGGTGCGTCTTTTACGTCAGCAGAATTCGAAGAGTTTTGCTCCCAAAATCAGATCCGACATGTTCGTGTCGCACCCTACCATCCGAGCTCCAATGGACAAGCCGAAGGAATGGTGCAAACGGCGTAGGAGAACCTTCTTCGTATGAATTCCAATGACTGCTAGCCTCCTTTCTATTTTCTCCGATACGGTTCGTTCTTTCCCAGAGGGGCCACCGCGCGTATTGGTGGCGCTGGCTAAAGAGTTACCACATAAGTGACTCTGTGCAACGAAATGGGTAAACGTTCGGCGCTACTCCTCGCCTTTTAACGGCGGCTGCGCTCACAAAGGTTCTGTCGTGGAATTGACAGGCTTTCTAGAATAAAGAAGACTACGATACGGCCTTTGAAACGCTCGTGTTATGTTCTTATTTACTGCTCTCCGCGAAAGCAGAAACTTGTTTGAACGGGTGCGAGGCGGCTGACCATTTTTCTAGCGGGTGCTGCTAAGGAGGCACTGGAGGGCCGCCAGTAGTGGTGCGAGCTATTTGTCTGTCCGAAAACTATGCTAACTCTTTTCGGTTGAATCGGACATAGCCTCTTATATACTGACAAAGCCTGGCAGATAGCAACGAGAAGCGGCCGCCGAAATGAAAAAGGTGAAGCGGCACACTACGGATCAGAGGAGAGCCACGTGCCTGGCGCCCCGCTGCGACGAGACGCCGAAACACACTTCTCCCGAGCGAACAAGTGTATTTCGGGTCCTCACCGCTGCAAAAGCTTTGCGCTGACGCTTAGGTTTCACGAGAAATGACTCTTGGATGCTCTGTGCCAGATCCTCGCGCTCCAAATCTGCGACCGGGCGCTCTATGGCTCCGTCGTCGAACTGCCAGGCTTTGTGAGTATAGAGGAGGCTATGAATCAGGACACCGTTCCTCGTAATGATCAATATATGCGTAGCGTCCTGGTGTCCTCGTTAAACGGGGCATGAAACGATATCCTAACGTTTCTCGTTTGGTTTCGTTCTCAGTCAAGTCGGTTCCGTATCTGGTATGCGGGACCAAACAATCATATAACATTTCAACCTGGAGACGGTGTTGTGTGTGTTTCTCTTGTTCGGTGCCTCCGGTTGTAGTATGTTGCTGGAATACGCGAGAAAATATAGCTGATGCAAAACAAGAATGTGTGCCACGTTTTATTTTTTTGTGAACACGTTCCAGCGGCGTGTAGAGATCAAAACGATGTCTTAACGCATACCAGAAGTGACGACATTCAAGATGGCTGCGCCCTTGTGGAAACGGCAGACCGCCACTGATTCAGAAGCTTCTTGTGGCGGTGAAATTGCGAGGATAAAAGGAGATAATTTCTTTCAGTCTTGCCATCGAAAAGCTGGATGACATAATTGCGGGATTGAAACCATCCGCCTGACTACGATCGAGTGTGGTTCATGGATTGGACGCGGAAATGCGTGAGCACTCGACTTCGGCGTGTAACTGTATTGGTTATGACATCACATAACGTCACTGCTGGCTAGACCTGCCACCTGGGTTCGGCTATAAAAGGGCCTGCACGATGGCGGATTAAACAGAATGTATCTCGTGACTGATGTGATCACTGCTTGCGCTCGAGCCATGGCGCAGCCAACAGGATCTGGGAACAAGTAGGCTTAGCGCGTCCGACGACCGAAATGGATACGCTGAAACCTCCCAAGCCACTGCGACTCTCTGGCAACCTCGAGCAGAACTGGATTAAGTTCAAGCAAGGGTTGGACTGGTGCCTACACGACCCTGGTGCAAAAGTTTGAAGCCACTGCATTCCAGGGAAGAATGAGACCAAGCTACGAGCGGTATCTCTTTAGAGTCACGCAGCAACAATAAGGTGAGCCTTTTGAACAGTTTCTTTGAGGCTTAAGAACCAAGGTCCAGTCGTGCAATTTCGGAAGCATTACAGATTCAATGCTGCAGGACCAAATCGTGGTTGGAATTTCTGAAAAAAAGTTGCGAACAAAGCTCCTACGGGAAGCTGACCTCACGCTTGATAAAGCGATACGAATATGCCAAGCTGCAGAAGTTCCAGAAAAACAAAATCAATCATGGGAAACAGACGAGAAGCAGGCCGCTACAGTCAGAAGAACAAATGCGGGACAGATGCGTAACAAGTCGAGGAACCGCTGTGGTCGTTGCAATTTCGTTCACGACTTTCAACGGTGTCCCGCCTCAGGGAAAACCTGCCACAACTGCGGAAAAAACAATCATTTTGCTGCGTGCTGTCTGGCGGGTCGGCAAGTGGCAGAGACGCGGAACTGCTGTATAAGCAAGAACAGCAACGGTGGATACAGCAGGCAGCTTTCTGAGAATGATGACTTTGATATTCTGAATGTTGGCGTCAAGAGTTCACAGAGTCAGGCGGACTTGATCGTACGCGCTTCAATCACGGGAGGAGGGCAAATCATGCTCAAAGTGGATACGGGGCCTCAGGCAAACTTGCTGCCTTTTTTACTGTACGCTAAGCAGCACAAAGCACCAGGGTTAAAGCCCAATCGAGCTGCACTTCGTAGTTACGATGGCGGACTGATAAAACACTTCGGCGTGACGAGACTTCGGCTCAAGATCAGCGGAAAAGAAGCTTACGCCGATTTCTTCGTTGTGAAGAATGGTCGTCAGCCATTTCTAGGATTAGAGGCAAGTGAGTTGTTCGGACTGGTGTCGCGCGTATGTACCGTCCACGCAAGACCTTCTATTGCAGACGAGTTTTCCAGAGCTTTTGTGGGAACCGGATGTGTGAAGCTCCATTACCTAATTGCTCTTCGGGAAGATGCCCAGCCATCCCTGCAGGCCCTTTTATAGCCGAACCCAGGTGGCAGGTCTAGTCAGCAGTGACGTCATGTGATATCATAACCGATACAGTAACAATCAATGCCTAGGTGGACACTCGGGTATAGTGGGTCGTGCCCAACCCCTGCGGTGATGACAATAGCTGAACTCTAACAATGCCTGGAGCTCAGCACGCGTTTTTTACGTTGCTAACCCTAGACCGTGGCCATGATCAACGTTTTCGGCATAGGATAGGCCTTAGGCCGCATGACCGCTTGTTCTGGCTCTGAGTTGAGGGGATAAACAATGCTCATATTTCCCGACTTTTTTTTTTTTTAACGAGTGCCATTATTTAGGAAAAACAAAAACTAAGGCAAGACAAACGGTGCACCGCTTTTAAAGGAAGATAGGGGACGAGAGCGTTCTTCCTTTCTTTAAGGAACAGATAGATCATTTTGTTTCCCAAGAGTGCGGTCCTTAAAAGCAAATGGAGGCGCAGCAGTGAAATCAGCGGCTCTCCGAAGCGAATAGCGGCGGAGCGCACACTCGCGGCACATGCCTGGCGCATTGTCCCAACAATGGTTGGTGATATACTTGCAGGAAACGCAAAGCGTGAACTTTATCTCGGGGCTCTAGCCTTGTCCTGCGTGTGACATTCTTTCGTTGCACTCGAGCGAAATCTGCATCCAGGAGGTGTTGCCTGAAGCCGTCTTCAAGCCACTCCACGGCGGGAGGCGGATGCTCGAGCGGTGGCTTAGAACAATATTACAGAGAAGACAAGGCCTTCCGCATACCAAACGTCATCACTCGTGGATCTACGCAGCGTCGCCTAGCTCGTGTCAGCGTCGCCGGCAGCGCTCCTCGCAGCGTCCCAGAACGAGCACTACGCCAGCCCGCGGCTACGCCGAGACCAGTGTTGGCGGTAACGGGTTACAAGTTAAGGCATTGCTGGTAACGCGTTACTTTATTTGGTAACGTAGTAACGTACTCGTTACCTTTTCAAAACAGTAAAGGGTAACGTACTTACGTAATTAATGTCGAGAGTTGAGCTAGTTGGTATTCGTTGATCATAATGTAAAAACAGCGCAAACAAACACGGACGAAGGAGAAGAAACACGCAGACGGGACAAGCGCTGACTCGCAACTGAAACTTTATTACTTGAAAAAGGCAAAAGAAAAGATAAAAACACACCCACCAGGAAGACCCCAAATTAGCACTCTCACTCAGACAAGCACGTGTTAGCCCCTTCCCCCATCAGCACCATCACATCACCGCGTGGCCAACTTTCACCCTCTCGCGCATCAATTCAAATTCTTTTTGTGAAAGCGTTATTGAGGCCTCACTCACACACCGATCCCCCAGAGTGACAATGGGAAAGGCCTCGAGCACTTCTCTCGCCAATCTATCTTTGTTTCGTCCGAATACTGCAGTGTCAGGGAAGGACGGTTTACACTTGCATACGTTGCAGTGCAACGAGAGGTGCCCTCCAACCGTGGCACTAAGGGAGTAGTTATGCTCTCTAAGCCGATCGTTTACACATCGTCCTGTCTGCCCGACGTAACACTTTTCACACGAGAGGGGTATCTTATAAACAACCCCCTCACAGAATCTCACGAACGGTTTCGCATGTTTCTTTCTGCACTCTCGTTTTGAGTGCCCATCCGCTCTTGCTTCAATCCTAGAGCAGACCTGTTTGAGTCTGAGGGGGGCTGAAAACACCACCGGTATGTTATATCGGCTTCCGACCTTCTTTAGACTATGGGAGATCTTGTGGATATACGGGATCATTAAGATTGATCCCGTACTGATTAAGAGGGGCATAGCACTCTCTTGCTTGGGTGCAGCCTTGAAAAAGTCGTGCCCTCATACGCTTTCTGAGAGCTTTGGGACACAGGTGCAAAGGTTACGAGCAGCGGGGTTTCCACCGGCGTTACTCTCTGACGTTGCAAGTGCATTATTGAAGCGGACTAAAGGATCCCAGGTGGATAAGCCCAGCGTAGAAAAGAAAAGGCCTGTAGTGATCCCGTATATCCGCAAGATCTCCCATAGTCTAAAGAAGGTCGGAAGCCGATATAACATATCGGTGGTGTTTTCAGCCCCCCTCAGACTCAAACAGGTCTGCTCTAGGATTGAAGCAAGAGCGGAAGGGCACCCAAAACGAGAGTGCAGAAAGAAACATGCGAAACCGTTCGTGAGATGCTGTGAGGGGGTTGTTTATAAGATCCCCCTCTCGTGTAATAAGTGTTACGTCGGGCAGACAGGACGATGTGTAAACGATCGGCTTAGAGAGCATAACTACTCCCTTAGTGCCACGGTTGGAGGGCACCTCTCGTTGCACTGCAACGTATGCAAGTGTAAACCGTCCTTCCCTGACACTGCAGTATTAGGACGAAACAAAGATAGATTGGCGAGAGAAGTGCTCGAGGCCTTTCACATTGTCACTCTGGGGGATCGGTGTGTGAGTGAGGCCTCAATAACGCTTTCACAAAAAGAATTTGAATTGATGCGCGAGAGGGTGAAAGTTGGCCACGCGGTGATGTGATGGTGCTGATGGGGGAAGGGGCTAACACGTGCTTGTCTGAGTGAGAGTGCTAATTTGGGGTCTTCCTGGTGTGTGTGTTTTTATCTTTTCTTTTGCCTTTTTCAAGTAATAAAGTTTCCGTTGCGAGTCAGCGCTTGTCCCGTCTGCGTGTTTCTTCTCCTTCGTCCGTGTTTGTTTGCGCTGTTTTTACAGTACTTACGTAACTTATTTCAAGTAACGTGTAACGTAAGTTACGTTACTCGCAACATATTCTTCCCAAGACTTAAACCAATTATACTTAAATACTTTTTCGTCTTTTTAGGCACCACATCATAGAAATATTTTTCCTTTTTTCCGTTTCTCTTTGCGTTTTTTTTCGTGAGCATTTGTATGGAATTGTAAAAATAAAAGGTTCTTTTTGTGGATGTATGTTCAGTTTCTGGATGGACGTAATTTTCCATGAAACATGGCGCTTATGCATTGCCGCAACATCAACGAGTAAAACGCGTTAATTCATAGTAAAAAAAAAAAAAAAATGTAACGCAAAAGTAAAGCGCGTTAATTTTTAACGGTAACGGTAACGAGTTCTTTTTAGTTTGAGGTATCGTAGGTCGGTAACGGGTTACATTTATTTTGCAAGTAACCAGTAACGTATTTGGTTACTTTTTTCCGGTAACGCCTACAACACTGGACAAGACGAACGCGTTTACTCTCGTTGAGTTTCGGCGTGTTTGCGACTTGGGGCGGTCCACTAACGATGACGTCATGCGCAGGCCTTGACTTCTAGGTGGTGTTGGTTCGGAGCGACGTACCCTGGCGTTGGGTTGCATATTGTTCATGAGCGGCGTCTCCGAGGTGACCGCGCAGGGGTCGTCCTCCTCGTGCTCGGGAGGCTGTCCCGTGCTGAACAGCACGCCCGCGCGCTGGAAGTCGATCTGGGCGTACTCGGTGGGCGGCTCACGGATGCGCACCGGGTACTTGCTCCGGGGCAGCGACAGCTCGGCGTATCGCACCTCGTTGTCCATCTGCGGGGGAAACGGTCGCCGCGCGCCAACTTAGTCTCGCCCACACGCTCGAGCAAAACGGGGATTGTGGCGCGTTGTTCATGTAGCTCGTATAAAACGGTCAAGTGTGGGACGTCATTGCCCCCGCGTGCCTCGGTTTTATATCGAAACGCTGTCTACGGTTCAAAGCCTCCATTTTGACGTCGGCACGAATCTAGTATAATAAGGAAAGCTAAAACACAGTCAAGGCTGAACATGAGAACCCTAGCGTTCAACGTCCATGTGGAGGGAAACGATGAGACGTTGAAACGAATGAGCTGCATTTGGATCGCGTTTTTGGCACGTCGTGGAGCACGCAGGTAATTTATTGTTACAGATTGGGATATTCTAGGATGTCTATTTTATTGCTCATGAGCGGCGTCTCCGAGGTGACCGCGCAGAGGTCGTCTTTCTCTTGCTCGGGTCACGGCTGTGTTTGAACGAAATAAAAATAATTTTTAGCTACACCGATTGATAAAGGAAGATGAAGATAGCTGCACCAACTCCGATTTTCAATTAGCTGTTCGAGTGTTCATCTCTTGTGAACAGATCTTAACTGTGTTCTATGTCCCGTGTTCTATTTACTTCCTCCTGTGCTTGTGCGCTGTTTTAGGTAGATCTTAACTCGTTCACTAACGGATCTTGTGAACTAAATTCTGAAGCGTGGCCACGCATAGTTTCTTCAGCGCAGGTAAAAATCTACAGCGGCTAGATGTTCTGCTATTGACTGTGGTGTAAGTTACGGGAAGCTTTGCGTTGTCTTGCGCAAAATATGCAGGTGAGCTTCATGTTTTATAAGAATCAAAATTAATTATATTAGATGCTGACTGTCATATATATCTTGGATCAGTATATCTCAACACAGGCAAGCTATATTCCCTCGACGAAATTCCGTCGTAACTTGTAACCATCGGTTTAACCCGGGTATTCTCGTCGAGCCATTTTCGCCACGGGCTTCGTCCGACGAAGGTTTTCTCAGATCATAGCTTCTTAGTGGTTCAAGCAGTCTTTCAATACGCTACTGATCACGAAACGTCTGCCAACGTTTTGTACAGGGGCTAAAACGTGACCCCGAGTTCGCGATGACAAGTATTAAAAAAAAAAAATTCTCCTACACGGACATTATTTTGCGCCAGTAATTCATCACTGTATGCAAGCACCGGTCATTGTTTATGGATCAATAATAACACAACTTAAGAACAAACTAATTTTGCTTGTTAGAAAAAAAAAAAAACACAAGAAAACGTGTTTTTGCAAGCGAGGATGAGCCAGGCAATTGAGCGTGTATGTATGGGTTTGCAGTGCCTCTACTTGGTGGTGCTATAGTTACGGCGCTGAAGTTTGACGGCGATAGCCATATCAAATACACTGGCGTTACGGAAAAGTTTCGTGACCAGTAGTGCATCGAAAGAGTCGGGTTGAAGCCTAAAACATTTTCAGATATTCTCATCCTCTAAAATATTTCAGAGCAGCACTATACTCCGTTCACCGCAAAGCCGACAGCTAGGCGGAAGTTACCCGCTTGTTGGACCAGTCATCTGTCAATCTTTCGCCACGTGATTACACTTCCGCCCATTTCCAAGCGCAAAGAGCGAGGTCAGGCGATGAAAGTCCTGTGGTTGCTTGGTCCGACAAGGACACAAATTTCCACCGCCCTGTCAGCTCAGAGGTGAACGGAGTAGAGGCATACGGGGCTGCGTACCTTGACGGGGGACGGCCTCCGCAATGACTGGATATTTTCGTAGTTGTAGTCGTTGGGCGAGAAGCTGTCGTACGTGCGGTGCGTCGTGTAGGCCGGGATTCGGCGAACTGCAACACGCGGGTACTCTGTAAGCGGCGGGAACGAAACCATCTGCGTGAGTGGCCTTTATGTAGTTTTTGTACCTCCAGAGTGGCAGTAGGATGAAACCGATTGCGAAAGGCGCAGTTTTGTACTTTTAACACACATAAATGTACTTTAGAGAGTTACGGCAATCTAAAAAAATAAAGTGCAACTGTAAAACGGAGGCAGTGTAACAACATAAGGAGAACAGGGACCAGGTTAAGAATAGAATCAGGTACACAGTAAAAATCTTAGAGTGCTCAAGAAAAGAGATGAAGAGATGGAACACACACGACACGGCATGCGCCGTGGGATTGCTATCATGTTTGAAGAAAGACATGGTACAAAAAACAAGGATAGAATGCGGGCGATTCGGCAAACGCTGTTTACATAAGGACTCTCAATATCACTTGAAAGCGAAAAGGAAAAAGGACGTGTTTGTTTTGTCTTCCTTCCAACTCAATACTCTAGATACATGTCGCAGAACTAAATATAATATCTGTACTGTAGCTGTTTTTATGACTTATATGACGTTTCGTATGCTCGGTCGTAAGTAACACTGGGCTAAGCATTCTCAGTGGTACGGCCGAATAAGCAAAAGGAAAAGTGTGGTTATTGATACGCTTTCAGAAACATGCAGAATAAGCGAAGATGGTTGGCGCACTTAACGTTTGTTTTAAATTGCCTTGGCACAAGCTTTTTGTTTTGAACACGAACCAGATTATGGAGAGATTTTCAGGCCTCACTTATACAAAACGTTCAAACTCAATGAAGCAAATGAAGCGTGATAAGCGCAAAATTTATATCAGGATATCTTACTGGTATTGCGCGAAATGCTTCCTGTGGCATGGACTCGGCTATTTCAGATGCTTATTTTAGTCAATTGAAGTTGTCGGTTGAAAATCGCGCCCGAGTAAGTTCATTCTGAAAATCATCCCTGGCGGTTTATACATAATAAACTTTTTGCATACTTATAAACGCGAGAGAGCTTTAAAACGCCAGTGCGTACTAGGACACAACTTATAATTATGTAACATTTATAATAAGAAAGGTTTCATCGCCTAGTTTCTAGCCGTGTGTGGATTGAGTCCATCACTGTGGTCTGAGAAAGCATTCAGCAAATGATGAAGTTCAGGGGACCAATAGTATTAGTTCAGATTGTTACCTGTAAATTGCAACGCTTGACTGCATGGTAATGTGCATCTAAAATCTGCGCGCTAATCTCCGCGACACAGTCAAACACCAGTGTGTGAATGGAGCTTCACAGCCGTTCTCTGTGTGAAGTTCACGATGGGGTGGGAGTATGTGGAGCCGTTCGCACGCCGTATGATTAAAAACATGACCTGAGCAAGGACTCGAAGTTTACTATTTCGCGATGCACTCGAACCATAAATTACTGACTTCCTCTTGGTCCGCTTAACCATTGGGTAGGTACAGAAAAGTATACACGAATAACTTATTTTCTCCTTTGTGATAGCATGGCAAAACACTAAAAAAAAAATACCCCTTGCTCTTTTCTTTTAAATGTGATAACTTTTTTTTTCACATGCCCTTTAAACCTTCAGCATTTAACTGTTCGGGTCATTTTATTACTTTACCTATATTCATCAAAGATTAATAGTTAATGGCTTGGTCAGAGGCAAAGAAAGTGGAAAATCTTGAAGGATTCGACACCCACTTGACTGAAAGTATATACTATCTCTCCAATTATTTAAGTTTTGGCGCGTCTACAAAACATTGCCTTCTTAAAAAAAACAAAAAAAAAACATTTTGCCGGATTATATTTAGGAAACTATTATAATTAAGTAGTAGAGGCGAAAAAATATGCGTTGATTTAGTGGCCTTGTTTTGAAAAGCTAAAGCACTAAAATAAATTACGAATATTTCGCTAGGGGTTTACCGAGACACTTGCAAAAGTGAACATTTTGGAAGCAAGAAAGAAATTGATCTGAAGAAGCAGCGCGTGTAGTTTCAGGATTATGAAATGTGCGGGATGAACATTTATCACGGGAGTCCCTTTTACTTTGTTCGGTGTGTTGCGTCCTCGATGAGTGATGGAAAAGAAAAGTAAAGCCCTCTCGGCATTGTTTGACGGGCTCAGAATTGATGACTGCATCGATCCATGCGCACTTCGCCATTGTGCCATGATTAATATCCTTAATGATCACTTAGTTGTTAACAAGTAAAGGCCGAGACACGGTCGGAGCCATGGGATTGCGAATCGCGGCGTCATCAAACCGAAGAGCCTCAGCACCATCATCTCTCGTGGCGAAATGTTAGAGGTTGCACATCATCCGTGCTCTCTTGTTTCTGTGACGTCTGCAATAATGTCGACAACTACTCGTGGATGTTTTTTCCAAAACTCCGTTTGGCGACCGCGACTACATTTCGTTTCACCACGAGTAAGAGTACGGTCAAAGGCTACGCAGACAAAAATACTCTAAGCGAAAGGTCACGGTGCATTCATTACGTTCGATTGGTTTTGGGGATTATAGCAGTCGCACAGCAAAATGACAAATGTCGTGACGTTGCACATTTATCGCTCCCTGATTGTTCCAATCGGATCGTCGTGTCGGCTGCGCTTTGACATAAGGGGAAACGGAGTGTCAAGGAATGAGGGAGAGCACCCAGAGATACACACAGAAACGATCGAAACAGCGGTTACAAAAGCTGACGGGCCCATCGAACCACTCACCTTGAGAGTCGGTGTTTTTCTGAATGACGGACGGGTCTTTAGTGTCCAAATCGGTCAACGTTAGGTCGTCCGTCGTTTTCCGTTGGTGGTTTTGACTTCTGCGAAAAAAAGAAAAAGAAAAGAAAAGAAAAGATTACCGGTATAATCATGTGTCAACGGCTCATATCGCGTGAATCGACTAAGTAAATTACGCTCCGGAAGTGGAATTAATTGGAGAGTCGGTTTGTACAACACTGTTTTCGCCATAAGAACGATTCGCTTTGTAGTAAACTGCTTACGTGCAGGTATCAAAGTACCGTAAACAGTTTACGTGAAAGTATCATAAATTAGCTGCTTGGTTTATTTCATATAACGAGCAGAGAATCGTCATCCACGGGCCAAGAAAAGCTTATCCATAGGAACGAAAGTAGTAAATAATAGATGATTAAACTTCCACTGTTTGTTGTTTCTCACCGTGAATTTTTCACTTCTCTCTCTCTCTCTCTTTCTTTCTCTCTCATATATATATATATATTTTTTTTTTCTTTTTCTTTTTCGTTTTGGCGGCAAAAAAAAAAAGGGGGGGGGGTGTTTGCGTGCCAAATTGATGACGGTCATCTGGCACGCCCCAGCGGACGACTGAGAATTCCTTTCTACCACCTGGGTATCGTTTTACGTGCAGCCGAAATCTCGGTTACATGGCGCCTTCACCGCAATAAGCCTCCGTCTGATTGCGGGCCCTCGGCCGGGATGAGAACCCACCAACTGGGGATCCGAGACGGCTTAAACTTCAGATCATTTAAAACCGCAATAGTTCGGGTTTTTACGACGAGACCATTCGCAAGTAATATTTCAATTTATGGTCAGGAACGACTGTTTTGGTTATTCTTTCTTTCTTGGCGCCATTCAAGACTGGCAAGAGCTAATTAAAGGGATATTTATTTCGACATCTTTTGGTTTCTTTGTAAGGGCTATAAAGTTTCACTTTATCCAATTTGCAGTTGTTATCACAATTTATCCATATCGTTCGTTCTGCTGACTTTCCTACTGTGCGTCCTTGAGTAAAGGTAGTGGTATATTATGTAATTAAATATTAACAGTCGTACCAACAAGTCAATTTCACATTCAAAGACAAATTAAGGGAATAAAAAAGTAAAAGGCAAATATGCAAACCATCGATTTTAAAGTATTTAAGAAAAAAAAGGGAGACCGACTGCAATATAAGATAAATTACTTTTCCCTTTCTACTTGAAAGAATGCCCAATATTGTTTTTATTGTGTGTTTCTTATTGTTATCGTCGGTGATAGGTTAAGAGTAAAACGGAAACTCCTCTCACCTCTTTACACTTTAGCAAAGCGAACACTGGAGAGTATGCGGCTTTCTCTAAAGCGTTCGCTCTGCTATAGTGGAAAGAGGTAAGGAGCCTCCCCTAAACTCTTAACCTGTCGCCGACTATAGACTCCAAGTGTACGTAACTATAGAAGCTGATAATTTTTATTCTGAACCGCTGAGAAGAACAAGAATCACTTGAATGAACAACGGCTAGCTTCTGTCAATTTGACTAAACGAGGCAGGAACGCTGCGAATACAACCCGTATTTGTACATGTTGTGTCATCATGTCCGAATCGAATGTCATGTGTCGGTTAACTGTGACGTCACTCTTTAACCTATAGATAGCGCGGCTGCTATCAGTATAAAAGCAGCCTGAGTGTGCCTACGGGTTGTTGTATTCTTGGCATCATCGAATAAACATGCAAGCTGCCGAAACTGCGTACTTCCCTAGAGGCTAAAACAGTGGCGACGAGGATGGGATGGATTCGTGCGGCGGCCGGTTCGAGCAGTTCCTCGAAGATGGGGAAGAAGACTTCGAGTCGTACGTCGAGCGGATGGAACACTATCTTCGAGCAACGAAGGTGAGCGACGACTTGAAAGTCTCGGTCTTTGTAACGGCCATCGGGAAGCAAACGTACCGCACGTTGAAGACGCTGCTAACACCAGTGAAGCCAGAGAAAAAGGACTATACGCATCTGGTCGCGGTCCTCAGGGAGCATTACGGTGGCGACATACACGGTTGAGTTAAAAAGGCTCGCGGCCACCTGCGAGTTCGGGCAGTTCCTGGATGAAGCACTCCGGGACCGTTTTGTCGCGGGGCTAAAGGACCAGGCAGCCCAAGCAGAGCTTCTAAAAAAGAAAACTAACTTTTTCGGCGGCATGCGACATTGCCAGAAGCATTGAACTCGCACGAGCAGAGACCAAGATATTCAGCCGGCAGCCTCTGAACAACTAGAGGTGAACGCCGTCCAACGTCTAGGCCCAGACAGGAACGTCGGAGCGGCTACCAGGAAGGCGACGATGGAAGTCAACACTGAGAGGCCCGAGGCGTCAGGCTGTTTCCGCTGCGGAGCACCCCATCACGAGTCAAGTTGCCCGTTTCGGAAGTACAAGTGCCGAGCGTGTAGACGAGTGGGACACTTGGCAAGGGCCTGCAAAGCAACGTCCCGTTTGGTGCAAGCCGTGGACGACAGTAGTGGTAAGGACGAAGTTTGGCTGTACAACAATGGCTACTGCAGTGCTAGAAAAGGGGGTTACACTACTGACGTTCGAGTGGCGGGAACAATGGTGACAATGCAAGTTGATACAGGAGCCTCGGTTTCCATTGTGCCTGAAGAGGTGTATAAGGAGTACTGGCCTGGATTGTCTCTCTCAAACTGCCGCCTAAAGTTGAAAACTTATGGGGGCGTGTCTTTGGAGGTATTAGGCAAGTTGATTGTACCTGTGGAGCACAATGGGCAGACCATGACGTTGTCGCTTGTAGTGGTTCGCACGCCGCAGAAATGCGACACTGTGTTAATGGGCCGCGATTGGCTAGAAGCGTTGAGGCTAGACTGGATGAGCGTGTATGGGGTTAGTCTAGACAAAGTGGCAGGGCTGGTTGACCGATTCTCGCAGGTGTTTGAGCCTGAGCTGGGATTAATCGCGGGCAGTCAAGTTAAATTAGTATTGAAGGACGACACGACCCCAGTCTTTTGTAAACATAGAACTGTACCATTCGCTTTAAGAGAGTCAGTAGAACAAGAGTTGCATGCGCTCGTGAAAACGGGAGTCCTGGTCCCTGTTCAGCAAAGTGAGTGGGCAACACCGTTGGTCGTTGTCCCTAAGCCGAACAACAAAGTGAGGTTGTGCGGCGACTATAAAGTGACGCTGAACCCGAATCTCAGAACAGACCACTATCCCTTGCCGGTAATGGAAGAGTGTTTGCAACGCTACACGGGTGCAAATATTTCACGGTACTTGATCTTTCTACAGCGTACCAGCAGCTGCAACTGCACCCGGATTCGCAGTCTCTTGTAACTGTAAACACGCATATGGGCTTGTTTAAGTATACACGCCTTCCATACGGCATCACGAGTGCACCGTCTATTTTTCAGGCTGTAATGGACGAAATATTGAAGGGCCTTGACAGAGTATCATGCTATCTTGACGATGTGTTGATAGCCGGAGAAACTTCGGAAGAATATTATCGAAAAGTGGAAAGCGTGCTGACAAGGTTCAAGGAGCGCGGTATCAAAGTAAAAAAAGAAAAATGCAAGTTTCTTCAGACGTCGGTGGCTTACTTGGGCCACGTAATTGATAAACATGGAATTCGGCCTTCCGAGGAAAACCTACGCGCAATCAAAGAGGCGCCAAAACCCCAGAACAAACAAGAGCTGCGAGCGTACCTGGGGCTGCTGAATTTCTACGGGAAATTTGTTCCGAACATGTCAGCAGAGCTGAAGCCACTTCACCAGTTACTAAGTGAAAGCACCATTTGGGATTGGACCGTAGTGGTGGAAAAAGTGTTTCAAGAAACAAAACGGTGGCTGACGCACGAACGAGTGTTGACTTACTACGATCCTGAAAAGGACCTCGGTCTTGTATGTGACGCGTCGGCATACGGCGTCGGCGCGATACTCTTTCATAAAGTTGGTACTGAGGAGAGGCCCATCGCTTTCGCGTCTAGGACGCTCTGCAAGGCGGAGCAAGGCTACGCGCACATTGAAAAAGAGGCGCTTGCAGTGGTTTTTGGTTTAAAAAAATTTCACAAGTTCCTCTTCGGCCGAAAATTTTGCATCTACTCTGACCATCAACCACTGGTGGGAATTCTGGGGCATGGTAAGCCGATTCCTGCAATGTCAGCAGCACGCGTGCAGCGCTGGGCCTTACTGCTTGCCGCTTATAACTATGTTTGGGTGTATCGAAAATCCAGTGATATAGGAAATGCCGACGCGCTTTCACGGCTACCGCTGCCAAACAAAGATGAGTCAGAGTGCGTGCAGTTCTTTTCGGCGCTAGACGAAGTTCCGCTATCTGCAAAAGAGATAAGACTGGAAACGCGAAGGGATCAGTTGTTGTCGAAAGTGCTGTTCTACACACAAAACGGCTGGCCTTCGAAAGTTACTGACGATTTGCTAGCGCCTTACTATGTTCGACCTAACGAACTGTCAGTCGATCAAGATTGTGTAACTTGGGGTAATCGCGTAGTGGTTCCGTTGTCACTCAGAAGTAGCGTCTTGACGATGCTGCACGAAGGTCATCCGGGGATGACGCGAATGAAAATGTTGTCCAGGTGCCACGTTTGGTGGCCTCGTCTAACACAAGATGTAGAGCAAACAGTGAAACAGTGCGTCACGTGTCAGCTGTCGCAAAACGCTGCGCCCAAGGTACCCTTGTTGTCGTGGGGTTGGCCTACGCGTAGATGGGAGAGAGTGCATATGGAATTTGCGTATCGCGATCAGCAATGGTTTCTTGTGCTGGTGGACGCCCATTCTAAATGGATTGAAGTGTTTGTGATGAACAGTACTAGTAGTGAGAAGACCGTGGAAAAACTGCGCAGTGTGTTTGCGGCATACGGGCTACCGGAAGAGGTAGTGACCGATAATGGGCCTCAATTCACATCAGCAGATTTCGAACTCTTTTTGAGTAGGAATGGCGTCCTACACAGCAAGTCTCCGCCTTACCATCCCGCCTCCAATGGCAGCGCGGAACGCTGCGTACAAACCGTGAAAAAGGCTTTGTTTAAACAAGTGCTGGACGAGCAGAGAAGCGGCCATGCGAAGTCTCTGCAACATCGAGTCGATCAGTTCCTATTTAGTTACAGGAACACACCCACCGGGACAACCGATGAAACTCCGGCCCAGCTGTTCCTGTCCTGGAGGCCCAGAACAAGACTGAGTCTGCTGCACCCGGACATAGAGCAACAAATGAAAAAGAGACTCGAGCGAACCAAAGAATACGCAGACCAGCACCGGGGGCCCTGGAGAGAGTTCTCTGAGGGTGACCAAGTTATGATAAAAGGCTTACGGACCGGAGATTCCAAATGGCTGACGGGCACAGTAAGCAAGCGTGTGAGCCCAGCTACGTATCTGGTTTGGGTTTGGGAGGAAGAGCGGTACATTCATGCTGACAACCTGCGGCCAAGATCATTTCAGGCTGACCTGAGGACACCTAACCGACTGGAGCAGTTTTCGGACATCGAGACCGATACGGCTACAACTGACCAGGAATCACCAGACGACCATGACCCGGCACAAGTAGAGAACGGAGCCGCGACACCACGGGCACCTGACCCAGGCCGCAGCCTGCCCAGTGCTGTGATTCTTGGTCCCATTGCCCCACCATCGGACAACCGGGCCTCCACACGGGAAGCTCCGCCGGCTTCTCCACTCTTGCCTCGGCGCAGCACACGGCCAAGCCGACCCCCAGAGCGCTACAAGCCGTAGACTCCACAAACTTTCTAAAGGGGAAGGAATGTTGTGTCATCATGTCCGAATCGAATGTCATGTGTCGGTTAACTGTGACGTCACTCTTTAACCTATAGATAGCGCGGCTGCTATCAGTATAAAAGCAGCCTGAGTGTGCCTACGGGTTGTTGTATTCTTGGCATCATCGAATAAACATGCAAGCTGCCGAAACTGCGTACTTCCCTAGAGGCTAAAACAGTACACTCTTGGCTTTTGCAAGACTGACCATCGAATCCTCGTAGCGGCACTCATCACAAATGCCGACTTAAGACTTCCACATTGCTTACCTCTAAAATTTGTCTAAACCCTATATTTGATTCAAAAGTTTCGTTTGTCAGGAGCATAGAGACACATCTTTGGAGAGCTGCAGAGCCGAACTCACCACTAGTTGTTTTCTTATCTCGAAGAAAACCCTTTCGTAATACGTCGAGCTTTGAAGTTGTCCTCTCGTTTTTGAAGTAGGTTCACATTCCGCTCGACCACTTTCTAACACGGAACCTGCGAGGAGTGTTTCCAGCTCCGAGCTTAGATCCATAAAGACATTAGAGCAATGAACTGAAAATCTCCTCGGAATCGGGTTACTCTGTAAGAAGGACACGGAAGGAGTTCTTACAATATATATATACACGTATATGTAGCTTCCATTTAGGTTCTTAGTTTTGTCGTTGTTGTTGGTTAGTTGTTTTTTGTTTCGCAGTTTCTTCAAACAGTGCGAACTCGCCGCTCCCAGTTATATGAGGTATCGACCGAAAGGAAGACCCCGGCAATATCGGGGCTGTAAAGGAGGTGAGGGGCCCATATTGGAAGCGAAGCTACAAAGCAGCCTGCGAAGATCCGCTGCCAGCTTTCATTTCAACCCGGCGTTCATTTCCCTTTGTTATACTTCTCTCTTGCTTTTGCAGCCAGATTTCTGCCGGCCGCGTGGTTTTTATCTACCTCTGACGTACTTCAGCGGGCGTTTATTGAAGCGTTCTGCTGGCTGCTGATCGGGTTTCTCTTTGTGTCCTTTTTTTGCGTGTATAAGTGTTTTTATGTCACATTCTTAGGGCCGCTTCTAAAGGTGAATGCCCGGCGGCGACGCCGATCCTGGGCTGCCTCAGAGTGGACGTTGAAGGGGAAACAATTTTCGGCTGCTTCTGAATTTACTGGCACAAATGAATCGTTCTATTCTTGCTATAAATGTCTTTGCAGATTAAAAAAGAAAAAGAAGCGGTGTTTATTTTTTGTTTATTTTTTTGCCGCAGTATTTTTGCACAGTTTTGTTATATACTATTCTTCACAGTGTTACGAATATAAAACGAATGTACTTACTTTTCTGGACTGTCCTCGGTAGGGCCTAGAACAAGAACGAGAAAACTCGTGAGAACGTAAAAACAAAAACAGTTGTGATAAACACCATTTAAGCGCACGTAAGCGATTAATCGGAATGAATTAAATGGTTAATCGTTTAATCAAGCTAAGGTGAGGTCTCATAGAATATTCAAAGACACTCAAAAGTATTAAAAAAAAACAAATACCGTATTTTTCAAGCTATATTCCGGAGAGGCAAATTTGGGGTCAAAATAAAAGCTTTTGCTTATATAGTCCGCATCCAGTGAATACTCCGCACGCCGTGCATAGTGCGCACCTGGTGCTTAGTTGACACGAAAATCTTCTCATACACGGCACGCCTTGACAATTATCTGCTTTCTTAGCGCACAAAGAAGCTTCTAATATACATAAATCATCATTAACATGTTATTTCATTCACAAAATCCATCACGTCTCGTCATAATGAACGATCTTAAAAACAAAAATTCCTGTACAGTCCGCAGGCGTAGATAGTCCGCACGGCCTAAAATTTCAACTTTGAAACATGAATTTTCCGCGGGCTGTATCTCGTAAAACACGGTACATATACTGAACACAACTGCTGGAATTATTATAGTCTTCAAGCAATATAAAAACGGCACGTTTATTTGAAGTCACTTAATTTTATTTATTGGTCTTTGGCTTACACTCAAATGTCATGGACTGATGGCAGAAGTAGAGGACGGTACAAAAGGAAACGTATCTATTACTTTAATTATACGCACTCGTCAGAGCGTGCACTATCTAAGTGGCTTGTTGTGGTTGTTGGTTGCCAGCGCCCTGCTGGCAACCAAGCTGGAATATTCCTCGGTCAAGCCCAAGCTGGAATATTCCTCTGTCAAGCAAGGCAACATCATCGACAGCATCATCATCTTCGCTCTTCGATAAGAACGGCTGGCGGGATTCTGGCACTCCCAGTGGGCATGGGAACAGCGTCACGATGAGGCTCATTCACGTCGTGCGTTTGCTTACACAGGTTAGTAATGATACGTCTTTATTCGAAAACAAATGTGATGACGTATGCCTCTTCCTGTTCCCATGCCCGGGAGTGATGTTCTCTTTGTGCTGTCAGTGATTTGACGTTCTTAGCCAAGTACTGTTAATGTCAGGGGACGTTGAATTAAACCCAGGACCTAAGCGGACCCAAGAGGCCGCTCCATCAGAAACTAATAGTCCCATGACTGACTCACTGCAAAAACAGTTTAACGATATGTTTGTTATGTTACAAGGTGTTAACTCGCGCACAGTAAAAATGGAAAAAGACCAGCCAAGTTTAATCAGCACCGTGAATGATATTAAGAAAAGCCAGGAATTAATGGAGAGCAAAATCACAGATATCGATAAAAGGCTGACTGCGGTAGAATCTAAATCTTCGTCCAGCGACCTCCTACAGCAAGACTTGTCATTGTTACGGCAGATGACTGATAGCCTCATTGATGAGAACGCACGATTACGGGCTAGCCAGGCTGAGCTCGAGGACAGGTCACGACGCGATAATCTTTTGTTCTACGGCTTGACGGATGCTCATTCAGAAACCTGGGCCCAGACTGAGGAAAAGCTACTGAACGCCGTGTCGACCTCTCTGAATTTTCCTATCTCAAGTGAATCTATCGAACGTGCACGTAGGCTCGGTGTCTTTTCAGATAACAAATGCAGACCAGGGATGGTAAAATTTTTATCCTTCAAATTGAAACAACAGATTTTATTTTCAAGCGCAAAATTAAAGCCTAGCGGCATTACCGTCAGCGAGGATTATTCTGTCCCGACACGTCAGGCACGCAGAAAGCTGATTGAATTTGCGAAAACGCAGAACTCGGTGTTTGAACAACTCGGTGTTTGAATATATAACAAACTTTACATGAATAACAAGACCTACAGTTACAACCCATTCGATGACTGTGTGTTTGAACATGCTAGCACCCCTAACCAGCGCAGCCAGAATCGAAGTTCGAACACTGAAGGTGACGCATCACCGGCAAGCACTTTGCGATAACAACAAGTGAGAGGTAGTGGACTGGCGTCTGATAACAAAAATAAACTTTCTCTTCTTTTCACCAACATTCGAAGCGTCTCATCTAAACGTGATGAACTAAGCTCTGTCATTGACTCATGCGATGCTGACGTAGTGGCACTTGCTGAAACGTGGCTTTCCGCAAAGGTAGGAAGCAACGAACGTTTTGAATGTACCAGGCGATTCAACGTTTTTCGGCATGACAGGGGAGAAAGACGCGGCGGTGGTGTTTTGATTCCCGTCGCCGATTACATTATCTCGTCTACTGTAGATGTCATAAGCAGCCTTGAACTTGTTTGGGTTGAACTTCGCATGCGTTTCAAAACGCTTCTCTTGGGTGTTCGTTATCGTCCACCATCGTTTAGTGCGACTTTTGTTGACAATTTACATGATTCAATTAATAAAATTATGGTACGTTTCCCAAATGCTTCAATAATGTTACTAGGCGACTTTAATTATCCAAATATTTTATGGTCGAACGAATCTCCTTATCTTTTTCCCTTTTCTACCGAGTGTATCAATTTCTTGAACATGTGTGCTAATTTCAATCTCTCGCAAGTTGTAACTCAACCAACCCGAGTTACGCCCACATCATCAAGTGTCTTGGATCTTGTATTGACCACCTCCCCAGACCTTGTCAGTCTCATAACTTACTTAACAGGTTTAAGCGATCATTCTTTGCTTCACTTCACATTGAACATTCCTGGTCCTAATCAAGATAACCACTATAAATATATTAGAGATTATAAGAAGGCGGACTTAGTTCTTATTAATGGTGAGCTATGTCTGTTTCTGGATGAGTTCCTACATGGGTTTGATGAGAGATCTATAAATATGAACTGGAATTTATTTAAAAATAAAGTGGCTTCACTCACAAATTCGTTCATACCATTGAGAACCATCAGATCGAACCGAAAATCACCGTGGTTTAACCAGTCACTGAAAAGGTTGTCAAACAAGACAAAACGCTTGTTTCGATCCGCGAAGTTATCCAATTCCCAGTCTCGTTAGGACACCTACCGATGTGCAGCTCATACATAATCCTAAACAATTCTGGAATGTTGTAAACAAGACTGACAAGCATGTTATCACACTTAGACGTGCGGATGGTACAGTAAGTAGTTCCTAGCGGTCAATGCGCTAGCATTCTCAACGCGGTGTTTGCTTCGGCGTTTTCTAGTAATGTAAATGCTACTTACCCTGCCTGTTACACTTACGCGTTGTTTCCAATAGACCCAGTTCTTATTGACACAGTTGGTATTGCGGGAATAATAGAAAAACTGAAGATGTCGTCATCCTCTGGTATCGATAATATCAACTCCAAATTTTTGCTCAACACTAAGATGTATAGCTCTATAATCCTGAGTAAACTGTTTCAGCCGTCTCTTGATATAGGTTGTATACCAGAGGATTGGAAGATCGGGAAGGTGATCCCTTTGCACAAATCAGGTGAAAAGCATTGTCCAAATAACTTTCGACCCATGTCACTTACCAGCATTCCCTGTAAAATCATGGAACATATCATTTACTCCCATCTTGCAAACTACTTAGAGTCCAATTCTTTTTTCAATTCATCTCAGCATGGGTTTCGTAAGTCATTTTCATGTGAAACTCAGCTTTTGTGTTTCACACATGATCTACATTCCATTCTTGATCGTGGATCTCTGGCGGACTGCATATTCCTCGATTTTTCAAAGGCATTCGATAAAGCATCTCACGAACTTCTCTTTCTCAAGCTGACTAAAATAAACTTAGACACCAACGTTCTTGTATGGTTGAGCTCCTTCCTCACTAACCGGTCCCAATTTGTGACGGCTAACAATATCAATTCTGGTTTATCTCCAGTTGGCTCAGGTGTACCCCAAGGCTCGGTTCTGGGGCCCTTACTTTTTCTCATTTATATTAACGACCTGCCCACTAATATATGTTCATCCGTCAGTCTCTTTGCCGATGACTGCGTCATTTATCGCGAAACTAACAGTGATTCTGACGTCTCACTTCTTCAGTCAGATATTCACAGTGTTTCTGAGTGGTGTGATTTGTAGAACATGAAACTAAACATTAATAAGTGTAAATCTATGCGTGTTTCCCGTCTTGATACTCCGTGTGCTTCTTATCGTCTAAATAATCTCTCTTTCGAAACCGTATCATCGTATAAATATCTGGGTGTGCATATATCTGCTAATCTGTCCTGGTCGTGTCACGTTGAATATATTGTAAATAACGCCAACCGCATGCTTGGATATCTCCGAAGAAATTTTTGTCTTGCTCCCAGCTCATTAAAAGTACTTTTATATAAAACATTAGTTCGTACTAAATTGGCATATGCAGCTTCGGTTTGGGATCCTGGTCAAGAATCACTTATCTCCGAATTAGAAGCGATTCAGAACCGCGCATCTCGTTTCATCCTTTCAAATTACCATCGTACATCCAGTGTGACCGCAATGAAGTCTAGCCTATCATTACCTCTTCTTTCACAACGTAGAAAAATGTTCCGTCTGTGCTTGTTTCTTAAGATATATCATAATAATCCGATTCTAAAAGAAAGGCTATTAACAACACCTCATTACGTTTCAGCACGCATCGATCACCGTCATAAAGTTGCCATTCCGTCTTGTCGTACTAAACATTTTTATGAGTCTTTTATTCCTAGTGCCTCAACAATGTGGAGTCACCTTCACGGAGTCATTGCCGAAATCCCCGATATCGAGTGTTTTAAAACTGCCGTTTCCAATCTTTTTTTTTTTTTTTTTTTGTAAAGAGCCATAAACTGTATTATATTTTCTTTTGTACGCTGTATGTTGTGTTGTGCCTTTTTAATACCCACTCCCCTCTGTAACGCCCCTGGGTCTGAGGGTAAATAAATAAATAAATAAATAAAAGTATTTTAATAATGTCAAACACGGCAAATGTTCTACAGTCAAGATTTACATCGAGTCATAATGAATTACACATAATCGGTTGTTTCTAACAAATATATCAAAAGCTCGTGAAAACAAATTCGCAGTTTTGTACTATGAAACAGAATAGAAGTCTAGAAAACAAACCTCTTGCCAGTGATTACATTCTTGACGCAGTTTTTGAGCGACGAAAATAACGCCTGTGAAAACCGGGTGTACTTTTAGCCTAATAATTGGTTAAGAAATAGGTCGAATATTAATTGATAATAAATTAATCGGTGGGATAATCAATATATTTCCTAACTCTCGTAAAAATAACAACATTATTAAAAGCAAAAGAGACCAAAGTCAGAACAGACATATTTCATTTCATTTCATTTCATTTATTTACTTCAAGGGCGTCTTTTGAAAACGCATTACATGAGGGGGGGGGGGTGGCAATAAATGGGAATACAATATAAAAAAGAACGTAAGAACACTAACACAATCACATATCATCTAACCACAAAAAAAAAAGATATATAGATATAATCAGACATTCCCTACTCATTGAACAAAAGCACGGCCATTTTTTCGAGACGCTGTAATATCTAAGTTCCTGTATAGTCCGCCTTACAACATGATTTGGCAAGTTATTCCATTCTGTAATACACAATATTAAGGGAGAAAACTTGAATGAGTTATTATGGGAACGGTATTGAACGAATTTACATGTGTTGTCGTTTCGAGAAGAAATATAATGAGCTTTTTGACAGTAGATATTTCTGTACTGTGAATTACTATGGTAAACTTGATGAAAGAAACACACGCGATTAATTTTGCTTCGTGTGGATAATGAAGCGAGACCAAGTCTTGATTTTAAGAACATGAATCGTTGTCCTACAACATCTATAGGGTGTAGTCACTGTCGGCCATATCTGTGCGCGCTAATGCTGAGCACGTGCTGATGGCGAGCTACCACAGTTCTTTTGCAACGTGCACCCCGCACCATCAAGATTGCCGGTCTTGGCAGCCTATTAATGCGAGCTCGTTCTGAGCATGCGCTCTAAACAGTGACCTCAAATATGGCGGCCAGTGAATACCCCCTATTTCAGCGTCGAAATAACTGAAGGGCGAAGGTGCTACACAAACCGAACACACATTTGAATGCAGTGTGAACGGGAGACCCTGCCGTCATGTTGAAATACAACATTTTGATACTTGAACAACCCTCAAAAAATTATCGAGAAAAAAAAAAAAGAAGCTTTTTGAGGCAATAAATTTAGAGCCGTTGATTTTGTACCTCTAGCAAGTTATGATTATCTTTTTTACGGTGTCTTTAAACAGTTGGCCGCCTCATAAAATGCACGTGTCAATGTCTCTCATTGTATCTTAGCGCGTATTTATTGTTGAACGCACACTAACAGCCCACGAAGTACAAAATTTAAAATAACCGGGATATTTTTATTTCTTATTAGCCTCTTCTTAGTTTTTAATTGTATTTGAAGAGAACGGTTCATTTATCCTCGCTTTTCGCGAAATAAACAATATCATAAGCATATTGAGGTATAATACATATCTTAGTAATCGCATTGTTATATAATAAAACACAACAATAAAATTAGATTGATATAACTTTATAATTATACATCGAAGTTAAATTGCACGCGAAACAAATATAACGTCGTTGTTGATGCATACTCTACTATAGTCCTGGACATCTTAAGAAATACCAGGTGTGGCGAGTTCCTAGCATAATAATATTGATCCACAGCCAATCAGATTGCGCCATTAGCCAATAATAATGGAGAGTAACGAAGCAAGAAACGGAGATATAATAAGTCACGCCGTACGTTTCTTAATGTGTAAGCAACTGAAGTGCGTGTTACCAAATATATTACATTCCCCAATATGTAGCGGGTAGTCGCACATATTTTTTAATTACTTCCGTTGTTATCTTCGAGTTATTAATTCTACGACAAATCGAGATAATCTACATTTGAAGAGTTAGCGTGACTGGAAAACGCAACGTCACCCACTTTTATTCGTGAATGACGGGGCCAAACCTTAGACAGCGTAATCGACTCTTCATAGTTTTAAGCTGCACGTTGCGTCATCGCGGACTGCGCTACTCTTTCACTGCTGCTTTTGGCAGCCTTATTATGCTTAGCATTCGGCAGAATCATCATTCACCTCTTCGTTTCTTTACCTCGAACATGCCGGAGATCGCTGCACGCGAACGAAACTTGTCTAGCACTCAGGAACAACGTGCGGACGAACACGGGGAGCATCGCTTTTAACGCTGACACGCCACGCTGACATCGCGGCCAGGGAATCGTGCATCTTACATGATGGTAACGCAATCTCCTGGCTGGACAGAACAGGTCACCTTTCGTCCTCAACGACAGTGAAGCCGATTGCCTCGTTATTTCCGAAAAAGGAATCCGCGTTGCCAGAGAGAGGCAACCTTGATTGGCCAACGGCACACCGAGGGACCCGTGAGGCTTCCTCGAACCGTCGGGAAGCCGACCAAACGAGAGAGCCTTTCGACGGCTATGGGAAAAGGTATCCCCGTTCGGGATGTAGCAACGGTCAGAGGAAAAATCGAAACGTTGTTTCGCTCTCGCATCACGTGTCTTGCTTTTCGCGTATGTTTTTTCCTTTCTTAATTATCGCGATGAATAATGCATCGTGGCACATGGTAAGTGATCGCTCCTACAAAAGAGAGGGAGCTGTAACGAAAAAACAAAAAAAAAAAAAAAAACAAATAAACGTTCAATGAGCGAACATCGCCTTTACCTAGCTGCCCAGCCCAAAATTCGTAGTGATACTTCACTTTTTTTCTTTTTGCCGCTTGCAGTGCTGGAGCCTGGAACTGACAAATGGTGATTTGGAGCAGCTATTGTAGCAGGGAACAACGGGTTTTGGAGAAGAGATTCCCACTTTTGGAGCAAACAATTTCGAGCTATTATGTAAATGTTTTATACAATCTCTTTAAAAGTTAATCTGTCGAAAACACTTCAGTTATTGGAGTGTTTTCATGCTATTTAAGGTATCATACCTTCAGAGGACCTGACCACTAATGATATTTATTTATTTATTGAACAATCAGTGATTTGATTTGTTTATTTGCATCAGGTACTAAGCGTATGATACTGGAGGCGTGTGAAAAAAGCTGCCCTAGTCCCCCGCATGGACATTTGTGTAAAACAATCAAAATAAATAAATAAATAAAAACTACAAACAGTTACATTTTTAGCTTTGAAAAAAAAAAAAACTTAGAACTGTAATTAGCAAAAACAACAACATATACCGTTCAATTTTCAGCATGAACAAAGAAAATACAGACAGACAGGTTGGCATCACAACCGAACGAATCAAAGGAGATAGAAGAACGCTGGAAATAGATTGGAGATATACATAGTGACGCTCACGGGTTACTAATCTCCTTAATCTTACACAATCTTTTTTTTTACATCAAAAGGTGTTTGTGAGCTGAAATATCTGTGTTTTGAATGTCGCATCTTGCAGTTAGACATTCTCGGTATTTAATTTATTTATTAACCTGGGTAGTTCATATTGTAGCAAATCTTGACTGTATATTGTTCTACAATACTTCACTTTCCAAGGTTCACAATGACGCATTGTATGAGCTGCAATATTACTTTTTATGTTGGCTAGTTTTTTTCTCAAATGTTGACTTAGTTTTACGGTCTTGTTTGAGTAATTTACAAAGCCGGGAGTCGTACATTTTTATAATTGGAAATATGTTACATTTTATCAACAATTCAGTTGTGTGAAAGCGAAATGGTAGTACGTTTTCTACAACCTGTAGGAACGTTTTTTGCAAAACCTGTAGATTTCCTTGTCTTGTGGATGCCTTAACTAAGTGACAGTAATTAAGACTGGACGAAAACGTGCGGTGATAGATTATCACCATAATCTATTGTGTCAGTCTGCATCTATGGCGATAAACAAGCCCGGCAATTTGTGACAACTTCCCGGACAAGGAATTAAAATGTGCGTCCCGATTCCCACGACAAATATTCATGAAAAGCGACACCCAGTGCTTAACACTAGACACAAGACCTTTGGGAATTCGAGAGCGGAGCTTCTTCCGTGGTACTCCTGCTGCCCTAGATTAGCTCATCGATATTCGAAAATTTTTTAAAACCAATATACGGCAAGTGTTTTTTGCGGGGAATCCCAAGGGCCGAAAGCTGGTCGGCGTCCCTTGGGCGGGTGCGTCTGTCAGAGACATAGGTGGGTTTGACTATTTAACGTGTAGTCGAACAAATAAACATCCAGCCGGGTTTAAAACTCCGTCAGCCGTATTCACCAGACGTATAGCGCCTGTTTAAGCACCAACTACGTCATTGATTAAAATGATCACGTGACAGGTGGTAATCGTAGCTGAGTAAGCACTCAGTATTCCCCGAGAATGTTTAGGGCTTAGTTGCCCCGCGCGACTTCGAAGGCGACTGAAAAATCTTAGTCGGGGGGGGGGGGGGGGGGGGGGGGGGGGGGGGGGGGGGGGGGGGGGGGGTACGGCTAGTTTAACCGGTATGTAGTGGGTGACTAGCAGCTTGGCGCCATGGCCAACTCCTATCACCACTGACCGCCAGCGCTAATGCAGCGCTTACTGTCTTGGAACCCTGAGGGACACATTCAGATAGAATCGGAGCAGATAGAATGGACATGTTCAGAGTTCAGAGATAGAGCTAAAGCGATCTCAGCAAGGCGCTGGACGACGAGAGAGCCCACATTTACGGGTGCTTCTACAGTAGTGAGCAAAACGATATGATATTTCGTTTCTTTTACAGAAGTATTGCTCGACGTCTAGTGAATAGCCAATAATATTTTGTTTTGATATGGTACACCATAATGCAGCCTTTTTAGCCACCAGGGGTCGGTTGTTGCGACACCGGTAGGTTTTATTTATTTTTCAAATTGCGCCTGCTTCTTCGTCACCTTGTGGCCGTTCACAGTCACCTTCGTTTTCCTTTTGTAAGAAAAGAATATTGAATTCCTATGGTTTTTATAATGTTTTTTTTTTTTAATATACAGTAAGCATATTTAGCAGGCAATGGGAAGAGTACGCGGTGCAAAGAGTTTAGCGGAGAATGTTCAGAAGGCTATTATCCGTGGATACCAGTCTGGGATGAAGCAGCGCCAGCTTTCAGAGCAATTCGGAGTAGCGCAATCAACAGTTTCTGAAGTTCTGAAGAGAAACAGGCTCAGAGGAGGTGTTTTTACTTGATTAACGTAGAAGTTTGGGCTAGTTGGTAAGTAGACATGATAAAAACAAAACAGCGCAAAAACAAGGACGAAGTAGAAGAAACGACAGGACACCGCGCTGTGTCCTGTGGTTTCTTCTACTTCTTCCTTGTCTTTGCGCTGTTTTGTTTTTATCGTGTTTTTACTCGGCACTCTTCAGGACGACCCAGGTCGACGTCCCACGTGGTCGATAGGAACATTGTTCGGGCGAGCCGCACGAACCGTCGACTGTCGGCCGTCAACATTTCCAAGGATTTGTCCCAGGGATCAGGCTCCGTGGTGGCTTCATGGACCGTGAGACGTCGTCTACGAGCTGATGGACTAAATGCCCGTAGACCAGCTGATCAACAATTCTTGCTACAGCTGGTTTGATTGACAGCCAGCGCTTAGAACACGCCAGCACAATCTTGAGTGGATCGTCTCCATTTTTAAGGGAATTGTACAGCCTCTTTCTTGTAGGCAAGCTGTCGTGAAGTTGACCTTGAAAGCCAGTTGAACGTCTCGCTGACGAGGAACTCAAGACTGCGGGGAAAACAGTCTGCCACCGCAGCGGAAATGGCCAGTTGTAATGAGTGGCAGACACACCGAACGAAGAATAGATTCGGTACCTGCATGTTCCTTCCTACACGCTATTATTCACTCCAGTCATTATGCTTGCATTATCAGTTCCGATACGAACGATTTTTGCCAAGGTAAGGTTGAACTCCTTTACTGTAGTCTTGATTCCTTCCACAATGCCGTTGACCGTGCAGTCTCTTGGAGTACGTCTATCAGAAAATTACTTCTTGATCAATGTTCTGCAATATTCTGCCACATAGAGTGTCCCCGTACCTTCCGCCTTGTTTGATGAGGGCATTGCTTCCCTGGAAAAGGCGATGTATGCATGTTTTGTCGTCGCCGCAGCCAAAACTTCAATGACGGCTTTGTGTTTTGCTCGTAGCAGATGCCTTCCGAGATCGCACTACTTGGGCTGACGCTCGACTTTGCAATACTGTTACTCTGCTATTTGGTTCCGCTTTTCTTCGTCTTGTACACAAGCCAGCTGCTCAAAATTAGGTCCTTCAGCCATTCATCTCGGAATTTCTGATTGTACTTCACTTTCGCCATAGCGTCGCGAACCATCGCCGGAACGCGAGGGAAAAAACGAAACTGAGCAAAGTAAAGCTGATGAAGCCAGTGAAACCATAAAATGCCTGATACCCACCAAAAAGTTTAAAAAAAAGTAAAAGAGAAGTGAAAAACATGTGGGGCCATCTAGTGTTTTGCATTAAAAGAACAAATTTCTAAGTTTTGCACCTAGGAATGCAAATATATACAAGGCACTAAGATGTCACTAAAAACCAAGCCATGCCACTAAAATAGTCGCTAACCACAAAATAATACAATCATCCGCTAAACAGGTAAGAAAGTCGCTACATTTAGCGACAAAGTCGCTAAAATGGCAACACTGCACTTCCGCTTGTCACTCTCGCGACTAGATAGTCACCCGCGAGCTTCGCGCCCGTGAATACCGCAGGGTCTATACTCTTTTTCACCTTGTGTTGTACCGCAGGAAAGGCTACAAGCGCGAGCTCCTTGCTCTATGGCACACCTCGGCGGCACAAGCTCTCGTGCACCAAGGGCAGCTGCCCACGCTATGAGCTCGCGCTTCTAGCCTTCGCTGCGGTACAACCTAAGGTGAAACGGAGTATAGTCGCTGCAAGTCGCTTTTATAGTCGCGGATTATTCGCTTAGCTCTCGACTAGTTAGACGTGTGCTAACTTTAAAACAACGCTAGTCAGTCACGACGGGTGAATATGGTTGCGTGTGCATTTGTCTCTTATACACGTTCCTCAGCCTCAGGTTTTTACAGGGGGTATAGGGAGTATTCACTGGCGTCCATAGCTGTGTGCGCGAATTTTGAGCGCGTGCTGATGGCGAGCTTCCACAGTTCTTTTGCAACGTGCATTCCGCGCCATCAAGAGTGCCGGTCTTAGCAGCCTATTGATGTGAGCTCGTTCTGAGCATGCGCTTTAAACAGCACCCACAAATATGGCGTCCAGGGAATACTTGACCCCATATTTAAGGTCGATCAATGTTTACAACGCATGTTCAGAACGAGCTCACAATAATAGCCTGCTTAGACCGGCGATCTTTATGGCGCGGAATGCAGGTTGCAAAAGAACTGCGGAAGATCGTCGTCAGCACGCGCTCAGCAGTCGAGCACGCAGATATATCCGACAGTGAATACTCCCTATACTTATCAATGGTCACCACGGCCCGTTTGCTCGAAGCGCTAATCGCGGCTAAAGTTAGCCGCAATACCTACACTTTGTCTCACCTTTGCATGGACTATTGTAAGCCGCGCATGCCAAAAGCGCGAGCTATTTTCTCTGAATAAAGCCTCGGTGGCTGCACGAGCGTTCGTCGTGCAGTGAGTGCTCCACTCAAGGCAGTCAAGGCTACCCGCTCGCGCTAGCACAACCTTGGCAGTTATGGTCCATACCAAGGTGAGACGAAGTAAAGGAGTGGGATTTTGAAATCACGTGACTGGCTCGATAGGGATGCGGGGAAACATGGCGGTGCTCCGGTGAGTGAGCGCCGCTCTTTTTAAAACTACTATGTCGTTGTAGCTGCAATATCGGGCGCGTTTCCCAAGCACCGAGGTGCATGCCACGAGTGTAGTTACACGCGTTGCACGTGATGGCGTCTGCAGTAGTAATTGTTCTAAAGAAAAAAGTCTAAAACAAATTTTGCCTTGCACGCGCGTTTGTCAAAGCCTTATTATGATTACTTACTTCGAATCTTTTATAAGAGGAAGGCCAGCGCGCTCGGACCGTAGATTTACACTTCCAGCGTTCTCATCGATGCTTGGGTAATTTAGAAAAAGGTCTATTGGTACGCTGTCTGCTTTTGTGTGCTACCAATACCCGGCCGATTGAGTCAAGGCAATCCGCTTTCCAAAGACATTGCCATGGCGGAAATTATCGCGTTCATTTTGGCTTAGTACTGGCCAGAATCGAAAGACTATCTAAACAATGCGGCAAGGTAATTGCTCGTGCTTTGCGATTTAAGTGAGGTAAGGCAAAGCGAAAGCCTCCTGCACCATTCGTTGCTGACTAACGCGCCCGATATTGCAGCTACAACGACATATTAGTTCCAAAGCGAGCGGCGCTCACTCACCTGGGCACCGCCATGTTTCCCCGCATCCCTACCGAGCCAGTCACGTGATGTCAAAATCCCTCTCTTAGGTACTGCGGCTAACTTTAGCCGCGGTTAGCGCTTTGAACAAATGGGCCCAGGAAGTTTTTTTTTTTTTTTAAGTTATCCGTTTGATGTCAAGTTTATGGTCAAAAGGCCATATATCTTTCATATATAGTCAGTGCCGGGAAGGACCTCTGTAGAAGAAGCAACGCCGATGCTCACAAAAGGCAGGTTGTGCTAAAAGCAAAATGGCGACGATCGCCGAAACAATTGTCCACTCACGTTTCTCGGTGTCGTCTCCGCGAAGGCGCATCACGACTACGATAACGATGGCCACCAACACTAGTGCTCCCACGATGCCGATCAAGACACCAAGCACAGGACTCACGGTTGTGATGTCTGTGTTAGCTGCAAAAAAGGAAACGAGAAAGAAGAGTCACGCATGCTCAAGCAGGTGATAGATTTAAGATTATACGTTCATTCACTATGCGCTTCTTCGGAGTAGAATGATGGGGAAACATTCACTGTTCAAATCACACAAGATTATGAATATACACCAAATCTATAACTATCGTTTAACGATGGCGTATAAATATGCGGCATTAGGACGCTCAAATATAATTCTTCAACTGTCTGGTTTAAAGGAAAAAAAGAGATTATTATTCATCAAGAAATCACGAGCCCTGGCAAATTGCGAAATGCAGGACCAACTATGAAAAACAAAAAATTAGTTATGCTTTACCGTCTATGCTGAACGAATTTTTTGTTAAAAACATAGACATTGTGAAATTGTCAAACAGCCAAATAATCAATTTGTTCATTTGATTTTCGCTTTTTTGACCACTGCATTATACGTACTCCGTCGTAGCTGCTGAAGGGGGGGCCCGGAGCCTCGTCAAGCTGCATTTCTGCAGCTTTTTCTCCGGCCTCCCATTCACCACTTGTATTTGTGGTGAAAAATAAAGTTCGTATCGTATCGTATCGTATCGTATCGTATGGGTCAGAGCAATATCCTGGGAAACGGATATGATAAAAAACAATTAAAGATCTGTCATTTTTGAATATTAATGCGAAAAAACGACGAATCGTTGTATCAAAGGAAATATTAATCGTAAAAAATATATATTTGAAAAGTGAAATGACCTTTTACGCCGCCTTGAAGGGGCGATGCAACGATTTTTGTACTTTGCGCAAATACCACTTAGAAGGAATCCCTAACGTTAATGACCTGTGAAACACCCGTTCGTTTTTCACCACACGCAATTAAAGTCGCAGAAAAAATAAAAGAAAAAGGAGCAGCGTTCACCCCCTCAATGCGCAGTCAGAACAAGTGATCACGCGATTTGGAGCCAATTATTTGCCGCCAATGTTGATCATAGCCACGCGCTGGGGTTGGCAAAGCACACGACATTCGCTGAGTTCCAGACATTGTTATGGTTCGGCTATTGTCGTCATTGCAGCGATTGGACACGGGCGGCTACCCGAATGCTTCTCGAGTTATCGATTATCACGAGCCCAAATTGAGTGCCCACGCAATGCTCGGGTCCAATCTATGAGCCGCATTCAAATATCGTCACTAGGGTACTGTGCCGACACTGAGACCCCCAACCTACGTCATGAAGTTGTGCAAAGGAGAGACTGAAAGAATATTATCGCTTTTATCCTAGAAATTACACCCCAACAAAGGAGTTTCTTGGCCAGTGGCGTTGCGCGCGAGTGTCCTTGAGTCTCACCAGTGCCAACAAGCTCGTGTAAAGTTAAAAATATTCCAACTGAATATCGTTGCACCGCCCTTTTAATAATTATAAATTGGATTAAAATACATTTACAATTAAAAGTGGATGTGGCGATGCAGTAATGTATGAAATACGTTTTTTTTTCTTTCTTTCAACGTGGTTTAAAAACGAAAGTCTTTAGAAAAGCCGTTTCTCTTAGAACTCCTTTTAAATTATAAATACTTTCTGCACTTCAAGTAAAAAAAATATTATACCATAGAGATTTTTTTTTTTTTAGTAAAGCAAGGAGCATACATATGTTACCAAAACATACGCAAAAAAAAGGATTTTGTTTTCTCACGCATACATGTTATATCTCAGCCTTTGTAAGTGTACATTGGTTTTTTGCATAAGTATTTCTTTCTTGCCAATGACAACATGGCCGGTATCAGCCATTCAGAAAGCTCTATTGGCTCGCTTTTTCTGGTTCACCGTTCACTATGGAATACGGTACTCTTGAAACATCAGTGAATCTAGTATCTGTCGGTAGTTGCTCGGTCGTTTTAGCTTAAATCTTCTGAATGAAATTGAGTCAATCTTGTTGTTTTTTTTAATCTTGGGCACGTGTCCGAGGCAGCCGACGCACACAAGGCGGTCCGATGCTCTGTGTCCAATGAAAAATCAGTCGACATGGGTGAGCATGAATGGCTGCCGACGTATCAGGTGTGTTATCTGCCCAAACGCGCAGGCGGTATTTGTTGCTGCAGTTATAAATATATTTGACAGCTTACTGTCAAGTTTTCATTTCCTTCAGAATATTTGGTTTCGCATAAGTTTCGTACTGTTTCTAGCGCTTCATTAAGCGAGCAGTTATGTCTATCGACATTTAATTTATTAAAGGTGCGGTCTCCTAACAAGAAGTTCTGAAAAGTCGAAAACCCTCCGGGTAAGTAACTTTGTACTTTGTAAGAAGTAACTTTGTACCTTGAAACTTTCATGTACATAAATAAACAATACTGTTGCGTTGTCGGGGGTAACGATGTGAGTTCACGACAGGAGCGGACTTCAGCGAGGGGCGACTGCCCCCCCCCCCTCTTTTCCCAACTTCCAGAACTCTCAAAGGCTAGTTTTTTATGAAAAGAAAAACGACATACACCAACTCGTTTTTTAGGAAGATATTTTTAGTTTTTGGTGAATTGACAATTCTTAGGTCAACAAAACACAGCGTGCCCCCCCCCCCCCCCCCTCACCAATAAAAAAATAAATAATTTATACTGTATTTCTCACTGGTAAACTAAACTTAGCATCGCCGAATGCTTATTCTCTGTCCAAATGTACCTTTAGCGGTCCGAACCAGAGGCCACTGTTTCACCGTTATCCTAGTCAAAAATTATAAGCGATTTCCTCAATTTTGAATGGAAAAACGGGGCTCAACTTTTGCCCGTTTTCAGTAAGTGGTTCCAAAGAGCTCCGTTGGCCGTCATTTTTCCATTCAAAATTTTAGGAAATCACTCATAACTTTTGAATAAGATAACAGTTAGAGCTGAAAATTTGACATCCGGTTCGCACCGCTAGCGCTAACATTTGGGCGGAGAATGAGCGTTCGGCGATGCGTAGTTTAGCTTGGGGCGGGTCGGGAATTCAATAACTACGACGTGATGCGCAGGCCTTCTAAAAGTGCCTGAGCCACATATCCGCTCCTGGTTCACGAGCAAGTAATGAGTTTGTTTCACCGAATATTCTCGCAAATAGGCGGAGTAAATGGTAGGCGCCACGTTCACCTGTCCTCCGCTCGGGCGAGGGCAGCGTGTTGGTGGAGATGGAGACGCTGTTGCTGCGTCCCTTGGAGTTGGAGCCGTACAGCACCAGGATGAAGGCCGTGCCCGGGGGCAGGTCCCGGACGGTGAAGGCGGCGCCGTCGGTCGAGCTCACGTTCCGCTGCAGCAGCTCCAGCGCCGAGTTGTACACCTCCAGGTGGAAGGTCTGCCGCAGGCCACCGTGATCCCCGGGCTCGCAGTCCACCGACAGCGACGTCACCGTCTGGTTGCTCACGTGGCAGTTCTTCACCGCCTCCGGGGGCCCTGTCCACGGGACCACTTGACCCAATCAGTTATCCCACCTCCAACCGCGAGTTCTCGGGACGGTAGAGGGCCTAAATTTTAAAGCGCTATAGCTTTACATGGGAACCGCGCAAGGACCTTGCTCGCTTGAGTTGGTCGCAAATAAATTCATTTTCGACTACGGTATATGAACAGCTGATCAGAGCAGAAACAGCACCAGACACTGGAAAGTAGATTGCAATGGTCACCCTGCATTAGGCTATCTCTAACAGGCAGGGTGCACTAATACTTTTCGGCTAAAATATAAAAAACAAATGCACGTACGAAACGAAGAAATGACTTCTTTAGGATTACGTTATCGGCCACGGCGGGAGGTAAAGCGGAAGTGTGAAGGGAAAGTAAAGGTAACCATTAACATAATACGAAGTATTTACTTTTTCAAATGTTATACTTAGATGGCATATCTCGAATAAAGATGTCCTGCCCGTCGTCTAAATGCTCTCTTCAGTCGGGGAAGTTAGGCTCTCCAGAGCTGGCCATACCGAAACTAAGGAGGAAATAAGGGGAAAAGCATCATTCCCGAAGGCACGTCAACATGAAAAGCGTCTTTGCTGCGAGCACCCGATCCAAGGGCATCACCCTTGGATCATTCTGCAGCGGGCCGCCCGCTGCAGAATGGGCTTGCGGTTACACGTGAGCCGCTTTTGAAGCGACCAGTGACGTGTTTTGGGGACGAAACTGGCGTCACCGTTGTGCACCTTAGTTTAGGTATCTCGGGTCCCTGACGGACTAAACTTGCCACAAAAGGGCTCAAAACGGAATTTATGTTTTTGAAATTTGAAAACTGCAATGTATGATTTCGACGATTTCTACTTTAAATGTGCCAAAAAAAAGTAAACAGCAACATCATTAAGTGAATTTGAAATACTTTGTTGATTACAACGTCACACTGGTAAATTGATGTCGCCAAGGTCGATAAGGTTCTCCCGAAGAAAATATTTATTTATTTTAAGTGCATAAATATTTGAATCTGAAGATTATTTCAGACAAAACCGAAGGGCCAGCTGGTCAAATACAGCAGAAACTAAACCCTGAAACGATGTTAGACCAAAAATAAACGAACACAACACCATCTCCGAGGATGAGAATTCAACGGTTTGTTACTGTGCATCTTTAAAAGAGAGAAAAATAAGTTAATGAAAAGACAGTGAGTGTGCGGGCGAGCTGGTGATAGTTGATTATGATGTTTAAAACCTCAGACTGTGGTGAAGGGGAAAAAAAAACAACCTTTTCTCCGACTTTAAAGTTTCCTATTTTCTCCTCATTACAATCTCGGGTTTTAAACATCATAAAAAAATAAGATTCTCTTTGCAAATTCAGTACTCCTGAGAATCAAACTTTTCAAAGGCAAGTATGCACTGTGCACAGTGCTTAGTGTCTACTGATATTCCTTATCTGCCGTACAGCGCCGAAACATATCTAACTTCAGTTCCCCCGGTCGTTTTCGAGCACTAACCTGAATTTCCGGCGAGGAAGTCACCTTAAATCTGCTGGGTCCAAGTGACCCAATTCGATCGGAGGTAGGAGATTCCTCTTTCGGAAGTGGATCGGATGCGGAGTTCAACTTGCACGTCAGCGCTTTCGAGTAATCAGGCGAGTATATTTACTTCCGCCGGAAAGCGGGCGCAGCAAGTACAGCGGCACCGTCACGTACGGCACCACGAACCTATTTTCGGTCGACTCCGATGATTTCGGCAGAGCCCTTTGGTGAGATCCGCATGACTCCACGGAAGCAAGGGGGGCCACTATTACTCCAGTGGCGGAAAAAAGAAATCACTGGGTCGTGATTGCCAAGGCGAAAGCTGGCACTGTGGTTTCACCTTACGATGGCCCTCAGCAAACGCCACGGGACATCGGAGCCAAACCTCGTGAGAGTCACGTGACATTGGGGAGAGGCCAAGCGACGCGTGGGGAGCGTAGTCGCATGACACGTTTGCTGCACTGAATTGGCTGGGATGGGCCGTCGTAGCGCCCGCTGCTGACCGTCATAAGGTGAAACGGAGCGTAGGAAAAACGCCCCTATAGCTTCGTAACAACGATATAGTTTGTTGCAACGTAAGACCCGTATTAAAGCTTGACTTTTAGCGCATCCAAAATGGATTTAAAATATTGAATAGTTTATCTTGACGTCTTAGGCCTTGCAAATAGTTTTCAAGCACTAGGGGAACACTCGGTCACCTTTAATGTACGGATCCTAATGCGGAGTAGGTCTCCACCTTTTTTTTTCAGGACGACGCCATAGATATGTACGCGCGGACATTATCCTGAAGGCAAAGTTTTATCGAATAGCCCTTTACAGCAACGCATATACTCCCGAAATTTCGCAAACCTTTCTGCGAGAGAGGGCACTATCGAATCAACAGAAAGTTTATAGACGCCTGAAAACGACATCGAGGCTAAGCAATGCTGCTCATGGCGCTGTTCAATATACGTTGCGAGAGAAATCTCCCCAAGTTAAGCCGGACGCGATACAACAGCAAATAAGTTTTATTAAATCGTGACCGAGAAACTCGCACAACATTGCTGCTACGCACAAACAGTCGGATCCAATTTGCGAAAGAATCGGACGAAGAGGCTCCGAAGCGCTGGAAGAAACCAGGCACAACGTGGCGAGAGCAGCCCCCCTCCCATCTCCCACAATGCTTTCCTATTCTTCCTGAAAAGCAACAACAGCAACTGGGAGAAGAAGGGGTGGAAGCATGGACACCGGCATTTTCCCCTAGCAAACGAACACACGCAGGAGCACACACGCGCACGCACACACACATACACGCTCACGCAAACACCGTGCACACACACAAAAAAAGAAAAAGAAAACGAAAGGTACGGTGCCCGGGCATCGAGCCAGCGAGCGAGCGAGCCATCCGAACACGGTGAGAACCGACCCCTCGGCCCGCTATGCCGTGCAGTATTAAAGTCGCCGGTTTCGCTTCCCCTGATAACATTGGCCGCAATCCACTTGCGGTGGCCACCACCGGCTCGGGCAAAAACAGCGGCAATCTGGGAAAGACGCTTTTCCCTGGCCAGGGCTGCAGCAACGGCCGAGCCCGCAACCTGGGCGTCCTCGTCGCCAGAAAAAGAACAAAAAGAGAAAAACATTCTAGAAAACAGAGAAGGAAAAGAAAAGCGAAAGAAACGAGCGCACGCGGCGGGAAGCGAAAACGAAAGGAAACAGGGAAGGAGATTACCGCAATCTCTGAGATGGTTTCGCACCGCTGTCGTATATAGCGCGCGCGCCAGCGTTTCTACATCTGCCCCCTCGATCGAAGAGGAGTGGTCGCGGTTCTACGGGCAGTTAGAGAAGGGTATGACTCAGTAATGTATATACACGGGGAGCGCATGACGCAGCCACGTAGCTTTTCCGTGCCATCCTCCCATGTCGCTCGCCTCTTTCTCCTTCTCCTCGCCAACTCCCCTTTCAAATATGAACCACACGTGTCCACTGAATGGTGCATGGTTGTGACTACCAACTGAGTGGCACCAGATTCTACCGGTCTTCCTTAATTTCATGATCGCGGCAGCTGACAGCGCCTGCTGCCTTTTATTTGGTCGCGTAACATTAAATGCAAGAAATTACGTTTTTTAGACTCCGGTGCCATCGTGCAAGTGGATACCAGCTTGCTAACGGCGCGCATAACTCCGTTCCACTGGAAAAATGGGTTTTGCATCGATATAAATTTTAGTACTTACGAATTTTGACAGCGATTATTTGCTACACGCTACTGTGAAATATTTTGTGGAGCGTTCTCACAAGCTCACAATACATTTGAAGGTGTTCTTGGGTGCATCTCAGCCAACATTGAACCGTGCAGTTGAGTTTGACTAGGGTGTTTTATTAATATGTAGCGTGACCAACGTTGGACGAACTCCATTTGACTTAGCAGGGACACAGATGTATACCTGGCACGATTGTCGAAGCCATCAGATTTGAAGCGAACGAAACTCCACTTCAATGAAGTTCACTCACTGTTGCAACGAACGGCCCAAATCCATCGTTTGAGCAGCTCCGTGGTCCTCGGATATCTAATGGTGAATTCCGCTCGCAGATCTCGAGCGCTCCAAAAGCGCCCCATTTTGAGCGCGCATATTCCGCTCGCAGATCTGGCTCGACTTGGTCATCCTCCGCTCGTAGATCTCTGGCAGCGCTCGCTCCGTGGAGCGCCTCCAACTCCGCCGAACTTGATCTGCGGGATTTCAGAGATCTACACGGAAGTTGACAGGGTTGACAGAGCGCGATACTCATTTCCCTTCCCTCGGCGGTGGCGCATGCACGACGAGGTCGGTGTGGGTGCGCCGACCGGCGAGTGCGACCGGCCGCGCCGTCCACGGAGTCAAATCGGTCGAGCTGGGTCTGCTCGGATGCGTCGGTTGTTTACGCGGGATTGTGACGGCTGGAACGCTTCTACCTCGCGTAGAAAAGGGATGGAAAGCCGGGACGGGAGCGTGACGAATCGAAAGCGCTGACATCTGTGATCGTGAGAGGAAAAACGAGAAAAAGAACGGCGGAAAATCGGAAGGAGGGAGACGCAAGGTTAGGCCTGTTCATTTTGCCGCCACATGATTGTTTACTTTTTTAACACTGCGTGCCGCCGGCGTTTTCTCGTGCAATAAGGCAAGAAAAGATTAGGCAACGACCGTGCCAGTGATGGTTTGTTACCTCTGTGTTTCGTACCAGCAATTTGAACTCCACCGATGGCAATCGCTGTGCGTGCCCCGCTGCTTCGAGGCGGCCGAAAGGTATGTGACGGTGCCGAATGCGGACGTCTACCTCATTATTTGAGACATGGGCTCCGTGGTACGTATAATTTCTCCCGTCCTGTGTCGTGTGTTATTTCTGCAGCTAAGCAGTGACAGTTGTCACTGGTCGTCGGAAAGATCAGTCGGCTGAGTCATTCGTGGGCTCGTCAAGTTCGAGCAGCGGTCATTTTGGACGGCCGAGGGGGAAACGGGGGGGGGGGGGGGGGGGGGGGAGGGGTCGCTTCAAAAAGGCGAGTTCATCGTCCGCTCGTTGATTCGGAGCTTGTCCCACGGAGCGAAATTTTGCCTTCCTCGCGGATTTTGTAGCGTGAGCTATGTATACACTGGCCGAGGTTGAGCAGTTTCGCGTGGCTCTCATAATGAGCAGTGCTCCGTGCTGCGCAAGCGCGAGGAGCAGTGACGTCACACGGCGCACAGCTGGCGGGGCGGAGCCGCCGTCGCCGCGGGCTCCGCCACCACCGCGCGCGCCTCGCCGGTCTGCGCAAGCGCGAGAAGCAGTGACGTTACACGGCGCACAGCTGGCGTGCCGGAGCCGCCACCACCGCGGGCTCCGCGCCACAGCGCGCGCCTCATTGGTCTTCGCATTCGAGACGTCAGAGCCGCGGCAGACGCACTGGCGCCGCCGCGTGCCCAGCTGTGTGCCTCCATTGCGCAGTAGCCAAGTCTGACGCTGCACCGGAGCTGCTTGATAGCGCCTCTCATTTTGTGCGCATAAGCTCACGCTATGTATATCCAGGCATAGCCGAGCTAAGCCACCGCAATTTTTGGAAAGCGCTCCGGATCTACGAGTGGAATTCACCATAAAAGAAACAACTGTTCACGTTACTGCGAAGTGCAGGACGTAATCCAACAGGGGCTTGAAGGTGAACGAAGCTTGCCGCGGAAGGTTTCTGCAGCCCTTCACTCTGCAAAGCCTAATCATGGTCTCGGTTACGCCACCCATTTTCGTTTACTCACACTGCTCAGCGGCTATGCTCGTCCTCTCGTCGTAGTCCATCGTCCACCCATCTCGCGCGTCCCGGCGGTCCTTCAGGTTGCTCTTGTTAAAGCTACCGGACGGAGCGAGCGTAGCAATCCGGCGCGCACAGCTGGCACATCGAGCACCGCGTCCGTTCCTCGAGTTTTGTCTGGTATAACCTCCCGGATGCAGGACGGACCGTGACGGGCTGATCGCGGTCCCTCGACTGGTCCTCGGGGCCTCGCACCTCACCGCCTGGGCCCAGCCCTCCACGTCAGTCTAGACTTCGCTTTGCTCACGTAAACCCTACTGGGCGGAAACGAGTGCAACTAGCTACATTCTATACAGCCAACTACCCAACTGCATGTGAGAGGGTCACGTGCACCACACGTGGGTTAATGTATCGTTTAAACTTCATTATGGCTGAGCATCGAAAAAGTTACGCGATGCCCTCCCCGTGTGTATATATGCGTTCTGTTGAGCTGACGTGGCAGCTTGTGCTGTAAGTAATTAACGTTGATTAAATATACGTATTTAGGCAGGCTTAAAGAGGCTTATGCGGTGAACGGAGGTTGCGATGGTGTACGCTTCTTGCGATTCTTGTCCGATTCATGTGGAAGCAACAGAAAACTTTGAAAAAAAAACCTTTTTAACGAATTGCCTGTACAGCTACATAACAAGTAAATGATCAATGCCTGTGTTGTTTATTTATTAAAGAAGGGAGTCTTTTACGGCCACAATGTACGAAGTAAAAGCGATATCTGAAGCACGTTCGCGCACCTTGGGATATTTACGTCGCCGCGCACGCGCGGCACTGGCAGCCTCTCGTCGGTGGTCAGTGTGGGCGCGACGCAGCGTGGAAGCCAGCCGTTTCCTCCGCGCTCCCTCCTGGGACGGAGTACGACCTTAGCGCCGTGACGCCATTATGAAGAGTCTGGGGCAGTGACGGCGCAAGCGAACGCGCAGGCTTTCCCGGTATGATTGAGCGGTGACGTTCAGCGATAAGCGGGGAGGATGCACGGAGAGGTCCGGGTCCTCCTCCCTTCTCTCTTCGCGTGGCGCGTACAAGGGGGACACCCGACTTCTGGAGCTAGTGACAAATGCGCCCCGTGCACATACAATATTGGCACTCATCCCCGCCCCCCCGCCCCCCCCCCCTTTTTTTTTTCAACTACAATGCTTACACATACACCCGACTTCTGTCTCCTCGGGCCATGAGGGGGAAGAAAAAGGTTTCCATCTCCGCTGCGACAACAGACAGCAGACGACGACACCGAAATATGCCTGTAAAGTGTCACCCGGAAATCTATCGTTTTTAATAAACACAAATCAGATGCAGTTATCAAAAAGTCGCCATAGGTCATTTCGAAACTACAGCAGATCACTATTACTTCTATAGCGCAGGGGAAACCCATCAGTTGATGCAGCTTGAAAACAGCTAGACACCGATTAAAAAAAAAAACCAAGTATTTTTGACTGCACTGCAGACATGCTATCGCGAAAGATAGTGTTCACAATGTGGATATCAGATAGTCTTCAACATCTGCTTCGGGTTTTAATTTGGAAAAAGGTCCTTGTGAATTGGCTTTGCCTGGCCAACTACGAAAAGCCTTTGTCTTGATTCTGCTCCAATGAACTTTATGGAACCTTGAGAACGAATGTGCCACAGATATACGCCGATTATTACCTTTAAGTTTGAACGCGCTGCGTCGCAAGTGCACCGAGTAGCACAAAGAAGCGTGGGCGGAGAAGCTTGCGTCCGCGCTGCTACGAGGAGGCGGCTGCGGCGGCCCAGTCTCGCGTCAGCGGCTCACCTGCGGGGATGATGTGGAAGGCGCACGGTTCCCTCTGGACGCCAATGCTGTTCTGGGCCCAGCAGTAGAGCAGGCCGTAGCTGTGCTTCCAGCGGGGTCGGTACGTGGCCACGCTCGCCGTGCCGTTCACCACGAACGTCTTGACGTCGAAGGTCTCGACCGAGTTGTTCAGGGCCCACTTGAAACTCAGCTCCCCGGGGTCCGCTTCCACCTCGCAAGATATCTCGGCTTCTTCATCGCGGGCCACGCCATACACCAGGTTCTGGCGCTTCTTGCACACCGGGGTGTCTGGGTCCGCATAGGAGAGAGGTGAACTGCAGTTAGTCCGGTCACTTCCCGGCTTTATTTCGAGGCGTGAAGCGGGACGGCTACAGACGCGTCCGCATAAGGGCAGCCAAGGACGGGCTACATCCGTGGCTCGGGATGTCTAGATCCTGGACCGAACCTTTTAAAGGGATACTACAAAGAAATTTCGGCGCTCATTTTTTGGTCTATATCTGTTCAAAAGAGCAGTATCACATGGAACATACCAATATCTTGTTAAAAAAGTCTCGAAAAGGAATTTTAAAACGAATTAAACGATTAGCAAAGAGCACCTGGTGGATGTCGCTAACGCCTCGTTTGTAATGCTCGTCTAGGAACCTTGACAGCTAGTGACGGAGGTTGTCTCGCCTCCGGCCACGACGAGAGAAGGGGGGAAGGAGGAACTCCCCTCTTCCCGAGAATCCCTTTTGTGTGTCGCAGAAGTCGCTATTGCCCCCCTACAAGATTATAGAAGATTAACCTGTCACTCAAAATTCGTACAAAAGCAGCCGCTTCGGTGGCTGGAACGACTAGGCCATCCTCTCGACGTCAGCCTCGCCGTAGCTTTGCTCGTCTCGAGACGACCTACGTCACGATTGCGTTGGATGTCACGTGCTCTAAGCTGGGCCTTCTCCGAGCGCTTGCCAGAGTGGGCCGTTTATAACGAAAAATACAGCCACCAGGATCAAAATACAAACGTGCGAGTGTCATTTACGGATATTGTGGATCATATTCAACCTATTTTTGAACACGACGGGAATATTTCAAATTTCGTTGAAGTATCCCTTTAAGCAGCACGGAAGGCGAACGGACGAGCTGTTGAAAAGGGGGTGGCATGAAAACGTGAAAAAAAGCAATCGCCTTCCGAAGCATATAGGTTCAAATTCGAGACATTTGATGAATTAACCTTTCTTTTTATACAATGTTGATACCCGTCGCCATTATAAAAATAGATTTCTTTGATGACGCAGCACGTGGCAGCTCAAACAAACAAACACAAAAAACAATTATTTTGTTAAAAACAAAAGAAGAGAATATTTGCGCTTTTAACAACCTCAAAAATTAGAGACTTCGAATTCTTGAACAAATTATATTTTGAAACCTGTTCTAAAGTTTCGTGCTGAAACGGTTTTTGGTAGTATTTGTAATGCCCGCTTATTTTCTAAACAACCCGACTCTCAAAGCTTTGTGTTTTAGACACCATAGGTGCCATTTCTTTCAGAGACGTGGTCAATAACCACACAAAAAGATAAAGGTGGCCAGGATCATCTCATGTGTTATCAGATATTTCAAATTACATATTAAATAACGCATGATGCTCTTCGATTTAAAATACGTTTAGTGGGCAAAAGAGATCGATAGTAATATAGCAATCCTAACACGCAGCTTCAAAAAAAAAAAAAAGATTGCAGTGCTTTTGATTTTGCTGCCATTTGTCCACACAATGCATTCTACGAAACTTCAACCACTGACATCACCCATTATTGAAGAGAAGTATGGCACAACGTTAGTATTTTGCTCAGAAAGAAACAACGCGCAGTATTAAAAATCTTTACAATGAGGTACATAAAAGGGCGTTTACCTAAGGTACCCACAAATTTAATTACGTGGAATTCGCATTGTGGCATTATTAAATCATGCTTCAGTGTCCACCGGTTTCGCTATCATAAGACCAAACTAAGACATTAAAGTAAAAGTAAATAAAATATTTTCACGAAGCACTAGTGGACACACGAAGCATCCGGCAGATCCCGCGACTACCGTAAGATTATTTTGTTTCCCCATTATTTGTTTTTGCCCGGGCTATACTCACGTCGTGTGAAGAGGGGACGAGGCACGAGGGTGAAGTGGAGAGAACTTAGCACCATTACCGCACGACCCTAAAATCTGGTCATCACTCATCCTGGAATCGGCTATACGACGCCCAAAACCAAAAGAGGGTGAAGAAAAGGACAAGAAAGGAAATCTCCGTCTCTTTCGGCGGACCATGCGAACAATCATATATGAAGGAAGCCAAGGCGTCCGGGTGGGATAACAGAACGACGCAGCGTGTGTGCGAGTGTGGTGTTGGGGGGAGGGGGGGGAGAGAAGCCAGTTCAGAGTACTTCCGGGTTCATCTCGAACGGCACAAAATGGACTTCGGACTTTTAGTCCTCTCTGACGTAGTTGAGAGATGAAAATCGCTAAGGCCCTCTTTGCTCCGCCAACTGAGTGATGTGCCTCGCCAGCATGCTGGGGGATAGCAGCAGTAAGTCCGCACTTCTGAACGTTTGATATACTCGATATAAGAATATATATATATACACGTCGACAAGAACAAAGAGAAGCGGAGATAAAAAGTCAATAAGGTACGGCAACCGCAGAGCTTCATCCCGACGCCGTCGTATCACTCATCGAAATATCGCCAGTCTTAAGCGGTGTTAAGCGATATATCCCGACGACGACGACCCCCGTATGAACAAATGCCGCGAAAATATTTCCCCGATAACAATCAGCGCCGTCGCAACGTCGTTTTTCTCCAGAACCAAAAATCGCAGAGAGATAGACGAAAGTAAAGAAAAAAAAAACAACAGAAAGCTAGTAAATGTATGAAATCACTCCGAGTAACAAAACAGGGAATCTGCAAACACGCCAGCAGCAGCGGGACAAGAAGCAAAGCGAGGCCGTCGCTCGTTCTTTGGGTACCTCTTTTGCGGGAGCCAGCAGTCCATCAGTGCGTAGGAACGAACGGCCGCCGGATAAGTCGCTATCGCTTTTTTTTTTTCTTCTCTTTTTTCCTCCCTCCCGGTCAAATCGAAGGTGGTAGGCTCGGTCTTAAATTGCAAGATTAACGAAGTGCGCCGCTTGAAAGCTAGCGGGAAGAGGCCCGGGCCTGGGATTAGACAGTTGCCCCTTTTCTACGGCGTCGTTTTTTCTAGTGGGTAGCGAGAAAAGGCGGTTGCTGCTGATAAAATGCTTTTTTTTTTTCGTGCTCTTTGAAACCCGCACCGTCCACCGCCGACCTATCTCGAAGACCGGGACAATAGAAGCGAGTTTGGCCCTCGCTACTGAAAGGCGCGACAATTCACCCGGATTAACAGTTTCGCGTGGATTGGGAAGCAAACAGCGAGAACGGGAATATAATTTAGCCAAGTTGTAAAACGGTTAAAGTGTGCTTCATATGTGTCTTTGTATTGGTTGTTCTCAACAATCCCGGCCAAAGATTAAACTCTCGAAATATTGTGTTTCCTGTCGGGGATACTTGCTGAGAAGTTTACACAAAAATACGGGAATCCCTGCAGCCGCCATTTATAAGTAGCGCATTAAATATATATTTTCTACATTTTAAAGCACAAAATGCTTTAGCGGAACACCCAGCCCCCCCCCCCCCCCCCCCTCTCCAAATCACAAATTGTTGTTCGTTCATGCATTTCCCGCTAAATTTAGCGGGGAAATCGACGTCATGTTACCTGATGTCACGCAACCACCTAATCACCAATCCAGATTTCTCACTAAATTTAGCGGGAAAATTGACGTCACGTTACCTGGTGTTACGGGACCTATACAGGAATTCAGTTTCCTCGCTAAATTTGGCAGGGAAACTAATGTCACGTGACCTGACGTCACGCGGCTATGCCCCAACTTAGTTTCCCCGCTAAATTCGGCAGAGACATCCCACGTGATATCAAATTGTTTTGGTGCATAGGTCAGGTGACGTCAAGTCACGTGACCTATGCACGAAATCAATTTCTCCTTTTAAATCCGGCGGGAAAGCTTACGTCACCTGACCTGACGTCACGTGATCTTTAAATATCAATTTATTTTTCTCGCTAAGTTTAGAGGGGAAATTGACAAATATATATAAAATTTTCCCTCCTTAAAACGTTTGCTAAATTTTAAACGCCTGAACAAATCTAAGCGATCGCGCCATAAATACTGCCTTTCATGCATTATAGAATTTCGAAGAAGGTCGCTGTCAAATTTTGAACTTGCTGCCACACACCCTTATTTATAACAATGAGACAGATAAATATTGATGAAAAAAGAACTGAAGTTAAACCTGAACAACGAGAGTTTTAAAGTAACTATATGCAATTAACTGTTAGTTGGTAATAGGTGCATTTTGTGGGCACAAAGCACAAACTTGATTATTTTTTTATTTCTTCATATCCTTATTTCGACCTTCAGTCCCAGTAACTACAAAAAGTTATTTTCTTGGAGGTAGTATGGCAAGCTTGGTGCACCTCTTATATATCTAAAATTTAAATACAGTTTGATTCCACAGTTTCCACTCCACTCTTTAAAACATGATTGTTCCAAAGAGCGGAGTTGTACCAAGACACTTCGCTTGAGCGTTTCATGATGTGTACGTTTTACCACTAATATAGCACGGAGCAAAAATTGGGATGACTTACAGCACACGGCTTTTTCATTGTGATTTTAATTATACATTTCGAGAAGCAGAAAAACATTTTTCATAAATGCTTGCGTGTAATATTGCTGAAATTAGAATACAGATACATTTACTTGTTAATACTATTTTGGAAAGTAATTAAAAAAAGTCAAGTATTTGTACGCATATAGTGCAGCAGGCCAGGACGACGAGTACTACAAGTGTATGAGCAAGACATCATTCTTTTATAGCCTCAGGCCAGCTTGCCCAAAATGAAACCTGTTTTCTTTCAGGTACCCTTTTTACTTTAAACTTTATGAGGAAACAATCAATCTGGTTTCCTGCATTTTTTTAGCAAGCCCTTCTACTTTTTTTTTATTAACAGCTCGTGTCATATATGATGTTCTCTGTTGGTGTGTTCAAAAACGCTCTGCCCTATAACTGAGAACTGCCAACCTTGCAAACATGACATTTATTTGACATGGCAATTCAAACACGAGCTGCGTTCAATCTGAGCCGCATCTAATCTAAATGTAACAAAAAAAGTATTGAGAAAAAAAAATCACAAATATTCTTCTCTTTGATCCCGAGAAGTTCTATCCGACGGAATGTTTCATACTCGTATATTGCTACCCGAATGCTTCATTCCATAAATATAAATATAGGAACCGTGCAGATATCCCCCTACCGTGCCTGAGCCTTCGTTTCATATTTCTAGATTGCGGAATCGAAAAAATCCGCATCCCGAATCTTATTTATTAGTTGGAATTTAATGCTTAGTATTACGCAATCGTTTATATACTTCTCCTTATACTCCTGAAAGTTTGGCAACATCCCATTTAAGCGTGGCAAATAAGGCAGTAGGAAATTTGCTTTTGAAAAATACGACTAGCTCAGTAATGTTTGTGCTGGGAGCTCAGTATGCGCATGCGAATATGGCGGTGACAAAAACTCATATGATGCTCTGATTACCGCATCGAACGCAAGGGACATTATATATCCTATGTTTACTTCGTTTTTGACAAAAAAAAAAAAATAGAAACGATAGTGCAACACAAACGTCCGCACAGCCCTGAAGTTACCGAGAAAGAAGTATATTAAACTAAAAAAAATGCTTCGTAAGCGTTGGCAGAACACTACGGTATAACAGCTCGCCATTAAAGTGTCACTCAAATCGTATTAAAAGCATAGCTCTAAGGACGCTGTCTGTCTCTTGATTCCCGGGGTTTTGCGGGCGTACCATCTTTGCCAAAGGCTATATGGTTGGGTCTTTTTTGTGAGTTTTATGTAAACCGGGGCTTGCCATGTTAGACATCAAACTGTCTTCTAATGATCTTTCCCCACAGGTATTTACCATAAAGGTAGTATGTCAATCCGCATATTCTGACTTGAAAATTATAATAAAACAAAAATTCACCATAAAAAAACAAAACAAAAACGGGGGAATGAATAGTGACCGTATCAGACTCAGAAAACTACCTTACAACAAATTAAAGGGATACTTCAACGAAATCTGAAATATTCCCGTCGTGTTTAAAAATAGGTTGAATATGATCCACAATATCCGTAAATGACAATCGCACGTTTGTATTTTGAGCCTGGTGGCTGTATTTTTCGTTATAAACGGCCCACTCTGGCAAGCGCTCGGAGAAGGCCGAGCGGAGACTATGTGACATTCAACGCAATCGTGACGTAGGTCGTCTCGGTACGAGCAAAGCTACGGCGAGGCTGACGTCGAGAAGATGGCCTAGTCGTTCCAGCCACCGAAGCGGCTGCTTTTTTACGAATTTTGAGTGACGGGTTAATCTTCTATAATCCTGTAGGGGGACAATAGCGACTTCTGCGATACAGAAAAGGCATTCTCGGGAAGAGGGGAGTTCCTCCTTCCCATCTTCTCTCGTCGTGGCCGGAGGCCAGACACTCACCGTCACTAGCTGTCAAGGTTCCTAGACGGGCATTACAAGCGAGGCGTTAGCGACAGCCACCAGGTGCTCTTTGCTAATCGTTTAATTCGTTTTAAAATTCCTTTTCGAGACTTTTTTAACAAGAGATTGGTATGTTCAATGTGATACTGCTCCTTTGAACACATATAGACAAAAAAATGAGCGCCGAAATTTCGTTGTAATATCCGTTTAAAGGGATACTTAAACGAAATTTGAAATATTCCCGTCGTGTTTAAAAATAGGTTGAATATGATCCACAATATCCGTAAATGAAAATCGCACGTTTGTATTTTGAGCCTGTGGCTGTATTTTTCGTTATAAACGGCCCACTCTGGCAAGCGCTCGGAGAAGGCCGAGCGGAGACTATGTGACATCCAACGCAATCGTGACGTAGGTCGTCTCGGTACGAGCAAAGCTATGGCGAGGCTGACGTCGAGAGGATGGCCTAGTCGTTCCAGCCACCGAAGCGGCTGTTTTTTTACGAATTTTGAGTGACGGGTTAATCTTCTATAATCTTGTAGGGGGAAAATAGCGACTTCTGCGACACACAAAAGGCATTCTCGGGAAGAGGGGAGTTCCTCCTTCCCCTTTTCTCTCGTCGTGGCCGGAGGCGAGACACCCACCGTCACTAGCTGTCAAGGTTCCTAGACGGGCATTACAAGCGAGGCGTTAGCGACATCCACCAGGCGCTCTTTGCTAATCGTTTAATTCGTTTTAAAATTCCTTTTCAAGACTTTTTTAACAAGATATTGGCATGTTCGATGTGATACTGCTCCTTTGAACACATATGGACCATAAAATGAGCGCCGAAATTTCGTTGTAATATCCTTTTAAAGACTGCTATCTAGACTTGTACATTACACGCTTGAAGTTACACGTGGCAAGTGCGAACTGAGTGACATTGATTGGCCGGTTTCCAATTTATTTTCACTGACACTCAATTTTGTATAAAAGGTTTCACTGTCTGTCTTATTCGAACATCCTACATAATGAATTGTAGATAAGCCTAGCGAAGAGTGAAAGCAAAGTACAAGCCCAACTTTCTTGGACATCAACGCCTCGGCACATGTACTAAACTGAGAATTTCAATTTAACAACAAGAAACATCACAATATTCTCCTGGGAAATTTTGAATAACAATCATAAGATATCAAAAAGTGATAATTAAACATTTGGACGCGTATAGCTTTCACTCCATGGGCCTACAATTTTTCTTGCATTGAATTCTGTGGTTACATCCACAAAATTGCTTATTTCAGCTTTTTTACAAATTGATCGTTATGCTCCCGAGGACTGTAATTGCGTGGGTATCATCGAACGCAAATCAATTAGATTATCAGAATATTCCGATTTTCTTAAAAACCTTTGATTCCATAGAAGGTCACAGGAAGGTAGCGATGCATGGGAAGTAAACAAAATTTAGCTTGCATGACAGCGAACGTTTTCAATCAGTTTCAATCAAAGTCAATTTGAAAATAATTATATTACGACATTGTCTAATGAATCCCAGTCAACGGCTACACAAGTGAACTTGCCTCTTTTTCTGTTCTATATGAAGGCACGAAAATGATACCGTCGGCAGCAAGGCTAGATTGCAGTTATAGGCGTCGGACTATCGGTAGCAATGTTACTTTACCATATTCTTCAAACTCGTAACTGAAATGACAGGTCGTTTAAACGGGAAAAATGCTAAAAAGTAACGGGCCTAGCTGCCACAATGATAAATCAAGTGAACCATCCTTAAAAACAAAAGCATTTTCCAGTGATGTATTGTTTTTTTGTTCTGTTATAGCGCTGCTTTTGATGTTTGCTGGCTGTCTTTTTTATGTGTATCTATCGTTCACTCCTGTTTGAACTCAAATGAGTGCAGCACTTTGGTAAAAGAAAAAAGAGTGCTAACAAGGCTAGCCAAAGCGGAAAAAGGTTACTCGGGCTTCGGAAATCTCCCGGAAGGGGCACTCAGTTTAGGGACATGCGTACAAGACCATGCGCGCCGCGGGGTGCGTGGGGGCCTTAGTAAACTTGCGCGCGAATACGGACGATTCCTCGAGCGGCTCCCATCGGCTTCCTACTATCCCAGATATGTTGCACCATCTCACGGCGTTTGTCGGAAATTCGAGCGAACCTTCGCCAACCTTGTTCCATGGCGAGGCGGTGCCACTCAGACACACCTCTCTTCTTCCTCCGCGGTCTGCAGTACCGATAAGTAAATAAAAATAAAGTAAAAAGAAGGTAGGGCCGCCGTGGCAGGTTCTACTCACAGTGCACCCTGAGTGGCACTCTGTCGCTCTCGCCTTCCCCCTCGACGTTGGCAGCGACGCATTGGTAGTGGCCCCTGCTCTCCTTGCGCACCTTCTGCAGCACGAGCGACTGGTTGCTCACGATGACGCCCTGCTTGATGTTGCTGTACAGCGGCTTGCCCTCGAACTTCCAGCCCACGTCGCTGACCATCGGGTTCGCCTGGATGTTGCACTCGAAGTACACGTCAGAGCCCTCCCGGATCGCCTTGTGCTTCATGTTGGCGCCCAGGGAGAGGCTCAGCCGCGGAACGTCTGCACGAAGCCCGCGGGAAACGAAAGGAAAAGGTCAACGAGAAGTTACATAAATTGATAATGTCAGACACAAACGCTGCAATGTAAATAGACGATTCTCAAAACCCCTATCGAGCAAAATTGTCCATTTCTGGGGCACGAAGTGTGCGATTGCTTTTGAGTTCTCGCCGAACGCTCATGAAATACTGGTGTCCAATGCGGAGGGCAAGTTCGTCTGCTTCTTTCGCAGGGGCTGTGGTGACTTCAGAACGCCGATCTTTGATTGGCTCTGCTTGTAAGATAGTGGGTAGACCTCAAAGCGAGATGCCTTGGGGTCTTCCCAATATCCTTCAATCAGGGCCAATCAAAGCTCGGCGTCGTTCTGACGTCACTGCAACTCCTGCACGAGAAGCAGACGACTTGCTCTCCGCGTGCGTCTTCGGAGTGCGTGCCTAAATAATGACCAATTCGGATAATTGACACGGCAGCTGCTAGACAAAGCGCGCGCGATTAAAAGCGCGGATTGTTCGAAGGGGCATGAATATTCTGAATAGGGTGCTTGGATTGAAGGAATAAAACTCTCTTCGGGGGTTAAAGAAGAAGGAAAGAGGGGAACGAGAAAGTAAAAGGGATATACGGTTTTGTTGACCAATTACAGATCTTATTATTATTTTTTTTTTCAGATTCGTGATGCGGCAGGCACACTGCGACTGTATTATCGCGCTTCTTTTAGTTTGTGATTCGCTCTTAAGGTTTTCTCCAACGACTTGTGCCTTAATCTGATTGGCTGCGGAGCAATGATGAGATTTCCGGGACTCACCATGCCCCGCACCTTTTTTTTAAAGCTGCCAATGGCTCACGAAAGTTAGCGAACGTATTGTGGTTAGCACAACCGAATAGTCGCGTGCGAAAATAAATTATCTTTGCTTATTTGCTTCCTACTACAAGGTACGTTCATATTATCATCATTCGTTTTTCCAGAGCACACTTTTGTATCGCTATGTAAAATTGAATCCCTCAACCTATCCTATAGACAATATTCTCCTCTTTTCATTTCGCGCGGTGGTTTCATGTCGCGCTCGTAGCAAATTACTAAGCTTTTTGCCAATCCGTGAAATATTTAAGTCTATTCATGTTTAAAGTGGGCAGGTACCAGATGTTGTGTCATTATTTACGTTCCACAGGGTACAATAGCGACAAACGGAACATAGCGTTTTGTAACGCCCTTGCCACGCGTTCCATCCATGAAAATAGAGATTGGACATGTCGACTGTCGAGCGAAATACGACTATTTCACGCTTCCTCATTTATTCTTTATTTATCTGGGAGGTCAAAGGACACGATTTAATAACTCTTATTTGCAAGCACGTATCGTAATTTCCTCAGCACTTCTGTATCGATGGTTCTTCGATCCTCGTCTTTGCGTCAGAACCAAATGTTGAAGCTTTGGACTTCCAGCAGACGTACAATAAAACTGCTTTATTAGAGGTACTTTGGAACGAGTGGCGCTAAGTAGAAAATCAAGATGCGAACTGAAAGACTCGCAATTAATGGAGTATGCCGAAAATAGAAACTTTCATCTGTTGCGATGAATTTCCAAGAACGGATGTGTCATCATTTACGCCATGTCTCAACAGCCCGTTTTTTGTCTGTTTGTGTGGGTGATGCTCTTACGGGTCACGGCGTTTGACTTCTCGTTGCGACAGCGTTGCCGAGCAATTCTTTCGCATAATTAAAAACACCAACAATTACTCAAATTGACTTTTGAAGCAATCATTGCAGAAATAAATCAGTAATATCCGCTAAGCAAGAAAATTTAGTTAGTCCCTGCTGTAGCATTGGTACGGCCTTTAAAGGCCATTTCCTTAGACCGAACTCCTGTGTTTAGATTAGATCGTATTCCTATATGTTTAGCGCAAGTTTGTATAAATAGCGAGGCAAAAGCAAGAAAAAAAGGTAGACCGTTGAGTAAATAATTTTAAATTGATCGTTAAGAGAACACACAAATTCACGAGGCCACAATAAAGACAGAGTTGCCACACTTACCGTGTGTCTGTAGATTTTGCCTCTATTGTGTCCCCGTCTTTGACACTTCTTTAACAATGAACAGAAGATATGACTATACTGGCGGCATCGACACACATATGGTGGTAGCGGTGTGTTTGATCCATGGATGAGCCGGAAAAGGCCAGGACGTTTGGGAGTCTCCCAGGCGTGTGCATGTCTCAGCTTGGCAATAGGAGGAATGTTAGGACTAAAAAGAAGAGAATAGATAAATGAACGAAGGCGCTAGCTTGATTTTACATGACGCCAGTTTTGAATAAACTCTACGAAAATGTTGTCTCTGAGGAAACTAAAAAGAAAGTTATAAACACCTGCCGCACTATGCTTCAAGGGTCCGAGTGTATCGTTAAATGCTGTATAATATATCGCGGAAACCACCCTTGTCAAAACGTGCTCATACACCGTGTTTGGGTCCCAGGGAGAAGCGAGCGGGGCACCAAGAGGTGTTCTCGGGTAGCTTCTTGTGATGTTCAATCTTCACAGTTTGGGACCCTCGCCTTTTCTCATTGCTGAACAGTGGCACGAAAAAAAATTGGGTTGTGTTTATGTTTATACAGCCTAGAACTTGGTCTGCCTCGACGGGCGACGAGTCTCCCAGCTGTAGATGATAAATGTAGCCAGTTCAGTACGACCGCTAGCCTGGGGTCTTTAACGTGCATCACGCAGTAGTGATACACGACCGCACGCCGGTACGATGCTCATCCAGATCGAAACGGGAAGGGGTGGGGATTGAACCCAGGATAACAGTGGCACGAGTTTGAAAGCAGCTTGCTCGAACAAGGATCTACTCGAGAGCTTCAATACTGACTGTGGTACTTTAGTAAAAGGTCGTCTTACGGCTAAGTCAGCATTTGACGGCTGCCTCTGTATGTGTTGAGGGGCGTCGCTCACTACTTGAAGACCTAAAATATCCCTGCGGGTGGAAAGTCATTACAACGTAGGTGAAAAGCGTGCGGACACGTACGGCTACCAAAATATAGCTCTTACAATTGCTGTTTCTTGAGGGCAGAAAATTAAACGTAAAAAGATGCTCGAGACTGTGGTCTCTCTATAACACTGGAACAAGCGGCAGACCTCACTGAGCACACGCCGCACGTCCCTCGCTTGACTTTCTTTTCCGAAAAAAGAGTACATACATCATACGTATTCAATGCACACATTAATCGCGAGTATTTGTTTTAGTTTATAGTCGCACCTCTCGGGTTCTCGGCAAGAGCTTCTGTAGCTTCATCACCAGTTTATAAATCCCCCCGTTGAGGAACCCTTGAGCGTGGCGCGCTGGATGGAGTGCAAAATAGCTAATCGTAAAAATAAACACGGTCTTGGGTCGCCATTAGGTACAGCAAATATACGAGAGAAAAACCGGCTCCGATTGCAAAAGCTAATGCGGGGCGGGGCGCAAGTTCGCCTGCTTATTTTGCAGGGGTTGTGGTAACGTCAAAACATCGAGCTCTGATTGGTTCTGATTGAAGTATTGTGGCTAGACGTCAAGGCAGCTTGCTTTGAGATCTAAACACTATCCTTCAATGAGAGCCAATCAAAGCTCGGCGTTCTGACGTCACCACAACCCCTGCAAAAGAAGCAGGCGAACTTGCGCTCCGCATATTTAGGTAGCTTCGCGAGCGCGAGCGCCCGTGTTAAACCACGCCAGCAAAAAAAAAAAAAAAAAAAAAGTGAACACTATCAATCAAGCCGAACACTTTACCGCGCAATATATGTTCCTTTTTTAGATACCGAGGCAAAACAGAGAAACCTAGGGAGAGACAATGAAACGATGAGTAAGAACCAGTCTCAGTGTCTCTCGAGCTGTCACTGACAATTGCGTCGGGCATGTTCCATTGCGGAGATTGGAGGCCAGCTGGCGGATCGGACGGCCGAGTGCGAGTTGCTTGATCGAAGCGTTCCTTGCCCCGGGGCTGTGCTTGGGCAGCGACGCTCATTAAACACTATCTTTTCCTTATCTATCGTAGTCTCTAAAAGAGCTGCGTTAAAGTAACGAAATTAGGGTCGAGCCCCAGGGAGGCCGTCCTCGGCGCAGCGGGTAAGGGGCGAAAGGCGCAACACCAAAGAAGGAGGCGAGAAGAAAGCGAGAGCAAAGCCGGTGCCTATATCAATAGCTCTATCAAGTCAATTGCGATTTTCGGGGCGAGCCGGATCACGCCCCCTCAAGACACAATCGATATCTTCACCGGCCGTTCCTCTAGAGTCTGTGGGCTGCAGGTGCAAGGATAAATGGGGTCCCTACAACCCCTATCTTGTTACGAGGATCGCGGGCTACATTTCATGGTCCGCTGTATGTGTTTTTTTTTATACTGTGCCCATTTGCCGCTTCGACTGACGACAGAGTGTTCGAGAGATATGCACTTTATAATTTAGTGTATAAACTTACCCGATATTTTTATTAGAGGCACATATGCTCTTATAGTCATTTTGAAACCGCACTCTTTGGTTTTGACCTTCCTTGTACCAAAAAAAAGGTCATCAATGAAGAAACAAGTGTGTTCAGGGAAGTGACTAAATACCTTACCTTCCGTATGTGTTTTTTGTGCCTAAATTTACGTTTAGTCATATATGTCGAAGCAGCAATGTCACCGTCATTTCACTCGTCTTTTTGATATATGAGTATCGTGCGTTCAATTATCGTTTTTGTGCTTGAATCGGCAGTCAAAAAACGTTCAATATTGACAATTGGCTAGAACGTATGTGTCCTAGGTTGCATCCAAACGCAATCATAATGTTTGCATATAGCTTGTGGAACAATGAATAAAATGTGGAATTTATGAAATATGAGCAGGTACTAGATACTTGCAAAAGCCAGAAGGCTCTCAGGCCGAATTCCGAAGAAACAAGCTTTTAAAGCCCCCCCCCCCCCCTTTCCCCCATACACACCGAAACGTTTTCTTTGTATATTATTATTAATATTATTATTATTATTATTATTATTAGTTGACCACCTCTGCGATAATCGTGCTAGTGAGAAAATGGAAATGTACAAAGATTTCTGAATGTAGCTTTATAAATGTTTTAACAACAATCTACTCAACTTTCATTAAGTATAAACTCGTTTTGTTGTTCGCCATTTCCCACACCCTTGAGTGTTTCGCGCTCTTGAGTGTTTCGCGTGCAACGACTGCGTCTAGAACTGCAACAGGGTACCTCATCAACCCATTCACTCGAGTGGAAAGATTTTTCATTATTGAGACGACGAAATCCTGTTTTCAAGAACAACCTAGGCAGTACATCGCGGTTGGTTTCCCATACTCCTAATTGCCGGGCGGTACTCATTATTGGAAACGTGAGCAAGACCCATAAACATGCCCCACCTAAACATTCGTAACAATAAAAAGACAAAGGCAAATACGGTATCCCATTTGGTGCCAGTCAACACTGGAGTAATTAAGCGAAGTACATTAACACGAGCTCTGTTTGTTATGAGTTCCTTCTTGAATTAATTTATGCCAGCGAAAAGTCACACAGAAAGATCAACATAAAATAAAACGCACCTACGCAATACCAGCAATACCTTGACGCTGCAGTGACATTTTTTTTTTCTATGAGGGTTAATGAGCTATTGTTCGCACGACGCGGCTCACGGATAGTTTCTGAATATTCATTAGGGGTCGTTCTCCGGAACTGAGCAAACCAAAAGTGCGCGGTAATACTCTCTCTTTGGTACCTGCCCTACCTGGCTTGATTGATTAGGCTGAAGTTTTGCGAACACAAAAGTAAAAATATAATACCCCAGATTCGAATATAAATACCCTTGGAGTTGAGCAAAAGAGCTCGAGTATGTACCGTCACATCGCCAGAAGCGTGACATTTCTCGTTAATTACTTCACGACTTTTCCACCGAGCTGTAGGTAAATAGGGGGCGGTGTCTTCATAAAAAGTAAACACTTCTTTTCTGTTTAAAATTTTATGTGCCTGTTCTTTTACAAATCAGGGTGCACAAAAATGGCTAACGACAAAAATGCGCGGGCGCCTGAGGGCTGCGGCTCTTCCTGTCAGCGCAGAACCCGACAACCTTCGGCCTCCCGAAGTGCATGAAACCGTCTCAGCAAAAAAACGGAAAGAAAACTTCTGAATTTGCGGAAAGATTAAAACAGAATAATAATTTGCTTTTATTTATGAAGAAAATACACCAAACTATGACACAGGAAAGTGACCCTACGCAGCGCTCTCTGGTGTCATTTTTTATGGGATTGTGCTTTTGCGGCATTTCTGTCATTTCGGCCGATAGTCGCATTACGGCCGAGAGTGCATTACGGCCGAGAAGAGCGGAAGGGCCGGGAGTGGCTTTGAGGCCTAATAGGGCATAACGGCTGAGGACTGCATTAAGGCCGATAGTCTCTGAATGGGCTAGTGTGGCCGCCTTCTCGGGGGTCGCGTTGTGGTTGATGATTTTAGTTGCCACCAAATAAGATAGATGTCGCCAAATATTTATTTTATTTGTCCGTGCACATTGTATCTCTCGGTGACGGCAAATACTGCGTTTTTGGTTTTATTGCTTCATCCTTTACGATTAATTAAACATGTAGCGCTTTGACCGCTTCGACTAGCTTTTCTGTTTTGCTACACTCCGTGTCAACAATTTTTAGCAAAGTGCGAAGGCTATGCCCTCATGAGTCAATTAGAGAGACGGAACGAAGCACGTGACACTTCAAGGCAAGAATGCACTCCGACGGTGAGTTAATTGTCATGTTCTGACATTCTGATGGCCCATGTGTTTTTCATATTTCCTAGTTTGTGTTTTCTTCAACGTTTCGCTGTAAAAATGATTGAAAATAATATTTTAAAATCAACCTCACCCATCGTTTTTGTAGCCGCCCGGTAGAATCAGAGACATATCTAATTTAGTTAAAGTGCTGAAAATTGAAAAGACACAATGAATGTTTCACTGAACTCTTAAAAAGCCGATGATTAAAATATAGGAATGGTATACCAAAAGGGCGCCGTAAATTAATAGCATTTATTTGGAAATACGTGTGCGTGTGTGTACATAATCCAAATATGCAGATGAAGAAACTACTGATCAAACTAATAAGAAATGATAAAGCGCAAAAAAGGAAATAAATAAATGAAACATTCGGATAGACAAGGCCGGCGTACCGACTGGTGCCGGCCGTGAAGGGTGAGAACAAACCCGAAACAGAAGTATTTGAAGTCACCGAGAGATACACTCCTAAAAATGTTATAAGTTTACTTTCCCGCAGAATACTGTAAACGACTTATTTTTCGCGATTAGGTCAAAGCTGGAGTTTTGGAATAATTTGCGGGTTCTAATTTTCGTGACGTGGTAAGATCGTAATATAGATTTTAATGTGTTTACATTTTAACAGAATTGTTCGCGGGACCTATTTTTCGCGAATTGTAGGCAACTGGCGAAAATAAGGTCCTCTCGAAAATTATGCAGTTTACAGTATTCGGAGCGCCAATCATTGTAATCTGAGAAGAGACCACGGCGATTCACGAGACTGAAAATATGTTAATTTTATCCGCCATGCTTAATATGGCGCCATCTATCTTATTTGGTGGCAATAAAAGTCGTCAACCACAACGCGACCCCCGAGAAGGCGGCCACACCAGCTCATTCAGAGACTATCGGCCTTAATGCAGTTGTCGGCCGTTATGCCCCATTCGGCCTCAAAGCCACCCCGGCGCTTTCGCCCCTCTCGGCCGTAATGCGACTATCGGCCTTAGCGAGATGCTCCCGTCTTAACTAGCCCATCTATCAATTTTATTGTTGCATGCCACGACTGCTATAGAACCAGCGAAAATACAAAGCATCGCACCTCGTAGATTCAGCTAGACTATAGTCACCAACAATAGCAACGAAGAGTTCCGTCATCGATTATCTCATTATGACCTGGCAGCTTAAGATATTGCCATATTACCGGATGTATAGAATGAGAAACCTATCCTGAAACGGCAAAGGCCATCACAGTTAGCCACACGATGGCACTCTAAAGATGTCTAACGCTTGGGGTACGCGCTGTATGCGAGCCAGAAATCGGGTGAAGAACAACGTTTATTGTGGAAAGGAACAAGTTATGTTGGCTCGAACAGATGTGACATCACACGCCAGGCGTTACAGGATTAGTAGTAGATAACAAGAAGTCAAGATAACACTGCTTGTTCCCTAGTACACGCTCCGATTGTCAAAATACAGTCGCAGGGCAAATAGACTCAGAGGGCAGTTCGTCAAGGAGCAATTCGTCTCTAGGATAAGTCGTTGAGATACAAGTGAGGACTTACATGGAATATGCATGTGGGTGTTTCCTTTCAACCTTAAGACGGGTCCATGGAAATACTGAGACTTGAAACATTGGATGTTTGTTTCAAAATGGCGCCTTTCATTATTTAAAAGGGCACTTAGGTGGAATATGAGATCGTCTCTTCATTGCGCCAACTAAATCTGCGCACCCTACGAATCCTATAAAACCAAAAATTACAATCACATGTAGCCTTTTTCGCCCTTAAAAACGCGACCAAACGCGGCGACATTCCCTTTTTCTTGATATCCCAGAAAAAAAAGGGCATGTTGCGGTATTCGCTCGGGTTTTTAAGGGCGAGAAATGCCGCGCGTGATTATAATTTTGGATTTTATAGGATGCTTAGGGTGCGTAGATTGAGTTCGAGCCATAAAAAGCCGACCTCAAAACACACATTAGTGTCCCTTTCAAGTACTTTGGAGGATCTTGTTCCAACTGACGGGGATCAGTTTGACTTGTTTCTAAGATAAAGATTTCAAGATAGCTTTCATTGTTTACATGACAAAGCGTTTATGAGACTTCACTAATCAAAACAACATCTGCTCATATTATTATTTTTTAAATTAATGAAACGTGTCATAGTCGGTATATGATGGCATGCCTCCGAGGCCTGTATTCCAAAAGCAGGCAAGTAAATTTGATGTTAGACTTTACGCTGCCTGGGGTTCGTCTTCCGAAAAATGGCGACACTGGTTAAAGTTGTAGAAGAGAAACTTAACCAGTGCACTCTGACTGCTAGCCTGGGGTTTTTAAAGTGCATCACGCAGTAATGATACACGACTGTACGCCGTGAAAACGCCAATCCAGACTGATAAGGGCAGGGGGAGGGGGGGATTGAACCAACAGCATTTTTGGGTTCCATCCTGGCTCCCTGGATTCTAATATTATATGACTGAATTGTCGTATCACGAAACGCCTTATACGAGTAGTTGATCTGCGACCATTTTCACTACTAGAAAGTGGCTCTGAATAAAATAATATCCAGCGTAAGAAGACTTGAGAACTTGAGAAGCACAAATAAACAACTAGTAAAAAAAAGCAACAAAAAAACGTACACAATTGTTAGGAAGTCTTTTGATTAAGACGTGCACCCGTATTACCTAAAATTATATAAAAACACACCTACCACGTATTTTATCTGCCTTATTTTTAAGCTGAGTACGTATATTGTCAAACTGTCCAGTAGTTGCCGTTCATCTTTTAATCATCAAACGAGCTTTTGATTCTTCTTCGCAAAAAATAACGGAAAAGTAATTGAGATAATGAAAGCGTCAATTTTGTGCCGGCTACTTTAAATAGAGACTATACCAGTTCGTAAACATCCCGTCGCTTTCTGCATACAAATGCGCATATTTTGTTCATGTGCTTAAAGTCGTTTTTGTAGCTTTTGAAAAAAGTTTTAGATAAGCGATTTTTTTTAAGTTTATTTTAAAGTTTAGGTTTTCTGCACCTGAACCGCGCTGCTGAATTTTCAACGTTTTTTATTATAAAATATATAAAAATAAGAACAATTCTAATAGGAACTTTCGCCTGCATTACCAAGTACTCAACGCATATATATTGCAGGACATTTTGCCTTTGCCCCGTGCATAGTGGAGACAAACGCCCTAGAGTGCTATGATTTATTTTTAAGCCTGTAAATGGTAGGAAACACTATGAGAATTACAATCGTTCGTCACCCAAAACTATTTAACCTTATCTTCTTATGTCCCCGCACCGTATGTATTCGTTCCCATTCTTTCTACTTAGTTGCGCCTCTGTGAACTTGTCACGTCCCTTTACTCATTTTGTTTTATACTACCGTAATATTCAAAACGTTATTCTAACCGAAAATTATACCCAATTATTAAAAAAACGAAAAAAAAAAACAACAACAGCCCGATAAAAAAGTTTGAATTACGTTGGTTCGGATTATTCGAGCGGAATACATAACATGTGACTTGAAAGTGGCAGCGGATGCTTTCTGGATTTTGGAAAAAAGGAATGTAACATGAATTTAGCAATTTTTAAAGGGTTCTCCACCCTAAAAATAGCGATCGTGGGTCCTCACATCTGGCGAAATTTTATGTACCCTCAATTACGCTGCTAAATTATCAAACGAAAATAATTAAGACTTCCTCACGAAATTATTTCGAGAAGATCAAATTTTGATACACACACGTTCGTTTCGTCACTCGACGAAACCTCTGACATAACATAGTATCACAGCCACTAATCGTGACGTCACACCTTTTTCGGTTCCCCTTTTTATCAACATCGATCGCTTCTCTCTCTGGACACCCGAGATGTATGTCGAACGAACTGGCTCAACGATCGGCTGCGAGAGCATCATAACAAGACGAACGGGACTGTCTCTGGCCATCTAGGGATACATTGCCGAGACTGTGGTTGTGATCTCAAGTTCACGAGATGAACTGCATTGGCGCGGAGTGGCGACCCTCTAGTTAGAGAAATTATTGAGGCAGAGAAGATCGCGCGACTCGATGACAAGTGTATCAGCGCTCCTTCCGTTTTTTTATCCGCCAAAGAATTACACTACTACTTGGCGAAGTAGTCAATGCGATGAGCGCAGATTTCCAGTGCGTACTTTCGTTTTCCTTGTACCCTGGTCCTGCTTCTTACAATAAAAGTAGAAGAAACGTGAGTGATAAGTCAACGCGGTGTTTGTCCTTCTATATGTCCTCTCCTTTTGTCCTTGTTTGTAACGCGTTGTTGGCGCTAATGCGGGTCCGAGATGCGTTGAGCTACGCGACGCGACCCACGCTTTGATAACAGGCGGAACCGAAGAGGGTGGAGGAAGGAGAGCCCCAAAGAGACGACATCCTGGTCTTGTTGCGTCGCGGCTCGTTCATCGAGTGAGTTGCAATACGGGAATTTCCAGAGGCGTTTCATGTATAGACCCCTTTCGAAATTCACGTGCCGGTTATTAGAAGGTCGGAACCACTGCACAATGGCGGAACGACTGACGTCGTGAAACGTGCAAGTCATTCCGTGTGATAGCGAACGTCCGAGCGCGGCCAACGCTAATCCGACTAGCCAATCAAACAACGTCGAAAGTGCAATGTCACTGCACTCATCACCTTTTTCTGTGGTAGGTTTTTTCTTCTACTCCAACTAAACGCATAAAGTGTGCCGTGACGCTGCGGTTTTAATCCGCCATTGTGCAGGGATTCAACAGCTGCCAACAAAGGGCAGTATTTCGAAAGGGGTCTATTTTGTTCTTCAAATCGCGAGCTGAAATTTTGTGGACACTTCCACGAGGAAGTCCTGGTACCAGGGTACTATATAAAACTAACGATCCCCATTTTAGGCTGGAGAGGCCCTTTGGTACTTTTTTTATCGAAGGTTAACCTATTTCCCTTACTTTACTTAGTTTACCTATTTTCGGGGGAGGGAGGGGGGGGGGGGGAGAAGCTTTTTCTCGGGATATTACTAAATTCAGTGTCTATATTTTACCTCTTCAAATTGTGATTTTGAATTATTTATAAGCTGCCTTTCTATGGCATGTGAGTTTTTTTTTAAATGTTAAAATTAGCCGAAGAGTTTACTGTGCTGAAAACGACGAAAAAAAGAATAGCACTGAAAGCGATCCGTACGTTATGCCGCGAAAAAAAAAATAAAGAAACGTTCGCAATTGAAGTATATATATTGAAAGCTTTATTTTTCGACAAAATACTAGTAATAAAAAAATGCTAGCAGCAAAATGAATACAAATCAATTGGCTACAGATAAATAACTACAAACAAAAGTAAAACAAAACAAGGGCGCCATTTAGATTGTTATAATGCGCATACTTCTCTACTCTAATGAGATGATTCACCTGTTAATCAATCAAAGTAATCTTGGATCGCCTTCCCTTTTAACCAGGCAGTGGTGAAGCACTAAAGAGTAAAGCCCCTTGATGAAAGTTTCGCTTGGCGTTTCTCATAATACCGGCTAATATGATTGTTGAAACGCGCAAGAGATATGTCACGAGTGAGTGCTACGTTGCCATTCGCTTCAAAGGGCCGCGCATTTCAGTTTGTCTCCGCCATTTGCTTTTAAGGGCTTCACGAGGCATGAACCTCGTGCAGTGACTCATTTGACCCTACTTGACAACACAAACAATTCGAGGGACTTCAAGGTACTCACACTGAATGTTAAGCGTCCAGCCGTCCTCGAGGCCAGAGTTTGAGAGCAGGGGGTTGTCGGCGTGGCAGGACAGGTACTTCCCGTGGTCGTCGATGCTGGGCGAGAACGTGATGCTGCTCGTCGTGTAGTTGTCGTTGACGGTCACGTTGTCGCGGACAAAGGACAGCTTCTTCTTGCCCAGCCACCACGTGATCTGCGGCGGAGGTCGGCCGCCGCTCGACTGGCACACGAGCTCCACCTTGCGGCCAGCGGACAGCGGGCGTTTCAGACTGATGATCCGTACATCCAACGGTCGCACTAGAAAAAATAAAGAATAAAAATGTATTTGTCTTTTTTTTATCCTACTTCCAACCGTGAGGTTGAAGCAGTCGGTAGGTATGTTAAGGGCAAGGGAGACCATCAAGGATTAAAGTGTAATCAAGAAAAGAAAACACATATACGCTAGTACAGCATCTATCAATTGACGGTTGCAGTCGTTGCTAGTTTCAACAAAAAGTTCTTAACCGAATTCGAGATAAAGTGATGATGCACAATACATTTGTTGCGTTATGTTCTATATTACCGCTGAGATGTTTCGGTGGCGCCCTCTTATGGTTTCCGCTCGTGACGTCACGACCAGGATTTGCCGCCTCGTGATTGGCAGGATTCGCGTTTGGCCGCGCACGTCGCTAATATTCACAGACATCTTAAGAAAACGCAGGGTGTGGCTTATTCTATTCTGGCTTCTTGCTATGCGATTGGCTCTTCGGCGCCCTTATCGGTTGTTGCCGCCATCTAATTGGCTGCCGAGCGAGAACAAGACGCTCGGGACCCGCCACGCCCGGCCTTGCTTGAGTTCTCAGTGACTCCAGTTGCTTTATCATAGTCTGCGCGCGTAGCATAGTTAGGTAATGTAAACATCTCAGACACAAATCCGTCTGCATGAGGCTGAAGGGAAGTAACGCAAGACGAGTTGCAGACGCTGCCAGTTTTTGTGACGAACCTCTCCTCCAAACAGCTTTCGCGTGCGAGATGGGGGCCACGGCTTTTGCATGACCGCTACGCGGCCGTTTTGCCAAAAAATGGTTGCCGCTGTGAAGGACAGTATTGCCCGTCTAAATCCTATAGCGTTCGGGAAGGGGAAACGCTTCAAAGCGATTGGCATCGTTTCAAAACTTTCATTCCCGGCAGCGACACGATCTATCGAGAGAGGTGACAAAGGCGCTTCGAAAAATTCCGCCAGGATACAGAGGTCATGCTTCTGCCGGCAGACAAAGGAAACTCGACCGTCCTATTAGACCGAGAAATGTACGAGCGTAAGGTAGAAATCTTCTTAGCAGTTCCGCTTATAAAAGGATAAAAAAAGAAGACCCTACGCAACTAGTATTGAAGACCTTTATTAAGATGCTGCAGAAACTTTTACGTGTTACACAGGGATCAAATACCTTTACCTGCGGCACATCTGCAGAATGGCCCTGCGCCAGGCTTTTATGGGTTCCTCAAAACTCACAAGGCCCTGCGACCTAATGTCGACTTTAGGACATGGCCATTTTGAGTTCTGTCGAGTTACCTCACTCAGATATACTGGCTCCTCTTGTTGGAAACGCGTCGACCCTATCTGAAAAACACCGGCCACTTCGAGGAGCGCGTCGCGCAAGTGGAACTTAGCGATTGTGACAGCATGTGTTTTCCGACGTTGTGTTACATTTTACCGACGTCCCTGTCCTACTGGCTGTGTATTTCGCTGAACTACCCTTCAAACAAGTCAGCGGAACTGAAATGGGTGCTTCCATGTCTGTCACGACGGCCAACCATAACGATGGAAGCGATCGAAAAGAAAGCGCTGCGGTCGTTCGACAACAGCCCCAAAGGGTTCATGCGCTATGTGAATGATCGTTTCTGCATTCTACCGAAATCCTATATTAACGATTTGCTGACACACCTCAACTTCATCGAGCCAACCATTCAATTCACCGTGGAATCCGAGAGGGATAGCAGCTTGCCGTTACTTGGTGTGCTGGTGAAAAGGCGAGTGGATGAACTGAAGTTTACCATGCACAGGAAATCGACACACACAGGGCGCTATCTAGAGTTCGAAACGAACCATCCAGCGAGCCACCAGGCGTTATTAGTCTTGACACTTCATTCCAGGACAACGACCATCTGCTCGTCGGAAACCGACATACAAAAGAAAAAAACAGATAATCGTTACTGAGCTCAAGGAAGAAACGGATATTTAAGCAGCTTAATGGAACGCATCGCCCGCCGCCAAGGTCGATCCTGCTAAAATCAGGAGCTCCTCCCCATTGCGCGCATCAGCGTCCACTACGCAAAGGGTACCTGCGAAGCGCGCGCGCGAGTGTAGTAAGAAAAAGGAGGTTTTCAAGTGGCTCACAAACCAGCATGCCACACTGGGACGATTCATGCCGCGACCAAATGTCGGGTCCCAAGAAAAAAAGCACAGGCGTGATCTACCAGATTCCTTGCGCAGTGTGCCCCACCACCTAACATCATGCGAAACGAAGATCGTTTCGGAACAAATCCGCCAGCAAGAGAATGACCTGCGAAAATTCGACAGCGAGCGCAACGCCGTCGGCGAACACTTCGGATAAACTTCGAGAAAGCACGGGCGATCGACACCGAGCCTTAATTTCAGAATTCAGTTTTCCTGGAGTTGTGACACACCCAACACATTCCAGTTAATTTAAACAGGTCCCTTGGTGCCTTGACATCTGTGTACACCTAATGTACACCCAGGGCTATGCCACCTGACAAAGAGAAATAACAAACAACCGCCTTTTTTTAAAAAGAGTTTCTTGACAGACGAAGAACACGAGCTGTTGCAGCCCCATGCTGCTTCCCCATGCAATCTAGTCATTCCTGATGAAGAAACCGATCAGGTTTCGAAACGTTGAGACAATTTTTCGAGGCCTTCCGTGTTACTACTGGAGAATGGTATGAATATCAAAACAGAAATAGCCATGTAGCAAGTGAAAGATGATTTCGTCCCAGGCAATATTATCTTGGTAGTTAAAGGGTAACTGCAAAGAAAAAAATTTTTTTTTTTTAAACAGCCTAATTGAGACAAGCATGTCAAAAAACAATTTTTCCGCGAGGAAACAATTTTTTTCCGCAATATTTATTGCGTGAGACTGATTTTAGTTTGCGGCTATTTCGTCCATTTTAAATCGCGCACCACGAAGTTGGGATTCCGTGACGTTGATCCCAATCGGCTGCTATTGGCTAAGAGGTTGATTGACAGCTTAGATCTTGGTTGTTAAACCTTTGTTATATGTTGTAATTTCCTTTTGAGCGGCACATTTTTACGTTTAAAGAATAACCCATGTAATGAGAGTTATTACTTTTTACAAATGGTTTACAAGACGGGCACTTCCGTTTGGATTCATACCAAAACAAACAAAAGGCTTCACCATTCTTTCATGCCCGCCGAAGTCTCTGCTCCCGCCTGTCTCGCCTTCCTCGACTAGTCGTTTCGCCGAAGTGATCAGTGTTTCGTGTTGACCCAGGGGCTTGAGTGAGACTTCCTGAAGTGAAGTAGTGTGTGTTTAGCAGCTGTCGCCAGTGTTAGTGATAGGAAGCGACGTGGGGTTTTGGCTTTCATAGCGCGGTTTGTTTCTTTCGTTTTCCTCTTTGCTTTCTTAGCGTGTTTTTTTTCCTTGCTTGCGCGTGCAAATGCCGACCTTTTTTAGATGTCAGCTCCTGTAAGCAGCGCCGTTGCTCTGTAAAGTGCTGCGAGATGAGTGATCGCGACAGCGAGTTTTCCCGCAGCCATGTCGCCCCGAAAGATCAAAGCTGAATGCAATTTGGCTGCAGGCTATCGGGCGTTCGCGTAGCGACAAACGAGTCCAGGTATGTTCTCGTCATTTCGCTCCGGAGGCCTTCGAGATTCGCACCGAGGCACTTCTCAGGTCACATCTTCGCGACATCTGCTCGCAAAACCCGGAGCTTATCGCGTCCCGTCAAACCAAAACAATACCGGCGCCATGTTGAACGTGCGCTGTTGCCACATTTACCGCGACCAAACAAAAACAACGAAAGCAAACCGGCTCTAGCTTCCAGCGTACATGGACGGCACCTTCTCCCTTCCCATTCCCCTCCGCCCCCCCCTCCACGATCCGCGGCCGGGAGTCAAGACGCTGCGTACACCGCAGCCAAGTCAATCCAAGAGAATCCAAGAGGGAGGGGCGGGGCGTAGTTCTCCTGCGCGCGGGTCGAAAGAGCGGGAGTTTCAAATGTGGAGAGGTTGTGACTCCGACTAAATTAGTCCTGTGGCGTAAATATTGCTAAATTTTTTTTTTTTTGTTTTCGGGGAAGATTTGTTTTGTGACATGCTTGTCCCAATTAGTCTGTTAAAAAAAAAAAAACTTTTTTTTTTCTTTGCAGTTACCATTTAAGGGCAGAATGTTTGCATCAGACTTCGGTAAAGAAGGAGGAGCGTCTGTGAATCGGTAGCGATTGAAAATAAATCGGACAGATTTACTTTGTATGCTTTTAATTTTCTAAATGTTTTGTTGCGTGAATGACTCCCAAAGTGGGCTTGTATAGATGTTTATGGCATGCAGGTTGTACCAAAAAAGGGAGTTTTGCATTCCCCAAATAAGGATTGATAATTAATTAAGATCAATACGTCACCGTAATTTTACGTCCGAGTCACACGCGCCTATACCGCAATATGGCATCGTCTTGATCAGGGTACGTCAGACCATACCCACTACACATGGTATTGTGGACGTACAAGAGACCTTCATGGGGTGTTAAGATGTCCCGGGGATATACGCGGGATATTGTGGCTGTTGGGGACGAGAATTGAGCTCGCTAATCGGTAAGGCTTAGGAGCACACAGTGTTTCAGAGCCACCAAGACATCTTCTAATACATGTGTTAAAATAAAAATATAATTGACGCGTTCATTAATTACCAGCCGTGGATAATTTTCAAGCTTACAAAAAGCTGTTACAACCAAGTGCCGCAACAAGCTGCGTATTTTTAGAGTGCAGCTCTTAGGCGCCTGTTTCCGACTTGAGCGGCGTCGCCGTCCCCGTCGGCGTAACCGCGCGTTGCATTATAGGACCTTCCCATAATGACGTCACGCGTGACGTCACGAGAGCCATAAGTAACGTCAGGAGGGTAACGAGTGACGTCACGTGGGACGTCACCCTTGTGACGTCACACGCCGCCCAAAATTAGCGGGAATATTTTCCCACGAAATTTGGCGGGGAAATTTTCCCACTAAATTTAGCGAGAGAAATTTCCCCGCTAAATTTATCAAAAAATTTCCCCGCTAAATTTAGGGGAAAAAATTCCCCGCTAAATTTAGCGGAAAATGTTCCCGTTAAATTTAGTAGAAAAATTTCTCCGCTAAATTTATTAGATAAAATTCCCCGCTAAATTGATCGAAAAAATGTTTACGCTAGCGGCAATATTTTCTGCTAAATTTAGCGGAAAAGTTTCCCCGCTAAATCTAGCAGAAAAAATTCCCCGCAAAATTAAGCGGAACAATTTCTCCGTTAGATGAGAGGGGAGCAGAAGAGGGGAAGGGGAGGGGGAGGAGGGGCATACCCTTCCCTCCATTCCCCCTCCCATCCCCCCCCCCCCCTCAAGGGCTGCGCTCTAATTCGGCGTTACAGGGAATTGTAAACGTCTTGAATTTTTTACTGAATAGTTTTAATACAATTACTGATATCAAGTAGCTGCACTTTAGTTGTATACCCGTGATGTTTGGTTTGGTAATACTTTTTATGTTTCTGCTTGATAGAACTCTATACATATGACGCGTTAAAACTCGCGAAATATTTTTTTTTTTGTTTTTTTTCCGCTGTCGATGTTGAAGGGCGAGGTCGGAGCATCGTAAAGCTGCTTCTAAAGCTCTGAACAATACACTCGATAATATTGCTGTCTTCAGTTTTTTTTCTGAGATCTACAATACAGCTGTTTTACATTTGTTGACATTTTAGGCCACCTTTCAAACTTATCTCTCATCACAATAACTGTGCAGCGCACGGTCGCCTTAAATAATATTATCTGAGGCATTTTCGATAGTCCACTTGGCGTGCAATACTTCGAGCGTGTGTGAACGCTCTACCTAATGTAGAGTGCTTCTTCCATCCCCTAACACCCTCGTAGGCTCAATTCCCAGCCGAAATCAAAGTCCGAGGTCGAAACTTTTATTGATGACCGTGATGTGCAACCAATTACGTTCTGATCAGATTTTCACTGCGGTACACAGAAGCGTAACATTTGATCGCGGGCTATGCAGTTCGCACGTTTGGCAAACCACAAATGCCCAGATGTATGGGCATTGCGAGACTATTTATTCGTCAGTGGCTAGAAACGTAGCAACATAGCAACATAGCAACATAGACGTCCATTCTCGTGTTTGCTTTGGTTTCCGTCGACTGTTTGACCTCAGACTCAGAGTGACGCGCAGAAGAACAGCCGTCTGCCGCGTCTACCTCCGGCGCTGTGCCACCGCCAAAATCATGGCAGTCAACTGCATGCCACCTTTATGGCGTCATCCGGCCGAAATCGAGGGACCACATTGGAAGCCAATCACAACACAGCTTTTACGCCAGGGCGTCGCCATCTTGAATGTCGTCACTTCCAGTATGGGCGAGTACATCGTTACGCCAATAGAAGACACCCAGGATATAAGCGTAATCGCCAGCCATTCTCGTTTTGCCTCACCTCTATTACTTTATTATTTGCATGTTCAAATGTCGTTTTTCGTCGCCGATACCGGAGATGTCTATCAGGCGGCTGGGGACGTTAGTAAACAAAAAGGTGGGTAAGGAAAAAGCAAAAGACGAAAGCGATATCGGAGGTGAGGAGATCAAACTCTCGGAGGAGAAAGAGGGGAGGAGGTAGAGGGAAAGGAGGAAGCGTTCGAAAGGCGAAACCACACAACAAGACCTCTAATTGCCTTTGCTTTGTTGTCGCTGAGTTCGGCATTTAGTTTCCAGATTGCTCAAAAGCAGCGAGCACCTAAATGAAGTTTCCTTTTTTTTTATGCCACAATAGACGCAAGCAACCGAAAGGGAAAAGAAAAGTGACGCCCGGATAACATCAAGTTCATCTATTAGACACGATAAAAAGGTCGACAAGAATACCCGCCCTGCGGCGCAGGAGCTCACGTGTTCCAAACTCATGTTGTCGACGTGTCAACTTTTTTTTTTGTTATTATAGTTTGTCCGACGGTTCTATGCCACGAAAGTCGAGCACTTCCCAGACATGTTTTTGCCATTATTCATGCACCAGGTCATTAGCGAACGAGTTCGTGCTTGAGCAAAGCCACGCACAGATAGCCGCGTTATATTGAATACAATGCCATAGTCGCGCTTCCCTCGTTCAATTTTTGTATGAAGATTTTTTTTCTTTAATGAGCAGGAAGCCGTGACAAGGACTGAGACGCGTGTTAATACTTTCTATTTTTACCCGTTATCGCCTTGAACCCCTGCGTGGCGAATTTGTTATCTGAGCAATGACCAAAATGACAGAAACAAACATTTGTTCGGGATGCGCTGAACATAGCGGCTTTCGCGGTTGTGGAGACTTGGAAGTTTGAACGTCACTATTTTATTGTATACGCACGTGAATGCCTAGTAAGAATGGTGGGGTGTATCTCAAAACATCGCATTCGCATTTGAACCTTGCGCATTTCGTCCCATTCTCATTTGGTCCTTCTCGTTTGAGCCTTCTCATAAGATCCGAATCGTTGTTTTCGCAACTGGACCCATTCTTATTTCGCCCGTTCGCGCTACGACCGAATGGCACTAGTTCGGCATGCTTCTAACGTCGTTATGCCTTCGCGGCTTTATTGATAAGCCTTACCTTGCTTGGGCCCCCAACATACCATCAGATATATGTTATATGTAGAGGTACGCACTGAGAATCGTACAATGACGCCTACTTCCCTTCCTCTAAGCATCGGCGCAGTTTATACAATACTAATTTTTTTTGTTTTTAAGGTAAAAAAAAAAAAAACAGATATTAAACAAAATTACGAGTGACGAGTAACGTAATATGATAGACAATACAGTAAAATAGTAAAGAAAATGCATCACTCGTTAAGTATTCAGAACAGCAAAGAATACGTTAGTGCGTTATTGCAAAAAAAAAAGAAAAAAAGTCGCTGCTGCCATTACGCGGATTTTCGTAGGAAGGCGTTTGCATTTCGCGCAGAGTTATATATAACAGCACTTTTCCGCGGGGTGAACATTCTCGAAACCCCTCTTCTCTCTGGTGCAAGCAGATCAGGTTACTTATCGTGGGCATAAAGGGCGGCGGCCGCACAGGATTGGCATGAAGAGCGACGGCGTGACGTAGCACCTTGCAACTTAGGTGCAGTGGGGACAGCGGGGCTTAGAGCGTACTTGGGCCGCCGGCGGGAAGCCGCAAGGTGGCGTGTACGGGTGACCCGAGCCATCCGCAGACTGTGGCCGCGAAGAGGAGTGAACGGGGGAAAAGGTGGGGGGGGGGGGGGCTTAACACGCGCCCCAGTGATACACCCGCCATCCCCCGCTGCGCGGCGCCGAAATCGGCGAAGGGGGACGTCGCCGGCGATCTTCGGTTGCTAGGTGTTACGTCAGGGCGTCGCTCCCTATAACCAGCCAATTCGGCCTCCTTTGCTATGCGTCCTATCGCATAGCCTCTCAAAATAGGCACCCCGCCGTCATCTGTCGGCGCTTGCAGAATTGTTTCCACTGCGAGTGGAAACAATTCCGCTGGCGCCATCCCGTGGCAAAGTTGTGAACTTTGAATGCTCCAAACGCTCCAAACCGTCTGAGGTCAGCGCATGTAACAGGGCGCTAATGCTAACGCATTAAGAACGGGATGTTTCTGCGGTGCTTCGCGGCAGACTGCATCGAAATCCGACAGAATTTCGACGGTTCTTCTATGAAGGTCATACTCCGTTGATTAAATTGAGACGAAACTCGTTCCTTCACGCAGCCCATGGTTGTAGCATAGCGAGCCAACCTTGCGTCTTTGTTCCTGGCTAAAGACGCTCCTTTCGAGCGTTTGATCTCAGAGGGCCGCCGCTTCTGTTCAGCGGTGTCCTCTTCGGTCCATTCCTCTTTTTAGATGCACTGCGAAACCGACCAGAGCACTTCCAGCAAGCGTCTGTCTTGTCCATAGAGTTATTACAATAAACGCTAGAGGCTCAGCTGGCGCTAGTGTGCTGTTGCATTTTGAAGCAGACAGCAAGCAGTCAGAAATTGACTTCCGGTAATGCATTTCTACGGGAAAAAGCGAGCGCATTTTCTCTCTGCGCTCGATTATAAGAGCAAATATCACGAATAATTTGCACGTACTAAGCACATTGGAACATTTATCAGTCACGCAGACGAAATAATTGGTCAGTTACAGCATTTTTATTTGAAATTCGTGGCATGAAAAACGGTGTTAAAACCACTTCGTACGTGTATTTATGTGCACTGTCGGACACTGTTAGCGCGAACACGGCGTCGGCGCTTTCCAGCATGGGGGATATAAGTGCCAAACGAACGAAGGACATGTGGAAAACCAAGAGAGACGGCAAGAACTACGCAGTGACACTGGATAAGGAACTCCTTGTGCATGCAGACGATCAAAATAAATTGAAAGTCACGTAATATAGTCCGATTTGCAATAAATAAGTACTGCTTTATTCTTTCTGCTCATGAATATGTGCGAAGATGCTTGTTCTTGTTCAAATCATCACCCGCACGCTCCAAATCTCGGCAAAAAGGGAGAAGCCAGAGAACAGGTGCCCGATAAAAACTGCCCGACATAGGAAATAATAAGAAAACACACCTTTAGTAGCCCACGTACTTTATTCTTTACGTTTCGAACGTTTTTTTAACCACTCGTAAAGATGCACGACGGGGTCATTTTCATATCGTGACAGGACGGGCATATTAACAATATATAAGCACCAACGGAACGCTGGCGAACTTTGAACACACTTTACATTCTTTTCGATCGTTATTTTGCTTAGAATCGTCGCTCGTTTCTACATACCTGCCATGGAACAGAGGTTTGGGCCTGAAATATAGCGAAGTTTAACATCGTTCAGTGGTAAAGAAAAAATGCTGTAACTAAAGCAATTACACTTTCACAATACTAATAAAGGTACATACTATCCGGCACAACCGAGAGAACAAAAGTTATTCATGTTATTTTCCGGCGAAGAGACAAAATTCACGCGCGTTTTCCCATAGGAATACACAGGAAGACTGGAAAAGTAGACTGCATGCTGTCTGCTTCAATTTGCAACCGGAAGTCCCGTAGACACTAGCGCCAGCTGAGCCTCTAGCGTTTATTGTAATAACTCTATGGTCTTGTCATAGGATAGATGTATGAATGGATCATATTGGCTATACCCTTTGTATTGGGAGGTAGGTTGCGCCACCTACTCTAGAAAGATTTACACACAACTGTTTTAAATTTTGCTACAAATCTTATCTCTCGTCAAATTATCTACTTCATCAATTTCGGTGTAACACCACGCTAATCTGGACCTTCTCCGTTAATCTTAAAACCACATGTTTTTTTTGTTTTTTTTTCTAAGTGCAATTGCTTATTCCTCCGTTCTTCCACTCTCGCCAGAAAAATCCAGTGCTCCCACCGAATGCGTTATCGTTTCGGGAAGGGCAGGACGAAGCCCCCTGCACTTTAAAATCACATATTCTAGCGTCTTAAGGCCCGTTCACACTCTTGCAACCGATTACGACCGAGAGAGAAAAGACCGGTTTTTAAGCCTCTTGCGACGTCTTGGTATCTGCTCCGCTGCTGCGCATCCGGTCCTAAGACGTCGCACGAGGCTTAAAAACCGGTCTGGTCTCTCTCGGTCTTACTCGGTTACATATGTGTGAACGGCGCCTTACTCTCACTATGGCATGCGACACATATCTGTCTGTTTCTTGAAATTTATCCCTGTATGTCTTTGTCCTTGACATTTCTGTTATCGCTTGAAACAGTGAAGAGCTTTCCCGTAAAATATGAAACGCCTGTTCCTTTCTTATTTCCTGTTTTTGTGACCTGTACATTTGCTAAAGCTGATTTATTTTTACATATTTTCTTCTGACGCGTTTTAGAGCGCAGCTCTTAGGTGCCCGTTTCCGCCCTGAGCGGCGTCACCGTCGTCATCGGTGTAATTGCGCGGTGCATTATGGGAAACGTCTCATATTGACGTCACACGTGACGTAACGAGTGACGTCACGCGGGTCCTACGCGTTGTACCATGGGAAACGTCCCATAATGCAACGCGTGGGTAGGAGGGAGGAGCAGGGAGGAGTTGGTGGGAGGATGACGAGGGGAGGAGGGAGGTGGAGTTAGGTGGAAATGAGGAGGGTAGAAGGGAGGAGGAGGAGAAGGGGAGATGCTAGCTACCCGTTGTGAGGAAAGTGATATCACCATTCCATAAATCACAGAGGAACGTATGAAAACGTGGTGCACTCGTTATCCAAGTGGCCATCTACATGGGTACGGGTACTGTGCTGTACCCATCGATCTCTGTGGCACGTCGGACGAAGTTGGGAAATTGTGTGCCGCCTCAGATACCTCAAGAGAGGAGGAGGAGGAGCAGGGAAGGAAGGAAGAGCACGGGGGGAGGAGGGGAGAAGGAGAGGGTACGTATGAGGAGGAGGGGCATACCCTCCCCTCCGTACACTCCCCTCCTCCTCCTCAAGAGCTGCGCTCTAATTCGGCATTACAGGGAGTTGTAATCGTCTTTCATTTTTTTTCCCTGAACTAGTATACTAATTCCCATCACTGGTACGTAGGTATTTAAATTTCGCTTTCAGGTTCGGTTCGCTCATTTTGTGGTTATTTGTTTTTTCATCCACATTTGATTTATACTTTCTGTGCCTACCGCGTATCTTCCATTTTAGTTAACCTATGCTTATATCTCGATTTACCAATTGCCCTTTTGCTCTCAAGGGATGGCCATCCTTTGTCGCCATGTACCCTCTCATTTGGTGTGCTCCCATAGGCTCCCTGTGCCAATCTGCCCACGCTCCTTTGTAAAATGTTCAATTCCTGATTGATCCTCTGACCTGATTCAGAGTTTTCTATTGCCAAGATATTGTCCAGGCGCCATCACTGCTTTTCATATGCCCGTGACCACGTCACATCTAATATACTTCCACGGTGTCTTGAGTCTCATATTAGCTGTTTTTAATTTGGCCTTTCGTAATTATATTTCTGTTATATATTTTATACATTTGTGTCACTTATTAAGTAATACCTACATATATTTGTATATATTTATGTAGTGTACTAAAATGTCTGGTATCTTTAGGTGTTCCATTTTTTTGTCGTTAAACACTATTACTCGAGACTTTTCATTACTAAAATTCAGGCCCATGATGTCACTTCCTCTCCACATGTCCCAGTTAGTTCCCTGAGTGATTTTCAGATATTTTGCACGAGCACTATCATAGCCTCCTATGTACTGACAAAGCCTGGCAGATCGCCACGAGAAGCGGCCGCCGAAATGGAAAAGGTGAGAGCGGCAGACAACGGATGAGAGGAGAGCCACCTGACTGGAGCCCCGCTGCGGCGAGACGCCAAAACACACTTCTTCCGTGCGAAACAGGTGTGTTTCGTGTCCTCGCCGCCTGCAAAAGCTGTGCGCGATAAAGCTTCGGATAGCTGGCAACCATGATTTTAAGCCACCATATGGGCAAGTGTCGTTACTCTAAAGCGTACCTTATTTAGTGGCACTAGAGGGGGCTATGGTACTATGCACCGTGACCCCTATCCAGCGTGTGCCCTCTCGTGTGTAATCTCTGCACAATGGCGCACGCAAGCGCGAGCTCCTTGCGTTAGATTGCGTTTCGGACTCACGAGCCCTCGTACAGCGGGAGCATATAACTAGGGGCATAGCCTCCTCTATACTCACAAAGTTGGATGACGGAGCCATAGAGGGCCCGGTCGCAGATTTGGGACGCGAGGATCTGGTAGCACAGAGAATTTCTCGGGGAGTCTATTATTCAGTGCACAGCTTTTGCAGCGGCGAGGACCCGAAACAGTCTTTTCAAACCCGACGAGAAGTAAAGCGGTAGCCCGAGGAACGCGAGAAGCACGAGCGGACATTCCGTCGCTCGGGACAAGTGTGTTACGGCGTCTTACCGCAGCGGGGTGCCCGTTACATGACTCTTGTCTGCCGCTCTACCTTTTCACTTTCGGCGTCCGCGTCTCGTGGCGATCTGCCAGGCTTTGTCAGTATAGAGGAGGCTATGCTAAGAGCTACCCACAGGCACCAGTTGCATGTTCCGCCATATCGATTGGAAAACAAAATGTTATCGCATTTAATAACTACCTCATCACAATTGTTGGCGCAATGGTTGAGCGTTGGATTAAACATTTTGGGGTCTAGGGTTCATTCTCTCTTGGGGACCTTGGGAAGCTTTGTTCTGTCTTCTCAATTTATTCCCTTACCCTTCTCTCGCGCATGCGCATTTGTTTCTTGTAACAGAGCAGCATTTTCACGAAAATCTATCAAAGGAAATGATTTAAACAACAACAAAGATTTAAGTTTTATCATTGTATATTTTACAATACCGGAATTGATATAACAGCAAATATTTTGAAGCCCCCTTACTTCTTCCTTCTCGTTGAGATAATTCCGTAAATGTAGATGTATGTCATTACAAGACAATCTGCTGTACAAATTCATTCTTTGAGAGGACGTCCAGGGAGTGCAACGACCGTCCAGAAAAAATCGTGTGCATTGATGACAATTGCGTTCTGTTATTGAGCTTGTTTGAATCCATAAAATAATCTCCCTATAACACTTCCCAGGAGGCGATGAAGGTACATTGCAAATAAATGAATAAATAATTCATAACACACCAAAAGATATCGCAGCGGGCATATGACGTCAGCCAGACTTGTACCGTACGCATTACAAGTAATCAAATTACTTGTAATCGATTACTTTTTGGAGTAATTTTGTAATCAGTTGATTACTTTTATTAAGCAGTAATCACAAGAGTAATCTGATTACTTTTTGAAGTAATAAAATTACTTGTAACCGTTACTATTTTTTCACGGGACCTCCCCCCCCCCCCCCCCCCGGGCACACGCCTTTTTTTTTTTTGAAATGACAAAAATAAATTTTGCTTTTTTTTTTTTCGAACGGGAAAAAGAAAGATTTTTGCGGAGCTGTAGGAAACGAGCTCAATCTCTTTCTATGTACAGTTTCTGTGGAATGTCCGTTTCTTTGGGGTTTTTTTTCCGAGCTGGGACTGGGTGTGGGAAGCCCCAGGGAAGCCACAGTGCTTGACAGAGGCCATGCAGGGCGAAGTGTGAGGGAGCAGAATGTAGCTTTGTAAGTCCTTCGTTCAAACTAGCCCCCTCACGCACACACACGCAGAAATAAAAAAATAAAAAGAATCCTGCTTAGGGTACCTACTCGCAGCCCGTAGGAGAACCAGAACCGAAGAATGCCTAAAGCGGATGCAAAATATAACAAAGCCAGTTGAAATATTTCCCCATTTCCCCTACATGGTCTTTGTGACAAGCAATGTTTTGAGTTGAGAAGTGGTCGGGGCGATCTCTTCCGCTAATGGATACTACACATGATCCGTTTCAAATCCTGGAGCTGCTGCTCTTTTGTATAACATGCGAGCTCATCCACATGTGAATAATAAAATGAGCGACGCAAACTTTGAGCGACAACCCTTGCTCAAGCTTAACAAGATCTATAAAAAAAATAGAACCCCCTCCGCTTCCCCCCCCCCCCCCCCCCCCACACACACACACACACTGGCGAACGCCCCAACCATTAAACTTCTTTCAACCAATTCTATGCTTGTGTCCGCATTGTGAAGGTGCAACGACCACGAAGAGGGAACCAGTTTTCCTTCTTCAATACTTGTGCAAATGTGAAATATAGGTTGGAAGTAGTTCATTGTTATGAGCGCTAAAGAAGTGTCTTCACACAATAAAGTAATCGGAAAAGTAACGGTTACTTCTTTTAGTAATGTCCAATTACTTTTGCCGTCGAGTAATCAAGTAATCTAATCGAATACTTTTTAGCCAAGAGTAATAGTAATTGTAATCGATTACTTTTTTTTAGTAACGTGTACAAGACTGACGTCAGCACAGCAGCCACTAGATAGCGTAGCGCGCGCAATGATCCTTCTCCCCTCGGGAACATTTTAGCAACCTCAGGGGGCTGCTCGCCCTTCGCGAGCATGAAGAACGCAAGGCGCTAAACGTATCCTTGGAAGAAGCGAAAATACCCATGGAATCTTCTCATTAAAGCTATACTCCTCACACACTCCATTCCTGCATACACTTAAGCTCGTCTTAATGCATTCTAATAAATTCGGGGAGCACGCGAGTGTATATAATGTGTGCAACGCATTTGAAACCATTCATAATTGCCCATAACGAAGCGAAGCAATTCATAATGCACACAATGCACGCACGACATCTGACGAGCTCTCCGGATTTATAAATGATTACAAGACAAGGTTAGATTTTTTTTGTCTTTGAATTTATGCTCTGTCAAAACGTCAGTTTCCAACCTACACATTTTATTGTTGGGACGCTTTTGCCAACATAATCTTCTGTCAAAACTCATCTCTGCGTCCTTTTTGAAAAAAAACGAAAATGGCGATTTACACATAAATTACTACAGTAATTTTTTTGGGGAAACGATCGGATAAAGTAGGCTACAACGATTGTGACCCTTTCAAACGTAATCGACTAAAGATTCTTGTAAATGACTATTCGATCTATGAGACTACTGCATCTGTGCCACCAAGCGATTTAATAAAATAAAACGAATCACTGTCTTAAATTAACCAGTATTTACAGTGAGAATAGGGACAAATTCTGCTCAATGAGTATAGGGCTTCATTGGAACATGATACCGATCATGCTCCTCATAAACTAAACTGATTAAAGGAAGACACAATTGATGATCTGAGTCCATTGATATGCAGCGTCCAATCATAGATAAAAGTAGACACTCGCACTGTTGACAAACAGACATTACTAGTGTAGGCTCTGGGGCCCACGCAGTTACCTATGCCTTGTCGGCGATGACACTGCACGTGGTTAAAGGACACTGAACCCCCCCCCCCCTTTCCAAACTGTTTTTAAATCTTTGCCGGGCGATTTTTTATGGTGCCACAAGACTACCCTTTACATATTTTGACACAACGTTACGTATATTTTTAATAAAAAAAAAAAAAATCAGATCTTCAAAACCGAAATAGAAGCTAAACTGGAGAGAAAAAAGCAATGAAGAGGAGGAAAGGGTTGCCGGAAGTCACGTGGCTGCACCCGACCACGTTTTCTTATTATTATTTTTTTTTCAGTTTTTAGGGCGGTACGAAACAAGCAGAAAAGGCGCACGTCGAACGATGCACAAAAAAACGCAAAAATCAAGCACTTCGCGCTGACATTTGCGGTTTTTTCAAGCCCTTACCAATTCGTGTTCGTAATGCGAGCGATATCTTCAGCCAAGAGAAGGGGCGAAATCTTAATTGTTTTGATCGGTAAATGATTTCTTTTTCGAAGCCGGACAAATTCGCCGGTACCGCGAACAATAGTTCTGAAGCTGAGGTTCCACGCCCGTCGGCCAAAACCGAAATCGGCGGCATTATCCAACGAGAGGAGGAAACATCACGTTTCCTCCTCTCGTTCCGACATCCGATTTCTTGCCGAAATCGGATGTCGGATCCGGCAGCCGATTTCGGTTTGCACAAGCCGCTCCGTTTAGCCGTCCAGCGCGCGACTACCGCGATACGACGCCATGTTCAGAATTAGGCAGAAAATGCACAGAGTGCTTCTTTTTCTCAGTGGAAGTTTCTTTTCAGTCAACGTGTTCGCAGTTTTTTAAGAAGCCACAAAAAAGTTAGTAACCCATTTTTTCTATTTTAATATTTTGTGTGTGTGCCTTCGTTGGCCCACGAAATTGGACAAAAAGTGAAAACATTCTCTGTTTCGCAATTTATTTCTCAGTAGTCGTACACGATTAAGACACAGACTTTGCATATTGTGGAAGGCAATGAAAGATTCTACTCGTGGTATTATTTTAAAAGCAATACTAAACATAGTCGCCTAAAAAAAAAAAAATCGCAGTTTAGGTTACAGTTGTTCGCGGAGGCATGTTTGGGGATTTTTTTACACAGATCGGAGCGACGAATAATAAATAGTAGGTATAATGTCGTTTTACCTACTTGCAAATATTTCAATAAAAAATATAGAAGCTCTCTTTTGAATGCATTGAGATTGAAAGTGATTAAAAAACGCCACACACGACAATCGTCGAAACTTTGTCGTTCTTTTCTGCTTCTTTGAGATTTTTTTTTTCTCTGAAATTAAACATGCCAGGACATTAAAATAAAAAAGCGTTGTCCTTCTTTGGATCATGCGCCACAGAATATATAAATGTGAAGCAAAATAAAAAATACGACTGCACCCCGTTGCCTGAAATCAAATGAAATCGTCCAGGAGCATATAAGAACCTTATAAGAACATATAAAGACAATATAAGATTACATAAGAAGTTATAACAAACTTCTTATCAGTTTGATATAACTCCTTATATAATATTATATTGTTCTTATATGTTCTCATAAAGTTCTTGTATGCTCTTACATTATCTTATTTAATAATATGCGTTTATTCGACCAAGAAATTTATTATACATAGAGGATTTTTTTTACTAGGGATATGACCGGTGAAAAATCAACTAACGGATTTATTAATTGATTAGTCTATTAAAGAGTAGCGATCAGTTGGGTTAATTTCTTAATAAAGCCAAAACTCCAATCAACGTTCAATGTTTTATTAAAACTATGGTTTGTGCGAGATAACAAGAATATGTGGGACCAGCGGTTGCATACAGACCACTACACTAAGCTTATGGAAGCCTCCGACTTAATATTAATTGCTTTGCTGAATTCCCACGGATGTGAAGCGATAGAGCACAGCCTTTAGTAGGAAGGTACGACAAAAAACAACGAGCGTTTAATGAGGAGGGCTCAGCTCAGCCGGAAACGGGCTGACCTCGTCGAGATCAATGCTTCTGAAGCGTGCGCCGGTAGCAGAAGACGCACGGCGGTATCCCCGCTTTCGCATGTTTCCGATTTCGGCCGCACGGTGGCGACACGGCTCGATCTCGAGGCGAATGGCGACACGCTCGTGAGCCGCTCTGTATTAAAATTATTCGGTCAATCAGGCACATTTTCTATCACTCGGATCCCACCCAAGCGTTCGTCCGGCTATATGCGTGCCGGAGCCTTAAATTTAATTATCTCTTTGATCGGTGAGCAGGGTCGTCCATCCACGAGAGAGAAAAGAAAAGTGAAGTAAAAAAATAAAAATTCTTCGTTCTAAGACCCGGAAGCGGATCTCCCTTTCGGTTCCATGCTGAGTGAAAATTTTTAGTTAAAAAGAAACTTGACTTCCGCAATCAATGTATCTCCAAAGTCAAGCGGGCCCCGAACTAACAACGTCGCCGCTTCCAAGGTCGCCGCCAAGACGGGAATAAACTAATTTGTTCAGCGCCGCTTCTTTTTCTTTTATTTTTTATTTGTGCCGTCTCTGAAAAAAAAGGAAGCGACTGGAGCAGAAGAAATTGGGCCTCTCTTCACACGGTTATGCTTCGGAACCACATACGATATTGTTCAGAGAGGGACTGAAGAAGACGTGGGTGTTGGCCGAGTGTTTGATGAAAGGACTCCATGTTATCGACGCAAACGAGATAAAAAATCTACAAGAATTGTTTTGACATGGGGGGATAGCAGAACGGATCGAATCAGGGGTTCTTGAAATAAAACAAATGGCAAATTAAGAAAAAAAAACGGAGGGGGTGATTGGAAAGGGCGAGGAGAAGGCCTGTTGGCAACACGCTTTGGCCGTATGGTCATCAATCAATGGCCACTTTCTAAAGGCTCGAGGACCAGTTTAATGAAAATGGATGCCGGCATGACTGCGTGCTTCTCTAGACGAGGCTGTAAGCTCACCGGGTATCAACAGCCGCCGATAACCGAGCGATGGCGGAATAAATCATTTTCACTCCTGTTTGCTCGGGACGCTCTTGACGGATGACTTTGCACAAGGTTGAGAGGTTTGTAAAAGACAGTTACGAGTAAACAAGACAAAAAATATAAAATATATGCTCTTAGGCAAGAGGGAGGGAGCATCGTGGAAACATTCCGGATGTGCCAGCTAAAGTTCAGTGGGGAGTCGATATTATGGGAAGATAACTTATAGAATATACGGTTGCAGTAATTTAATGTGCTTATTTTAGTGAATATGATTTAAGAGGTTCAATACAAGATTCTGAATGAAATGGTAAAAAAAAGCATTAACAAGACGAAGGTCACATGGAAGGAATGTACACACACCAGGCGCTGTTTTGTCATTTTATTTTCATGTACAAACTAGCCCAATCTAATGGCTTGCTGAGATTACGAATACTGTATTAACCAAACAATTCGCTATCACAAAAACAAATTGACAGTACTTCAGGACATTTGCACAAATAACTCTGATATATGCCATAGACAATTATGATGTGCATAGAATATTTCGATAAACCATTTCACAGTTTTGGCGCAGATAAATATTGCTCATAAGTAAACCTCAATATGGGAGAAGTTTTGAAATGCTTGCTATACAACACGGTACCTTTGTTTTTTTGCTCCATGTTCATTCTTTTTTTGCTGGCGGTTTACATTTTACTTTGTGTAAATCAACATACTGTATCCCTTTAGATACTGTTTTCATTGTTTGATTTTACCACATGCTGATTGATGGCAGTCTTCTTTTTAATGTTTGTTCATATCTTACTTGATTTGTTGCCTTTTTTTACTTAAATGCCTGTATAGTTCCTGCTTGACTTGTTTAACTTGTTTTGTCAATAATGTATATAGTAGTGTCGTTTTTATTTATTTTGTTTTTGTTATGACCTTTTCCCAACTCCTACTTAGGGCTAAGGGTGCTCCTAGTTTTATTTTTTTAAAAAGCGCATAAATGTTCATTAGTATCAAAAAAAGTTTCAGTAGTGTTAACGCCGAGGCTGTACAGCGATCATCTTGAATTTACAAGCATGTTTGTTAAATAAAATACATCCGGAAAGGAATTAACCAGACAGTATTTCTGCCCATCATAACAAAAGTCACGAAGGGAATTAATGAAATAGGAATATACAAAAATTACAATAACCAAGGCTTAATGTTGGCAAGAAATTAAATACAATTATATATGTTTTCATTAAATGTAAGTCTATATAAAATAAACACGTATGATTTAAGCAAGTAGTATTTAAGAACACCTACGTAAAGGTGTTTTTTAAATACAACGTAAATACAAAAGTAAGTAATTTCGAACAGAATATTATTTCTGCCTATCTAAATTTTTGATAAATTGTATCAATTAGTAAGCGAGCGAGCACATATTTAGAAATCACTATTTCTTAGTAGAAGCGCACAGCCTTCTGATTTGCAACTAAATTTAATGTCAAAGAAAAACGGAAAAAATTTTATAAATAGGATAGGTTAGTCAAGTCTTTATTGCAGCCAAGCCCATAGATTTAAAACGCAAAGAAACAAAGAAAGAGATGCCAAACGGGAACCATGCCTGTTGAATTCTGCGTTTTGGAATTAGTTTTACCGCTTGGAATGTGCAAGCTATACCAGGCCTGTCCGGCGCGGTTCGAACTATCGAGCATCTGGGTATTTATCATAACTTGTTATGTTAAATTATCTCTAATTCCTTTGATTTGCCTTGTATCTACAATGTCTACGTCTGGATATGTAGGACAGCTTCAGAACGAAAGAAATGTTTAAGGTGTTCGGCCTCTCTTGGGAACTTTCTAGCTTCCATTGTTATCTGGTGTTGTGTGACCTTTCCACATGCCTGCATAATCAAGATTCCGGGAAGGCAGCTGTCTCGTAATGAAAGCAGGACAAGTGTTTATATTACAAGACCTTCTAAACATGATAGAACTTGAAGTGACTCTACAGTTGTTAGACTACAAAGGCCGGTATTGCCCGGCGGGTTGGTTACACTCACGCACAAGCCCAACGCTGGCGTAGTCATCGCGTTGAATAGCGTACTGATTCTGCTATACTATATTCTCGTTCAGCAGAACCCACAAATCTATTGAAAAATATAGCATCGGTTGTCAAAAACGAACGCCATAAGATTATTAAAAGTCCTTAGAAATCGTCTCTTGCCAAAGTTTACCCCTGAGTTGGGAAACCTTAGAAATGTTTCTCAATCTTAAATTCGCAATCGAGCAGAGTCAAAGCTTTTAGCGATGCGTAATTTACGCTTGCGTTGCGAGGAACATGGTTTGCGTCTCTCGCGTAACACACTGGGCTTTCAATTTTAGTTGTGCGATAAAAGAATGATGATGCGTTTCTGGTTAAGATGAATAACGTGTTTACAATATCATGAGACACTTCACAACATAGAATTCATACTCCACGTGCTAAGTGTCATACTATTTTAGTTTAAATGGGTTTAACACAACTAGTTCAAAGCAACGCACAAAAGTTACGAACGGGTTTGATTAGACAAAGTTACGTCTATTCGACAATACTGTTTCACACCTCCAGTTATTGAGTAACAACGTCAAAAGTGACCCGATTTTCAGTAAGGTTCCGAAAATAACGAAACTTAATGTTACCACCGCAGCTTGGGCTAGTTGGTTTTCCGTAATTTGTACTTCACAGCGCATAAACGTCTCACAATAGCAGGCACTCACTCAATTACAGACACAAAAACATACACAAAGCGCTGACTCACTAACTCTTTGCACTTTGTCTTTGTTTTCTTCTACTTAGTGTTAAAACAAAATCTGGAAATGGTTTTGTCCTAATTTTTCTCTCTCCGCCTATTAAGTAGACGAAAACGAAGACAAAATACAAAGAGTTGCGAGTCAGCGCTGTGTGTATGTTTTTGTGTCTGTAATTGAGGGAGTGCCTGGCATTGTGAGACGTTTATGCGCTGTGATGTACTAATTAATGTTACCTCTCCATACTGCTAAAGAAATAAAAACAAATACAAAAAACAGACGTGGTAAAACTGTGCTGCTGTCATGGTTCTGCGGCTCCACCCCGTGTTGCGAACAAAAAAGAATTGGGCTTAGCGGGCCGCAAGGAACAGAGTTGTATCGGTTGTATGACAGGAGAAATATAGACGACCAGCGAAGTCTGAAGTTCAGTAGAAGGAGGAGCTCTGAAAAAGCTACATGGCTACGGTCCAGGACTCGCCCGACACTTGCGACGTCTAAGCTACCGTGGAAAGTCGTCATTCTTCACTATCATGGGGTTTGAGGTGGCTGCGGTGAGCTGCACCTCTTCTGTGGTTCGTCCACGCAACGAACACTTAGGGTTACATGATATTGTGATTGACACGGACGCCTCTTTGCCCAACGTGGAACTGTACACTCTAGCGTAATCCTTTCTTGTTTTAGTTTATTGGAATTATCTCATTGGCTTAGTATGTGTTTGTATTTGTACTTCGTAAAATGAATGTATGGATCTCGCTGCTGCCTGGCCTCCTCTTCATCTCGCTCGCAATCGGTCTACGGTTAAACCTTTCCAGTTGCTAATAAAATTCGATAAAAGAGCTACTCAATATTTAAAAAAACTTAAAAAACATTAAGCAAATAAATATGCATATCATTGACAAGCGCTTATACTCCCACTGTTAGGTATATTGAACTAGTTAATTTTTAATAATCCTTAGTAGTAAGCACAATCGTTTTCGATGCATGTTCCTCGTTTGTCGTGAGATTTCTTGTTTCTAAGAAAAATTATGAATGAGTACCGACTAGGCCACATTTCAAGCCCTTTTACCCTTTGATGGTTGCGAAAGCCAATATTGGGTCACTGAGGCCACGTGTGCTGAATTTTAAACGAAACGTCGGGAAACTTACGAAATATACTAAGCCCTCGATCGTCTAAAAATTCGCTCGTGCATAGAAAAGTTGTGGCATTATGAGAGAACGAAAGTCGACTTGATGGACGTCCCATAAGACACCCTCGCATTTTCTCGACACCGCAACGGCTAGGAAATCGAGACGGCACTCGTTTCTTTTACGGAATCGAATATTAGCGCTGGATTTGTCTGTTTGTATCAAATATACGGATCTCTCGACTAATTCGTGGTACAAGCCAGAGACCACTCGAGCACACAAAGAGCCGATGCAGCCTCACAAGTGGCCAGTCCGTTGACGTGTCTCGTGTCGCTTTTGTAACGAAAGGCAAGCACGACATCCTTTGAATAAGTAATCAAGCAACAAAAGCGATCCTTTTGAGGAGGGCGGGCGTGTAACTTGCCTTCTATATTCTGTGGGCTCCATCGGAGCCGACGCTCCGCGCGCTCTTACATAACTCCGCGTTTACGTAAGATTTTAATCTGCCTCGTCGAGTCGCCGAGAATCTGACCCGGAGGCTTGAGCGCGATCCTCATGAGGGGGCGGGTACATTGAGCACTGCCCCATTCTTCAACTTCAACTTCGTAATGCGTAAAAAGGAAGAGGACGCCTCATTGATGCGTGCAATGGCTGCGTTAAGAAAAGAACGCGGTCTCGTTGTCGGAACAAAAGAAACGGGACGTATAGATCCCCCGAATTTCTCTTGCATCACGTTCTCGATAGAGTAGAACTTGTTTATGCGATACGCGCCACTATTTTTTGTTTTGTTTTTTGATCCGCACTGATCTGCGAGACGAAGGACGGCCTTCCGTAACTCCAGGTCGTCTTTGAACAACTTTCGCTAGCCTTTAGAGCGTATCTGCGAGTCTTGTGTATTTCAGAGTTTTTGACGGCGTCTCGCGCGCGTGGCTGTGGCGCACAGAACGGAGCAGCCAATTTGGTGCGCCGTTCCTTTCATCTTGACTGTCCAGACGTATTTTCTGGGACATGAAAGACCCAAGTCGAGTCCGCGTCATTTGGAGGATCGTCGAGGCCCCGACGCTGTTGTTGGGTAATTCTTGTGTTACGAGCGTAGATCCTTTTGGGGGGAATTGTAAACACGCGATGAGCGATGCGAGTTTCGCCACACTTCGGTAATTTATTCCTTAGGAAAACGCTTATTCACTTAGCCGCTTGAGCTCTTGGGTACCATTGGGACACCGGTTTATGTTAAAATCACTATTATCGATCGATCATTCTGTGTTGACAGTGTCTAGCGCGCTGACAGATTTATAATTTGAAGATGGGCTAAAAAAAATAGGCGTGGCTTCGCTCTAGTACGTGTCTAATATTTCATGCTCACATAATTAAGAAAACAAAGACGTCAGTAATCAGCAATAATGTAATAAATAAAAAGAGGGAATAATTATTTGATGACATATAAGGGAACTTCAAAATTAAATGAATAAAATGATAGTGGGATATCCCAATGTGACGGGTGCTTAAAAAAAAAAAAAAAACTTGGAGAATAAATGTAAGTATAGAGTAGGCGAATCGGCTCGCGACACCGACTCGGCGTCTGCCACTTGGAATGCGCTAGTCCGCAGAGTCTTTAATTCTTTCTGAAGGCCATCGAAATGCCTGCGAAGCAGATGCATATTTCATTTTAAATGAACGTAACTATTGTACCCTCGAAGCTAATACTTTGCAAAATGACAAGCACAAATAAACATTATATACAAGTGGAAGAGTAAGCCCGAATACGAGAACTTAGGTGATTACCTTGATCAGGTAACTGATTTTGGGGGGAGGGGAAGGAGAATAAAGATGAATTTTCCCCTCGTTACTATTGTAAAACACGCTAAATGAGCTAACCATGTCTCAGAAACCGGCTTCGACATGCTTTCCCACCCGCATGTATAGCTAATTTTAAGATGACCGCCATTACAAAACAAACAAACAAAAAAAAATACTCGAGGGCGCTTAAGGGGGGACACTACCTTGAATTGTCCCTTTTTCAAAAAAAAAAAAAACAAAGAAAATATTCAGAACTGCAGAGTTTTGGCATGTATGGATAACAAGGAACACTCTAACAAAGTTTTGTCATTGTGCACTGAAAAACAATGTCAAAAATAAGTATTCTTTATATGTTGGTGAGGTGTGCTCCACAGCGTAGCACTCGTCATCCACAAGTGAAAATAGCTGAAAGCAATGTCAGTATATCAGAAGACGTTTGAGGAAGACATCACCTACACTGCTGGAAAGAAGTTCTGACATTTAAGACGAAAAAAAAAATTAAAAAGTCATCTTGAAACTTAAAGAGCATTTATCTGAGCTTCACTTTTTGGCAGCAAATTCCACCTTAATAAAACTATCGTTTCAGTATGAAACCACCGAGAGACTTAATAATTGCGAATTATATGCCGAAATTTTATCAAGCCAGTTACTATGTACTTAGATTTTGAATTTTGATGTTCCTTTATCATGAAAAATTGCAATCTAAAAAACTTAACAAATGTAAAAAGAAAAACTAGAATTTTCTTATTTACTTAGAAAATGCATATTTTCTGAAATTTATTCCCTTAGTAACCGGCAACAAGTATTCCAGTATGCATTCCACCAGAAAAAATGTGGCGATCAACATCATTTCTCAACGATAGATTCATTGAGCAGATTCCATGCAAAGCTATGCTTTACTTTGTTTGGGGGGTATAGAACCTCATAAAATTGGTCACAGGGCTGAACCTTGGCATGCCCTCCTTCTGTATGGCTACAAACACCACCTGAAAATTTCAAGCCTATTGAGTGAACGGTTCAAAAGTAGACATGCCCAGGTAGTGTTCCCCCTTAAGTTTCGCCTATAAGAGTGAAACACGAAAGGCGTGCCAGCGTGTCTGCGTGGCTTAGACTAAATATATAAAAAGAGTCTGCGTGGTCCTAGCCCATAGCGTGTCTGACCCGCAACCGAAAGGTACGTGGGTTCGAATCCCGCCTCAAATTCTTAAATAGTTTTTCTTTTAGGGAAATGAATTACTTTATAGAGTGAAATCATTTAAAGCATGCAGCGACCTTTAATTCGCATTACATGTCATGTTTTAATCACTTTGATTCCAAGCGTGACGTCACGTTTCAAGTGAGCGTTGTGGGTTGTTTGAAATTCTCGCGCGAGGTAATGTGGCCGTGACGTCATGACCCTATCGACCAATCTGGATTTTCTCGTCCCACCGGCGCCGACGCCGGCTTTTCTGCGACACGAGCTCCTTAACGCTCTCGAGTTGAAAAAGGGTCTATGTTGTTTTTTCTGCATTTGCGAGTGAAATCAATTTGCGGCGCGTGTCAGCGCTCGTTCGATCACTCAGAAGTGAGGAGCGGTACCGTGAAGGAGTGCACTCACGGTTCATGTTGATGGTGACGGATGAGGAGCGGGGCAGCGTGAGGTTGGTGTTGGAGGCCTGGCAGGTGAACGTGGCGAGCAGGTCAGTTCGCTGCAGGCGATTGACGACCAGCTCGTTCCGCACCACGTCCAGCGGAGTCATGGCGAATTTCTCGTCCACCAGTGTCGAGCCTCGCCACCAGGTCACCGATGGCGGGGGACGCCCTGCGCGCAAACGAGGCAGGCGATTAATCATTCATTTCTCAGCTCACAGCACACACTAGCTTCGCCTGCGACTCCAAGGCAAAGTAGCGGCCTATGCATCCCACACTGGAGAGTCGTGAACCCGCACCTTCATTTGGGGATGGTTGACGCTCCAGCCACGTTTACATGAGTGCAACTTCAGCGCACCGACTTCAATCGTCCTTCGAATGAAGCCGACACGGCAAAGTTTCCATGAATGCGTAGCAAGCCCTACGCGAAGGTTGTGCCACGCCGTGTCGAAGCTCAAAGTTAAAGCTGCGTTTCCGGTACCAGCCGCACCACGTGACGACGTTTTCCGGTGCTTCGACGCTTTCGACGAGCGTAAAAATCGTGCCCGCCGTCTAGGAGGCTGTGCAAGAAGATACGAGATGGAATAAACCTCAAAACCCAAGCGTGTTGGACTTTGGGCCGGGTTACCGGGCCACTCTGGATCAGAGGCGACGTGCGTGCGCACGCCCTGGCGATCACGATTGTTTACAACTGCACTAAGGACGCCACCGCGCTTCGCCTCGCCAAGTCTCGCCAATCACGACAGGACCCCGAGGCCGAAAGGCTCCGGCACAGGCAAGAACGGCACCGAAGTAGGAGCTGCTCATTCTGTGGTAACATGCAGTGCTCGGAGCTCACGGCGCCAGTTCGTGCTTGCGCTGAAGTCTCTATGGGGCTTCCTCGGCGCGCAATTCGTACTTCGCAAGTCCTGGACAGGGGCCGCCCTCACCGAGCAGCTTAGCCATATTCCGCTCACTTATGATGGCAGAAAAGGAGGCGTTCCGTTTTCGGGAGAAAACTGCGGGCGATAACACGGAACCGCTCTATGCCGCCGCCGACGAGGATGGCCGCCGACATGTTCTCAGATGTTCGCTCGCTCCCGCAGCGAGCGCCTTCGCATAACCCGCCCCGTTCCAAAATGCGATGCGATCTCCGTTTACATGGGCTGCATGAATGCGCAATCGCTGTCGCGCTTCACCTCAGTCTAGCAACTTAAATGCGATGCGCTTCCCTAGCGCATTTTGCCGTTTACATGACCGCACTGAATTCGACAACTGTATTTGATGCGACTAAGTCGCATTCAAGTGTACGCAGCTTCAGATCCCCAACTTTTTTGACATTAACGCCTCGGCTCATGCACAAAAATGAGAATTTCATCTTAAAAACAACGTAAAACATCCCTATATTCTCCGGGATAATTTTAGATGAAAGTCATAGAATATCATTAGGTAGTACTTAAACTTTTGAACGCATATAGTTTTTTAGGGGCGAAGCTCCTTAGGGTCTAGCCTTGTCCATCCGTCCGGCGTCCGTGCTCACATCGACTGCCATCCCATCTGTCTGTCATGGATGAAACGTTGCATGTAGCGGCTCAACGTCTATACAGGATAGGGCGCTGCGGTCAAATGCGTATATAATCGCTTTAAACTTTGCATGCATTGGCTCAACGTTTATAGACGAGAGGGCGCTGCGGTCAAATACTCAAATGCGTATATAACCACGTTCCATCCTACACATTCTCTTTCTGACATGGACCGTTGACTTAAGCGGTGGAGATGCGTTCCCACGGCTTCTAGCGGATCCAAGCTGATCCGCTAGAAGAACCATTGGCTCTGCAATTCACCGACCATAAAGCAGTAATAATGAAGTCGAAACGCAACCCGGAACTCAGCACTACCTATGAGCAATAAAGAAAATCAGCACCATCAGCACAACCTATGAACAATAAAATCAGTATCATCAGCACCACCAGAGCTTCGCCCCAATCAACATCATTCACCACGTGGAGATGTTGTGATTTTTTTATTCCACTTCTCTCCACATTGTTTTTCATTGAATCCCACGAGTCAAATTCACAAAATTATCAATTTTTGGTTTTCTTGACTAAAGATCGTAATGCTTTCCAGGACTGTAATTGCCTGGTAATTATAGAACGCAAATAACCTATAACTTTTATATCTCCTTGAAAACGTTTTATTCCTCCGAATGTCCCAGAACTTTAACCATAATATGCCATTTCCAAAAGTGCTCGCCACCCAGTGGCTACTGCGTCATTTATCCGAACCTGCCATAGTTGTGGGCACAATGCCTGTGCATGTATTGGACACAAGGACTGCGTCAGTGTTTGACAAGTACTCGGTTCCGATCACACAGATCGTGTCCGAGAACTTTTGCGAGCGTCAAATTTCCTTGATAGGGTTTTAAGAAAAATTGGTTTATTTTATGGTGGGGAAGTGAGGGACACAGTGGCTTGTAAAGCGGCATTGTGCAGCTCATATACTTAATTCTTGGTCTCCCTTCATCAAAATGTGACGAAAATTAAACAATGTTATTATGATATCATCGCAAAAACGACTAAGTGCTAAACAAGCACCGTGGAGCCGCGATGTTCCTTGTGCAATAGAACTAATTATGTAGCTTACATTTTAATTGTCAATATTTCGTCGAGGACGTTGCAGATTTTTTGTTGGTTTGTATACCCCTTAATATTTCATTATATGTTGTAATATCCATCAGTTAGGACCCATACGTTTGTTAAAACAAGAGAGGGAATTGTTTAATCACATTTTCGTAAAAAGATTATAGAATCAACTCTTGTGCAAAACTGAACGAAACACAAACTATTTGTATGCGCTTTAAGCAGTAAAGGGCTAATGCAGCGTTTTGATTTGTTTTATATAAGAAATATTTGAACTAAAAAAAATAGTTGCATTGATTTTGTGGACTTGTTTTTGCTTACTTATCTGATTAGCGAAACTACACGTGGTTATGTATCTAGGCAATGCTACTAGGAACCCGTAGTGTCGTATTTATTTTTCTAAAGAATGCTCCTTAATGCCGCTGTCTCCACCATACAATTCGGATACCACGACAGTAATTCGGGCCATAAACAATTTCAATAAAAAAATACATTAATTGAAAAGTGCGAAGGCAAGATTAAGTAATCTTTAACCGTTGTTGAGCTGGCAAACTGGGGCGATACTAGCGCCAAACTTTCTAGAGTTGATAAAATTGTTCAACAATTTTAGACCTCCAGTTTTATCTAGTTTAATGTAATGTAGTTGACTAGCACTTCAAATTATATTGTTGATAAATAAACGTTGCGCACCAAAGCCTCTTGAAAAGTAGGTAGCATTCATTTTTATTTGAAAGACAACCGATAATGCTTTAATTGATTTTGATGTGATGTAGACAGCCGCGTACTATCCTCTTGAGGTTACAAGCCCTGTGTTTTTTTTAGCTCTTGTTAAAATAAGATAACAAATCTTGAAAATAAACAAATTTAGAAATACGAATACCCAAAGAAAACGTACGCAATACTAACGAAATAATATTAATAAAAAGCTTAACTTTAAATTGGCTTTACTCTCGAGCATTGTCTTCGGGAATCGGGTTTTACTTCCGCGATACATATTCGAGAGGAGCATTGGATTTACCACAAAGTAAATATTAGACATCATATTGAATAAATAAGGCAAGAAAAAAAAAATAAATTACACCAATACTTTTTGTTCGCGCTTGCAAAGCCATGCTTGTTGGTCAGGCCATAAAAACAAATTTCTAATGTACAAGCCTTCTCAAAGCTTCGTTTGATTTAGACGACGGCATTACACGGAATCTGAACAAAGTCTCTGTGCTCAGTGAAATAATCAAAAAGCCCTAGAATATTTACTTTGCATTTTAAGGAAGGAATTGAACTATACAAAAAAGAATATAACATCTCCACGTGGTGAATGATGTTGATTGGGGCGAAACTCTGGTGGCGCTGATGATACTGATTTTATTGTTCATAGGTAGTGCTGATGGTGCTGATTTTTTTATTGCTCATAGGAAGTGCTGAGTTCCGGGTTGCGTTTCGACTTCGTTATTACTGTTTTATGGTCGGTGAAATGCAGAGCCAGTGGTTCTTCTAGCGGATCAGCTTGAATCCGCTAGAAGCCTTGGGAACGCATCTCCACCGCTTAAGTCAACGGTCCATGTCCGAAAGAGAATGTGTGGTATGGAACGTGGTTGTATACGTATTTGAGCATTTGACCGCAGCGCCCTCTCGTCTATAAACGTTGAGCCAATTCATGCAAAGTTTAACGCGATTATATACGCATTTGACCGCGGCGCCCTCTCCAGTATAGACGTTGAGTGGCTACAGGCAACATTTCATCCATGACAGACAGATGGGCTGGCAATCGATGTGAGCACGGACGCCGGACGGATGGACAAGGCTAGACCCTAAGGAGCTTCGCCCCTAAGAAAGAGGCAGCTCCGACGAAGACATTGAGAGTGATTGCTTAAGAATGAGCTCCAGATGTCGCATAATTTGGGCGCTTTCTAAGTCTTCTTTGGTACCATTAGAAACTGTGGCTCATTAGAATTTTCATCAGAGCACCACTTTCTTTAATATTTCATGTTTCCTCGTTACGTAATTTGTTGTTTCGTAAAACGACGTCGTTCATATTTGGGGTTATCCTTCACCTACCAGCTACTAGTGTAGGCATATCCAGAAACAAGATAGGTATACAGGAAGATTAACTGAGGGATAGTTTGCTTTCTTTCTCTAAATATTCCAGTGGTGGTCAAGCATTCTTGTTTATGAAGTAACTGATTGAAACATGCAATACGTCCATTTTTTACCGAAAGCCTTTTTTTTTTGTTTTTGAAAGGTGAGAGGAATGAAACGTCTCTTTCTTTTCACCGGTTGAAAACACAAAACTTAGATTGTCATCACAATGGACAATAATCGAGCAGCATTGACCAAATCAAGGCGCATCCAATATACACGACCATATTTAAACGATGCGCTTCACTACCCGTTGATGCAGGCAACGAGGCGAGTGTAAGGTTTGAGATGTGTTCTCGATATTTCTATATCTCGGCAGTTAGTGGTACTATAGTGAGTGAGCTTCATTTCATGTAATAGCTTTCACAGACGCACTGATAGGTTGACTCTAGTGAAAGAGTGCTGAAAAGGTGTTTGTGCTCAATCTGTGAGTTGAATACAGTCGCCATTTTTGCGGGTACGCTTAAAACTACCATATAGGTGGGATTCAACAGCAGTTTATTTTAGATTTGTGTCTTTACACTTCGTAACAAGACTACTTCAAAAGCGTTCTCAAAGAGGAGAGGAATTTATAATTTAATGATCGTTTCGAAATGACATGACGGAGGCGAAAGCTCCGCTGCATAAATTGTGTAAACTATGAACTGAAAGCAACGTTGCGGAAGCCGGTTTTAATTCAATTAGTTTCATAGGAGTACACCCTATATCATTTTAACGGCGACAATACTATTAATTAAAGCCATTTTACCCCTCACAATGTAAAAATAAATTGATACCTGCCAGCAGAAAGTTTATAATCATTGTATATTTTTTGTCTTACTCATTGATAGAGGTTTGATGGTAATCACGCCTCTTGGACAACCTCTTTGCAATAAACTGATCTGATCGTTTACAATATGGGTTTGGCAATTAGTAAAGTCGTTCTTCATCCACTGTTTACGTATCTTAAAGCTGCATTCACACTGGCGTTTGAATCGCAACCGCGAAGCGGATCCGTTCGTCTTCATCATCATATGCGCGTGAAATTGTATTGCAAAGTGTTTGTGAACGCGGTTTCTTAAAGATCTATTTAAGAAACCGCGTTCACAAACGCTTTGCGAATGCGGTTGAACAGCCAGGGTGAATGCGATGTGAGAGACGACACGCTACAGCAGCGCAGCGCCCTTTGAGGGGGCTTTTCCGCAGTAAGAGTCAGCTTGCAGAGAAGTGTCCTTCTGGTTGAAATGCCATCCCAGTGCTTGAAATCCCGTTTTAAGTAGGGGTGTGCGAATTGTGATTTTTGAAACCGAATCGAATACGAATCGAATAATTGTGGCACCGAATCGAATACGAATACGAATCGAATAATTTTCGAATAGTTTTCGAATCGTAAGTAGAGAGCTACTAAAGAGGAGCAAAAAGAATATAAAATTAGATTTATTGTTCCAAAATGTTTCTTAAAATTATTGTAAAAACGCGACTAGACAATAATGACTGGAGTTCAACGATATATAAATAAATAGAGACCAAAGCTATTAAAATATTAGAATGCTAAACTTAATAGCACGGTTCACGCGGATGCGGAACATAAAATCACAGTTCGCTTGAGCCCGGTACATTCTGAAGCATTGTACTTAGTAGAAACTCTACATTATCTTTTTATTCCTTGTTGTAGCAGATGTCCTTGAATCGAGGATGAAGGAAATGTGGCAAGGGCATGAGGTGACTGTGTGCTTACGTCATTGAACCTTGTTTTCACCGATCTGAGAAGATTCTGGGAAAACGTATTGTCTTGTTCTACTTTCGCCAACAAAAAGCAACATCTCCATACACTTAAAGAGTGGAACAACCACGGAAAGTGTTGGGAAAGACTCGACACAAGCAGCTGTTGTGGCTTCTTCAATTGGTTGCATGGGAGCGGCCGAAAAACTTCCACACCCTACTGCACTTTGTCTTGGAACAACTTCCCGCTTCTACCATTCTACTCCGCTCATACAGAGCGGCGGTACCGTTGCAACCAGTTCTGGTTGCACGGTACCGCCGCTCTCTCCACGACACGCTTTCCGAAAGCGTGCCCGAGCAGTCTCGTGCGAAAGCGGTCCCTAAAGGCTGAACCGCATGTAAACGATTTAGCGAGCGACGATACGAGCGACAGCGACGAGAGTCAGCTGCGAGCGACGAAGATTTTTCACTGCCGCTCGACGCGTCGCTCTGTGTTTGGAATGGATTTCTGGAAAACGTCCTCATCGCCTTGGTCGCTTGCTCACGCTACTTTCATGCGGCTTGCCTCATCGCGCGACTGACCGCGCGACAGCGAAGCGGGTCGACGTCGCCTGTCTCGTCTCTCGGCGAATCGCTTACATGAGGGTTATACTTAGCACAGTGGTCCCTAATGGAGGCAACAGCAACGTACGTATAGAAAGAAACTGCTGCTGCCGATGACGATAATCATTGTCTAGAAGAGGGTATCTATTGCCATCTTGCGGGCAAGTATGGCAGGCGTGCCGGCGCGTTGTGGGACGCCTGTGAAGGGAATCTCGTGGCGCGACACCGTAACGACTATTTGAAAATTATTCGAAAAATATTCGAAACTTTTGAAAATTATTATTCGATTCGATTAATGAATCGAATAGGGTAATATTCGATTCGTTATTCGAAAATGGCGAATATTCGCACACCCCTAGTTTTAAGGCCCGTTCACACACTTGCGTTTGCTTACGGCCGAGTGGTTGTGATCTCTTACGACGAGAGCATCCACTGGGGAGCTGGCGCCACATCATATGAGATATACCTGAAGTGAATGTCACTAGAACGAAGGTTTTACGGTATTTGCGAGGCCAAATGCACGTACTATCTATGGAAAATGATCGCTTATAACGTAACCAAACATGTTTCCAACATAAAAAAAAAGTTTGATGCGCAAACAAAATACGCCAAAACTTTAAGTGTTCCACAGCCACCCGGTAGATGGCGCTAGCGGGTTCACTCGTCGCAAGATATTTTAAGAGGTTTGAAGGCATAAGGTCGTAAGCAGTCACAAATGAGTGAACCAGCCTTCAGATTTCGTTCATATATATGCGTCTTTAGATCCTGGTGCCGCTACATCTCCCGGGTTTTTTTACGAATAGAAAGTTTTAGTCGATCATTTTTCTTTTCAGGCCCCAGAGGGCCGAGGGCACGCGCTTCTAATAGGTATTGAGTGGCGTCGCGAACTATGCGACTAAATATACTACTCGTGAAAAGAGAAGATAGGACGAACCTGTCTAAGAGGTGACGTCAAGAAAACTATATAATCAGTAACTAAGAATGACGAGTTATGATGTATTTTCATGGTATGCGATAAGAGTGCTTGCTAGTTAATGATGTTTGGATAGCATTTGCAAGACAAAATTTATCAGTAGTCTTTGTCTTAAAAGGTACAACGAAGTGATTTTGCGATGTGCTTACTACAGGGTTGATTGCCTTTTTTAATGCTCCCACACAAACTGGGCTGCCCTAAAATGTGTTGAAGGAGTGTAATGCTAGATTTTGACTACAGTGACTGGCATTTTATTTTAATCTTGCTTGTTTGACGTTGGCATAAACTTCCATAAAGTTGATAGAAACAAAGATGCTGTTTTACGTTTTTACAGCATAAGTTAAAATGCATTCTTGACTACGAAATAAAAAATAGCAAGTAAATGTATATGTTTCATGAAACTAGATCCTATGAAATCTGGCTTAAATTAGTAACTTTGAACAAGAAAAAGAAACAAAACGAAAAACAACACAATTAAAACGAATGTAATGTTGTTCCTACGTTGGTCGGTGATTGTATATGTAAAAACAACAAGACATGTTTAGCAGTGATGTTCAAGTTGAGTTGGATAAAATATTAAACTTTTATTTTAAAAACTACGAGGGAAAGGTTTAAAAAAGACAGTTGTTTGTATAGACTGTTGGTCCTTCAGATTAATACCACTCCAACACACAAAAAAATACCCTGAAAGTTAGTGATTTAAAATGTTACCATCTGTTCTATCAATGACTCCTACAAAATAAACAATTTAATTGGTGTGTATTTATATTCGTTAAAATTTATTTCGTTTCGTTTTGCTGCAGTTACAGTAGGATGTGAGCATAAAAAAATAATAGAATCGAGGCATAACATGTGTCTATGCAACATAGAAAAACTTAAATGATAAAATTTAGCCTAAAGGCTGGCACTTCCTCGTGTTAAAAACTAGCGAGGACTCTTAAAGTACGGCACTCCAGCCATGTCTGCCATACCTAACGCATAGCGAGGAACACCACAGGATTCTCGCGACTACGGATTGTACGGCTAGATGTATTATATTACCTCGATTGCATTCAGGTGCACGTGACCTAGAAAAGCATGCTCGAAACTCACTCGATGTCGAGACACCTCAAATGCCAATCCAGAAATGTTAAGATTTTAAAATCTAAGATAAAAATATAATCGTTCCTGGTCTATTATTGCTCATTTTGTCATCTGAGCTGAGTGAAGGGGATGAGCTGGTAAAACAGCACGGAAACGTCGATTGATGACAGACACATATTAGAACTTCAACACTGGACATGGCCAGGCACTTAGCCATATCTCGTTCAAAGTATTCCGTTAGTACGTTAAATCTACCAAGATTTATAAGATCGGGCTGATCGGATGAAAGAATTTTATGTATCTAATCAATCGTGTTTCTTTACGACGCGTCCTTTTTTCTGCCTTCACATAGGCGGCCTTGGAAACCGCAAGGTTCGGAGAGCAACGTTAAATGTAGCAAAGCATATTCTGCCTCGCGGTCGTATAAAAAACGTTGCTGGGGACTATGTTAACAAAATACCAAAAACACAAAAACTACAACGAGAGAGAGTTACAGGCCCTTAAAAGTCAGGCCTAAGAGCCCAGAAAAACACTTTACGGGGAAGCACAACCGACTCTTACCGGGGAATAAAATTGCCTCGCTATACAAGGGGCCTGAAGCATTCAAAAAGCAGACCATCGAACCAGAAGCATAAAACACGTGGTACGCCACAAACATCGTTTCCTGTAGGAAAAAGCTCGGGGGGCATTAAAGCTCGACGTAAGCTGTTCTACGTAAACATGCGTTTACGCTCACGTGATCTGCCCCCCGCTCACACAAACACAAAGCAGCTTAGTGGAATTGATGGCCGACGTTAAGTTGCGCAAACCGAGTGAAGTCACGCGGTGTGCTGGCAAGGTAACATGACCACAGCCTCCGAGAACGTAGGTCACTCAAAGTCTACCCGATTTTTCGAAGTCAATTGTATAAATGGCAGCGGAGACAATTACCACTTTTCAGCACAGTATCAATCAATCAATCAATCAATCAATCAATCAATCAATCAATCAATCAATCAATCAATCAATCAATCAATCAATCAATCAATCAATCAATCAATCAATCAATCAATCAATCGACCAATCAATCAATCAATTTTTTTAATAATCACACAACATACTGCAAAAACGCATCTGGATCCATAGCCTCCTCGGCTAGTCTTGGATCCATTCTAAATAGACATAAATAAATATTGCCAATGCCGCGGTTAGCTTGTACTTATGCATGTGCCGTACAAAACCTTACTCATATTGTTTCTATATAAATATTTTACATGTACTTTCAAACAACTTTATTGTGAGGATTTTATACTTTCAGCTTCTAGTTACGTCGTCATTCTTTTAAATCAAGTTTGATTGCTACTAACATAGAGTTAAACTAAATGATAATTTGGCTTGAAAGACACAGAATTACGCCTCTGATAACAATAAAGAATGAACGAAATTAAAATTTAACGGTGCTTTATTTGTGAAAAGTACTGTGCAATTTAAGAGCAGCGGAAGTTGTTCAGTACATCATAAAAAAAACACACACACACACACTCGCGCACATACAAACGCATACATACGGGCATACATACATATATGCAGGCATGCATGCATGCAGACATGCATACATACATCATACATACATACATACATACATACATACATGCATGCATGCATGCATACATGCATACATACATACATACATACATACATACATGCATACATACATACATACATACATACATACATACATACACACATGAATACGTACGTACATACGTACATACATACATACATACATGAATACGTACATACACCCAGCTGCCATTAACAAGAACAACGCTTTACTTCACTTCCTTTATCTTGAAGAAATACGTTGGCAGGTATATACGTCAGCGAACACTTCAATCAAGGCCGCTGCAAAATTTCGTAGATTTGAAAACTTTAATTCCGGGAGGCCAACAAAAAACCTAACAGAAGTCGTTCGCTGCAGATGCATTCCTCAGCTTATTGTACACGCGCTACACGTGCTCGCGTTTCCTATATAAAATATTCTAAGTCATAGCCTCCTCTATACTCCCAAAGCCTGGCAGTTCGATGACGAAGCCACAGAGTACCCGGTCGCAGATTTGAAGCGCGAGGATCTGATAGCACAGAGCATCAAAGAGCCATTTCTAAGGGAACCTAGACGTCAGCGCTCAGCGTTTGCAGCGGCGAGGATCCGAAACACACTTTCGGGTCCTCGCGTCTCGCCGCAGCGTCTCGCGGCAGCGGTGAGACGCTGCGCTTCGGCGTCTCGCCGCGGCGGGGCGCCAGTCACGTGGCTCTCCTATCATCCGTTGTCTGCCCCTTCCCCTTTTCCATTTCGCCGGCCGTTTCTCGTGGCAATCTGCCAGGCGTTGTCAGTAAATAAGAGGCTATGTCTAAGGAAATACCCAAAATTAAGCGTCCGTGAACGCACGTGCTAAGTGTCATTTGATTTAGAGTTTTGCTTTCGAACCGTTAGAGTTGAGGACGCCGGCACGAGCAGCGTGTGTACCTACGTTCCTGGCATTTCTTTTTGATGCTTGGGTAATTCGAGAAATGGTCTATCTTTTCCCAAGAGGAAAATGTTTAATGACACACACACACACGCACACACATATACACACGCACAAACAAAAATGAAAGCCGTTTACAACTCCCTGTAACGCCGAATTGGAGCGCAGCTCTTGAGGAAGAGGAGGAGGGAAGGGTACTCTGGGGAGGGTATACCCCTCCTCATCCTCCTCCTTCTCCTCCTCCCCTCATCATTCAATCTCCTCCGGGGGGGGGGGGGTCACGTGACCTCGGGGGGTCACGTGACCTCGAAGGGGGAGGTCACGTGACCTCGGGGGGGGGGGGGGGGGGGGGGGTCGCGCGGTGCATGTACCAACATGTACCGCGCGGTTACGCCGACGCCGCTCAAGCCGGAAACGGGCGCCTAAGAGCTGCGCTCTAAAATACAGAGATGTTTTATGTTTGCGCTTTTAGAGCGCTAGGTCAACGATCTTAGAGGCCACTCAGTTTCCTTTCAAATGTCGAAGGATTGGCAAAAGGGCGGTCTCAACATTTCAATCTTAGCGTGCGATTGTGCTAGCCAGTGCTTCGGTTTCGGGTTTAGACCATGTCACTGGGCGTTTTATTCCAAAGAGAAGTGCTAGTGTTTTATCGGTCCCGTAGATTTTAGGGACGGATGGCAAGCATCAATACTCTATGGTTCCGCCCTTCAACCGCATGGCAAATGAAAATATTTTTTTTTTTTGCATCTGGAAACGCGAGGAAGATATTTGCAGAGAAGCTGCGAACTGCAGAAAAAAATTGGAATGAAGGCGCGTTCACACACTCGCAACCGAGTACGATTGAGCGAGACAAGACCGGTTTTTAAGCCTCTTGAGACGGCGTAAGACCAGACGCCCTGCTGCGGAGCTGGTCCTAAGCCGTCGCAAGAGGCTTAAGAACCGGTCTTGTTTCAGCGGGTCCTACTTGGTTGCAAGTGTATGAAGGAGCCTTAAATCGCAAGCGTTTAGCGTGTTTATGCATTTAAGTGCGGCTGTTACTTTTCTTACTAATGGTTTTGCAGGATTGGCAAGAAAACAAAATTAAACACCGAATTTCGGAGAATGAAAACAGAAGTGTGAAAATATATAGATTCTGAAATATTGAAACCCTGATTCTCAGACAGCACCCGGTACATGTTAAACAAAACAACAACCGCGCAGCTACTTTGATCACAAAACAACAACAACAACAACAAATTACAAACACAATCAAATCCACTCATAATGCCCTGTCCCAGCGCCCATCCATATATCCCGGATAATCACAAAAAAAAAAAAAATTCTGCTCTAAATTATTTTGAAATTGCAGAACGGCGCACGACACGCCATTGTTACTTGTTTCCTTGCGAACTCGACACAAACATTTTCAGCCCAAGAACTGGGTGTAGCGTCGCGTATCATAAGGACGCTCCTCTCCTCCAGTTTCGCTCACCGGGGCAGAAGCGAAACATCCCGAGACCTGATTCCTTCGAGGCAATATTACAAAACCCTTCGCAACGCGTAGCTGACAGCTCCGTCATGAACTCCTCCCCACCCCGACGTTCGCTCACCTACTTCCAAGGAACTCAAATAAAGGGAAACCAATCCAGCTCCGCAGAAATGAGCAGCAAAGCGACGTATACCTCGCCTCTTTTTCGTGTTTTTTTTTTCTTTTAGCGGTATTACCGCGAACGCTTTATTTGAAAACCCGTCGATGGGCGGAGGAGCGCGGTGCTACGTTGAGGGAAGGAGTGGAGACCACTGGCCCCGGAGGCATCCCGCGCTCCTACCGCCGGAATTTAACCCGCATTTTTTTTTTCAGTCCCGACCGGGTTTTAAGGCACACGCGCGCGCCACTCTTCGAGATCCTGTTTCGTAAGGTTCTTTCGCCCCCGAACCCGAAGAAAAAAAGTAAAGGAAAAAACCAACCTCGAAGCGCGGGAGAACAGTACGCCACGACTGCTGGCGGCTCGAAAACAGCCAGCATCGTCGTACCTATTTTTCTCGTTTTTTCCCCTTATCTGGCGTCTTTTTGTTTTATCTTGCGAGCTTCTCGTCGGTTTTGATGCAGCATTGCCCCTTGTCCTCCGCGTTACCAAGTCTCTCCGTCATTTGCGCGTACTCTAAGCCCATCGCGGAGTGAAAACAAATAAAAGGAAAGAAAGAGAGGGAACACATTCGGCTAACCGAAATAAGACGCGAAAGAAATATTTAGAATGAAAAAAAAAAAAAAAGTTATGAAGGGAACCAACAAGAACGGCGGTATAAAAGGGTGTAGAGAAAGGCAAATTCTGGCTGGTGAGATGTTCTCAACTTTTTGTTTTCTTGCTTTGAGATCGTCAGAGGCGCATTTATGCGTCGCTTCCTGATGCCCCTTTGCTCGAGTCGGCGGAGGGGCATCGGCATCGCAATCGATAAGCGCAGCAGCAGCGGGCTGATGCCAGCGCTTTCTGTGCCTGCGGCGGCGGAAGGGGGAAGCAGAGACCTCTCGCCCCTTTGATCCCTTCCCTGGGTGTTTTTTTCCCCCCTCATTTCCCTACACCTCAGCACCGCACGTGATCGCCGCCGACAGAGAGAGAAACAAACAACAAAGAAGGCGAGAAAGAAACCGACACCACCTGCAGAACACGCAGTGGAGAGAGTAGAGGGAAAGAGGGGGAGAGTGTAGAGGGGGCAACTGCTGATATACGACACCCCCAACAGCTCGCTTATATAGAGAGCTGTAACACGCGCGAATACATATACAGAAAATGTCATTGAGTATCGTCGAGATAGAGCGAACGCGAGAGGCAAATAAATTTCGACGACTGTTACGAGTTTGAAAAGCGTAAAAAAAGAAAAAAAAAACCGAAATAACACTGAATGACGCAAAAGGCGTACAGAAAAAACAAATAAAAAGAATAGGAAACGAAAAGTTATTTCTACCCCTCTCGTTTTTAGTTTTAAACAGTTTTGCTTTCGAAAGCTTAAAGCGGAAGGCGTGCGCATGCTATACCGTGTTGGATATGGTGGAGAAATTTGGGAGCAGAATTACGTGTTCTAGAAAAGAAGAGAATAATAATAATATAAGCAATGCAATGCGAAGCGAGGGGAGCGTTCGGAGCGCGTGATCAGTCGTGCGAGGCCCGGATGCTGTTAGCGTACATATATGAGCAGATTATAAAATGCGCGAGGGCGATGGACTTTGTAATTTCGTACCGGATGAGGGATTGTACCGCTATGCTTGCGAATCTCTGTTACACAAACCGAGTTGTGTTGATTTGTCGATGAAGTCGCGGAGCATGCGTATGGGCTCTTCTCTTGTATCGCGTGTTACGTTAAGGTCACAAGTGATCCAAAGATGGGCCCATATGCTCGCGCCGAAGATCCGGCAGAAACGGAAGAGGTGAAAATAACCTGCCTCGAGCGTTTTTGCGGGAGTCAATGTAGCCTCGTGTTACGAGCGCATCGAAACGCAAATAACAAAACAACAGCAGAGTGGAGGAACACGACACGCGGTACTGAACTAGAGAAAAACTGACTGCAATTTTCGAAGCAGTGCAAGAAACTATTACATGAAAAAAATCAAGATTCCTACTCTAACGATCACGTGCCTTTGACAAAAAGAGAATCACTGACGATTACACTTTTCTGTAACGCGAGATTAGGGCGCAGCTTTTGAGGTATTTTGATTTTCCGATATACCGTGGTAAAGAAAGGGTAGGCAAGCGAGAAGAAGGAGGGTGCGGGGGTCCCTGATTGGAGGCGGTTGTTACGCCTCGAGGGTGGGCAAGGGAGGAGTAGTGTACAGTGGTGGCGCTATTCAGGGGCAGCAGAAGGCTTTTCCGGTATTTTTCCGCTACATTTAGCGGGAAAACGTAATTCGTGTGTAGGTCAAATGACATCAAGGCTTGTGGCGTTGTTTTTCCCATTAAATCTGCGTGTAGGTCACGTAACATCATGTCACGTGACGTAAATTTTTCCTCTAAATTGAGCAGGGAAGTTGAATTAGTATTTAGTAGTTTTGGGTAAGTTACTTCTAAAAAGTAAGTTAGTTGAAGTTACAGATAGTTTCTCTAAAATGCATTTAAGTTTCAGTTACAGTTACCTACAAATAAAAGAAACACGTTAAAGTTGTAGTTACTTTGTCATAGTAACTTAGTTACTTTCAAGGTATTTTCGTTTTTCTTTATTTAACTATAGGGTGTCCCAAGTCACCAGGCTCGATCTAAAATGGCCCGTAAAAATCGACGCCTGCACGTAGCAATCTAAACTTTTCGTCAAAGGTGTATTTCACAGGTCGTTTGTTTCTTGTAAGATTACAAAGCGTAGCTATTTTTCTGTAAAAAATAGGGCCAGGAAAGTGGGCGGCGGAGAAAAGCTCACCGGAGAAAAGCTCACCGCAAAACCGGCAGATGCGGAGAAAAGATCACCGGCCTTTGAGCGGATGCGGAGAAAAAAAAGCTCACAGATTTTTTTAACTTAGCGGATTCTGCGTCAAACGTGGCAATTTAACACAATTCGCATTCGTCACTTCATTAAAAATATGTTCTCTTTTTTGTAATATTCTTGAAGCTCATTGGGCATATTTACTAATTCCTCAGAAATGAGTAATCACCCATTCTGTATATTAATTAAGCCGCAAGTATAAAATAAGACCATCGTACACTGGTAAAAAAAAGACAACAATTTATTGACAGCTGACAGTGCGCCTTCGGTAGCTCTGTCAGATAAAGAGGTTTGTTCATTGCGAGCTAATATGAATAGCGGTGTGTGAACCGTTTCAACTCCAAATATTTTGTAGTGCCTAATAGATAAGGAGGTGATTGTTGATGTCATCAGTGTCGGCTACGCTGTTTTCTTTCTGTTAATTTCACTAACAAAACTTTAGTTGCGAGAACCGCCTCGTCCAGTTGTGTTTGCGGTCTTCACTCCGGCGTCGTCGTTTGGGCGGTTTTCATCATGTATAACGTTTACCAACTCGCCCTATTCGCTACATTACACAATACTACTTATTATATAGGCCACGAGTAACAACGCTGAGAATGTGCAGCTCTGAAGGTCACGGGCGGTTCGCAATAGAAGGGCACTATCGCACAAAGGCAACGAGTGGAAACACCAGCACGAACGGCTAGAAAACGTGCATGTCCGCGGAAGAAAGAAGCCTCGATATCCTACTGACTGTTCTATCCTGTTTTCAAAGGTGAACAAAAGCTTCACAGAGTATTTCAGGCACCGCGTTGTTGCGCATGCACTTTCGGATTTTCGGCATTTACAGTTTTGATTTTTAGGTTTTTAGGCAGACATTATAAAGTTTTCGAACTCTTTCCTGTTCTTCAAGTGCATAAAGTTTTCAGTTAGGCTTCGTTGCGTAGAGAGTAAGCCATAGAAAACACTCGCCCGCAATTATTAATTTGGGAGCACTATACCCAATAAGCTTAACAAATATTACAAAAAAGGATATTTTCTTTTTTACTAAGCTGACGAATTTTAATGTTAATAAATTGATATAGGTTACGCATGATCCAACAGCCTCCATATAAAAAGAAGAAAAAAAAAGGTGAGCTTTTCTCCGCATCCGCCGGTTTTGCCGTGAGCTTTTCTCCGGTGAGCTTATCTCCGCTGAGCTTTTCTCCGGTGAGCTTTTCTCTGGTGAGCTTTTCTCCGGGATTCCAGGAAACTAGCCAGGGTGAACGGCGGGCGGCGACGCCGACGACTAAGTCGAGTTGCGGGGTGCGTTTGGCGCGCATATTGATAGATGGCCGCTGGACCAGAGTTCGAAGGTGTAGCCGACAAGCGAAAGAAATCAGACGACACGCAGACGAAATCCGTTAGCAGCAAAAACGCCGTCGTTATGCAAACGCGTTTTTGTTTCCTTTAAGTTTCGCTTTTATTGTCTGCATTTATTTTTTAACCAAAGGTACATTAGAAAAATATTATGTCTAGTTTAATAAACCATGGCGGTCACTAGCAGTCTCGTTAAGGAGATAGCGCCATCTATCAATACGAGCACCAAACCCGCCCCGTTACTCGACTTGGTCGTCTGCATCGCCGCCCGCCGTTCACCCTGGCAAGTTTCTTGACCGTATTTTTTACAGAAAGGGAGCTACGCTTGCGACCTGCGAAATACACCTTTGACCTAGAAGTTTTGATTGCTTCGTGCAGGCGTCAATTTTTAAGGCCCATTTGAGATTGAGCCTGGTGACTTGGGACACCCTATATTACTCAAACCGGTCAAATCTCAACCGGCGGTTTTCGGTAGGGGAAAAAAAAAAAAAAACGAATTTTGAGCCGCCAAGTTTGTTATGGGTAGCTAGCCTCTCATATGTCATATACAAATGAAAACGTTGGCAAGCGTAAATACCCTATTAGTGTCCCTTTAAGAGAAAGCGGAAAGTAAAACCACTAAATCGTAGTCATTGTGTGCTGTCATCAATGTCCTCATATATAGCCTATATATGAGGACATTGAGGACAGCACACAATGACTACGATTTATCATTTTTACTTTCCTCTTTCTCTTAAAGGGACACCGATAGGGTATTTATGCTTGCCAACGTTTTCATTTGTATATGACATATGAAAGGCTAGCTACCCAAAACAAACTTGGCGGCTCAAAATCCGTTTCTTTGTTCCTACCGAAAACCGCCGATCGAGATTTGACCGGTTTGAGTCGCGCTCACTCTGTTCTTCGCCGTCGGGGGTCGTTCGGACACAACCACCAAATATAATCAAAGTCGTAGATCATGAGTGTTAAAAATATATAAAAAATATGAAACCAATTTTTTGTAATTTCTAAAAAACTGCAAATACGTCGACTGAAAAAAAAACAACAAAACCGTTGCAGAGTACCGGAAGCACATGCACTGCGTAATACTCAACATGGCGTCGTATCGCGGGAGCTGCTCGCGAATCGCGGGCTGGACGGCTGGACGAAGTTGACTAAGCGATGGCGGCGGATGACGGGCCTGGGACCCAGTGGGGGATCCAAGGGAGGGGGGGGGGGGGGGCGACGGAGGCGGCCGCCCCCCCAAACCAAGTCGACTCCCCCCTCCCCCCTTCTCGGAGGGCAATTTGACATGGGTGGACCCCCCGGTGCACACGAAAGAATGGGAGAATACCATCCTTACAAATTTTCCGCCCCCCCCCCCCCCCCCCCCCACCCGAAACGGAGTTCTGGATCCGCCCTTGCTGGGACCTTTACTTCAGGACTCTCGTTCGCGGTACCAGGCGGATCTGTCTAGCTTCGAAAGAAACATTTTTTACCGATGAAAACATTCAGGATTTATTCCGCACAACACGCCCGGCCATGCACCAAGCTGATTCGTACGAAGACGTCGCCGAGTCGTCGTCCATTCTCCTAGCTGAAGATATCGCTCGTCTTACGAACTCGAATTGGCAAAAGCTTTAAACGTGCGAAAAACGTCAAGCACGAAGCGCGTACGTGGTGATGAATATGCATACGTACGATTTCTTTACTAATTGCGAATATGGCCAATGCGTGGTGCTGCCCGACTCCAAGCTTGGTTGAGTGGCTTTGCAGCAGGGTTCTTTAAATAAAAGCGCCGAATAAGACAAGGACGAAGAAGTGGAACGACACAAGGCGCACTAGCGAGTGCGCCTTGTGTCGTTCCACTTCTTCGTCCTTGTCTTATTCGGCGCTTTTATTTAAAGAACCATGAACCAACTGGCCCAACTTTCCACTTTGTTGCAGCAGGGATTGGCAGCAAACTTTCTGATCTACCGTCGACTGGTTGCATTACTGCGAACGAGGTGTACTTCATTACAGTATTAAAATTGTTGTCTGCTTTGCACGGCAAACAAAGCAAAGAGAAATAAAAAAAAAAAAAAAAAAAACGCAGTCGCCTGTATTTACGTGACTTCTGGCAACTCGCTCCTCTGTATTCCTCCTTCCTCTCTAGTTGACATTTCGCGCCATTACTCCGTGCTCGTGTTTCGGTTTCGGTTTCGAGCAGTTGCGTTTTTGGCTTTATTAAGAATACACGTTACTCTGCAGCAAAATATTGATAGGGGAGCCTTCTGACACCATATTATATCGCCTCGAAAAACATAAATATACATGGGGGGGGGGGGGGGGGGGTGTCAGTGTCTCTTTAAGAGATCTATTATTCCCCTTTCTTAGCAGACATGAGATGGAGATACCGATGAACAAACGGGTCCATTACAATATTCTGGAAGGCTAAACCATTGAGAACGAAATAAAGTGAAAAAATACCGTTTGTGTGAAAAAGATAAAGAAAGGAGTGAGCAAAAACAATGCAAAGTCGTCCCGGAATGCGTTCCACTTTTTTTTTTTAATTTTTCTATGCAACGCGAAACAAGAGACTCGACCGTGGACCATGGGCTCACAGCAACTGGGAAAGGGTAAGCCGATTCGTAGAATCATCGTCTGCGGCCTCGGTCAGACACTGTCTACCGGCGGCAGCTCACTTTCGTAAAGAAAGCTATCGCCACGACTGCTACGGCACCGACGACACTGTTATGCTCCGACGTCGAACTTAGCAAACGCGGCGTAGTGCAGCGCACACAGATTTATTGGTCGCAGGCATCGAGTTCCCGCTCCCCGGACAATAAAACACTCGCGTTCTGGCGCTACGCTGCGCTCTCTGCGCTCGAAGCCCTTAGTTGTCCACGCGTCGCGTATTTCCGCGAGGTGGTTCTGTCGCTCGGGTTAAGAGGCGGGGGTGTTCGGAGAGGCCGGAATGGGTGTAGGCGGGGCGAGAGCCACGCACAGAATGGTTGAAATAGAGCAAACGCTAAATGCGCTTTTCCGCGCGATGAAAAAGGAAAAGAATAAAAGAAGCAAAACGAGTGCCCTCTACGCCGGTACTTTGCTCCGGCGAAAGAAGTTTTGAGTTTTTGTTTTATTTTGTCGCTTCTAATGGGGGCCCAACCTCCGCCCATGGTCGAACCCGCCACTGTAGTGTCCTCAAAATAGGGTAATTTGGTTCTGGAAAGGTAACTGTACTTTTGCAGATACTTTATAGTTACTTAAAAAAAAAGTATTTAAGTTATTGTTACAGTTACTTAATAAAAGGTATCAAGTTATAGTTAAAAGTTACAAAAAAAAGTAACGAGTTACAGTATCGCAATACTACCCGAGACTGGTTTTTAGGTCCCGGGACATCTAGTCAAGTGACATCATTTTCTTCACTAAATTTAGCGGGGAAACTAAATTTGTGGTAAGATCACGTGACGTCAATATTCCCGCTAAATCTAGCGGGGAAACTGAATTTCTGTATAGGTCACGTGACATGAAGTCATGTGACATTTTTCCCGATAGATTAAGCGGTGAAACTGAACTGGCGTTGAGGTCACGTGACGTTAATTTTCCCGCTAAATCTAGGGACGAAACTGAATTTGTGTATAGGTCACGTGACACGAAATCATATGAGGTCATTTTTCCCGAAAAAGTTAGGGGTGAAACTGAATTGGTGTCGAGGTCACGTGACGTTAATTTTCCCTCTAAATCTAGCGGACGAGGGACCCGGTTACACAGACGGTGGCCAAAACAAAATACAAAAGGACTAGCGTCGCAGGTGCCGACGGCGGCGAAACAGCAGGATCGAACGCTGCGGCGAGGCTAACTGCTGCTCGCCAGGCGGAGCCCCTTATCTAGACGCGTTGGCTTCTGGAAAAATCGGCGTAGAAGGTTCGGCGCGTAGAACATTTGGACCTCGAACAAGCAGCAGGGTTCTCGAATTTACCAGAACATTGAACTGAAAAAATAAATAAAAGGCGCGTAACTTCCAGGAATCAAGCCCTGGGTCTCCGCACGCACGCGCTCGCTCGACAACGCGAGTGGCATTATATAAATAAATAAATAAATAAATAAATAAATAAATGTATATATATATACACAGGTTTTTTTAAGCTTTACAGATTTGTTTAAAAAAAAGCCATGAACTTTCCACTTATGCGGTTTGTACAGGTGAGTTCTACGGTCAGGGGGACATTATGTGGGTGGCAAATCTTTGCGATAAGTCCGCTAATTAATTAAAATTTGTTCATTAACTTCTAATTAGTGAAAATAGACACATGGTTCCAATTAGAAACTTACTGAGCGTCATCGAAAACCTCAAAATCAACTCTTTTTAGAACGACTCGAAGCTCATGGGAAACTCAGGGGCGCACCAGAGTTACCACTTGTGAAGCAGGCGCAAAGCTCTACTCCGTTTCACTAGTTGCGTGCAGTGCAGTCAAAGGCAACTCCAGGCGAAGAGGGGAAGGGCGAGCACTAGGAAGACGGAACGGGAAAGGAGAACACTGGAGGGCGAGGGGAGAAAGGAAGAGCACCAGGAACGGTAGAGAGGAGAGGAGGGTTGTTCTCTTCTGCCACAGCCCTTCTAGTGCTCGCCCTTTCTCCCCTCGCCTGGCGTTGCCTTCCCTGTACTGCAGGCAAGTAGTGACACGAAGTATAGCAGTGCCGGAACGCGGATGATTAGATCATTATTGCGTTCCGCTATATATATATATATATATATATATATATATATATTGTTACGAAGATGTGCGGCCGGGAGTGAATGATAATGACGCCTCCACTCAACGAGATAGAATAGAAAGGATTTTATGGGAGCCAGGCCGTGCGCGCGGAGCTAGGCGCGTGATGGTCAGGTACAGAGCGCGACACTGTTAGTGCGAACAAGCGATCGCCGGTTTTTCCCGTTTTTCTCTTTGCAACCAAGGGATGTCATCCAAGTTGTTATTGCTATGGAAAGAGCTCATTCAGTTCTATAATGTAAGCGATAAAATTTTGTGCTCACAAATACTATTTAGAAGTAAAATGCGAAAATGCGCCGACGTCGTGTTCGCGCTAACAGTGTCGCGATGTGTACGTTACTGCCCCAGCGTCGCCGTCTTCGTCACAATTCCCCCTCCTTTAGAGAGGACGACCCGGCCGATGAATGAAGAAAACACGAGAGAAAACTGAAAACACACACACACATAGACATAAAAGACAAGGCAGAAGACATGAATCGGTGAATGACTGCTGCCGGCCGCATAGAATGAAAATGTTCTTGAACCTGCAGCCTCTCTCCAGAGCATTACCAACCTCTGTCGCAGCCACAGCCTCACGACGTCACGATCTGGGCTAGGGAATTCATCTGACCACTACCAACACAAATGGGGCTGGGGACAGGGCAGGAGACCATAAGCTCGCGTCCGTCTCTTCATTTCGTCCATAGTTCATCTTGTTCACGGCACTCTTAATAAAAATTCTCGTAGCTCACATTCTTTTGAAACTCTGTCTCGCAGTCACTTCGGCATTTCATGCAGTTCACGGGGCGGGGGCTGTGCGGTGGGGCTATGGTCCGGCGCTCAACCGGCTGTGGCGGAGGACTGCTGCAACCAAGGTCCGGAGCGATGATGACGAAGAACGAAAGATGATGTACCCCGCACCTCCACCAAATGTTACGAAGATGTGCGGCCGGCAGCGAATGATAATGACGCGTCCACTCAATGAGATAGAAAGGATTTTATGGAAGCCAGGCCGTGCGCGCGGAGCTGGGCGCGTAATGGTCAGGTTCGCTACTGCCCCTGCGTCGTCGTCTTCGTCACAATATATATATATATATATATATATATATATATATATATATATATATATATATATATATATATATATATATATATATATATATATATATACATTTTTAGGTCGACGGCATTTGGCGATTGAAGCGCATGTTAGGCGGTGTGGCATTCTGCGATGTCAGAGAAATGGCCCTCTTGTTTCCAGTAAGCGCTTTTCTTCGGCAGTTTTAGGGAGTAGCTTCTAAATTTATAATGTTGCAGTGCACTGACAGGCCTTTACTTAAACGTTTAGTAAGTCTCACGGAGAATCTCACGTTACGCCTCCTATGTGCGTTGGGACCTATTACTTCCCTTGGCATGTCCTGAAAGTGGTGCAATTCGACCAGTCCTATTGTTTTGAGATCAGGTCATAACGGCAACAGGATAAACACAAAACAATGTCCACGCGGACTTTGCTAAGCTTCCCTCTGTCTTTTTTTTTTTACGTCGGGAACAACGTATTTTTCCCCTAGTGCTCGTTATCATGAAAGAAGGTGAGATAAGTAAGGTTGATGACGCTCCTGAAATACGCGGGGAGACAGCCGTTTTGTTTATTTCATTCAGCTGACTTGAATTCAAAACGAGGACGTTGAAACTTTACTGAATTTATTTAATCCTTCTTCCAAAACACGACGCAAAAAATATTTTAGTAAAATGTGAATTAAAAAAAAAAATATATATACATCAAGCATAACGCATGCAATGACCAAAATCGACAGAAAGCACAGGCGCAACCTGTGCATAGAAATGCATAAAAGACAATAATCTATATAAAGAAGCGTCTGTTTTCGTATAGTTTAGCACACAAGAGTCTCGAGGGAGCGCTTGAACTTGGTGTGGTATTCTTTACGATATTTATATATATATATATATATAAAAAGTACAAAAAACAAAGAAACGTAGAAATGCTTTTTACTCTCTCAACAAAAACCATGCCTGCGAAAGAAGCAAAACAAAACACGGGAGGAGTGCTTGATCGAGCGGAGAGAACAACGTCTTCGCATACATGTTTACGCGTGACGAAAAAACAAAACAAAAAACGAACAACGATTGCAAGCGAATTTCACAAACGTTGTCGGTTAGATAAAGTGCCAAAGAGGAAGAAGCCCTTTTTCCTCTGCCTCGCAAGACCGCTTCAACGACGCAGATGCCGAACAAGGAACGCTCCCGTTGCGCTCTTCCTTTCTTCCTTGACCCAATATGCCCGAGACCCGCTCAAGTTTCTTACCCCCGGGGGTTAGCGCAGAACGCCTCGACCAGCCACCGTCGTGAGATGGCAGCAACAACACGGTCAGCGTATCCGTGCTCCGTTTCGCCTTAACTGCCGCAGATGACGAGCCATCTCAGCCAATACGATGCCACGTGAGCGTCACGTGACCTTCGGGAGAGGCGCTGCAACGTGCGGTGCGCATGGACACAAGTTATGTTTATAGTGGCTGGGTTGGCTGGTATGGTTCTCGTAGCGTCCGCTGCAGTCCATCGGAAGGCGAAACGAAGTATGAGATCGCAGAAAGAGAAAAAAAAAAAGAAGGGGACAGTCTGCGCCTTAAAGTCTTCGTTTCTTTGCTGTGAAAAAAAAGAAAAAAGAAACAATAAACCGAATCAATACGCGACGTAATGGCATCTCTCATTAGTCCCCGAGTATTGCCGCGGCACCGCAAGAAGCGCAGATCGTGCGCGCACAGACGTCATTTTCACCCACACCGTACACGCGTGACCTTTTTTTTCCAACGAACTTTCAAGACGTGCGATGATGATCCGAGAGAACGTAATTAGTTGAAGGAGCCGCTCTGCTCGACTCTCTTTTTATATTGTACTTAGGCAGAGAACGAGAGTTGGGAAGAAAACGCGGTGAAGTAATTCGCGGTCAACGAATGGCCAAGGAGAGCAATCATTAATAAGTCTCAAAGATAAAAACAAAAAAACAAAAAAAAAAAAAAACATCTTGGCGTGGCAGGAGTAGCGCAGTGCCGAGCTGGATTCTCGGCCGCATGCGCCAAGATGGTGCCTCATCTCGACTATTCGTCCGCTTCACTTTACGATGAACCGCAGTGGATACTACGAGCCATGCCAACCACTCCGGCGCAGTGAAAGAACCACGTGACCCGAGCGTCGCTGCTCTTCTCACAGAGGTCATGTGACACTCACACGGCAGTGGATTGGTTCCGATGGCTCGCAGCGCCCGCTGCGGTCCCTCGTAAGGTCAAACGGAGTATAAAAAGCTGGAAGAATGTGGAAAGGCCACAAGGCGCGGATCCGCGAATTAGCGTCCTGGGCCCTGGGACGCCGTCTGCGTGGGACGGCGGAGGAGGGGAGGGTAGACAGAGAAGGGGTGGGTGGGGAGGGGAGGGGGGAGCGGTAAGACGGCGCTAATGTGCAGTTTATCAGCGTAAGTTAGAGTTATGAGAGTGTCTCCCTGCGGGATCGTGAACCAGCCCTGTCCAATATGCGCGCTCGCGCGCCTTGAAAATGAATCTTCGAACGTGGCTGCGAGGGAGGGCTAAGCACTTTGGAGAAGCTCTTGCACATCACGCGGGAAGGTCTTCGCCAAATACCAAATGCCAAAGTGGCATATTAAAAAAAATATTAAATCAAATATACGAATGAAGACGAACACCACTTTACCGTGGTGTGCCTCAGAAGTTCGTTTTTGGTGTTTTGTCTTTGTTTAAGTATAATAACGACATCGCAGACGAAACACCGTTTAACGGTCATGTGAGGCTCTTTGGTGATGATTGTTTTATGTGCTCAAGAGTTGGCTCGACAGAACAGCGAGCAATTCTAAATCGGCACCTTCAACAATGATGTGAAAATAGGGCATGAAACGAAATTATATAAAGTTCATGCTCAAGACACCTAGGTGCACTTGCGTTCAGATACAACGTTAGGGTCTAGACTGGGGAAGAATTTAACTGGCCTCGTGCCCTTCGTTTCAAGAGACTTGACATTTACTAAACATTTTGCCGTCATGGCCTTATGAGCGCATAGAAAATAATGCTTCTTCCACGGTAAAAAAAAAAAAAAAAAACGCAACCTGGAAGGTCACTATAGTATTAGAGTGACACGCACATGAGACTATCACTTAAAGACCCGCAAAAAAAGAAACAAAAAGTCCAAAAGAAAAAACCGGTTCAAAGATAGACATGCAGCACAGTCTACATATTTATGTAATTAGAAAGATGATATATTTGACGGAAAGGCTCTCTTTGTGTAAACTGGAATCGAGAACTCGCACGCTTAACATTACTAAACTTAATTTTCAGTGGTCTGCTTAGATCGAAATCTAGCCAAAAAAGACCAAGTGAATTTGATCACACGAACGCCATTGAACCCTTCAGAAAAAGCCAAATAGGTATACGTCTAAAACACACATTCTTTGTAGGAATAAATCAGTCTTGAAATTCATTGCCCGATAGGAGTATAAAAGTGATCGGCGCTAAATGTAGAGAAAAATGAAGTGGGAATCGCGGCCAAGTGCGGTACCTTACCGCTTTCAGAGCACACCACAGTTTAGGGCTAAAACTTGCACTGTGTTTTGGTCAATCGTTGGTTTTATCCTTGCTCCTGGACGTTTATATAAGAATAAGCTTTGTACCTGAGTGCGGGCCGTGTTGTAGAGACTCTGCGGTGCACGTTAAAGACCCCAGGTAAGCGGTTGCACTGCACTGTCTAAATTGTCCATCTGCTGTAGAAGCATTAGACGATAGGGCAGAGTAATTTGCTGCTGTCTAAACGTGCCTAGAACAAATATGACTTGAGATCGTAAGTGTAGAAAGAGTTAAATCCTTAGGGCATTGCGTCGCGCATCTCATAGAACAGTACGATTACAATCATATTGTTTTTAATCGAGTAATTATTTATATTGACTTATACCTGGTTACCTGTACAATTTATCTACAAAATCAAGTTGCTGGTGTGCTGTTTTTTTTTTTTTTTTGTAGGCTCGCACTTTTATTACTTGATTTCTAAAAGTTCGATAAAAATCTACTTTCTGTCTTCCTGTTTTTTTATGATATTCAGCCCTCCCGCCAACGCTCTTAAACGGGGGCCGAACACACCTTGAAACAAATAAGTGTTCGCGTGAAGGTGCAAAAGGACGACATTAAAATGAAAACAGACTTCGAAATCCCAAAACCAGTGGCTTTGCCAAGGACCCAAATACGCGCAGCGATATTGACATTATAGTCAAAATTGCTGCGCGAATTTGGGTTCTGATCAACTGGTTTTGCGCGTCGCAAACCAAGGCGTCCTTTTTTAGAAACTAAGCTTCCTTCAGATCTGTGTCGATCAATGAACCAGCAATCGTTTCCATATTCAGACTGTACAAAATAACAGCTACAGCGAGCAAAGGTAAAATGACCGTTAAAGCTTGTCGACAGGTGAATTATTTATTTGGAAGCAACAGAGACATTCTATTGAGAAAAAATATATATAGTTTGTGAAAATCGTTTAAGGTTCTTTGCACTTTTGAAGCCTCTTAAGTAGCAGAGAAAAAACGCAGCAGTCATCCTGAACTAGGGAACTGGGAACTTTCCTAACTAACGACGGGACTCTCCTCCGCGCAGACCAGTCAGACGCGAACCCAGAAGTCGAGCCCCGAACTAACGAACTCGCGAGCGGACACATCAAAAGCGGACACGCCACCAACACCGCCAGACAAGTTCCAGCCGTCCAGACAAGCCGCGGCGTCCGACCTGAAGTTGCTCGGACGGGCAGCGGTCGAGACGACCGCGCAGTTTAATGACAGTCGAGGAGACGACAACCGGGCAAGCCGCCGCCGACTCTTTCCAAAAGCGCCCGCGCGTCAGTCGCGAAACCAAACCCCCTTTTGTAATCAGGCTGGCGACTCGAGAGAGCCGAATGCCTGCTCGGAACGTCCCTCCCATTTGTAAACAGTGGCCGTTGCAGCGCTATCTAGCCAACGGACGGCCACTCTCCCCCCTGACTTCTCCCGCAGTCGGACACTGAGCAGGGGTTGCTGCTCTCGGCCCGAACGACCACTTCTGCGCCGCGCAACTCAAAGATTGCTCGGCGGCACTCGCAGCGCAGCAGGGAAATGGGGATGATAAAGGGGGAGGTGCGGTTAGCGGAGCCCGGGACTCGGCATGAGCCTCACGTCCGTCCTTCGCGGGGTGCCACGAAGGAGGGATCCCCCCGCGCTGGAGGGGGAACGAAACCCTGCCGTCCGCTTTGCCTCATTGCGGGCCGCTCGGGGAGATTCGAGGCGGCGTCCCCCGCCGCTTTGCCACGCGACGCACGGCGCAGAAATTAGAAGCGCCTTCGCTCTCCAAGTGGGGCAGCAGCGCTCGCGGCGAGCAAGCCGCCGAAAAGCAATCGGACGCCTTCCTCTATTTTTGTTCGCATGTTTCTTTTGTGTCGGCGGAGAGAACCAGAAGCTCTCTTTGGGAGATGAAGGAAGTCGACTCACGAGAGAGAGGCGGAAACAATGGGCTCGTGGTTTCGCAAGTGTGCCTCGGGCTCGATACCGCGAAAGCAATCGGCAGCAATGAAGGGAGAGTGACGGAGACGCGCGGAGCGGTGCGCTGCGGAGGTGCGAATGTATATTTAGGTCTGGACAGATCGATACAGTTTCAAGGGGGACGAGAAAAGTCAACGATGCTCACCGTGCGCGTCTACTAGTAGCCGTGCCGTGCTAGTTTGCCGTGGCTTGGGTTTTGTGTTGCTTTAATGACGTTAATGAGTCGAGTTTCCTGAATAGGTGGGTTCGGAAGGGCGTTGTGCCTTCCGATTTGTGCGTATAATGTAATATGATCGAGTCATCCTCGTTTTGTTCCAACGCTGGGAATTATAGTAGATGAACTGAATAAAAGAAAGTCCGATATGCTTGTGTGCAACACACCCTCTCTCTCTCTCTCTTTTCTTCATGACGTGAAGTAGCCCGTGTTGTTTTTGAGACTATATATTTATACAGATAGAAGATCTACTATCTACCCTTCTCAGCATTGGACGACAATGTAATATTTTTAATTTCGTTTCCGTATTTAAAAAGAAGTTTATCAATGTTCAAAGTCGTACTAATCTGATTTAAGCGGGGAGGTACAAGTCTTATAACAATAACTAGCAGCCCTTCTGCCTTCTGTTTTAGAGGGTTGATGAGAGCGCCGGGTTACCAGTTGTCTGCACGTCTGGAGATAGTCAAAGTGGACTCATGACAAAGGTCCCTCAGAAATAAAAAAAAAAAAAAAAATTACTTTTTCATAAGAGTTTAAGCGTGTTTGGATCGAACTTCACAATTTGTTTAATTTAAACTTTAGAGGTAATAAATGTTTATTAAACCTTTTTGCTGTCAACAAGGCCATAAAAATAGTTGCATTGACAATATAAACGCTTTCCAAAGAAATGGACTGAGCCTGGGTATAAACCAACTGCAAGTGCCACTTCGAATCGAAAATAAGACGTCTTTATTTATTTTTTTGTATTCTGACGTGACGTTTTACCTGAAACCCCTTCAAGTATGACGTAGCGTCAAAAGTATGTGTATATGCACCCCGCGTATAACAATACTTTTTAAACGGAAATAGACCTCACTATGCGGTGGTTCCTCGCGACGCACTTATGAGCCGGAATTTCAAACCCTTTCTGAATGAGTCAGCCGTAGATCGCGGTGACGTGCCATCGCAGTGACATCGTTTCTCTTTAATGTAAGCGTGTTCGGCCATGTACACTAAATCAACCACTCAAAACTCTTTATCTGCTCCTATCTCCAAACTAAGATAATTTTCAATCCTTTTTCTTCCGTTGTGAACTGTCTTCCATTACAGTTGTGAACTCTATCCGCAACTCCAGCCTTCCGCTCGCCCTCTCGTGGACGAACGAAGAACCAGAGAACCGGGACGGCGGTAGAGCTGGTGGCAGAAACTGTAGGCTCTGATTCTGCGGTTACCGCATGGTTTCGGTCGCCGTGTTCATGCATAGTGCAGTTTTAACGCAAAAAGCGAGTGGGAGGAATTGTTGAGTTCTGATTGGGATCAGCGTTGCACGAAGGGACCGAAGTGTTTCTCTTCACTGGGGACTTTTCGCAGATCGCATAATTTGCGGATTTCTGGTCCTGCTGTTGCCAGCTCAGTCTGTGCTCAACGTGAGGGCAAAAGCTCCCGCTAGTAGCACAAAGCTTTAGCGTACAACCTGCGAAAAGTCGATTATATCCCGAAAGCAGGAGAGAACTGCTTGCACAATTGTGTGTCGAGCGACAGACACCAGAAACGGGTTCACTTTTTACGCTTTGAATGTCCGTGACCGGGCCCATGACCGTTTTCAAGAAGCACTTGTAAAAGTCCGACTACGCGTACTTTCTTTCAGGTAAAAAAACAAACAAATAAAAGTGCGCAGTTTTTTTTAAGCGCGTCTGAGCTAGTCAGTTGTTCGTGACGAGTGCTTAGAACTGGCAGTATTGGCGAGGCGGGTCATGACGCTGCGAATAACACGGTGCACAGGTGTAGTACACCAGATATTCGAGTATTTTTTATAGACCAATGAAAAAGCCGCCAAAGCATGGATATATCTTTAATAGGCAGTTTTAGCATATGGTTACTGCGTGCGGGAATACCGTGGGCACGACAACGCTTCTGGCGCTTGCTGAAAATCATGCTTCAAAGGTGCAGCCCGAGCGTCCGGTTGCAATGCCGCACAGTACAGTACCCTGCGGTCACGCTATGCTAAAACTGCCTATTAGTAACCATGGCGCACGTTTATCACGTGTTGCAATGCACTAAAGCCTCGACGGTGTGAAGTGAGTTGCGAGCCTTTGATAAAGAGACATGAAAGCTGCTCTTCCGGAGTTTATTCGTCACCTGAGGCTTTTTCTTAGAGCTGGTGGACAGGAACAGCACGAACACCACAATATCGTCATCACCCTCAAATTCCTTTTCCTTACACAATGACGAAGTCGGCGCCCGAAGCGCACTCGCCCTTCACAATATTTCGCGAGTTCTGTGATGTTTCCAGAACTTATAAAAATCCCCATTCTCGTTTTTTTTTTAACGCACCAACATCGCTGTCATCTCTGATATGCTTCTTTCCTGATCACTTTGAATCTATAACAAAGTTAATCAATTTAAGTACACTACACTGACCAGCGTCAGCGAGCAGGCGCAAGGGAAATCCTAGAAAATCTACCTGAAAAAAAAAAAAAAAAATGATTGAAGGCGCAGGTGAGCTGGTGAATACTTGGCAACAAAATAAACCGGAGACACGGAAACAAAAAGGACGAACACACCACCGTCTCTGTCTATTCCCGTCTTTTCCGCCATCCTGGAACTACAGCAGCTCTGCTACATCACGCCGCCGTGGTGGCGCGTCCGGCGCACTTCCGGTCTGGGACTGTGGGCGGAAATCACATTGCGAGACGTGTATTCCTGCGTTGTTCTGGAAGCAACGAGACAAAAGCCCTGCCTTCTCGTTAAAACGCCGTGACTGGGGGCTGTACCACAAGAGTCGGAAAAGGTTTGAAGATAGTTTCTGTGTTTTTTGCCGGTTCGGTTCGTCGGAAAACGTGGATAGGTGCCGTGAAAAGGGAAAACCAGACGCCGTCGGACCACGATTTCTTGTGCGGGAAGCACTCCGGGTTGAATTGACGGATTCTTGTGGTCGTAAAATTTATTTGTATTGTTCCAACATGAACGCGGGAAAAGCGCCAAATTGTCCGAACCACCCGCGGACCACGTTCAGTGCGTATTCAAGTTCAAACGGCCGCCTAATCATTTGAACTGTCGTCTGCTCTTTCAAACTTGTCTGCTTGACGTCTGCTGGTTCAAACGACAGCGGCACGTAGGCCAAACGTTGACCCGGTAATTGCGATAATAAGTGCTGGCCTCAAAAGGCTGATACGTTAGAAGGGTTTTTGGGGTAAGTAGGCTCGGTGTAAACAGGAGATACAATGATATGTTGATCGTTGTTATCGTTGGACATCAACGACTTGTTATGCCTGATTCACTTGGTCCGATTCTGCTTGCGATTTTCAGTATCAAAGTCGAGCATCGCAACTAGCGTCCACGCTTTTGCAGCCCGAGCGACGCCGCGACTGAAAATGGCGAGACTAACCTAATCATAGGTTTAGAGTCCATTCTGTGCCCTTCACGCAAATGAATCGCCGTACGTCACATTTACACGAAGTTTCGGGGTGTAACGAGCCTCGTTAATTTCCTTCGGGCTACTAAAGTGGTAAGACATAGCTAGGAAGACATAGAATCAACGATTCCCCCGCGAAAAGAGCACGGGGTCTCACACCGACAACGGGAAATTCTAAAGGGCCAAACACATGCGCGTCCAAACTGTCCGATTCCGCATGCGAACCGCCGGAACGACCTTCGAGGGCGAGGGTTTTCGTAGCCTCCGGTGCGACGAAAACCCTCGCCCTCGAAGGTCGTTCCGGCGGTTCGCACGCGAAATCGGACAGTTTGGACGCGCATGTGTTTGGCCCTTAATGGTTTATTGACGCGGGACGCGGCGCTTCTTGCCCACACTCCATCTCGCATGCGCGGCGACGGTGGCGTGCCGCTAGGGGAGCTCCGGTTTGTTTGTAAACATGACCCGGAGCAGGGTGTAAGATAGACAGGTGGGGAAACGAGAGCCAAATGAGCGACCGGATTGTGTCCCCCTCGGTTTTCTTTTTTTCTGTGGCGCCATCTATGTGGAGCACCGCGAACTCTCACTCCGGGTGGGCGACCGGTGGCGTCCGGCTAAACTGACGAAGATGGTTTCTCGTGGGTTTGCAATGGAGAACTGTCGTGCTCTCAGTTTATTTTGCGCACTCTCCCATAAAGTTCCATGCAAATCCGATTCCGATTTTTTTCTTCTCGCCGCAGCGCCATCTGTCGCAAATCGGGGGTACCCGCAAGTAGACGAGTACACAATCCGGTCACGGCGCTGCGGTAGGCTTCTATGGGCCGTTTCCCCACCTGTATATCTTACACCCTGACCCGGAGGCAGTGCAATGCGGAGAGCAAGTCGTCTGCTTCTGGCGCAAGAGTTGTAGTGACGTCAGAATGACGCCAAGCTCTGATTGGCTTTGATTGGAAGGATAGTGTGTAGACCTCAATGTTAGATGCCTTGAGGCCTACAGACTATTTTTTTTTTTTCAATCAGCCAGTTCTCACATCATCGCCAACCCTGTGCAAGAAGCAGACGAACTTGCGCTCCGCATACCCGTCGGTTGGGGCCAGCGGGGGTGAAGACGGCAGAAAACGCGGCCAATCCTGAACGCTGACACAGAGACGAAAGAAAGAACGAGAAAGAGAGCGACAGAAGAGCAGACATGAAAAGCAGACAAAAGGTTGGGCTTGTTTGTTTTGCCGCGATGAGTTGGAGTTGCTTGAGTGCTAGTCAACTTAATTTTTATACAATGCGCTATTCTGGTGTTTTCCTTCTATGTAAGTAAGAAAACAACCATGTACAGAGCTTACAGACGATGTTTTGCTGCTCCTTTCTGCCTTTTAAGGCGTCGCCCTCATTATGGACCCATCGGTGCCTCTAACTGGAACCACCGATGTCCGCGTCTCTGCCCTGCCGTTCCGAAGCGGCCCGAATGCATGTGATTTTTTCCTCTAGATTAATATATTAACTCTATGGTCGGCGCTTGTGCATGCGGTCTTCCTTCGCAGATCCGTGAACAGTGTACACGATCCCGGAGGCAGTGCAATACCCGTCGGTCGAGGCGCATTGCCGCTGAAACGCTACAATATGTTTCGTGTATCTCCTTCCATCATCCTATAATTAATCGCATGTGTCCATCGATGAGTTTCGCCTCCGAAGATCAAACGTAACTCGCGTTTCGATCTGCACTTGCTTCGATCGCCTGTCTGACCTCTGACTGAATACGCTTTCTTTATGTTGACGTTTGTTTCGTTCCGTTCCTTGTGTATCGTTGAGCATAAGTTTACCTCATGTTTAAATATTTTGTTTCGTTCAATTGATTCTGTGACTAAAAATAAATGTGTTCTATTTCATACTTGTGCTTCATTTCATTAATTCCGTTACATTCGATAGACGCGTTTTATTTCGCTTGACTTGACACGTAGACGTTGTCACGCCTAAAACTTGCGGCAGTCTTGTATACACCGCGTACCCGTTTTATAATTCCCCTTCTCCCAAAAGAAAAAAAAAAAAAAGCAGGGTGTTCTAAGTTTTTCTTTTCCTGAAAGCAGCCTTCAAAAGGCGAGAAAAAAAAAAAAAGATCTTTATCAAGCTCAACGAAGCAGAACACGTCACCCTAACTATCGTATCGCGAACCCCCTGAAATATGAAACGTCAAAAGCAGTGAAATTTAACCCAGACGCATGGCCGGGCGCGACAAACGACGGGACGTCAGATGATACGTGTTTGCAAGTCGCTTATCAGCCACTGTCCCCGGGGCCGAAGAACGTACATTTTTCTCCCGAGAGAGAAAACGGCCGGGTCGACGTAAGACTCGCAGTCCGGGTAGTTCACGATGCCGGACGGCCCGTTCCAATACCAAATCACGCGCCGAGGGGGGATCAGGCAGCAAAGCCCAAGTGTCACCCATATGTTTACGCTATCGGAACCTTCCGGCCGAGAACTTTTTACAGCCACTGGGTTTCCGCGCGTAGCGAATGATGTGGTTTTACTCTAAAATCGAAAAGATTGGAGACGGGCGGGCTTATATATTGAAGCAAAATGTTCGAGAGCCCCTCTTTTCATCAGTCGCGTGGACGGCGTCCGGTAGTGATTTATTTTGCTTGTGAAACAGTAATACAGCAGAAACGAAAAGGGACATAATATGCTGAGATGCGCTTGTATAATATTTTGAATACGGGTGACCCACAAGATGCTGTGTTTTACCATTTATAAAAGTTATTTCAGTCAAAATATTGATAAAGACTTGACTGCTGGTTGGTTTTAGTGACTTCCACCACCTTGGAGCACGTGCAGCGAAAACTCGCGCTGCAGAACCAAGGGATCCTTGGATCAATCCCCCATCCTTGCCCCGTTCCTATCTGGATGAGCATCGTAACGGCATGCGGACGTGTATCACTACTGCGTGGTGTACGTACGTCATAGAGTTATTATAATGTACGCTAGAGGTTCAACTGGCGCTAGTGTCTATGCGACTTCCGAGAGGCAAATTGAAGCAGACAGCAACCAGTCTACTTTTGCGGTGCTCCTGTGCATTTCCTATGGCGAAACCAGCGTGAATTTGGTCTCTCCGCCGGAAAATAACATGAATAACTTTTATTATTTTGGTTGTACCGAATAGTATGTACATTTATTAATATTGTAAAAGTGTAATTGCTTTAATTACAGCATTTTTTTTTACCACTGAACGATGTGAAGCTTCGCTATATTTTAGGCCCAAACCTCTGTTCCATGGCAGGTATGTAAAAACGAGCGACGATTCTAAGCAAACTGACGAACGAAACGAATGTAGAGGCGTTCAAGGTTTGCTAGCATTCCGATGGCGCTTATATATTGCTAATATGCCCGTCCTGTCACTCTATGAAAATGACTCCGTCGTGCATCTTTACGATCGGTTAAAAAACATTCGAATGCAAAAAATAAAGTACGTGGGCTACGAAAGGTGTGTATTTTTATTATTTCCTATGTTGGGCAGTCTTTATCGGGCACCTGTTCTTTGACTTCTTTCTATTTGCAAAGATTCGGAGCGTGCGGTTGATGATTTGAACCCAAAACATGCATCTTAGCACATATTCATAAACAGAAAAAATAAAGCAGTACTTATTTATTGCAAATCGGACTATATTACGTGGCTTTCAATTTATTTTGATCGCCTGCATGCACAAGGAGTTACTTATCCAGCGTTACTGCGTAGTTCTTGCCGTCTCTCTTGGTTTTCCGCATGTCCTTCGTTCGTTTGACACGTATTCGCGACTCCAATTCACTATAGGTGGCGCCACTCGTTTTCAAAATGGCGGGTTTAGGAGGGTCGGAGATGCGTGCCGCTGCTGAGCCTTTATACTGTGCTGGCTTCACTGAGCGACACAAATTATTTCTGGTGATACGAGGAAGCTAAGGTGTTATGAGCGCAGGTCACCTCTTTATCCTGAAAACAAAAACGGTACTTAGCGTAATATTTAGACCAGGAGGAATGTTTTAATTCCGGAGCGAAACCGAAACTAACCTTTATTTTGGATTTAATTTCTCGGTATAGGTCTTAATTTCAGATTCTTTCATAACTCAAAATGTGTCTAGAAACCGTGATTATTTAGTTAAAGAAGTTGTTCGTGGAAACTTTTGCCCCTTTAAAGAAAGGGTCTTTCATACACTTTAGAGGCAACAGAAAATTATTATTTGTTGGAAAAATCTGTGCTGATATTTGGGCACTCTTGCTGCCTTTTCTCGCTCAGATAATTGTCATATGAAATAATGAACTGCAGGCGTTTCAATGAATTTTCGGGTATTTAGATGATTAATTGCTTTAACATTTTTCCCAGCACAAGACTAACAGAATAAATCCAATTTATACAATATGTTCATAAAACGTATGAATTAAGAAACGCTGTTTTCACTAGAAAACTTCAAAGACGGAATCCGAGTCAGGCAGCTAAAGTTTGTGTTTTTTAAAGGAACGCGGGACGCATATGAGTTTATATTGCATCCAGTGTTTGATTGTTTGTCTATCTTGATAACGATGTCAGTGGTTTTCATGTGCTAAAAACAAAACAAAATGATACCTTTCAGGAAAGACTATTATGGTTAAATGGCGTATTTTTGTGATCGTGGTCTTAATTAGGGTCATACATTGCCGCGATTTGTATTAATAATAATATAAATATTAAAATTAAGATATTTTAATACGCAATTTTTCAAGCTGTAAAATAATTAGTTGCTTATGATCTAATTTCAAACGCGCTAAAAAGTATGACAATCTAAAGTGTCCTAAATATCATCACTGGTGCCAATTGCAGCATTTTCAATTACCAAGTTATAAAAAAAATAAGTTTAAAATCAATGACAACATTCTAGGTAATGTGAGAAATTCATGTAAAATTAGACTAATTGAGGGGGCTATCAAAGTAGCGACTTTTGACAATCGGCAAAACTTACAAAGTCGCCGCCAATATTCTTCCAGACCAAATCTCTCCCCCCCCCCCCCCGGACAAAAAAAAAAACGGATTATTTTTTTAATTCGCCGTCGTTTTTTCAATTTCAGCCTTTCCAGTTCGAAGGAACGCCTACATGCTTGCGCGTCTGCTCACTGCAGCACGTTTCGTTGGCGTTGGAAGCCGGTGGAATAGTAGTGAGTTTTAGTATTGCATATACGAGCGAACGCAAGCGCTGTGTGTTTGCGTTAGCTTTGCGTGTTCCGTGCTGCGCGTGCGCGGAGCCCAAAATTGCGGTCTTGGATCGGAGCATGGCAACGATGCGCACGCGCAACGTGGAGCACGCCACCTTAACGCAAACATGCAGCGCTCGCATTTGTTTCTATACGCAATGCTACAACTCTCTAATAAGATACATTCCCATACCGGCTGCAGCACCACGTTGGGACATTGAAGAGTGTTGTTTGCATTCGGAAATGACATTTCGCGAGCCATGATTGCGAGCAGTTCCGCCGTGCCCGCTGAGCAGGAGAATCGGGGGACCCTCACTAGAGCGCTTCCCGTTTCCGCCGCGGGAGGGCGAGCGTCGAGCTGGAGACGCGAATATCACCCATGGTGGAAAGCGCCGATGCCGTGTTCGCGCTAACAGTGTCCAACAGTGCACATAAATACATGTACGAAGTGGTATTAGCACTGTTTTTCATGCAACGATTTTCAAATAAAAAAGCCGTAACTGACCAATTATTTCGTATGCGTGACTGAGAAATGTTCCAATGTGCCTAGTACGTACGAAATATGCGTGATATTTCCTCTTATAATTGAGCGCTGCGATAAAATGCTCTCGCTTTTTCCCGTAGAAATGCATTACCGGAAGTCACTTTCGGACTGGTTGCTGTCTGCTTCAATTTGCAGCAGCGCACTAGCTCCAGTTGAACCTCTAGCGTAGATTATAATAACTCTATGGTATACGTCAAAGACCCCAGGCTAGCGGTTGTGCTGCACTGGCTGAACTTCTCATCTACAGCTGAGACACAAGACGCCCATTGCGGCTGACTAACTTACAGCTGCATAAACATACACACAACATTATTATTATTATTTAATAATTATTGAGATTCCCAACACGCAGTCTGAAACATCTTCTTGACTGTTGAAAGCTTGGGGTTGACTTCCTGGGACCATGGTTAGTTGGAAGAGTGCAGGCGTTTTGTTGACTCCGTGTTTAATATTTTCAGTTACTTTCTTGTTGTCATAATGATCAACTGGCAGTCCGCCTACACTTTTTGACTCATGGGTAACGTTTTAAGTTAACTTCCTGTTACCATGGTCTAACGAAAGTCTGCAGATATTGTCTGAACTTTGTATTGAAATTTCTCAGTCAACTTCTTGTCTTCATGGCCTCTTAAGGGCGATTCACACACTTGCGTCGAGTCCGACCCAGTGCAACTGCGACGGCTTGCGAGGTACGGGTTGCTATAGCAACAGCTGCGTCGACTTCAACAAAACCGATTTTTACTTTGTTGTGTTGGAGACGACATAGCTTTTTCCAAAGCAACCCGTAAAATGACTAAAGGTGCCCTGAGGAGTTTTCTGAGATCACCTAAATATGGCGATAACTCACTCTGCTTCCTCTAAGCATCCTAGAAATTCATAAATCATGACGATACACGGCCGATTTTCCTATTAAAAAAAAACAATCAAAGATCGAAATTATTTCCTGCGATGGTAGGAGTATTGTGCCGGCAGCCAGGATGGCATGGAACCAATGAAAGCGCGACATTTCGTTGAGATTGCACACGCTGATATTACAAAATGTGTATAATGTTGTAGATGATAGAAGCAGAGAGGCTAAATGGCTCTCTCTGTAAACATTGGTATTTAGCGAGCTGAGGTTAAGAATTCGTTAATTAATTCGGTCTTTTTTATTTTAAATGTATAGGGTGTTAGAAATCAAAGGCGCTCACTCTAAAATCGTGCGACAAAATCGCCACTTGAAAACTGGCACGCTGAAACCTTCACCTGAGATGTGTTTTAGTGGGGAATTTTACCATGAGAAATGTCAAGGCGTAGCTCTTGTTGTGAAAGGTTAAACTAACCCATTTGAAATTTTCTAAGCGGCGGATGCCGACGCCGACTTCCAATTTAACCGAGTGCTGTACTTGTGGCGCCGTATCTCGATAGGTGCATGCAAGCAGACGACGGTACTCGTCGAACGTAGACGACACTGCTGCACGTTTGCTAGGTCTATTGGGAGATGGACGCCACTAAACAAAACGCTTAAAGATTGAAAACAAAAGTTTGACCTTTCATTTTGCGCTTCTAGCGGCTTAAGTATCAATTGACGTTATATACTCATAATCTTACGCTAGAGAAATACGGGGAAGTTATTTTGATATAAGTGTTAGCGCTTTCCAATGAATAAAAACAAATCTTGTTCACCGAAATTTTAACTTAAGCCTTATGTCTGAGTGCAATGAACTGATAATTTTACCAATGTGGACCCTGCTGCATTGCAGATAACGCTGCCTGTGCGGTGAGCCAAAAGGGCAGAGACATCAATTATAAAACAACAAAAGAAATCCTATAAGAAATTGCTCTTGCACGACATTCAGGGGTTTCGAACTTCTAAAGTGTGAAAACTAATAATATATGCGAAAGTTAAAAAGATATACTGTCAAATATATATATACTGCCTTTTGCCGCAAGCGTCCCGAACTTCAACTATTTTGGAAAGCTTCGAGACTTTTAAAAATAATTTTTAAATATCCCTAATCACTGAAAACCTACTTCTAAAGTTACTTTACGCTGAACCAATAGTAACACGATAACACAACTGCTTTACTAGTTAAGTGTTGAGGTAAAATTGTTCTCAAAATTTTAATCTACGGATAATCAACGTCATTTAAGATGCCGTTTGGTTTTATTATACCGAGAACTGTGTAAAACAAATAAGCCGCTTTTATATGTTAGGATTTGATAATAAAATGGCCTCCATCATTGCGCAGACAAAGAAAAGCAATAAAGTAGTTTGTTTTATACACTATCTTGCGACACCGCTATTACATAGATTCTAGCGTGAAATATCTCCTGGTATGGGACACAGATACACTATTCTCCCTTGGTAAAAGAATGCCGATTCTGACTGAACAGATGCTTACTCTAAACATCATATTTGAAGAAAAAAAAATCAAAGCATTTTTGCAATAAATTTCCGAGACAACGAAATCCATGGATTCACCCGAAGGGTTCTTCTCCAACAACGTGCTCAAGTACGCTACGACTCCCCATGCATCTTAGAAATATATATATTTTTTTTTCATATTTGGTGGTCCTCCCTAACAAAGACTTCAGGCGTGCTTGTTTCTGCTCCCTGTTTCTAGGCGACTTGAAGGCGGTGTGCGTAGAGAAACGTTCCTTTCCAGAAGAGCGGACCAAAATGCGTCCGCTCCCCGCTGGGACGAGAGGAGCCGAACGAGGATTCTCGACAAAATCACGACGCCATCTTCGACCCCACTCTTTCGCAAGAAGCAAATGCCTGGCTTTACAAGGAGCGAGCTAATTCTAAAAGCAATTTGTACACGCCCCAAGAGAGTGCATATAATGACAGAGGAAACAGATCGTGGCAGAGAAAATACATGAGCTTGGTGACGGGAATATTCGACTTGTTTTGGATCGGCTCTCGCATCCTAGCAACCGCACGCGTCTTGGACAGAAAATGATCAAAGACGAGCAGCATCATCTGCATCGGAGCTTCTTTTTGAAGTGTACTGCGCACGCGCGCTGGGTTCCACATAACAACTGATAGTTCGGTGGCAGCAGGAAATATATATTTTTTTCTTGTTGTTAAAACTGGACGGTATGTTTAGAGTTTACCCTCTCCACTTTTATGGCCTTGCACAATTTAAATGATTCTATCGTTGAATGCGGTAGGTTGTTTCAATATGTTAGTCCAAGGCCTGTCGCAACATAAGGTCTGCTGAAGTGGCTCTCGTTGCGCTCTGTCGTGCTTCGGCTGCCCGTCCGTCGAAGAGTAATCGAAGGTAGAAAGCTCGAGCTAGAGCTGGAGTGATGGAGCTTCTTATGTTGCGACAGACTCCAGCCTACAAAGAAGTTGTAGGCCTTGGCCCCTGAGTGCCATCTTTATGCGGAAAAGCTCCTTTGAGCGCTGGGGTTTACTGGGCTGAATATTGCGTTCTTCTTTAATTTTTTTCTTTAGTAAATTTTTAGTAGGTGCTTGAACAGAAAATCCTCGAATCGACGCAAGTCTAGTTCCTACACCAAAATAATAGTAAGAAAATATTGTGCAGACAGAAGGCTGAAACCAATACAGCCCTACACACGTCAGATGAATGGCGGAACGTGCGGAAACTACCGAGCTTTATAAACTGTCACTATAAAATTAATAAAGACAGATAACAATATATTGATGCGAAAGCAATAACTGTGGAGCGAAGCCGGCGTTGTCTGTAGCAGCGAAACGGCACCTTAATTCCCATTGGCCACGACGCGTCATGTGACTCCATAGCAACTGCGTCATCGTTGCTAAGGAGCCAGCCGAACTGCTGGCGGAGCTGCAGGAAAGGAGGGGGGGATATGGGTGACGCTGGCCTGATGTCGGGCTTAACGTTAGGGCTATCGTTACGCTTAGTGGTCAAACTTCGTTAACCGATTCGCGCAGCTGTTTGACGTGAGGGGGGACGCGGGTATGCGCTGGCCTGACGTTAGGCCTAACGTTTTCGAGGTCTAACGTAGTCAACCGGTACTTGCAGCTAGGGCGATGATGATGATGATGAGAGGACACACAATTTCAGCACGCGCTGCGCCGAGCTTCGCACACCCGCCGCTGCCTCACCCAGCGGCGCCGCAGTCGAAAGCGAGCCGGGTCGGATATCGCGGCGCACCGCCGCACTCCCTGCCGGCTCTGCGGCCGCTTCTGTTCCTCTCGGCGCAAAGGATGCTTTCGCATTCACAACTCATAAGAAGTCCATGCCCAGTTTTTGTAAACACTGTAGTTTCACCGTGCTCCCTCAGAACGTATAATAAAAGAAGGCTGAATTACGCAAGTTGTGTGACGTATGGTAGCTCGGAAAAATATTCAATAATATTTACGCAAGTGTTTTTTTTTTAATTAATGTTGGAAGTGTAACGCAAATGATTGTCAATCTCCTGAAATTGCATAATAGTCCAAGGGACCATGAAAAAGAAATTGCGGAAATGTATACTGAACGAAACACTAAAACCGTCCGGCAAAGCAATGTTTCTGAGATGTAGATCAAAGTACCCTAAATCAATAACTCGCGTAAAAAATCACAGCTCCGCAGTGCAGGCGACATTACTCGATAAAAGCCGCGTAGAAACAAAACAAAACAAATCAAGAAAATATCCGGGCGTAGGCAGAAGCTTATTTTCAGTTGAAGAAGGTAAACGTTACAAAATATTTAATCTCGCCAGTCAGGGTTTAGGCCCGGTTTCCACAAAACTTGGGCAAGAGCTTGAGATACACTTTATAGTATAAAGCGTAATAGAGCTCAAATATAGCGAAGCATACGCATCTCCATAAAGTAATCGAGATGGCACGCTTCGAGCTATGGAGATGCACACTAGCACTTTTAAATCCGCCTCCACGGATTAAATGAAGTTACAAATGGTAGTGAATGCCGAGTTCTACTGCACTTTCGTACATGCGAGTGAACATAAAAACACAGCTTTTTTTGTTTTGTTTTATCTATGACAACCGGGTCAAAACTAAATAGTAAAAAAAAAATTCAAATGGCTCAACGAAAGAAAAAAACAACTTAATTGCATTTGATTACACCGCGGAATATCGCGCGGAAAGAAAGGCCACGCAGTCGGCCCCTTCCCCATTCGCCTTTCACTTGGCACGGGAGGGCCCATCGTAGCTTATCGGATGTGAAAAAGAAAAAAAAAACGGTTCCCTAAAACTCTCTAATAACAACCAATGTGGCGAGACTATCCCACAAGGAAGAAACATGTTCCAGACAGTGTTTGCCGACTGTCTTTCATTTGACTTATTATACTTCGTCTCACCCTACGATGAACTAAAGGCAAAAGCTACGGACCGCCAGATCCAATCACGAGCCACTTAAAAATCGCGTATTGCGCTTTGATGCGCGTATCAGTGCCCGCGTCTCGGATCACTGATGGGGATGGCCGGACAGTGGTTCGAATCGAAATAGCTCTGAGTGACTCAACAATTTTACATCGTAAGAAAGAGGCTGTTTCCAGTGTCGAAGTTATAGAAATGATGCAGCGTTTTTTTGGGTTCGGAGCATTATTCGTCCACCCCTAATCAATGCTGGGCATGTCATAGTGTAGCGTGGAACGTGATTGGACCTGGCGGCCCATGGGTTTGGCCCTTAGTCCATCGTAGGATGAGACATGGTATAGCAGTCTGATTGCGGCTTTATATATCAAAACAAAAAATGCGCCCCCCCCCCCCCCCAAAAAAAAAAAAAAAAGTGCTTGAGTTTGTATAGACCCACTCATGTTCACAAACAAACTGGAACGCCCCAAGCGGACGCCACCGGCGCCGCGCATGCGCGATGGAGTGTGGGCAAGAATCTCGCCGTCGCCCATAGACAGATCATTGAAATGCGATGTCATCGGCGTCGGCGTGAGTCCCTGTGCTCTTTTTCGCGTTGGAATTGTTTATTCTACGCTTTCCTGGCAGTGTCTGACTACTTGAGCGGCCTCAGCGAAATTACCGAGGCTCGTCACACCACAGAACTTCGCGTGATTAATGTGACATGCGGCGATTCATTCCGCGTGGACGCCGCAGAATGGACGCTGAAGTCGCGACGTCGCTCGGGCTGCAAAAGCGTGAATCGTAGCTGAGATGGTCGACGTCGATACTGAAAATCGCAAGCAGAATCGGACCAAGTGAATCAGGCATAACAAGTCGGCGATGGCCACAGGTTACAATGATGATTATATCGTTGTATCTACTGTTTGCACTGAGCCTGCTTTCCCCCAACCAACCTTCAAACTTAAAAGTTTTTTGAGGTCTGCATTTACTTCTTATCGCAATTACCGCGCCGACGTCTGGTCTACGTGCCGGTGTCGTCTGAAAGAGTAGACGACAAGCAGAAACGTTTGAAAGCGCAAACGACAGTTCAAACAATCAGGCGGCCGTTTCAACTTCAAGACGCAGTGAATGTTGTCAGCAGATATTCCGAACATCTTGACGGTTTTCCCGCGTTCATGTTGGAACAAAACAAATAAATCTGATGACCACAAGTATCCGTGAAATATACCCAAAGTGCTTCCCGCACAAGCAGTCGTGGTCAAATGGCGTCTGGTTTTCCCTTTTCACGGCACATATCCACGTTCTCGGACGAACCGAGGAGATGAAAACTGACCTTCATACGTTTCTCGACTCTTTTGGTACAGCCCCAGTCGCGGCGTTTTGACTTGAAGGCAGGCTTTTGTCTAGTTTCTTTCTAAACAGCGCAGGAATGCACGTCTCGCATTGTGACTTCCGCCCACAGCCCTAGACCGGAAGTGCGCTTGACGCGCCACCACCGCGCCGGGACGCAGTAGAGTTGATTTCGTTTCCGATTTCAGTGCTTTGTGTGACTAGTGGGACTGCCGGCCTGACGAAGCGGCGTTCCAACACGGTTATACTGACAGGACAAGAAGCACCTTACTTTCTTTAGCAATTCGCTTCGTATACTGTCAGACTCTAAAAAGCTCGCGCTGGAGGCAGGGCAAGCAAAATACCTTCCTGCTGTTCTTGCTCTGTCGGTGTCTAAAACAGACACAAAAAAGAACCAATGTATTATCACTCCGGGAGCGAGTCCAGAACATCGTGAATTGGGGGTCATCAGTGCACGCTGGCATTTTGCGCGAAGGCTGAATTTCTCATCAAATGGTCGACCTTTGTGTTTGTGCCATTCATATCGTTTGTGTGGCATCGAAGGGTCGCGTGTGCGCGTGCGTGTGTATTTTTGTGTGTATATGTGTGTGTGTGTCAGCGTACCATCGGGTGCGAATAAAATGCGAACAGTGGCGAAACTTCGAGCGCACTACCGGTGCAGCTTCGAAGCGTGGGTTGTGCCGGGCGAGGTTCAAACACATCGGAGTAGGACGCATACCCTCGCAGCTCCCTAGTCTCCATCCCGCAGTCTGATAAGTTTCCAGAGGCCTCTGCAGGAGGCGCAGCATGTATCGACGGCCACGCGCTCCAGTATTAGCGGCGAGATGTTTTGGTGGCGCCCTCCTATGGTTCCCCCTTGTGACGTCATTACCTTGCAAACAACAAGTTCGATGGTGTTTGTTATTAGCATGGTGGAAGCTTGAAATCATTGCGTTCTCAAAGGAACACTGCCAACACTGTCAAAATTAAAGTTCTTTCATTCCTCTTATTTCCGTCGATGATAAATCCCCTTTCCGACGTCATAGTCAGCGTTCGGCCAATCGTGGAAGGCCGACCACAGCGACGCTTTCGGTCGCGCACGGGGCTAATTCATATTTCATTCGAACCCGATATTAGGTGTGTGTGTACGTTTGTGCGTGAACTATCACGATCAATATGAGTGCGAACACCGCTCCGCGTTGCCCGCGGTACTATCAGTGCCCTCTGTCGACTGCTCTTTGAAGTACACGTGCACCTTGGTTTCGAGACATTTCGTCTCTAGCGATGGCCGCACCACTCCGCACTTCCGGGTCGTCTGCTGCGAAAAACGGTCGGCGAAACCGCGAAACTGTTCACCAATGACGAGCATTTTTCGCTTGCAATGTGCGCCAGCAAAAATAACTCCACCCTGAAGCGCGATTTTACCCGTTGCGCTCGCACTTAGTTCCGCAATATTTACGTTTTAAGGCTCATCTTGAGTGGGGAGAAATTTCGTATATTGCTTCTATTTTGACATGTCGTTCCAAAATTGGAGCACTAACGAGAAACCCGTCGCGTTACGTAGCCGCACTGCCTTCACCTTTTGTATCTCAGAATTTCGTTTAGTGTATCGTGACGTGAGGAGCGTGATTGAACAATACACTTGTTTGATGATTAGATGACTCATAAAATATTTCGGGACCAATGTACTAGACCAGGCCTTGCCTGCTCTCCTGTCGCCTGTGGAGCATGACACAGCGTCATGCTCCAATTCATATTGGAGCATGACGCAGCGAAAAGCCTGATTCCTCTCCCCAGTAAAAACGCACTCCCGTGATTCAAGCTCCGATTGGCCCACCAGGGCCGTTAGTTCCGCCATACCGGCGTGTTACGCGATCACGGCTTTCTGGCCTACCCAGTATTTCTTGCTTCAGACACTAGGGTATTAGGCGCCACCAGAGGGAAAGTTCGCGATTGAACAATGCCGCAATGTTTCTTGCCTCAATCGCTAGATAGCGCCAAACCAAACAGCATTGTAGGTTGCCCATAGAATAATCAGTCTAAGGTTCAGCTAATTCAAATATCAAAACTTATAACCGCATGATTAAAAAAATGAAATGTTTTAACGTAAGGCTTATAACTACATCTAAAACACAGTCGACCCTGTTCAAAAGTGCATCAAGCAACATTAGCAGTCGCCATTGCTTGGACACAAAGCGCGTGATTGGATCCGAGTCCTCGCCGAACGCTGACGTCACACTCGTGTCCAATACGAGCTCAGAGTATCTGATCAAACAATGACGGACAGTGTGCTTACTTCGTCTTGTCTTTCGTTCTTTGGCGCTGTTAATTTTACCATTAACGTGTACCACAAGCTCGCCGAACTTTCCACCGTGTTGGCGCGGACTTTTGAAAAGGGTCTATTACGTAAGTAGCGGATTTCTTTCGGATCATGGTCATCAGAATTAAGATGATAAAATATTCACGTTGATCCTCCCAAACTCGAAGTTTGAGAAAAGTAAAAACAGGCAAAAAAAAAGTAATTAAGGTTTTGGATAGAATACGGCTACATTCTTTCTAGAGCAGCTATTGCACTTCGACATTTTCTAGTATACGGGTTCGATCATTAATCTGCTTCACTGGGACTTCTTCTTGGTGTGTCTAAATTAAGGCCGGTTCTCACACGCAGCGAAGCGCTGTTGTAGCGCTGCTCACGTGTCGTCACCTACTTATCGTCCGCCATGAGCAACAGTTTCGACGGTGCGATACAAAGCTGGTGGACGCTACCGTCAGCGCGCGCTTAGCGCAAGGTGAGCGCTATGCTTGTAGCGCTCCGCTGCATGTGTGAACAGGCCTTTACACACATAATTTCGCGACACCAAATATTTCTCCCAAGTTAATTTAAAAGCCTAAGAAAAGGAAAAGACGAAAATATTGCGCAGATTTCGAATCCACCGTTAAATTTGTTACTAAGAAAGTTTTAGCTGCCACGCTAATTTAAGGAGAAGGAAATATTTTTATTAATAAAATAGAAAACGAAAGAAAATGGGAAAATACCAGAAACAAATGAACGCAGATTCGGTAGCCAAAAGTAGCGGATAAACCTTCATTTATTGCGTGTGCAGCCATCGTATCTGAAATCCGACTCGTACGCCAAGAGACATTATTTTTTTACTGGTTTTTGATTTCCAGTCGTTGTCATAATTACGCGCGAAACGTTATTCAAATTCGGGTCCGAAAAAAAAAAAAAAGACAACATCTCAGATTACGTTTTACCAAGAGTCGCGGCAGGGGGGCCTTTCATTTGCGAATGCGCACCGGACCGGGGCCCGCTCTCTCGGCGCTGCTCACTCGCTTTTTGCCTCGGACCCGGCCGGAGAGATTTAAGGAAACACGGTTTCATTTTGAAAACTCGCGTAGAAAAAAAAAAAGAGAAAGAAACAAGAGAAAGAGAAGAGGGAGCGTCCCTTCACACGAAACTAGAGGACCGAAATGAAGAGGAAACTGGAGCCTCGCGCGTATGGACAAGGGAAGCTGAGCGGAAAAGGGCAATTTCAATGTAGACCAAGCACCGCACGTTGCCGCCGCTCCGACATTTGCCGTGTGCATGGAAGTGGGCGTGGTTGTGACTTGAGCCTTTTTTTATCTTCTGACATTCCTAAAGCCAGTAATAGGCCATGCTACATCCAGACGTGTATACACGTTACCGAAATAAAGTAGCTAAAACCGTTTTTGTTACGCACTCAAAAAGCACCCAAGTTCGTTATTCTTTACCGCAATTCAAAAGGAACGCGCTACCTCAGCTTAAGAGTAACTCAGTGGTTTTTTGTTACTTTGAATATGTCAATTTTATGATGTATAGCTTCAGCTTTTAATAGGTCTCGTCGTTTTACTAGTTCCTTGCCATTTAGCGTATTCATTCCGGGATAACTATGGCTATATTGACGTACGAGGGGTGTTTATTAATTTATCTACCTGAGTATGAAAAAAATATCGAGCGTGTTAAAATAAATCTGGGCATGCTCTGACATGTCTCAAGGTTACTCAGACACAATGTCAGCAAAAACGTTTTTTCACAAGAAACAAAAACAAAAGCCAACAAACAAAGAAGATCCACGAACGCGTGACTGCAGTTTGTGGTGAGTGTTCCTCGTCATCATACAAAGTGAAAATTTGGAGAAAGCAATTAAGTAGGATAGAAAGTTCATTAAAGATGACCCTCACACTGGACGGTCTGAGGAAGCAACTTCGTGAAAAATGTGCCAACTTTCCTAATGCTTGGACGAATTTTGTCTTTTGAACGTCGCGCGCTCGTCGGCCTCGGTGCGACGGTGACGATATAGAGATTGGCTAGTTTGTACAATGGGCCTTTTCCGGAGTCTCCATGGCGCGTGCGCAGCAGCAGCAGACAGGAGTCCGCCATTTTCGGTTGCGCGGTGCGTCCGGCTCGGGACTGCGGGAGCCAGCGGAGGTCCCAGTTCTCCGACATATGCCCCAACGCTGTTCCGTTGTCGGCTGCAGCAACGACGGCAAGCGTTGTCGCGGTTTGGGTTTCTTTAGGTTTCCTTCTACTAGCCTGCACCCGACGAAGCGGCAGCGATGGAGTCGGGCGATCCGGCGAAACATTGGAAAAGGCTGGCTTTAAAGCACTCCCGTGTTCGCAGTTGCCATTTCAAGCAAGGTTTATGCTTTTGTTTTATTTGTTATTTGTGTGGAAATGCAAGTCAGCAGATTGATTAGGTAGGCTGTCGTGTCTCTTATGTGCCACGCAGAGCGAGTGCCTAGGAATTCGCCTTTCTGTGATGGTGCGCGTTTAGCTGGCGCACGTTGTTGCTTGCTAAAGTGACGGTCTCGCGTTGCTACGCAATCTGCCTGTCTGCTTTTGAGTTGTTGTAAACATTGGAATCGACTACAGTTTTCAATTTTGTATAATGCATTGGGGTAAAGTGGCTATGATGCACAGTCTGTTGCTGTGTGCACACCCGGGAAGAGAAATATGAAACCACGACCGCATCTGCTAGTCTTGTGGTTAAATAACTTTATTTCGACATGCATATGTCAGGGAGGCTGCGGCAAAAGAAGACGCGTAGTCCTCTGACGTGGCCAATAGAAAGAGGAAACAGTCGACTTGATGAGTTGTCTTCATGTATGTACCGAGTAAAGAAATTCGCTTTCAGCATTGTCTAGAGGCGCGAGACTCAAAACAGAAAGGTGTGGCCGATTTCGTATTTTTTCTTCTGGACCTACAGCTACGCACAACTGTAGCCTGAAGTAGGGTGACATCAATGCCGAGGCTCACTCAGAAATCGGCGGTTGCACGTATTCATCTTAAATATTTATTAAAAAATATATTTTAGCGGCGAATTTAACCTCGTAAAATTTCAAGGTGTTACTCTCTTCCAGTGAAAAAAACGAGACCAACAAACTTGCCAGGGTCAGCGGCGCTCTCTACCGACTTAATAGTCCCAAACGCGTCCGCTGTTGACCCGGTCAAATTTGTTGGTCTAATTTTTCACAGGAATGGAGTTACTCTTTGAAATTTCGCCTTTGATGAAAATTTGACATTGGTACGTGCAGGGGCCGAGTTTTTCGGACGATCTTAGAGTAGCGTTCACATTCATGAGTATACATGTTGTCAAATAAAATTTTGAGCAGGCTAAACAAATAGCTCGCAACTAAAACAAAATTGTCTTAAGTGTAACTTGGTCTCAAATATTTTCTGAAATTACTGCCGGCCCTCTATATAACATGAATCCTAGTTTAATGTAGCCGTTTGTGCATTCTCCTTGATCGAAGAGAGCTTCAACTGTACCGTCAGTCACAACGTCTCCGTCGTCCATTCATTCGGAAAAAAATGTACAAACGGACGAAGTCGTCCATAGCCAACGCATTCATTGAAAACAAATATATGGGTCGATCCAATTGGCTAGAGGAAAAACAAACGCTGAGCGCATTTACCAACCGCGTTCAGACAGCCAATATAGCTTGGAGCGGGCAGAGCCGGAAGCAAGGCAGGCAATCAGAAACGTTTCTTCTGCTTGCCGATAGACGGCGCCCGACATTGGCGGAAAAGACCCATTGCACTGCGGATAAGAGTGCGAAAAGATACGGCAACACGAGGAACGAGAATATAAACCAAAAGCCTATTTGAAAAGTTTTTTTTTTTTTTTTTTTTTTTTTTTCCCGCGGAAACAGAACCCCACTACGCGAGTTCGATTTACCCGCACTTCCTGCTCCGCGGTGCAGAAATGTGTAGGGCGGTGCACTTCCGGTGAAGTGCACCGCCCTACACACTGCCCTATAGCTTCTGTACCGGTGAAGGATGTGCAGGTCAATTGAACTAAAGACACTGAATCTGGGAAAATAACGCCATTGCCTTCCAGCCTGCAAGTTGGACACAGACGAATACCAACATACAAACGACGAAACCTCTCAAGGTGATTCGCTGATCGGTCCCGGTTGCCCTGGCGATTGCCATTTCGGGCCTTCCAAATCTTCGAAACTTCAAAAAGGTCATTCCAACGAGTCGCACCAAGATCGCCATGGAGCACCATCGCACCGAAAGCGTTCCTCGGACAATATACGCGTCTTTTGCCCTGTGCACGCAATACACTTATCACTCATGCTTATCTCCTTAGATCTCCTAAAAATTTGCTGCTCTTCTCGCGTATTTCAAGAGGAAAATTATTTTTCAATGACTCCAAGCACTGGCGTTACATGCGAGGACGATACGAAGGTGTACGCCATCATGTGCGGCGTCCGTGCTTGGAGGAATTGAAAAATACTTTTTTTGTCATGAAATACGCAAGAAGAGCAGCATAATTGGAAGAGATCTGGGGAGATAGGCGAGATCCTGTTCTTTTATTCTTCTTCTGTGGGTGATTCCTTTTTTTTTTTTTCCGGTGATAGCAAACGAACAAAGACGACGAGCGCCATGGCGATGCACTTTTCATTCTCCTCGATTTTCTCGGTCAGATCGGTACACAGTCGGCTGCGGTCGGACGTAGAGTGAAACTAAATTGAGAAGACATGATTAAACAAACTTACATCTTTAACCTAATAATATGGTGTTCGTTATCGTAGACCCCCGCTAGACACTGTCTACAAACAAGCCCACGTTTGCCCACAACGAGGTGTGGGGCCGAAAGCGTCTGCGCATGCGCATTGCTGAAAGGAGCGCCAATCGAGTTCCTACCCGCCGGCCAATGAAAGGCGTGCGCTATACTGCGTGCGCCGCGCTCATTGTCGGTGTATTATAGCAGAGCCTTAAAGAGCCGTTTTGCGCCGTCTTGCGACGTCTTAGGACCGAATGCGCTGCTGCGCATCCGGTCCTAGGACGTCGCAAGAGGCTTAAAAACCGGTCTGGTGTCTCTCGGTCTTACTCGGTTGCATATGTGCGAACGGCGGTTAACATGTGCATGCGAGCCTCGCTCTGAAATATATCTGTTTCTTCTTTTTTGGTGTGTGTGTGTGTGTGTGGGGGGGGGGGGGGGGTGCAAGCAGTATTATCGGTCAGATATCTATGTGCGCTCATTTGTAGCATATCTGTTTCACTTGACTCGTCGTCGGAAAGCTGAGTTTTGAGAAAACCATAAAGCCCCGTTCACACTCTTGCGACCTCTTAGAACTGGTGCCTTGAAACCTCTTACAACGAAAGGACACACTGGCGCCATCTATTGTGTAGCAGTGTAAACTTGGCGGTCCGGCATATTTTTTATTTCTCTCGCGCATTATCCTTTCTTTCTTGACTCGAAAAACTTTTGTCAACGTTATAAACGAGCCTTTCTTATAGGTATTACGCGCATTTGACCTCGGAAATCCCGCAAAACCTTCACTCTTGTGAAATGCAGTTCCAGGGTCACCACATAGATGGCGCCAGAGTGCCAGTGTGTTCTCTCGTCCTAAGAAATTTTAAGAGGTTTCAGCCGGTCTCGTCTCTCTCGGTCGTACTCGGTTGCAAGAGTGTGAACGGGCCTTTACGTTTGGAACGGGAAGCACCGGCAAGCACGCGCACACACACGCACTGGCTGAAATACTAAAGGTTTTAGCCACGGTCGTTGAATCACGGAGCGATTTGAAATATAGATGACAATATAGCGCAAATAAAATAATTCAATTTATTTATACGAATGCGTTTTTGTTCTCTTCGTCTTTACCTTTACCTTAAGCGCCGTTCACACACTTGCGACCGAGTAAGACCGAGAGAGACCAGGCCGGTTTTTATGCCTTTTGCGACTTCTTAGGACCGGATGCGCTGCAGCGGAGCTGGTCTTAAAAAGTCGCAGGATGCTTAAAAACTGGTCTGGTCTCTCTCGGTCTTACTCGGTCACAGGAGTGTGAACGGGCCTTTACCTTCTCTGCTTACAATAGAGCCGTGACACTAGCATATATAATAAATAAAAAAAAAAAAACGTGCGGTCGTTTTTTTTATCGATTGTTTTGTTTAGACGTTCAACAACCGACTTTAGTGTAGAGGAATCCCACAACAAGCAAGCACGAAGCTAGATGCCTCTCTTAAAAAAAAAAGAAAAAAAAAACGATAAAAAAAGACATTGAGGGGTCCACGAAAAAAAAGCAAAAAACACAGCACACACGGGAAAAACACAAATATAATTAAGAAAAATATGATAAAAGAAAAATTGAACGCGAAGGTAAAAGTCCAAAAACCTTTAGTGCAGAGACGAAAAAAAGAAAAAGAAAGCTCACCTCCATCAGCGTCGCAAATGAGGACCAGATGAGCCCCTTCGTCGTAGGGGCCGATAACTCCGTGTAGTGGCTTCCCCGTCTCGTCCCGAATAATGGCGTCCTTCGGGGGAACTGCGTCCAAAAGCACCAAGAACCTCGTTGAGTCCTCGCAATCCGATTAGACCCCTCTTTCCACTCTTGCTCCGCTCACACAACACACCGCCACAAGGGCGCACAGACACGGAGCTGAGTGCGGAAAAGAACCTCCTCGGCTTCTTGGCGCATGTAAGCGTCCCGACGACATCTTCCGGACGAATCCCCCATACGCGATCGAGAATAACGTTCGAGATTAACCCGCCCTTTATGTCTTTCCCGGCTTTTCATTTGTGAGATGAGCCCGAGCAGCCGGGTGTGGTCGCATTAGGGCCGATTCACTCATTTGCGTTTGAGCTGTGCCGAGTGGGTTGCGACCTCTAGCAACCGCTTCTTCAGATTACGTCTTGGTGTGACTTCCACGGGAAAGTTTCGTTTTCATAAAAACAAGAAGGCGGCCAGTTGGAAACATTTCCAACACGCGACACCCTGGAAACCATTGAACTGCATGCACTTTTCGCACTACCGAGAGACGGGTACTTAAAGGGGAAATCCACCGATTTTTGGTAGACTTCGATTTGGCTGGAATTTTGCAGACCGCATCAATAACCCTTTCTCAACTGATAACCAAAATATCTTTAAAATATAAAAATTTTCCGTAAAGTTATTAAATTTTCAAGTTACGCCGGCCGCAAGGGTTCCAGCAGGCGACTCTCTACTGGCAACAATGAAAACTCCCTACTTTTCCCTACCCGCTTACGTCACGGATGTGCAGGCGGACGAGCGACTCGGGCAGCCGCGAAGTGGCTTTGCGGACGCCAGCGATCGAGATAACTTTTAGATGCGGAGCATCTCTTGCTCGGGTCTATGTCCCGCGGCGTCGGCGTTGTAGTCGGCACTCGAACTACGCACGCGCAACTCTCCTCCTTCCCTCTCTCCAACAGCTGCGCGTTACTCTCTCCGCTCTCTCTCTCTACCAGCTGCGTGCACTGCGCGTGCGTTCGCTTCTCCTCACACTGCGCGCGCACGCGCAACTCTCCTCCTCTAGTCTCCTCTCCTTCAAGTGTGAAAAAAAATAAACGGCGAGCGGCGAGCGTTCCAAGTTTCTCTGCCGCGAGCCGCGACGAAGGCTCGCGTAGGGGGTAACGCTAGGGCAGTCGGTGGCGCCATCTCTCGACGTCAGCACGCAACTGACTCTTTCCTCGGAACCAACACGATGCTCCGCATCACCCCATGGTTCCCCTCGGGAAGATGGTGTTATTTTTTTTTTCGCAGCTTCAAGATTGAAAATTCCTTTGCAATGGGTAGCAATATGTGCTCCACGATAGATTGTAGAAATGGTGCCAAAAAAAGCTTCTTTTTTTACCCTTGTTTTCTTGGGAGAAAAACAAAAAGCGTTTCCCGGCAGCAATGGAGGCCAGCCACGTCAAGGTGCTTTTGCGCGAGCTGTGTGCCGAAAGAACTAGCGTCACGTAAAACATTTTAACTTTTGCACGGATTACTTTATAGCCGCGTGCTGCGAGTTGAGTATCCTTCACCAGCTGGAACAGCTTCAAGAGGGGCAAGCGCAAACTCAAGCCGGCTGTGACCATTACGACATCCGTCCAAAGAAGAGCGCTAATAATATCGAGAAATATAGTACACAATCTAGCACTATAGTCGACATTTTGCACAGTCACATTTGTTATTCACAATTGGTTCAGTGATTTTTTTTATTTTTTATAAACACTATATTTGTTTCGGACGTCGAATCTAGTTCGGGCTACTCTCGGAGTTCCACTCACGCGGCCGATATGTTGAAGACGAGAGGTGAAACGTTTAAACAAAGTTCAAGTCTGAATTTAGACATGTCTTCCGACATTTTGCCATTCCTGTATGTTATTACAGAGGTTTATGGAGCAGATGTTGAGCTCCATTAATATACGATAGGGCGTTGCCTGGTTTGTCAAATGGTTGGCGCGCAATATTCTCTGTAAAAGAAGTGATGAAAATGTCTTTAATTTATTCTATTGCGAAGAAATTTTATATCGGGCTGAAAAGTGTTTTTTAAACCATGAAAATATTAATGTCGTTGAGGGGAGGCATGCAAATTTACAATTGATAGAAACTGTGCTAAACCAACTTAATTTAAAAAAAAAGAAAGAAATCTTATATAGAATTATTCCCTTCCCATGTGCTCTTGTGGATGGGTGTTTGAACGCGTTGCATTCTACTCCAAAAGTAAAAAGAAAAAATACGAGTACATTTTTAGCAACTTTTGTTAACTTATTTTGAATTAAAAGATTTATGATGTCTTTCTGTACCTCACCCACTATTGTATCTTCAAGCAAACATTCTTTATTTGGAGTTGAACAGTGTATTTGTGTATTTTATACGCATTCCATTGCACCTTGATGTTTGGCTTGGTGGTTGCGAAGTTCTTTTAATCGTCATTTTAACATGGTCTTCATGACCAGTAACCTGCCATCTGATCTACACGAATGCATTCATTCCATTTTATACATTTCATTGTTTACGAGAATCACAGTCTACATGTCTTAGGTCCCAGCCCAGCACACACATGTTCATCGCTTTGGAAGGCGAGCAATGTACGCGCCACACGCACGCACGCTGAAAATGACATCGACCAGAAGCGCTTTTCAAAAATGGTCTACAGATCTTTTGCTAAATTACTTAAGCACCAAGGAGCCTATTCATGCCACAAGAGTAGTTACACGTGCTGGCGCCTGCAACAGTAACTTTTCTAAAGAAAATCTAAAACAAATGGCACGTTCCTTCAGGTTATACGAGCGTGTGGGGCATCTGTACGTACCTATACATTCCGAGCATTTTCTGTGGTGCTTTGGAAATTTGTCAAAAAATGTATTGCGTGACTTTTCGACATTTCTTCCCCAGCCATCTTCTAATAAAAAGAGAACGGATTTACTAGCGATATCGCGAAACTAGCGAGCCGCGGCTTGAGCGTACCGAGTTGCAAAAACGGTTTTATCAAAATTCCAATTGCGTCCGTTTTCTTTTTTTGTTACTTTCTCATAGTTTAGCACGTAGGCAGGGGTCATACTACTTTGTGCAAATATATATAATTATCAACTTCAAACACCACGAACGCCCAGGTTTTCTTGCTGTTAGACGCAAGAAAGGCGGGCGCGAGCGTACCCGATTGCCGGCCGCGCGCCTTGCTGCACACAATTGACGTCACGCTTGGGCGGCGGGGAAAACTGGGGAAAAACTAGGGAGAACAATGTTTCGGTTTCGGCAGCAAACAAAATATCACCTTTTCAATTAACTAGAGTGAATCTTTGAGAACGAGATAGCATTTTGGAATCAGGAAGCCATCCGCATTCAGATTATGCCTTTGGATTAGGTAGCTCGAAAAGTCGGCAGAGTTTCCCTATAACCGACGCCCTGAAGAATTGATGACAGACGATTCACTGCCGTGAAGGTGCTCGGCGGTTGGGGCTCAATTCAAGGCTCCGTTAAAGCCACCAACGCACTGATTTTCTCTCCCCCCCCCCCCCCCCTTTTATTTTTTATTTTTTGCAAGATAAAGAATGAGTACGAGCCCTTTAAAGCGTGAGATAACGTCGCAGGAATTTTCTCATCGTCCATATTTCCTTCCTCATCTCATTTCAATAGGCCAATCGTTTCCTTCATATCATCTTCCCTTCAGGGTAGAGTAGTCTGCTAGCGCCTTGGGCCCAGTCCAGCCACTTTGCCTTTCAATCATCTTCCCACTTCCTTGCGATCGCTGGCACGGTGTTTCTGCGAATACTTTCAAACTTCCTACAAATGGGGTGTTTGTGAAATAGATAAACTCTTTTGGAAACAAACTGCTAGACACGGCGTACTTCAAGAATTGCAACAACAATAAAAAAAACAAAAAACACATCAGGTAGTAAATTTTTTTCCCAAAACTTACTAGCTAATTTTTTATTTAGCGTAAATAAACACATCGTTCTAGTTAGAAACGTGGTGAGCATCATAAAAAAACTGCTAAATCATGCAATTTTAGAATAACTTAAAACATGTGTGAAGCGTGCGGTTGCAATAAAGGTTGCACACGTGCAGCAAGTGGGAGGCTGGCAATGCGAGAACGCGGATCATCAGTCATCGCCTATTTATAATACGAAATTTAAACCATTGTTTCTTTGGAACCTTGCATTCAACCTAATCGGTCCGAGCAATTATGTACGGAGTATTTTTCTTCAGTTGTTATTTGACGTCAATATATTCATTCAAAATCACAATAAAAAATCAGTTCGAAGAACATATTTTAACTAAGACTACAAGAAAGGAGCTTTAAATAGTTTGGAACCATCTCACCAGGTAGTCATGAAAACGTTATTTGCAGTAATTTGTCAATTAATAGACGAGACCAGACAAGCAATTCGATTTTCTATCATGATTTTATTTTTAACATATTCCTGACTATCAGCCCCAATATATCAACTAAATTGATTACGATACTGACCATGGCATCTTGCATATTTATTATGCAATGCAAACCAATTCCTACTTATCCAGTATGCATGTTCATGAAACCGGAGCCCTACATTTAGGGTACAGTTGGGCGGCACCAAAATGGGTGTTTATCTAAAAAAAAAATGTCGGATTGAAAATCCAACTCCTAACGTTGGTTTCACTGTAGAAGAGCAGCACACAAAAAAAAAAAAATCATTAACAATGAAAATATATATAAATACGTTTCTTTTTGTATTGCACTGAACACGTCAGTGACCTTTAACAAGCAATTTAAGCATATCTTAGAGGAATCCTGGCTCAAGTGCAACAATGCAAAATAGGTAAATATGTTTGAACTTTATTTTAACTTATGTGTAACAAGTTAGTTATTTTTACCTTTCCCTAAGATTATTACCCCCCCCCCCCTTGTTTTCCCCCGGAAATGCATGGATTAAATCCCCCTTAAAACCAGATTTTCATAGATGCTAAACAAAGCACCCACTAGGCGACGACGTGTCCGTTCTTTTCGCGTAACCATGTTCCCTCTTCGTTGCACTTTCACTTCCCTTATGCTCCAGTAGGACACAAAAACCTTACAGTGAACGCCAGAAAAAAAAAAATATATATATATATAAACTAACCTATCTGACTTCCAGTACCTGGAAAAAAGACCAGCAATCCATATAACGTCCGTTCCCTTTTTCGTCTCCCTAATACAAAGTAAAGCCACCGTGCCAAACGTAACATTGAAAACAAATCACGTCCGGATCCCGTTATGCCGCCACGAAGAAAAGGTCGTGAAGCAGATAGATGGGGGCGTTTAGCGAAAGAGTCTGACAGCTCCTAATCACCCACGTCCCGGGCAGCGACCTCGAAATAAATAAAAAAGAACGAACAAACGACCAAACGATTCCCTCACTTTTTTTTTTTTGTTTTGTTATCGTGTGATTTGTTACTTTATCGAGAGAAAGCGTCAGTTCCTTCTCTCCCTTCCACCTAATTTGTTCTCACCTCAGAATAGATCAATACCGAACAGCTGCTTTTCAAAGTAAGCGTACAGTTTTGGTATCAACGAAGCAACAATCTTCTAATTATTCGATGAACAGGTTCAATTCGCCCGTTGAAAAATAAGAACAAAATAAAAAGGCAAAAGGCAAAGTATCCAGGCATTTAATAACGCTAGCGGGGTGATCTCTAGGCCATTGTCTGGGGCACTTTTGTTCGAACAATACGTTCTGTTGGTTATTGGATGTGTTCTCTTCTAGCCCGCATTCAGTACGCATATTGTTCTTAATCGTGCACCATAACCTGATATATTCTTCTTCTGAATAACGTCTTGTTTATCAAATTATACGTCTTTTTCCTCAGCTAAAGTGGCTCTACATTGAAGACGCCGTCAACCATTATACGTTTTAGAGCGCAGCTCTTAGGCGCCTGTTTCCGGCTTGAGCGGCGTCGGCGTAACCACGCGTTGCATTATGGGACGTTTTCCATAATGACTTCATGTGTGACGTCACGAGGGTCACTCGTGACGTCAACGCGTGTTGCATTATGGGTAAATTTCTCCGCTAAGTTTAGCGGAAAAATTTCCCCGCTAAATTTAGCGGAGATAACTTCCCGGCTAAATTTAGCAGAAAAACTTCCCCGCTAAATTTAGCGGAAAAATTTCCCGCTAAATTTAGCGGGGAATTTTTTCTGCTAATTTAGCGGAAAATTTTGCGAAAATGTTCCGCTAAATGGGAGGGGAGCACGAAAGGAGGAGGGGAGGGTACGGATAAGGAGGAGGGGCATACCCTCCTCTCCGTACCTTCCCCTCTTCCTTCTCAAGAGCTGCTCTCTAATTCAACATTACAACATTACTGTAAACGTCTTTCATTTTTTCTAAAACCTATTAGCGACGTGCGCGACCAAGAGCGCCGCTGTGAACGAAGTTCGCGATTAAAAAACAATTGCTTTCTGTATGATTATAATGCATGCCCAATCGCCGGTTCACGACGATGCAAATCCTGGCAATCACGACGAGGCAGATGCAAATCCTGTCAATCCCGGCGAGGCAAATCCTGGTCATGGCGGCGGGAAAGGAAACCAATAGAGGGCGTTACCGAAACATCTTGGTGCTAAAAGTTCCTTCCTATAAAACCACAGGATTCTTGGAATGTTGGAGAAGGCAGTCAATCATTTTCGTGACTTTTTTGTTTCTTTTCAGTTTCGAAAGAGTAAAGAACGCCGCACATAATATGAATATAAACTTATTTTTGATGATCATGCCATTTGACTTGCGTTTCTATAGAAACAGAAAGTAAAAGGAAGCTACTCCAATCAAAGCAGCCCCTTGTTATTCTTGTTATTCAACGTACGAGGACAAAACATCTAGTACAACAGGATGAAGAACCTATGTTAAAAGAAATTAATACATTTATTTTCTCCGACAATGGCAGTCAGTGCCCCGTCAAAGCTAAATTTAGTTATAACGAAACAGAGAAAAAAAACACGATTTTGTTTTTTACAGTTATTTTAATTTAGCAGTTTCGAATTATTTGCGGCACTGGCGAATGCTGTTTACGCCTGTCACTAGCGAGCCTTCAACGTCGACCTCTACCTCGGAACTGTTGTGCGACCTTCAGCTTCGATTTAAGGGGAGGCTGAAGCCTTCCCCCCGCGACTTCGAGATTTGAGTAAAATAGAGGCATTACGTACGTTATTTGCCACATGTACGCTCAGGAACTGCGTCGGTGCCGTCCGCCCGCTTTCCAAACACGCTTTGACATTTCGAGAGCCGGCAATTTAATTCCCGGAAGCCCTTTCACGGACGCGGGTCTCTCGCCTTTCGCTGTGCGTCTGTCCCTCTCCGCACGGCGAGAGCCGCTTCGAACAATCATTTCCTTTGTCCGGTGCGGGCTGTTCACGGGATTCCTAATTCGAAGTCATAAGAGATTCGGATCCGAGTGACCCCCATGTAAGCTGACAAGCGCTTAGACCGTCAGCAACGAGGTTCCCGACAGACCCGCAAAAGCGGCCGTGATTTGTCTCCGCTCCATAAACTGCGACAAACGCGTCGTTTCTGAGCCAGCCTTTTACGTAGATGGTTGTTACGCAAGGACCGCCGAGGCCGAAACAGTCAGTCTTCCTCGGCGCTGGCGTCACTACATTCGTTCCCCTGGTAAACATTGAAAGGAAAACATTCCGATGGACATCACCTGCACGCGCGTCCTTCCCCGAGCGCGAGGTCTATATTTGGTCAGTGTCACCATTTGTATGTATACATGCCCGTATAAACCTCCCGACAGGCGGGCATTTTAGATGTATACCTGTAATACTTTATTTCTGTAGCAGCGGGAAGTATTTATACCTGTCGCTATTGGCGACGTGAGCGATCGAAAGCGTCGCTGTGGTCGGCCCACCACAATTGGCTGAATGCTGACTATGACGTCAGCAAAGGATGTTTCATCGACGGAAATAAGAGGAATGTAAGAACTTCAATTTTTACGGTGTTGGCAGTGTTGCTTTGAAAGCGCAATGATTTCAGGCTTCCACCATGCCCATTACAAACACCATCGTACTTGTTGTTCACAAGGTAATGACGTCACGAAAGGTAACCAAACGAGGGCGCCACCGAAACATCTCGCCCCTAATAGGCCCACACGCGGCTTTGACGTCACGCTGATGTGGTGGCGCTGCGGTCGGTACGGCGCAGGCGCTTCAACTGACGCGAATGTGGTTTCTGTGCGCGTGCAGTGCCCACACCCGGCGCGTGCAAACGAGCGCTTGTTGGTAAACATGCACGTAAACGCCTTTTGTTTGCTATCTGAAGCCACGAGCACATGCGTGTTGGGCACTGGAGATCGCACGCTGGACTGTGGATTTAGCAATATTGGAAGTGTGCATAGTACAGATCCGTGTCTAGATTGAGCGGCAAGGTCACTTGCCCAGTTGCAGAGTCTGGTGCCTATTGCGATCGGGGAATATTAGTCTTCCTAGTAAGATGTTAAGCTTTTATCATTATACGAGAGCTACGCTCGCGGCGGCACTCGCCTCCGCGACACCTTTGCAACAAACATTTGTTTTTTGCGATCCGGAGGGCAGGGCTTAACCCTGCCTCGACCTACATTCTCGAATTGCAGATACGGAGACTCGTAAGCCCTAGGCTTGTTGAAGAAAGAGGGCGATCAGCTACGCCCCTAGTACTAATTTCTATCTTTGTGCTTGGTATGGACGCTTTGCACACGCGCCAGATTACAGCCGCCATTGCTGGCCATCTCTTGTCTTACCGAGATAGGGCTTTGACGAGCCTCCACAAAGGCCAATGCTTGGGAGAAGGACACAGTTCAATCTAAAAGGGCAATAAACTGTCCTGCTGAGATAATGATGGAGCGAAGTGTTCAAACGAAGAGCAAACAAAAACTGAAGGGGGGTTATGGCGGCGCCCACTGCACATCTGCTGCAAAGTGTCTATCTCACGCGTCCCCGTACTATGGAAGGTCCCTTAAACATTAAATAGACTCAACCGCCACCTTTTAGAGATAACCATCTATTATCCGCCCGCAAAAATATCTCTTCAAAAGTGTTCGCCGGCCCATTGCACTACGGGTTGCACAACCATCGCCTGGAACTGGTGCGCTTGGCGACAATAGGGAGTTTTAGTAGACCGTGTTTCCCCCTCCGCTAACCCTCCGCTACGGAGAAACCGCCACTGCGCCTGCGCGCCGGTAGCCTTGGCTGTAGAGTTCCGGGTAGCGGAGGGCCTTAGCGGAGGGGGAGCACGGTCTACTAAAACTCGCTAATACTTGGACAACCCGGATACCGCGAGCTCTGCCTGCTTCACAACATTAGATCCTGCCAAACACCGGATAATACGATATATGCGCCATTCGACTCCTTCTTTGAGGGTTCCTGCCGCCTTAAAGTATTTGCTGCTGCTCTCATCCGTCGCCGCGAAGTTGACAGAGGCGAAGTATTTTCCCTCTTCATTTTCACAAATCTCTCTTCTATCAGGTGTTATCTCCGGAATCACCCCCTAGCGAAAGACCGTCTGGCCTTTAGCTAGACCCCTACGTTAGTATTTCCTCTTTCGCAAGCCTTCTCTTTCTCTCTTTCTCCACGAGAGCTGTCTCCGTTCCCGTTTAATCCGCGTGCTGCTTATATAAAAAAAAAAAAAAAAATGTGGCGATTTTAGTGTATTTTTGTTACATTAATAACTAGACAGTATTGATTATCAGAAATTCTACACAACCACGGGTCACGTTGGTTTAAAAGTTTACGAGAATTAGCCTCCGGATTATTTGGTGGTTATCATTGTTTAGGATTCTCAATAAGGGTTTGTTTGTCATTGCCTTGTACTTTATTGTTTAGCTTCTACTGAAAAAGTGGATACGTCACAAACTAAAAAAAAAAAGAACTGTCTGAAAAATCTTTTTTTTTTCTTAAAATTACTTCACTCATGAAAGCTACTTTTATATACTAAAGTAAATGAGCTGTGGCCTTAAAAAACCCGGGCAGTACTATATTTGTGTATGTGCGCCTGTGTTCATGCGTGCGTGTTTGTGCGTGCCTGCGTGTACGTATATTCGCGTGCATGTGCGCGTGCGTTCGTGTGTGTGTGTGTGTTTTAATGCAGTCTCAGTTATTGTCTTTCCAAGGTAAACATGCCACCGGTTCATTCGAAGTCAAGTACATTTTAAATCAGTTGAATGTTTCAACGTACTGAACGCAATACACTAAAACTTTTACCACTAACAGTATAGCTGGCTACTTTATTAGGATGAAATTCTAATAAAACGTTCCACCATAGTATGAAGCGCGTTGATTTCAAGTTAGAGGTTTATGGTTCAACGCCGTGCCGAGTTATTTCTTTGAAGTTTCGCAATACCACATTTATGGCAAACGGTGCATGACAGCGCATACTAATCTAAAGCATCGAATGTATGCAATATCAGTTGGTTATCATCAAACAATAATATGAACCATTTCGTTTCGTTTTATTACCTGGCTTAACTTGATTTTCTAAAGATTTTGTTGTTTTGTTTAGGTCATCCAGCAAACTATAATCGGAAGATCTCAACCTAATGTGATTCCTGAGTGACACACACATTTGAGTGTCTAGCGATTCTTTGCTTAATAGAGCATTTTTATAGTCTGGATTTCCGAAGAAGAGATGCCATTAGTGAACTTCCCACCCATATGCCTTGACGCTCACTCCTAAAAGTTTCACAAAACCTGGCATTTGTGAGTGCGAGACTTAAAATCAAATAGCTTTAACGGGTCTTTCGAAAGCTCCCGCGCGTTGCCTACTTCAATCTGAGCGAAGGAATTTTATCCTCGGCAGTCGACTCCAGGGAGGGAAAAACTGATTAAGGCGGTAGATCACTGCCGCCGCGTGGACGTGTCATTCGCCCCAGCTTGTTAATTTCAAGAAACTGGCGAAGTTATTTGTTTTCTTTGTATGTCTTTGAGATTTGAGGATGCGGGCGATAGGCGCCTTCGTTCCTCGCGCTCGTTAAAACTTTTGGTCGAGAAAACTAAAGGCATACATTTCGTTAGTCAGCCATCCCTCAGAAGTTTCAGAAAAAAAGACAACAACAATAAGTTCACATTAACTGAAGAACGTGTTGGTAACATTGACTGGCAACATAAAGAATAAAACTGGTTCATTTGAAGTAAAGTACATTTGAAATCAGTTGAAGGCTTTAACGTACTGAACGCTATACACCAAGACGTTTACAACGCAAACTTTAGAAACGCGTTATCCCTCGTTCTGAGTTTGTTTTATTCTTTCTGTTGCAAAACAATGAGTTCCGTTTAATATAAAAAAAGAAAGAAACAAAAAACAAACCGTGACTGTTTTTCGCACTAACAGTACCAACTCTGTGCATAACACTAGGTCACCACCAACATTTTTGGAGCAATAACACAACGAACACTGCTTTTCCATTGTTGAGTTCTAAAATTAATTGTTTTAACAATACAAATACAAAAAAAAAGTTCTATTCCGAGGGCATTATAATTTTTTTACGGGGAATCTCTAGCCATTTTGTTTTTTATAGTTATCAGTCGGAATGGCCTTTCCCGAGTCCAATGCTCACCGATGACGGTGAGGTTGACGTTCCTGTGCTGCGTTCGCTGCCTGCTGTAGTCGACCCGGCAGCGGTACTCGCCGGCGTCGCTCTCGAGTACGGGGTCGATCCTGAGCACGGGGGGCTTTGCCGAGACGTCGAAGTAGGCGCGCGTGCCGAGGTCTTGGCCCGGGAAGTGGCGCGCCTTGCTCATGGGCTGGTCGCGGGCGTCCAGGCTGTAGATGGGAATGCCGTAGTCGCCGTGGTACCACAGGATCAACGACACGCCGTCGCCGCCCATAGGGATCGTCGTGTTGCACGGCAGGGACACCTTGCCGCCCACGGCGGCGAACAGCTGCGGCATCGCTGCAGGAACCGAGGGGGGAAAGAGAACCGTGAGCGGGGACTGCCCAGAAAGGTGTCACTAGAGTCACCGACAACGTAAGACACGCTGGGCGCGGCGAGTCCCTGCGCTCCCCGCAGTCACTGAGATTGCCGCCACTACCCGATTAGAACGTCGAAGAACGTACCGCGAAGCAAGAAGCGGTAACACAATGAGCCACGCTCAGGACTCCTTAGAGAGACACTGACACCACCCAAAATATATATTTTTAAATATTTTGCCAGGCGATTTAGTATGGTCTAAAGACTAACCAAACTTTTTTTATTACTACAGAGTTACGTATGTTTTTAGAAAGTAAAAAACAAAAAAAAAAAAACCCACTCATTTGCTTGAAACCGAAACCGAAACACGAGCACGGAAGCTCATGGCCGGAAGTTAGGTCATTACACCCGGTCGCACTTTCTTTTCTCCGCTTTTCGGGTGTGTGAAACAGGCGACGAAGTTGCGTGCACCGTATGTCGTGCGATTGTTTCGTACTTATGTTCCTTTCGCTCGATGTTCTGCGCTTCAAGATCGATTTGCCGGTACCACGAACGACAGTACGAAGTAGGCGCCCCCCCCCCCCCCCCCCCCTACGTCCGTCGCAACGTTGGTCCGTCGTTCCTCGTGCGCCGCCATCGCGTCGTCCAACCCGCGGTATGCCTGCGGTACGTCATCATATTGAGAATGACGTGTATGTAGTTCCTGAGATTTGTGCAACATTTTTCTTTATTGATCAACGTACTTGCAGTTTTTTTTAGACGCCACAAAAATGAGTTTGTATTCTTTTCTATATTTAATATTGAATGTGTGCCTTAGATGACCCACGACTTTGAATATATTTGGTACACAATAGTTTGAACGCCTCGTGACCATGAAGAAGAGTGTGAGCGCGACTGAAACCTTTTAATTCTTGACCGGCTCATTTCGGGCGTAAAGAAAACGAGTTTTGAGCCGCAAATTGTATTTTGCACTTCAAGAATTGCCTGCGCGTCTGCTTATCCGCACAACACTCGAAGAGCCAATCTCTGCGATTTACGAAATCAGCTCAGCGAATGATGAGGCGGAACATCTCTTTAGACCTCAAAATGAAGTCTGCGCAGTGGCGTTACGCAATCCAAGCATGACGCTTTGCATTGCGCGATGCCAGAGCGCAGACTTCATTTAAAGGTCTAAACAGATGTTCTGCCTCATCATTCGATGAGCTGATTTCATAGATCGCAGAGATTGACTCTCTTTAAAAGTTTTGCGGGTAAGTAGACGCGCAGTCATTTCTTAGAGTATGTGTAGTTGGGCTCTTATAGGTCATGTTCAAATAAAAACCACCGCGTGCATAAATACCATGTCGGCGTCCCTTTAAGCTGTCAGGGACTAAAAAAGTGCAAGTACACTAAAAAAAAAAGGGGGGGGGGTATAGTCTTACACCTTTTGTTCCATATAAGACACCCTAAAATTTCAGTTCGACGTACAAGCGCACTGACGTCGAACCGACGGTACCAACTTTCATGAGCGGCTTGATAGCCGAGTGGTACAACTCATTAAAATATCTAATGTACGTGTTATTGACTACAAACGATTAATCGGGGTTTTCTTAAACCTACTACAAAACCTCAGTTTTTTTTTAATGGTTTCGTAATGTTGGACATGTAGTTTAGCTGTTTAATAGGTTATACCGTACTGTTATCAAGCCCCTCATAAAAGTTGGGGCCGTCAGTTCGACGTCAGTGCTCTGTATGTCGAACTGAAGTTTTGGGTGTCTTATATGAAAACAATGAGTGTAATAGCACACCCATATTTTTAAGGTTGTAGGTTGGTTGCGGCTATAGCTTACGCTACACCTTTTCAAGATTAGACAGATACTCTTGGAGGGAACATACTGGAGTCTATACGTTTCATAGATCGGGGGCAAATCAGGCTCCCGTACTGTTCCAATTATGCAGGATAGTTTCCAGCAATATAACTCGAAGCCAAGAGCGTGAACGTCTTGGGAACAAGCCTGAAAGGTAGATTGGGCTATTCGCAACTTCAGCGACCTATAGGAGTTGCCACTATCGGGCAAATATGGCGGTCTAAAACAGGTCGTGTCGTGCCATGTGCCAGCCCAACCCGCAACGCTCGGGGTTTCAGCAGCCAAGCATTGGAAGCGGGGATCGGTGGCAGCCCGGAGCACGTGGAGCGAAAACTCGCGCTGCAGAAGTCAGGGATCCTGGGCTCAATCCCCACCCCTGCCCGCTTCGATCTGGACGAGCATCGTACCGGCGTGCGGTCGTGTGTCACTGCCGCGTGATACGCGTTAAAAACTTCAGGCTAGCGGTTGCACTGCACTGGATAAATTTCTTGCCTACAGTCGAGAGACAAAAGTCGACCGTTTGGGTGACTACCATCGGGCTGCACAACCATACACACAACACAATTACAAGCATTGGACTAAAATGGTTTGCTCCAATTTTGATACACTACGTTTTAATCCTGCGACGATGTATTTGCGTAAGTGAGCTTCCAGAGGCTTGACCTTATTCGTGGAAGCGATGCAAGGACCGCGCTGATGATGAACGTTGATAAATGTTGATAAACGCGCAATGTGTGGCTCACGCCCAGCGTAGCTTGCGTTCAGGGCTGGCTGGGCAACACGCTGCTGATACGACAGCTACAACAGTCACCGGGACAACTCTTCCATCGCGCCGACCGCCGACAACACGTAATCACGGGAGCCACAAGCGACGAGCAGGAAAATATGAAAGGACCTGCTACGTTCAATTCAGCGTTTTCCCGCCAGGTGCCGCCCGTTTTGCTGAAGTCGCGAATACCCTTAAGAAGTCTGGAGTGTCGACTTTTCCGCAAAGCACTCGGGGGGTCAATCGCTGCAATGTACAGAGGAAGCTCGGCGGATGGCGGGTATTGTGCTGTTGTGTGACCACACACTTGCACAATACTCGTTCTCATGGGAACCTGCAGGGGCAGGGATTGAAGCCAGGATCTGTGGCTGCTGCAGCGCGAGGTTAGGTGCCACGTGATCCGAACGGCTGTTCAGTAGAAGACTGCGAGTCATTTTAGTGGGGCACTTCTCAAGTTATACGTAACGAAATATAAATGGAGTGTTGTGTCAAAATCGCTCGAGGCATTGAAGTCATTTTGTCTTTCGAACGGCCAGCAGCATGTGGCAGACGTGAAAAAAAGCTAATGACTGGACTCTCTGGAGCCAATGTGCGGCGAAAAATGAACAAAACTCGCCCAGTGGCATACTTTGTGCGCGCCATCCACAGTCTGTGTCCTGGAGCCGCGCCAGAGCGAACGTTGTCGGGCGAAATTTGTCGCTTGTTCCCTCGATATTTGCTCCATTGAATTCGTACTTAATACACCCCTCGGCACCTATACGCTTATTTAGTGGTGAAAAAGTGAGATAGGACTTCTATTTTGTATTACGCAATGAACTAAAACCTACGAGCGTGAGACCAAAACGTGCTTTAATAGTTCAGCAGACACGTCGAAACACATTGTAGTTGGCTAGACCGCTTGTGCGGAAAGTATAAACACAACAAGATATTTACGAGATCTAGATAATACCAGAATATTAAGTATAGACATTTTCCTTTTACTCTCGTCTCCAGCTACGTAGTTTGCACATCCAATATAAGCGACAAAAAAGAATTAAAGACATTACAATTTGTAACAACCAAAAATATAAAACAGGCAAAACAAGCAGGATTGACAACCTCGAGTAAAACGTGAAACCCTTCTAGTTGCGTTCCAAGGCCAAAGTGATGTTGTACCTCATGCCTTGGGAGTTCTGTTATTCAAGACGGTGACTACTACACGGAAAATGTCTATACGGTTTATCGGATCTTCCACGTTCTTATGTCAAGAATCTGTCACCGAGAACAGTTGTTGTTGTTGTTTTTTGTGAAATTAGAATTTGAGATGCATGCGCAGAGTTTCGTGCACTACGCGACCTTGTTATTAAATTCCATTTTATTCATTCCGTATGTCTTAAAGTACTCGCAGAAACTCTTGAACGCTAACATTTATCTGTTTACATTACCACCTAGACGCGTCAAGTTCCCCAGGGTCTATTCCGCAAATCATAATAAGAACTATATGTAAATATACAATACGAAAGGCCGCCAGTTTTCCGGACTGCGAACTCCGTTATCGAGAACATGTTTACCCCAGTCTCCCGTCTCCGCTCAAAGACATCCATTTCACGTTGAATCAAATCAGCCCCCAGAAACGACGTCTTCTGGCGTCGCACCCGCCCACAGCCCCGTCTATTCTCGGTCCAGTTGATACGAAGCTTGACACGTTACAGCGAAAGCAGAAAACAGAAAGCTCGCGGCGTGCGCCGAGCTACGCGTCCGAGAGATTCCCGCGTCGTTTCGTATTCCCCGAGCAGCGGCCTCGTCTATACGGCGACGGGAGCTCGCCTTTTTTTGCACATCAGCAACGACGACGACGACGCTGAGAGCGCGAGCCCGGCGCGGGGGGGGGGGGAGCCCTTCCCCTTTGGAGCGTGTGCGTTATTTGCCGTCTGCGCGGCGCGTTATGTACCGGAGGGCGAGCTCCCTATCCAAGTTCCCGTCACGTCCCGATGGGCTCGTGCTGCGCTCACTGCCGCCGCCGCCCTCCCCCCCGCCGAGGGCTGGCGTTGCCTACCGCCACTGCCACCAAAGACGCGCAAAAACGACGAAAGCGGCGAATAGAATCACAATCAGTCGGGCTTCAGATCGCCGATGCAAGGGAACAACGGCGGTCCGCCTCTTATCCGTGTGCGTGTCTTGGAGCCCCGAGCGCGTGTTTCCCTAAAATGACCTTTCTATCTGTATTTTTTTCTCGTAACTTTTGCTATTTCTGCTATCCGTTGCGCTGCGTGGCAGCGCGGCCTTTCCCTACTCCCGCCTTTGACGATCATTGGTGAAGGAGGAAGGACTGGCAAGAGTGCATGCCGCACTTTTTTTTTTCCGTCGGGAGGCGGCAGCGGCAACCTCGGCCCCAAAATGTCCGCTCGCTCGCCCTTCTCTCGCTTGGTCGTTGCGATTTAAATATTCGTCGGCTCCCGTCTCCCTCTGATGCCGGTACTTTTCGGCGACGTGGTCGAGGGGAGAGGGACAGGCGAGTGCGTAATTGCCACGGGAAGGCTTCGGATCAATGCTACATTTTCGCCGCCTTTTCGGAGGAGTCTGAGCTATGCTTCGTATACTGTGAGGTGGGAATTTTCGTGGAGTTCGCCGGGAGTGGAGCGAGCTGTTTAACACTAAGCTCCGCACATTTTAGTTCTGCTCTTTTTTTATCGCTTTCCCTAAAGAGATGGGGGGATTGGGTGTGACTTCAGATGGGCTTAAAAAAACAAAATATATGAAAACAAGTTTTTATGATTTTTGTTTTTTTAGACGCACGAGTGCGATTGCAAATATGCGGAACACGAAGTTTAGCGGCCGGCTCCTTTCGGAGTTCAAAGAATGCTGTCTCGGCGAGAATTGTTTCCAGGGAAATTAAATGACTCAAAAAAGAAATGGCGCGCTCGAAGCAGTAGGTTGCGCGAGGTAAAATATTAATAATCAAACAAAAACACAGAATGATATACATCCATGCACGTCCCCACTCGAGTGGTTGGAATAGTTTCACAACTTCGTGTTATAATGGAATGCCGGCTTTCCATCCTCAAGTTTCCGGTGAAGCGTGGATGCAGAAAGGAAACATTTTTCATTTAAAGAAATACACGAGAGAAGCAGTGACAAGCTCACTGTTCTCGTGTGAAGGTCTATATTGTCCCCGTTTTAGTCATACGTGTTATTGGCAATGTGCTCGCAGTAAAGTTTCCCTTTTACACGCTTATACATTTCCTACTTTGCAACCATGTTCATCTTTAAGCTTTTTGTTTTGTTTTGAAGCAATTCACACTACTGTAGAATATGCTAAGCAGGCAGTCTAGTTCCATGATGTTTCATTTTCCTGCTCGAATCATTTGAATTTATCAACTTATCCTTTTCGTATAAGCTATACAAAAAAAAAAATACTATGATATTTTGTTATGTTTTTGATTCATTATATTTGAACATCTGAAAAATGAAATAATATAATATACCCCATGCGGAGGTAATATCTACCAATGTTGTATATACGTTCGAAAAAGTATACCTCATACGTGGAATTTTACACTTTACACAAGAAAAGTAACGCCTAACTAGGCAGAAGCTTGGCAATCCTAAAGGGGCCTAACTCGGGCCTTATACGGTTTTGCTCCAAGGCTTCAGTTAATGCCAGATGACTTATTTTTGGCGTTTCTGTGGTCTTATTCCATGGCTCGCCACATAAAATTACCAAAGAGCCAGATTTGAGCCAAAGTTGCCGCACTAAGTACACTTACTACCACAAGTGAAGCGTAACTCCTGGCGCTTGCTCGGCGAATTGAGGTGAATACGATACCCCTGCTCTGGCCAAACAAGGTCAAGTTTGGCTCAACTTTGGCTTCTTTGAGCTTTTAAAAACCATATACACTCAAAAAAAAAAAAAAAGCTTTCGTAAATTTTGACTTAGTGAATTGTACCTACCTGTGTATGTTTTTATGACTTCAACAATTATGTTTTTAAGGAAAAATGAAAGAAGATAAACTGTGTTACGCCGAAAATTCCATATCTATGCTGATCATTTATGTTCGTTTAAACGTAATCGGTATGAACATGAAAATATAGCGTTAATTTATTTAAACCGTTCCCTATTTTGCCCTACATGTCTGATTTTTATGGTTTTGATTTATCAATGTTAATTTTTGTTTGACTTGTTTAGATATCTAGGGCATTGTAAATTAAATATAACGCACAATGATTTACTTCACGAGGGTGGAGAGTTGGGCGAGTTGGTGATTCATAATGGTTAAAAAGAGCAACAGGACAACGAACAGAAAGGAAGACAGACACAGTGCTGTGTCTTCCTTTCTGTCCCTTGTATTTTGGCGCTTTTTAACCATTACCAGCTATTTTACATTGGTATTTTCGGATTGTAAAACATTCATGATTGCAAAGTTCAGATATATCAAAACAATATTTTTTTATGCTTCATTTTACCCTGCTTTACATACTCTTCTTTTATGTAAAAATTGGGGGGGGGGGGGAGGGGGGGGCGCATTTTTTATGTTTGAAACTGATTTACTGTATCCTATTTTTACACAAATCTAATTCATAATGTTTCTGACCTAGGCTATATTCCAGGGTATTTCTAAGCACATGTTTTAATATCAACGAGAACCTACGTTGTTACCACACGCAGACCTGCTGTGACTAAAGAATTACAATCGTATGTTAGTAATAATATTCCCATTTAGGGCTATGCATTGTCGTACCTAGGCAAATGTGTAGGCGAGAAATTCCGTGGAGCAGGAATAGGTACGCACACGGCGTTACTGATCACAACGTGAACGAACGGATTAATATAGTTGTAGTAAGCGTTGGCGTTAAAAAGCGCACAACGCTGGGGGAGGCTCTCCAGGGAGTGATACAATACGTGTTCCTTCAACGCTCGTATCATTATTAAATTTGTAACACTTTAGTTTAAATCTTGCTCATATTGATACAACTTAATGCGATTTTGGGCCCAAATTTAGGTAGAAGTTTGCATCCAAGCTTTCAGAAGCGGTATACGGAGACACGTGAACCCCGATAAACTGTTGCGGCTTTTGGTTTTGCAAAGACAACAACAAACAAAATGAACACCATAACCGTCACGGGAGACGTCTGAACCGAATGGATCAGACAAGGTGGGTCCACAAGATCTGGACATACACGGTCTACAGGAATCGAAACATCGAATTAAAAAAAGAAGAACGCTCGCACGTTGCTGTCACATCCCAATTCGAACTTTGATGGGGGATAGCGAGAGGCCGAACAACGCAGCAGCAGATGCCAAGACGACAAGCACGCTCGTGCAAGAGGAAGAGAGACGACGCTGGAATCATCGCTGCAAAAGTCATCACCGCAGACGTACGGGGCACAGAAGGACACCATTCAGAAGAAGAATGTTTATGACAACACCGAGGGAAGCAGTTTCTTATTTGAGGCACGGGAAGGGACCTTCTGAACAAGGCAATGGAAAGCCGGCTCCCTTCACCGAAGACCTGGAGACCCATCCACTATTTGTGGGACAGAGGAAGAAACTATTCATCACGTAGTGATGAACTGCCAAACTCCGAGACCGAAGCCAGAAACAGACTTGTTCCCGGAGGCTCTTGGCTTTTGGACAAAGGCGGAAGCCAGCGTGAACTCGGCTGATGCAGCGTGAAGAACCGGGGGGATCACCGAATGTATCGAGAGAAGACTAAAAGACTGGTGGCGTTAGACCAAGAAATATTGCTGTATAGTTACCACGAAGTTACTTTTGGCTGGAGCGGAGCAGTAACTCTGTTCACCCGATATAAAGGGAATGGCCACCACGATCCAATCCGATCCCATAATGAAAGTTTTGCGCAGATGTTGTTTACTACAGAGGGAAGGGCTACCGAGAAGGTAATGTTTTTTTTAATTCTTAACTTTTTAGCAGCATGTACCAAGATGCTTCTAGGACCATTGACAGGGGCGCATTGAATGTATACGTATCAGAAGGTTGACTTGAGCGATGGAGACTTCCTTTTTTTGATCGCTGGCTTCGGGGTAACTTCGTACAACGGGGCCAGTCAGAACGCAGTGGGTATGGTCACACGACCAACGAAATTACGACCCTCGTGTAATTATTTTTGCTCTACCAGATTTGTTAGATATCTCTACAAGCAATAACAAAATATTCGTCTTCAAAGTTGCAATATCGGATTCACAATTTTGGGCGTGAGTGATTGTTTCTCTGGTTTTAGTATCGATCGTCGAATGTTTCTACGCAGCACGTTTTCTGTTTACAGTTTTAATCCCATGTATTTTATTTTTTTGCCATCATTTTTAACTTAATAATCACTCGGCCATACTAGTTGCCGAAATCAAGCCAGACTGCTCGATGCTGCTTTTTGTTTCTGCATTTTTCCTAAGTGTCTGTCCTCTCCATCTAAATAAAATAATATTAATATTACAGAAAGGCACTAAGAAAGAAACCCCAGAGATTTTGTTTTTATTGAGACCGCTGCGCCGGAACACCAGTCAACACAAGAAAAGAAGGTGCAGTCTATTCTTACTCAAACAGCTGCACCAAACGCCCATGAACTGTCTCACGTGTATATAATTAGCCGGTAATGTCACCTCTCGGTTCGATCCCCAACCGAAAGCGGGAGTCTCCATCGACGCGCCAATGCACTCGAAGCCGGCGTTTTATCTTTCCCGGGCAGCTGTACAGAAGCAAAGGTCGACGCGGGGACACAGTCGACCCAGAAAGACAATGCCTCGGTCCTCCTTCACACTCTCGAGCGACGGCAGACTCTCCGCCACGCCGAGCCAGCGAGCGTAGGGACGGACGCGATGGCACGTCACGTTTCCCGCGGCCCGTTCACGGCAAACAAGAGCGCCGTCGCACGCAGGACGACACTTAACGACGTGACAGATTCGGGACTCACCCGCGCAAGACAAACGCGTCAGCACAGCCTGGCGAACACCATCTTTCGAAAGAAAACGGAGGCAAGGCCTACATTTCTGGAGCCGAGCTATAGCTGCGACGACACAACGAGTTTGACAAGGACGACGCTTTCTGCCCGCTCCCAGATAGCGTATCGGTTCTGCTGTGCTCTGAGCACCTCATTGCGTGCGCGTTATTTAAAGAACAGAAAAAAATAAATAAAGAATAATGCGCGGACGGACGCGCAGATATAAAGGCGAGGGACCGACGCATCACGCTATAGGTAAGGGAAGACAAACAAACTATAATACAGGAAGCCAGCCGGCGCTGAAGGCTATCGCACGGTCCAGCACACTCCCCCGTCCCAATGATTTAGATTTTATTTTTGTTTTAAGATTATTTTTTTTTTAAGCGGGCGAATTGCGGAGACGGGCTTGTCTCCTGAGGGGCCCGGGGAGGACGTGATCGACTACTTGCGTTCAATCTCGGCTCCGCGCCGGGAACTTGAGATTGAAGCGACTGAAGGAAGCGACTATGTGCTTCACTCAGCGAACCCTGCTTCAAATCTCGGTTCATTTTCTGCGAATTTTTTTATTGTGGTTGCGAGCGCAAACAGTCTTTTGTCTTCGTGGGCCGTGCTCTGTTTTCGTCCCACAAGACGGGTTTTCGTACTATAAAATTCAGGTAAGATATCTAAAGCGGCGGAGACTCAGTGGACGACGCAATAGCTAATGCATGTTCTCATATGCGTTTCTAATGGGACAATCTTTTGGTGTCGGCAATTTGCTGTTAGTTCGGGAGGGTACAGTATCCATTTTCCTGCCTTCACAAGGAGGAATGCTTGCAGTTGCTTTTCCCTGAAAAGTACTCAATTACATTACTTGATTACTCGATACGAAAAGTAAATGGCGGTTGCTTAAAAACTGTACCCGTTACATCTCCGATTACTTTAAATTTTCAAAACGACTGACTTTTTTGTTGGTTCGATAACGGGTCTTTTGTCTGTCTATTACTGAATTAGAATCGCCGAATTTTGGTAAACAATCCTTCTATCGGAGATTTGGTTTGAAGATTGCTTGGTAAAAATCTTGTACAAAGGACGCCATTAGAAGTGGGAGGAAGAAATGGTAACTGTTACAAGTGCTTTTGATCCTTCCAAAGGTAATCGGATTACTGTAGTGATTACTTCGTAATATATGGATAACAAACGATTTCAAAATTTCTCCAAAACGTAATCGATTACAAGTACTTTGATTACTTGTAATCGGTACCGTGCAAGTTTAAGTGCGTGGTACAGACTAATGACACCAGGTGTGCAGTCGTGCTCAACTTGAAAATTGCTACACCACAATGGAGACAATGAATTCAATTATAGAACTGACCCTGTTTCAAGCTTAATTCATGAACCCTCGGAACAAACTCATTAAAATAATCGGCGAATGAGTTCACAATCTCGACTTTGTGCGAGGCCCTTGCGAGCGTGCTGGTTCGCTCTTTCGTTGAACGAGTTCGTTCTGAACGTCGCATGAATTGCGCGTAGAATAGGGGTACAACATCCCACTGCTCAAACTTCCATACAATAAATTTGAATGTTTGACCTAGTATAGCCGCCATGAACCAAACTGAAACGGATGAGCAAACAACCTCTGATCATCGCTGGAGATCTACCTCTACGAGCGCCAAAAGAAGGCAACTGCGAAATAAAATTCTCGGAATGAGTAAGGAATGCACAGCAACAGCACGGACTGGTGCTAACTCTCAGCCTTTCCGTGTTGCACGACGCTGTTAGAGCAGAAGAGTGATCATCGTGGTTCTTTTTTTAATTTTTGTTAGAATAGTATATACTCTATTCAAAACATATTGCAGTAAGGCAGGAATGACATATTTGGTGCACTGAACTAAGTTTTAGTGTTTGGTGCCCGCCACGTCAAATCTCTTTCGAAGCAAAATGTGGAAAAGCGGCGATGTCTTGTCGATGCTTACAGCGTGAAAAAAACAACATTTTAATGAGTTTGTTTCGAATATTGCTGTTGGGTTGTGGGGGTATAGCGTCTGATTTTACGCTTTTACAAAGACGATAGCTCGCCGGTCATTCGCACAAGCTCGTCGACTTTCTCCGGACAAAATATCACCGTATTATCGGTGCGTCCGGACACGACTCAACCAAGCGACAAACTGTTGCTCTCGTATCATCTTAACGTAACTGAAATTTCGTGTTTGCATGAATTTAAAAGAGTATCAAAATATGACCAGCACTACTGCCAGACTTTAGGCGAATGTTCGAGATATCCCTACAGTGCGTGCAGGCGTGTACACATTACTCTAACAAAAAATATAATCGAGTCGAATTACGATTACTGTTCCTTTCAAAGCATTCAATTAGATTACTTCATTACTCAGTATAAGTAATTGGCCGTTTTTTTCAAAAAGTAACCCCTACTTCTCTGATGAATTTTCAAAACGACTGAGTTTTCTCTCGGTTTGATAACGGGTCTTTTGTACTCTCCATTATTGAATTACAATCCCTGAATTTTAGTAAACAATCCTTCTATCGGAGATTTTGTTGGACGACTGCTTGGAAGGAATCTTGTACAAAGGTCGCCATTAGAAACGGGAGAAAAAATAGTAACGGTAACAAGTGATTTTGATAACTCCAAAAGTAATAAGATGACTGTAGTGATTACATCCTAATTTATGAATATAAAACGTTTACGAAATTCTCCAACACTTAGTCGCTTACAAGTAATTTGATTACTTGTAATCAGTACATCGCAAGTTTGAGTGCATGACACAGAATACTGACAGCATGTGTGCAGTCGTGCTCGACTGGGAAATATTTCTCCTGCACAATGGGGACAATAAAGGCAATTATAGAACTGATTCCTATTTCACGGGTAATTTAGAGATATTCGGAACAAACCCGGTAAACGAATCGGGGAATGGGTTCGCAATCTCAACCCTGCGCGTGCCCCTCCGAGTGCGCTGGTTTGGCCTTTTTTTAAACGAAATCATTCTGAAGGTTCATGAATGGCGCGTAGAACGGGGGTACAACTTCCCGCTGCTCAAACTTTAACTTATTGTGACGATTAGCCCCCTACAATATGACCCCCTTGCCATATAACCCAACTGCACAGACAGCATTAGTGTAGCTCTCACGCTTTTTTAAGACAAAGGTGTAAAGCCTAAAGCTAAACACTCTGTATATACTTATTTTTTTGAGGCTGCCATTCTCTTCACAGTTCTAATTTAACCTCCCTCTTTCTCTCTCTTTCACTCTCTTTATTTCCCCCTCTCTATTTCTCTTTCTCTCTCTCTCTGTATATACAAACACGGAAGCTTGCCATACTTTGCTTTTGAGGAACGAGTAATCAGCAAATGTATATCTCACGCAGTTTAGGTTACACGAAAGTAAGGTTGACTAGTGGTGTTTGTGGTATATAGCTGACGACGAAAGTCGTGAGCTATTACTAACTCCTTAAAAAGAAAGAAATAAAAGCATAGAAGACGTACACGGACGACCACAGCAACGACGTTTTTGTTATTTGAAAGGGTGTGGTCGTCCGTGTACGTCTTTCATGTTTTTATTCTTTCGCTTTTAAGTATTCATTATAACAACGCGCTCATTAACTCACTAGCGTCTCAATCGAGTTTATCTTGATTGTTACGTAGCTGCAAAGGAAGCAATCTCCCGTTTATATTTTTGTACATCAGTCTATGATTTAGTCTATCAGTCATGAATTAGTAGTTTAGTAGTTTAGATCATGATTTTACTAAATCAGTCTATGATTTAGTAGTAAAGTCGAAATGTGTAGGATTAATGAACCCGTCATCAATATCATAACGTTGGTGCGTCGTCCTCGCAATGTCTGCCTTCACTCTAAAAAGCGCCTGCGCGTCTACTTGCCCGGAAAAGAGTCAAAAAGCCAATCTCTGCGATCTACGAAATCAGCTCAGGAAACGATGAGGCGGAACATCCGTTTAGACCTAAAAAAGAAGTCTGCTCTGTGGCATTACGCAATGCAAAGCGTCATGCTTGCATGGCGTAATGCCACAGCGCAGACTTAATTTTGAGGTCTAAACAGATGTTCGGCATCATCGTTCGCTAAGCCGATTTCGTAGATCGCAGAGATTGGCTCTTCGAGTGTTTGGCGGGTAAGTTGACGCGCAGGCATTTCTTAGAATGTTCAGCGCCACTCTTCAGTGTTACGGATACGCACCGATGTAGCATAATCTCGTAGGTCTAGACGCGACCATGCAGCTTTGACTCGCAGAATGCTTTGCGCGTCGTCGTTAGACACACCACGTTGCTGGGCTGCGTCATCTACCATAAAGGTGGAGGGGGGCGGGGTCCGCGTGCGCCCAGCCCGTGCCTCTTCATAAACCCAGTGGGGCGAGGCGTCCCATCGACCTGGTCCCATAACTACGAGCTTATACAGAAAGAAGCAATCGACCGCGAAGCCAGGCTATTCGGCCCCGCTGTTGGGTCTCGGGACAAAACCAGAAGCAGGGAACACGCGTTCCTCCATAAGTAGCGGTTTGCATCGATTTGCCCGCCGTCGGGGATTGCACCCAACTGAATGTTTATACGTTGTCGGGAGTTACTTTACCTTCCCGCAAGAAAATCGAGAAATCGTTTGAGGTTAGGAAGTAAGCTCTGAATGGGAATAATGCTATTTTGTTTTGTTCTTTAGATCAATATGGATTGTAGTGATGTTTTTTTATGCTTAAATGAGCGCAACGTTACGAATGAGCGCCACGAGAAACCGTCAGGCGTATGTTAAGTTCAGTAAAGTTAATACATAAACAGTCAGTGCAGCTAAAAAACACGCTGTAAATTCAGTGTTTTCCTACTTTATTCGTAAGATTAGATTCAAGTTTTTAAAATACGGGCGGGTCAACCCGGAATAATGCCGTACTCTCGCGGCTGTCAATGTTTCAATGAAGAAATGTTCAAATAAAAAAATATTTCCAGAAATGATCTTTTTCCAATATTATGATAATATTCAGGATTATGTGATACAAAATTTCAAATGTATTAAAAATATTAATAAGTTAAAATAAAAAAGATATATATACCGGGTGTTCATTTTTAATTTGAACAGATTTATTACAAAAAATCCGTAAAAGATGCACTAGTACGGTTTGTTCAAGTGAGTTATACGGCTAGGGGGACATTATGTGGGTGGCTAATCCTTGCGTGAAGTTGGATAATTAATTAAAATTCGTTAATTAAATTTTTAATTAATGAAAATAGACATATGGTTCCAATTGGAAACTTGCTCAGCGCCATGAAAAACCCCTAATTCAGTCACTTTCAGAAAGACTTTGAGCGCGTGAGAAGCGTAGTAGTGCACTAAAGTTACCACTCGTGGAGCAGGTACAAGGCTGGGGCTAGATAAGAGACGGAAAAATCGCACGGGCGCCTTATCGCAACCTTTAGCTATGTACCTGCTCCACGAGCGGTAACTTCAGTTCAGTACTACGCTTCTCACGTGCTCAAAGTCTTTCTGAAAATGACTGATTTAGGGATTTTCGACGACGCTGAGCAAATTTCTAATTGAAACCATATGTCTATTTTCATTAATTAAAAAGTTAATTAACGAATTTTAAATAATTAGCCAACTTCTCGCAAGGATTAGCCACCCACATAATGCCCCCCTTGCCGTATAACTCATTTGAACAAACCGTACTAGTGCATCTTTTACGGATTTTTTGTAATAAATCTGTTCGAATTAAAAATGAACACCCGGTATATATATATATATATATTTGACAGCAACATGAACCAATAAAAAAAAAAAGAAACCTACAACATACAACAAAAAAAAATCGAAATATTGAATAAGCACCTGCTCGGAGTTGTTATTAACTTTTATCATATTTATTATAACAAAGTTAAAGATATAGTTCATGTGAAGACACAACACGCTATAGATCGTAATCTATAATTTTCATTTTAGTTTCCTGAGAAAGTGTTTGATTACTTAAATGTAAAATTCACTTACAGCGCAGAAGTGAGTATAGAAATAAAAAAAAGCGGCAATACAAACCATTGCGGGGTCACACTAACGTTTGTTTTAATAAATCCCATGTAAAAAAAAGTTAGCTATTATAAAAAAGAAGTGGCCGAAGGCCGGTGCAATTTATATTTGTTTCCCTCGTTTTATTCATGCATTATTATATGACATCGTTTCAAGAATCTCAAAAATATATATTTGAACACTGAGCAACGTACGCAGTGTACGTATTTTTAAGGGTGTGCAAATAGTGGCGTGAATGGATAGGGCATTTTCTTCCCCACTTTCAACTAGCACTGTGGAGGCTATGAATGACGCAGCGTTTTTAAATGCTCACCGCTAGTTGAACATGGGAAGAACGTTCCGCAGGTGTGAGAAGGTGGCAAGTTAGAAGTTAATTTCTAATGGTTCACCTGAAGTGCTTTGTACGTCTCTCGTGAAGTAAAATGTATAGAAGGAGCTTGGCGTCGCGCTAGGTACGTCGCGTAGGAATTCTTACGTGGGCACTAAAGACAGAGGTATGTGCGAACGCAGTCTTCTATGTTCTACACGATCTGCGGTTCCAGACAAGGATATACACGAGACACATAAAAGTGCTGGAACAAAGGCAAAGTTGTGATGGACGAAAGAAACAAACAAATAATGTTGTCAATTAGAAATAGGATAAAAACATTCATAGTAGAAAAACCCAGAGGAGCTGAAAAGAACAAGAACAACAACGTCTCAGAACCAGCACAACAATGATTTCATTTGACAGTCTTCCTTCTTCTCTTCACATTTCACGAGCACAACCCCTGGTCATCCGCAGGCATCACATTTAAAGGTCTCAAACAAAAGACACGTGCACGACTGCAGTCCTAAGCGCTCGGTGATTACAACAACACTAGACCCGCAAAAGCGGCGGTGTCTCATAGTCCATAACAAACCTTAGCTACCAAACAACGGTGTGGTAAAATTTCGTGAAAAACTAAAATAAAGAAGAAAATTAGAAGAAATAATTCCGCTGGATATACATAGGTTGCACTGACGTAATTTGGTCCTCCTTCCTGGTGGCCGAACTTCCTCGAGCGTAGCCTTTACTGTGTATATTCTACGAGCAGTACATGAGCGTCGCGAGCGAGCGGAAACGAGTGAGCACAGCTTCACTATACTTCGTTTCACTTTATCTGCGAGCGAAGCCAAAGCTAGAAGCGCGAGACCAGCACTTTTTGCGTTTCTGCCCAGCTCGCGCGCTCGAGCAAAGCCTGAAGGCACGGAGCTTTCGTGCTCGCGCTTCCAGCTTTGCCTTCGCTCGCACATAAGCTGAAACGAAGTATAACAGCAGGTTTTGGCCACCAGAAAGGAGGAAGGATATGACGTCACGTGCAACCCATGTATAGAAAATAGACTAGAGAGACAGGAACGTCCGTGTCTCCTCATGTAAAGTCATAGAGGGCCTACTAATACAATTTCCGGTGCTTGTAATCCTAATTGTTTCCTTAGTAACCCTCTTAAAAGGATATTTTTCTTTACTAACAACAGCAGTCTCGGCCCAGTCCGGGTAGCAGTTATTGCACTCACTCAGATGGTGTACAATTTCAGAATTGACCGAAGAGGAGTTTACCGCTCTTCCATGTTCTAAAAAACCTGTCATTAAGGCAGCGGCCGGTTTGACCTACATACGAAAACCCACATGCCAAAGGAATTTCGTACACTACTGCCATCTCACATTTAGTTGCCAGATCTCTATAATTTTTTGGCAACCATGCTTGTCCCCCGAAAACAGAGTGAGCTTACTTAACTTGAAATCATTTTTGAAAACAACGTTTACGCCATGGCTCTCTGCCAAGGCCTTGAGGTTGTGAGAAAAGAGATGGAAAAAAGGCAAGCACACCCACTTCTCAGGTTTCTTGCGTGGAACCATAACGGAACCGAAATTAAAGAGAACACCCCTCAACACACCTAACTGGAGAAACGAACTATAACCTGAAGTACGCAGTCGTGACATTTGAAAAAGTTACATTTTCATGAACATAATGAAAACAGGACTTGCCCAAAGCATTTTTGAGGAGAGAAGATATTACTGCTCCTTTCACTGCTTTCGAGTGGCAGCTTTTAAATGGCAGCATCGGTTTCGGGGCAGCTTTGCCATAGCTCCAAGACAATCCTTGGGTTTGGAAAAATTTTAAATCTAAAAACTGAATACAGCCAGAAGTGCAAATTTCACTAGTGAAAGCGAGTTCTGGAGCTTGATCCTTTATAAAAGAAATCCAACTGAAGACATCTGGTCCTTCAAACACACAGATGAAAAACTCGTCGACATACCGCTTGATAATTACACTATTCGCCACCACTGACCGAACTTTTGAAACCACTACCCGGTCTAAAACCGCCAAATAATTTTGAGAAAGCAGCGGGGCCAAGGAGGACCCTATACAAACGCCCTGTTTTTGTGCGAAAACGTTCCTGTCAACCTCAACTGCTGTTGATCTTAAATAAAGTTCCAGAAAACACATGAAGCTTTCAACATCAATGCCAGAAGCAGCTAGAAACCTAACCAGGTTATCATCTAACAACTGACGCACCCGACTGAGGAGTAAGGACATGTCCAAAGCATAATAAAGATCTTTAATATCTTGGGAGGCCAAGGAACACGGTCTGGAATGGAAAGCATCCACGAGACCAATCAACTCTTCCGAATTGCGAAGGGACAGGACATTACCAACTGGGAGCACTTTAAGACAGGTTTGCTGGAAATTAGACAAGGAACGCTGCCAAGTACTGTTCTCATAGATGACAATACGGAGCGGGGCAGTAGGCTAATGGTCTTTTAGTAAGAACTTAATAGCTGCAGCACCTTTCTTTGTGTCAGTGATTTTCTTTATTACCGAATCAAATTGACAATCCTTAAGAATGGCAAGGACATCCTTTCTGGTTTTTTGAATATTCTAACTACAAGGCTTGAACCTGGCTTCCATTGCATCTTGACCTCTTTGTTTGAAGGAAAGCACTGGCACTACTGCAAACTTCCCTGTCTTGTCCGTTTCCAGCAAAACCAATCCTTTCTGCTCCACCTCATCATGAACCTGCCTTATCTTTCGGGAGTTCCTCAAATCTATAAGAGTCCTCCACTAGTCTGTACAACATCTTCATTGCCTGTGCTTGAAACAACAACCTCCTGTTCTTGCCACCAATATTGCTACTAATAGCCTGCACTGAAGAAACAAGGTCAAGTCTGGAAGGCTTGATATTTGGACAAAACTTCGGGCCTGCAGTCGTGCAGGATTGCCGTCGTGCACGTGTCTTTTGTTTGAGACCTTTAGATGTGATGCCTGCCAATGACCAGGGGTTGTGCTCATGAAATGTGAAGCGAAGAAGGAAGTCTGGGAAATGAAATCATTGTTGTGCTGGTTCTGGGACGGTGGTGTTCTTGTCCTTTTCAGCTCCTTGTCTCTGGTTTTTTCTACTATGATTCGTCAGCAGCTCGCCTGCGTCTTCACTCTAATTTCTTTATAAAAAAATTGTTAATTCCACACTGCTTTAGAGTTGTCTGGTAAAAAAAAGGCGTTTACAACTCCCCGTAATGCCGAAGTAGAGCGCAGCTCTTAAGTAGAAGGAGGGAATGGTACGGAGAGGAGGGTATGCCCCTCCTCGTCCCCTCCTTCGGCAGCTTCACGTGAAGGTGACGTCGTACCGTGACCTTCACGACCTTCACGTGACTTTCACTGTGAAGGTCGTGACCTTCGTGACGTCAGTCGTGACCCTAGTGACCCTCGTGATGTCACACGTGACGTCACGTGTGACGTCATTATAAGAAACGTCTCATAATGCTACGCGTGGTTACGCCGACGCCGACGGCGACGCCACTCAAGCCGGAAACGGTCGCTTAAGAGCTGCGCTCTTAATTTATGTGAAGCTTTTTCTAATATTGTTTTTATGGGCAAAATTTTGGAGCCCTTATTTTTACACTCCTCGAGTGTTCGAAGGGTGGCGGTCCGAAAGGCAAATTGATTGCATGCCTGAGAAAGGTTAACAACAGGTAATCTAGGTATAATTAAGAGTAATCATGGTTTTTTGTTCTTAATATATTTAGAGATACATTTTAAAATATTGGGAGCAGCCAATCCCGCAAAGCTCTTCTGTTTACCGCGAGCGTGTAAAGAAATTCAATTCGATTCAATTCGTTTTATTATCACTTAGGTGCATGCACATTTTACTAAAAAACAGTTTGAGGTCATTAAAGTAAGGCATGTGAGGCGCTGAATTATTCAAATTTACTTTCCCATATGGCCATTGCAAGTAACACCAAGCAGTTTCTCATATACTATAAGTATCTAGAGACTGGAGGGGTAATGTGATGCGGGTGATATTTTTTTATGAATGACTAACTATCACACTGTGTAAAAAATTATGCGTAAATTAATTTCCTAGTGCTATAGGCGGTGAATAAGTATATTGATATGGTTAATTAAAAAAAAAGGATAAATCAGAATAATGTTTTGTAGCAAATGGTAGTAAAAAAAAAAGAAGAAAACAAAGCTCGGTCAAATTCTTGATTTGAACATATTAGCGAAAAATCATGTTACCTTTCATAAAGGCTTTGGGACATCATTATTTAACTATAGGTTTTCTTTACAAATTAGTAATACTACTTGTCTGCACAAACATGTTCCAAAAAAAACGGTTTTGTAAACAGGTTTATATAAACTAATGATCTAATGAGGTCCCAAAAGAAGTAATTAATTTTTTATTTATTCCTTTTCTTATCTTCTTTTTGAATAAATGTCTTTTCTTCACTTGTTAGAAAATAGCAGATGCCGCTTTTGAGGCTGCCCACCTCTCCAAACACAGCATTTTTTCTCATATTTTTCATTCAGTCATTAATTCATTAGTATTTATTTTTCTTATTTAAGCTTTGAGACAAAGCGTTTGCTTTTAAAGGCATGGAAATCTTGACACCGCAGCAAGAAATGGTGTATGCCGTGTTATGAAGAAAAAGACCTCGATCAAATGGGTGTATTTTTTAAAGATAAGGATACCTCATACTTTTTAAAGATAAGGATACCTTTTAAAGATAAGGATACCTCTAAGAAAAACGAAAGCCGTTTACAACTCCCTGTAACGTCGAATTAGAGCGCAGCTCTTGAGGAGGAGGAGGAGGGGAAGATACGAAGAGGGGGCTATGCCCCTCCTGCTCTCCTGCTCGAATCCCATTTAGGGGAAAATTTTCCGCTAAATTTAGCGAAAAAAATTGTTGCTAAATTTAGCGGGAAAATGTTTCCGCTAGATTTAGCGGGAAATTTTTATGCTAAATTTGGCGGGAAAAGTTTTCCGCTAGATCTGGCGGGGAATTTTTCCCACTACATTTAGCGGGGAACTTTTCCCGCTAAATTTGGCAGGGAAATTTTTTCGCTAAATTTGGTGGGGAAAATATCCCGCTAAATTTAGCCGGGAAAATTTTCCGCTAAATTTAGTGGGGAAGTTTTTCCGCTAAATGTAGCAGGGAAATTTTCCGCTAAATTTAGCGGGGAAAACTTTCCGCTAGATTTAGCGGGAAAATTTTTCTGCTAAATTTGGCGGGGAACTTTTTCCGCTATATTTAGTGGGAAAAATTTTCCGCTAGATTTAGCGGGGAAAATTTTCCGCTAGAAATAGTGGGAAATATTTCCGCTAAATTTAGTGGGGAAATTTACTCATCATGCACCGCGCGGTTACGCCGACGCCGACGCCGACGCCGCTCAAGCCGGAAACGGGCTCCTAAGAGCTGCGCATTTTATTGCGAAGGAAATAATCGATTCCTTACTGTAAAACAATAGCGTGTCCTTAGAACAATGACGTAAACTGGAGACTAAAGTTTCCTCGTAGATGCCCAGGCTGTCTGGCGCGTTTACCTCTGCTTTACTTGGTACTGCTGTGTAAGGGTTGGTTTACTAATAGTTGAACTTTCTCTGTTTCTTTTTAAGGCGAAAGCCATACTTGTCCCATTGAGCAAAACTCGGCGTAAATGGCCATAAAAACGCGGTTGCATGGCACGCGTCGCTCAATCGTATGCTCAAGGACGACGTTGTCCTTGCCGTTGTCCTTGCGTCGTCCTAGAAGTTGTCCTAGACCTCTAGGGTGACCTCACTTGTCACAGTACGAGAACAACAAGCGGCGTAGTAGGCGTTCTGATGACCATAAAATACGTCATCAGCGTGATGTCACTGCCGGAAGGCCGTGTGCAAAAGTGGCGCTTCGGACTTCATCTTTGCTCGTTGTGTGCTTCGTGCGATGGACTCTGAGGCGACCGCGTCTACATCTACGGCCTCAACATCGGCAGCAGCGTCTACATCTACGGCGGCTTCCGCAGGCAAACTTGGCTGCCCACGCAAATGCGCCACAGCCTCCTTAAGTGTCCTCTTCTAGGCATCGTTCTCGACCTCGTCCGTCGTACTTCAGGTCGTCCTAGAGGTCGTCCTAGACGTAATCCTAGACGTCGTTCCTGACGTCGTCATAGAGGTCGTCCTAGAAGTCGTCCTAGATGCCGTTCTTGACGTCGTCCTAGAGGTAGTCCTAGACGTCGTCCTCTAGGCCAAGTTCTCGACGTTAATTGTCCCTAAGGGCGTCCTAGAGGTCGTCTTAGAGGTAGTCCTAAACGTCGTCCTTGACTGGCTTTCGCCTTCCTACACGTAAGCAGTCTTAAGTGTACTCGTATAATTTTATTTTTAGTTCGTTCAGACGTGAAAAAACATAGTGTTGAACCACGAGAAGTAACTAAAGAATTGCGCCAACTGCAATTTTTATAAGATTCAAAGATATAAAAAATCCTGCAAAATAAATGAATGAGGCCGCAGGCGGAACACAAACGCTCTCTTTTTGCTCGGTGATTATGTTTGGAAGCTAGGACTGACATTTCGCCGTTAGAAAATCAAGCAAAACAAACAAAACAACACAAAAGACACATGCTGGCATCTTGAGTCTTTATTTTTCAAGTATCGATAAATACAGCAAACAGATGTTTTATGAGATGTAGATAGGTATATCGGAAATATTGGAACAGAAATACAAAAAAACGAGCACAATGAACGCGCATAACCCAGTTACGAAGTGGGTATAAAAACGAAAGGATTTGAAGTGGTGGATATAGCTTGGAATTAGATTTAAAATAATTTGTCTTAGATATCTCCTCAAAGATGTCACATAAACATGTTGTTCTACCACGGCGAGAGCAAACGACTTTTTTTTTCAACGACAGAACTACATAAGCCGTTTTATTACTGTCCACAGGACCACTTGAAGGGTTCACAACACGTTGTTATGACTCTCTCACTAAAATAGCATAACACGTGCATTTGCTCTCTTCGGGGTTCACGACATCGAAGCAACTTCCGCGAGACCGAGTGCAACACTTAAATAATCGGTCGAGCTCATCGGGGGTTGGCTCCCCACTTCAGAGCCTGCATGATGGGACAATGGAAACGCGGACAAACAAGAACAGTTGGTGCTGTCGTATACGAACGAGGCATAACACGTTGACTGTGCCGGCTTATTGCGGCCACTGCAGGGACCGTGCCCGCTCAAAGGAAGCGGAAATTCTTGGTGTGGTTCGCGCAGCTTCTGGAATTCCCCGGAGACGTCTGCCGGGGCCATCGTTTATTTACCGGCCGCTTGAAAAATGCTCGCCGCTGTCGCTGACAGTGCGCCCATTTCCTTTGCTCTTGGCCCGCGCCCGGGGCCAGATAAAAGATGAAACCGGGCCGCCAGGGCCACCCCTCCGTGCCTTCGTCGTTCCGTTCGCGCAGTCATCACCGCGAGAAGTTCTCCTCCGAGTAGTTGGGACCTTCGAATGCAATTGTCTCGGACTATTATAGTTTCTTTTTTCTAAGCGGTGTCTGCTATCTTGGTGTCTTCGCGGAATCCGTTTCGATAGATCTGCCGTGAATAAAATTGGCTTCTTAGATTTGGCGGCGGCGCTGCCGGTGACGGATCTTGCCTTGGCCTCGTTTATTTCCGCAGAATTCGAGGAATCGATTAAAATGTTAATTCATTAAAAAATAAAAGATTGTGCTTGAAAAGATCATGATGAGAAGAACTCGGAAACGTGGATAAATATAGATCCAGTTAGTATAAGTGTCACTTAACAAAAAAAAAAAAAAAGAAAAAAGAGACAAGGTAAAACACACAAGAATCCTGTGAAGAACACAACAGACTTTATTTATTCCCTCATATCAAGGTTCTTTATTTAGTTATTATGACAACGGGGAGATAGAAAGAGATGATTAATGAAGTTCAGGAGAGTTCGTGAACCGTAAAACCGGCGTCAATATTTTTATCGCTACTATGAATCCAGAGTTGTATTGCGCTGCTCCATTATATGAGCACTTGTTTCTTTACAACTGGTACTACACCAACGCCTTAATCCGTTTTTGTTGCTAAAATGGCAAATGAAATGGCGCTAAAAATGGTTATCTTGTGGATAGACGTTCGTCCTTTGACGGCTTCCACCTACGTTGTTTTAGAACCCCCAAAAATGTTGTTCGAAATCAATGAGCACGAGGATGAACACGGAGCGATTACTGCGCATTAGCGTTACAGCATGCTGTAATATGTATTATTACCCACTAGGATTTGAAAGTAAATACATAATCAGGAATTCTGCTAAACCGAGCAAACTCAGAAATTGGAGCAATGCAAAGTTTGGACCGTAAACAAGTCAAGCGCAAAAAAAAAGAAAAAAAAAATCCCGATCAAGCAACTAGCAAATTTCTTTTAACCAAATGTCCCACAAGAAAAAAAGATGACGTAACATTTTTTTAAGCATGGGGCACGAAAACGAAATATATCCAACAGCTAAACGGCATTAGCGCACACGTAGAGAGAAGAGAGAAGATACAGGAAAGAGCGTTTGTTTTTTTATATTATTAGATTTATATCTAACAGTCATGACCAATAATTGCAATATGGTCATTCCATGTCAAACGTCCCAGACGTTGCGCTGGACCACCACCGATTTCTAAAAAAAATTCATGGCCTTTTGCCAGCAATGTCCGTAGCCATGCCCTGTCATAACTTTGACGAAAAAATTTTTTTATGACGTGAGCGTGGTTTTAACTTTTAAAAACAGTGTGAAAGTAGGCATCACTCAATAATTGATGAAAAATGAGCTTTTTAATATAACACCTAACAATATTTTTTTCTTAAATTTGCATGGCTTTTGGCTTACAATGTGGTTAGGTTTGGGAAGTTTTGTAATTTAAATATTTTTTTAAAAAACTAAAATGTTTTGAAAATTTTAACATTTTTGTTATTTTACCAAAAATATCTAATTGCTCCCGGGGTTAATAGCAATTTTCACAGGCTGCCCTGCAGGCATATAAGTTATAAAAAATGTCTAAAACCGCCCAATAAAATATCTTGCAGTAAAAAAAAATTCTGAAGTTGCCAAAAAGTGCGTTTTGTCGCTTGAACAGCCCTTTATTCTGAATCGGAGGTAGCCCGGCCACCTCCGATTCCTAAAATAAAATTGATGGCTCTTCACCGTAATGTTTGTGGTGCCTCTCTAACACATTTTTTGACGAAAAACAAATTTCATGGGGTGATGGCGGTTTGAACTCGTAAAAAGGGAGTGGAACTAGGAGTCACTTAATAATTGATGAAAAGCAAGATTTTTTTATGGAACATTGGAATATTTTTGCCTGAAAACCATACGGTATTTGGAGTGCTATGTAATAGAGATCATGGTCATGAAATTTGGCATGCTCGAAGCAGTTTTAAAAAATAAGGAATATATGAGCATTTTAGCATATTTTTAGTTTTGTTACAAACTATCGCTTTGCTGCATGCGACTGTAAATATTCTTATTGACAGCCCTGTAGGTATGTTGTACACAAAAAAAAAAGTTTAATGCCGTACAACTAAATATCTTGCAGAAAAAAAAAAATTGTACAAAATTGCGTTTTGCCATTTAAACAGCCACCAATTCTGCCTTGAGGTGGCCCAAAGAAAAATACGTAACATGATGACTTCTACAAAAGAGTTTATTTCCTTTTGTTCTTGAAAGTTTAATTATAATAATTTTGTTCTAAAGAGGAAAAAAAAAAACATTTTGAAGTTGAGCTTTCGCGCCGCAACCTGGCGTCGTTCCTTGCGCCTCTTCACTGCACAGCACGCCACCGTCGAGCCCGGCAAAGCGTGCGAAGGTGTCACGGTGTGCGCACGCAGGTAGACAGCAGGACCTCGAGTTGTCGGGTACATCTTGGTGGGAAGAGGCCTTTTTCTACTCTTGTGGCTTTATGTCTTTTCCTATTTCGACTGTTTTGCGCGGCGGTGTCCTTTTGTGGTCTTCCACTGTCTTGGTGTCAGCATATGCTTAGCGCTGCCAGGTCAGAGCATCCACTAGTAAGCTAGCTGTTTCTTACGTACACATCGCAATCACTCTCTCTTGTCGACGTCAGGACAGATGTAGACAGCAACACAAAAGCCCCGTGAACGGGCAAGCTCAAACGAAGAGGCGATGTGGTGTTAACGAACGCGCCCCGTTGGAGGCTCACGCCTCGTTTGTGTTTAAATTGGTTTGAAACGGCAAATTCTTGCGTCGCTGAATAGTTCCGCTTTTCACCGCAGCATGCGTGACAGCTAGATTTGGCGGCGATATTGTCGCGTTTCCCTTTTAGGAGAAGTCCACGTCAGCTGATGCCGCCCTTATTAGGCATCGCGTTTCGAGCCGCCCTCGGTTACAAAGGGCACAACGGACCTGCTATTGCTACGCGCTGGCGGCACCTCCGATTATTACACGATACCCGCCGTTTCTTCCCTTGCAGCCGGAAAGACGGACAAGGGGAAGCGGCAGAAAACTTTTTTCTTTCTTTCTATCGTCGCAGGTAGCGTGCTGTGCGGCAAAGAGGCGTTAAGAAACGACGACGGGTTGTGGTGCGAGAGTTCAACTTCAAAAATTGTTTTCTCGCTTTAAACAGAAATTACTTTGATTAAACTTTTAGAATCAAAAGACTGTCGATTGTTCTTCCAAACCCACCATCTTTTGTATTTTTACTTTGACTACCTCAGGGTGAAATAAACTGTTGTTTATGCGTCTAAACGCACTTTTTAGCAACTTCAGGTGTTTTTTTTTACTGCAAGATATTTAATTGAGCGGGTTTAAACATTTTTTTAATAGACTATATACCTGAAGGGCAGCCGGTAAAAAAATGCTATTAAGCCCCGGGAGCAGTTAGATAATTTCTGATAAAATAACAAAAATGTAAAAATTTTCAAAAAAATTTAGTTTTTTTTTTTTTTTAAATATTGAAATTAATCAAAACTTCACAAGCCCAACAACAGTGTATGTCGAACGCCGTGCGAATTTAAGAAAAAATATTGTTGGGTGTTTAATATAAAAACTGATTTTTCATCAATTATTGAACGATGCCTCGTTGTTTTTTAGAGTTAAAACCGCGCTCACGTCATCAAAAAATTGTCTTCGTCAAAATTATCTTAGGGCATGGCTACGGACATTGCGGCTAAAGGCCATGATTTTTTTTTTTTTTTTTTTTTTAGAAATCGAAGGTGGTCGAGCGCAACGTCTGGGACGTTTTACATGGAATGACCCAATATGTGCACAACCTTTCCACAACCTTAGTTTAATGTTTACTCTCTCTCTCTCTCTCTTTCAAACTCTCCCTTTATTTATCTCTTTCTTTTTTTGTCTGCAATATACGCACGCATATCTTGTTAACTTAAGTTTGCCCATGTGGTCATTACGAACCAAACTCCATGTTCACAAAGCGCAGCTTATCTCGCATGCATTGCTCAGACAAAACTCATTTCGAAAACAGCATTTGGCTTATTGCATGTACAGGTACAAAAACAGTAAAAGGCCATTATTCATAATCGCTGCCCTCTCCTCCACCTAAACACTGATGAAAGGAACACGCGTTGTTTACCGCGACATCATATTACAGCCTCAGCGAAACTCTGCAACGATGCATCTCTAAAGAGGCAAAATGATCTTTCAAGTTAATGAAGCGAGGCTTATAATCTAAACAACGACGCCCACCCCCCCCCCCCCTCCCCCCGAATATTGACAAAGAATATAAGGCTACATTTCCACGAGTGGACGTGCTGATACGATCGTTTCCACAATGTGACAGACAATCGAAAATGAAAGCAGTAGCAAAACCGGGCCCTAAGAAACTGGAGGGAGTTCCGCATTTAATAAACGAAAGGAGCCCAGGATTCATTTGGGTCTAATGGGATTCTGTAAAAAAACACTCAGCATGTCAAGACATACAAATCCCGACCCAGGCGAAAACTTTTTTTTTTCGCTTTCAATTTTTAAAAGGAGGTCATGCTAACGGTAATACTATTGACTTTATTTTTCAATGAAAGTTGTAGACACGACGTTTTTTTTTTTTTCTGAGCGGCCAAAGAAAAATTGCTACACTGTGCCAAATATATATCCTAAAACCTTTCTTTCCGCAAGAAGAAAAACAAACGCAATACATTTTTTTTTTATTATGACTATAAACAAAGTTATTCCTTAAAGCTTGGTGTCTTCAAAGCATCAGATTGAAATTGACGTACTACATCGTTAGTCAGTTTCATGAACACTACACACTGATTGGCTCATGCAGCACACCAAAATATATTTTTTGATTAAAAAAACAACTTTTCTATAATCTTCGACCATTATTGCGTTTAAATTGGGGTTTTCAGAAAGGTTTGTGTAAACGCAAGATTATGATCAATAATCAGCACGCCAACAATCTTGGTTAGATGGATCAGTGTGAGAATCAAGCTACGACTTATGGCGGCTGAAACAAGCTCACCGGAGAAAAGGTCACCGGAGAAAAGCTCACGGATGAAAAGCTCACCGCAAAACCAGCAGATGCGGAGAAATGTTCTCCGGCCATTGAACGGATGCGGGAAAAAGCTCACAGATTTTTTTTCTTACCTTAGCGGGTTGTGCGTCGCACGTGGCAATTTAACGCAATTAATGTTCGTCACTTCATTAAAAATAATTGCCTCTTTTTTGTGATATTTTTAAAGTTTATTGTGCATAATTACTAATTTTGCAGAAATTAGTACTCACCCATTCGGTATATTAATAACGCCACAGGTATAAAATCAGAGCATAGAACGCCCTTAAAAAAGACGACAATTTATTGACAGCTGGGGAGTGCGCCGTCGGTAGCTCTGTCAGATAAAGACGCTTGGTTTTCTTTGCGAATTAATATGAATAGCGGTGTGTGAACCGTTTACGCTCCGAAGATTGTGTGGTGCCTGATAGATAAGTACGTGTTCGTTTATGCAATCTGTGTCGGCTACGCTGTTTTCTTTCTGTTATTTTCACTAATAAACTTTAGTTGCCAGAACAATTCTGTCCTGTCGTGTTTGTTGTGTTCACTCTGACCTCGTCGTTTGAGCAGTTTTCATCATGCATAACGTTTACCCACTCGCCCAATTCGCTACCTTGCAGAAGACTGGTTCTTATATAGGTCACGAGTAACAACGGGGACAGTGTGCAGTTCTGAAGGTCATGGGTGGTTCGCCCTAGAAGTGCACTATCACACAAAGGCAACATTTGGAAACACCAGGGCGAGAGGCTAGAAAACGTGCTTGTCCGTGGAAGAAAGAAACCTCGATATCCAAACTGACCGTTCTATCCTGTTCTCAAAGGTTAATTAAAGCTTCAAAGCGAATTTGAGGCACCGCGCTGTTGAGCATGCAATTTCGGATTTTGGGTATTTACAGTTTTGCTTTTTAGGTTTTGGAAAGACAGTATTAAGTTTTCGAACTTTTTCCTGTTTCTCAAGTTCATAAAGTTTTCTGTTCGGCCGCAATTATTTTTTTAGAAGCAAAATACCCAATGAGCTTAGCAAAGATTACAGAAAAGGATATTTTATTTTTAACCAAACTGACGAATTTTAATGATAATAAATTGATGTACGCTACGCATGATACAACATCATGTATATGAAACGAAAAAAAAAAAAATTGGTGAGCTTTTCTGCGCATACGCTCAATGGCCGGTGAGCTTTTCTCCGCATCCGCCAGTTTTGCGGTGAGCTTTTCTCCGGTGAGCTTTTTTTCCGGTGAGCTTTTTTCCGGTTTGCTTTTCTCCGGGATTCACGACTTATGTCAGGGTATGTATCCCACTTGCAAAATTTATTCCACAAAAAAACCCTCATCCCTTAAAAAGAAGCTTCGCCGCACCCGGGAAAGGATATAGAAATTTTGTGGACACATTACACTCTTTTTCTTATGTTTGTTTAGTTTTGTGATCCGCCAAGTAGCGTTTGTAATCTGGGACTCCGTCGTTGCTTTCAGTAAGCATTTTTGACATCCGGAGTCCCGGAAGAGCCCAGAACTTAAGGGAAGCCTTCGTCGCCATTGCTTCTATCTTCGTATATCTTAACTCGAAATATTCGAAAGAATAGAAGGAAAATCGGGCAGAATGAAAGAATGGTAAACACGGAGAAAAGATCTGACAAGTAAAATCACGGGGCTCGAAAGCTCGGCGCAGAATTACAGGAAGCGAAATAAAAGGCGGAGGTCGACTTTCTGCCATCGAGCGCCTGTCACGTGTACCAAAAAAAAAAAAAAAGACTGTAAAACTTAGGGGAAAAAATAGAATCATTGAAGGGTCGGTCGACAGACATAGAGAGACTTCCAATCTCTCCTCCCGCGTCTCCCCGGCAGCACAATTTGTGGATATAAATTGTAACGGAAACTGGGACGGAGTGGTCGCGTCGGAAATCTCTCTCCATAGTGGCAACTGCGGCCTTCTCATTCTGGGCGGGGGAGGAACTTCGACCGTTGACCTGATCCCAGAAAAGTTTTCAAAGACGGCGCAGTGATCGTACGACAGAAGACAGTCGGGGGGGGGGGGGGGGGGGGGAGGGGATATATATAAAGGGAGAAGGGTGTAGAACTGGGAAGGGCGCCGAAACAAGGTGAACGTATGATGCTGCGTATCGTGACATAAAGCTGGATTCGCTTTTTTGGTTTTCGACTGTTTGAAAATTTTTCTCGGGCGCCGCTGAAAGCGCAATATTGTTCTTCGGCATTGCGCCGTGGGCGGTCCGATGATTCCGTGTCTTTCGTCGTGTTCGTCAGTCTACAATCACCAAATGTTTGTGTAACTGGGCAGTTTAAGCGCGGGAAAAATTTACGGAAGGCCGGTAGCGACCCCCCGATATAATAAAACAACAATCAAATTAAAAAAAAAATATATAAGGAGGGACAGTTACCACTATACAAATAGTTGACGGAAGTGCGACGTCGGAGATAGCTTTTTTCTTTTTAAATATTAGGCTTAACATTAGGATTGCGATGTTTATTTTCAACGGTAAAAATCACACTGTGTTCACTTTGTACGGTATGTCGCGACTAATTGTTTAAAATATGTATTTGAACCGATAACTTTTAAATTCAAACTGTCTCATTTTTTTCACAATTCAACGTGTCTTTTCTTTTTTTTGCTACTTGTAGGTTTTTCTTATGAATTGCTTCTTTCGAAGTACAATGAATGCTGAGGAAGACTCTCTCGCGATAAAATACCGGCAAGCATTAGACCTATTCACACCAGTGTATTCCATCTACAGTGTATAAAGACAGAAGAAAGGTGAAAACGTATGTCGAAGAGGGAAACTCATACGGTGCGTGCCAGAGGTCCGTGTTTGGCAAATAAAATACAGCGTGTTTCGCGCTTGCTAAATCACAAGTACGAAAAAAAAAAAAAAAACATTCTCACGTAGATGGAGAGCATGAGCACGTAGAGACGATTTTCATGTCGAAATAAATAAAACAATCCAGCATTTGCTATCCTGTCGTTTGTGAAAACCGCTTGAGTGGAAGTTTATGATTTTGTTTTCTGTAAAAGACCATTAAAAAAGAAAAAAAGGTAACAGCATACGCTCCACGTTTGGGTGTCACATACAAGCGCAGCGGAAATATACTGTGGATGGTTGAGCGTGTTGGTTTCTAATTTACGATAAGGAAAGAGGGACATTGAAGACAAACAGACAAGACAGGCTTTCGAGCCCGTCTTGTCTGTTTGTCTCCGATGCCCCTGTTTCCTTATCGTAAATATACCTTTGTATTTAATAAGAAAATAGAGTTTGTGAGTTGCAATAAAATACTATAGTTGTGTTCTTCTCACACCTTACGAGATGAAATTCTTAAAGACTTTATTTGCGAGCGAAATTATCAATTTGTACAGCATTCAATAATAGTTTTACGCCATTACTTAACCGACACATCGCACTTATTTTCTGCTGCCCAGCGCGCAACCAGCTCCGGATGGTTCACCCATCACGTACCAAATACTCAGATCAAACGCTTGACTTCAAATTGTCCACCATACTGAATAGTTTCTGTGTACGTGTGACTATACTAAGAACATCGTCACATAAATTATTAGTACGTTCTTTTTAATACAACGATTGTATCCTGCTGTTGTTTTGGTGAGTAATTCGGTCTATTTCGTTATATAGAGTGTGTACAATTGTTTCTAATATATCTCGTTTGAGTTCTTTGTAGGTTATATCTGTGTTTAAATTTCTCCATCTAATGTATTGTTTATTTTAAAATAGTTTGCTTTCCTCTTTTTTTGCGTAAGTTTTTGTTCGTTGTATTGGTTTTGCCACCGATGTTTTTTTTTTTTTTTTTGTTATGTTACGAACTGAATTGGGGCTGGGATATTCCTCAGGCTGCTGTTGAGCAGGTTTTTTTTTTTTTTTTACCTGTCCCTGTCCCCTGTGATAACCCCAAAATTATTTAAAACAAAATATATATAAGGCGGTATTATTTAGTTGTTTCTGAAATTACAAAACCGAAATGAATAAACAAATAGAGAGATATCAAAAATGTAATTTGTAAGGGCCTTTTTTCACTCAATTGTTCATATTTATGACGCCAAATATCGTTTTCACAAAGGCCGCACGTTCACGTTCGCAATAGTTACGTTCTGCTTTAGTATATCAGAAACAAAGAAAAGTGAAGCGGTTAGTAAATATATTGCTTCAAAACATAATAAACAAAAAGAAAAAAAAAAATTTTGTTCGAATATTGTGCAATGCATTTTGTTTCTCCGCCAGAAGTCAAGCCTGTTCGCGTGAAATATTTTTCGCTAAGCTGAAGAGTTTAATTATTTAATGGTTTAAGCGCTGCTCAAAGTCTCGTGCGAGCCTTGGCAAAGAGAAATGATAATGGCGCTCGGCCGCGTCCCCAACTTTGTACGATGTGTACGGGTTTCAGTGTTAAAGCGAGGACCGCCGCATACAGTTTCAGCAAAACAGAACGACACTTTTGTTTTTTTGACGAGAGAACGTTTCTGTGTCAAGGCTGCGGTTGCCCGGTGCTCGTGCTAATTACAGTGTTGCATTTACTTTCCACACACAAAGGGAAAAAAATGAGATAACACTGATGGATGAATAACTTTAATTATAGGTACTAGAAATATATAATAGCTATTAAAAATATCAAATTTGTTATCTTTTTTTGTTTCATTTTTTTATACATGTCGACATCGACTTTTCTATGACACTTTTAAAGTGCGCGGATTTTTATGGACTGAATGATATGGCGAAAGCGAATGCTGAGAAATGAAAATGCGGCACTTCTAAAATTATAATTCTTTCGCAAGCTTAGCGTCTTAACTTCAATTTGTTTTTCGTCTTCTACGTACACGGCAGCATAGGAGGCAGCTATACTATACGGAACTTTTAAAACTTAGTATATTTTTATTTTTGTTAGTTTTGGTTTTTAAGCGCGGCCTGTGGGGTTGTGTGCGAGGTATACAAACCATGAGAAGCCAACTCTATGCCTCCGCCCATCAGAACACATTAGCATCGTTCCGTTGTACCGATATTCATTAAATTTTGTGCCACCGATATATATAAATATATATATATATATATATATAGCCAAAGAGACGAAATACGCGCGAAGGTAGGTGTTGCATTTGTTGGTCGCGCTAAACGGTGGTCTCCGAAAATGACCAGAGCGGGGAGCAAGGCCAGGGGAGAACGTGTACACATGCGTAGAAACTTACTGAAAAAGGTCAACCGAATAAAATTTGTTTTAGCCAATTTTAGCGGCCAGCACACATTTCTGGGCCAAATTAAATCTGCGGGAAATCAGCCCGAGAGTTATGTATGGTAAATAATAAGTTACTCCACAGCTCAGAGAAAAAAGAAATAAATTGGCAGCGACATTTATCGCTCCGAACTCTCTATAATGCTTGAAATGCAATATTTAAAGAGCAATCTTTTACATTTATCGAGAAGACAGATTTAAAAGCCAAATTTAGCAGAGAAACCGAATTGGTGTATAGGTCACGTGACGTAAAATGTCCCGCTAAATTTAACAAGAAAGTTTAATAGGTTTACATTAAATTTCCTGGCCGAATTTAGAGGGGGAACTAAATTATTGTATGAGTCACCTGACGTCATCTCACGTGATACCAATATCCTCGCCAAAGTTAGGGGGGGAAAATGAATTGGTGTACAAAGCCTTTTTTGTTTGTTTTTGTAAACGCCACAGGGAGGTGCTCCCGTCTTTGACATCCCAGCGAACTTCCGCTTGATGAAAAGAATGAACAAAGTCCACCTTAACACCGCTGCTTGAAACGTCAATGAAGCATCTAACCATTAATTCTCTAGGTGAAGGCCAAAAGAACTAAGAAGCGTGAGTCCTGTTCAAATATTTATAATATTCTTGCGAACCGACTCCAAGACGTTACATCGTACCAGCCGAAGGCACTCGCTAAACCAGCAACTTTGTTTTCCTCGTAACATTTATGCTTTCTAGCACTGGTGGTGACATAAGCAAAGTCCACGGGCTTGCGAAAACGGAACGACGGGAAGTCGCTTGGGACGCAATGTTTGTAAACAGGAAAGGGGTCTATAGACCTGTTTTGCTTACTCTTTGTCCCCAGCCACCCGGTAGGCATATCCGGTACGGGCAACGAAAAGATAGTAAAGCATTTCAACCTACAGATAGTAAAAAATTACAGGGGAGACAAAACGACAATGGGTGACGGTTAAGCTTATGTCGCAAATGTATTCTATTTGCGTGGCAACGGCAAAGCAATCTTGTCACTCATGTTATAAGTGACGATATTTCAAGATGGCGGCGCCCTTGTGAAAAATGTTTATAGGGCTCGTGGCAGGTCATTTGCCACAAATGTTTTCTCTACATTCAGCGGAGAAATTGAACTGGTGTTTTTGTCCCGTGACGTCAATTTCTCCCGTCATATTTAGCGGAAAATGCGCGGACGGGAGGACACAAGTTTGGGATTTGGGGAAAGAAGCTTTTCTTAAAGAAAAAAAAAAACATAAAAAATTTAGCGTAGCTAAAAACGTGATTTGAAGTTTGGCTTTGCTAGTCTATAAAAGCACATACTCGTCTTACGATTCTCTCGGTTCTGAGAATTCGCAACTTTCATGACCTATAGGGGGCGCAGTGGTGCCTATCAAAATGGCTGTCATCTGGATGATCGTCGGAGAACAGCGGTACGAGGCTGGGTCTGCGACGCGTAAGGGACTCTAGTTTTACTATATACGAGCAGTATTAGAGCCATACGTTATTTTTTCACGCCAGGAAGGCGTAGGCAAGCCCATTTATTTTGAGGCCAATCATCCAGGAGCTAGGGTGCGCGATTCTCACAACGCGGTACCACCATCGCTGAAAGTTGCGAATACAGAAAGTATATATTCACAATCCAACGACTTATTAATAACAAAACTTTCCCATTTTAAATTGAATGAAATCGCACGAAATTTTTTAGTAGCGTTGACGAATGGGTTAGTTGGTAGTTCATTTTAACGGTAAAGAACAGGGTAAGCTCACGCGTGAGATTGTAGAAGGGCGCGCTATCGGACAAGTGGGGTCAGAATGTGTTAGCGTCCCGTCACTTTCTTCGTCGGAAAAGGAGTGCCCATGGTACATAGTATTTTATGTCGCAAAAGGCGTAGATCTCACTGAACTGCGAAAACACTCCACCTTCCGACGGCTTTTTTTTTTTTTTAATTTCCACGATGCCTTTTATAATTTTATAATCTTCTCACTTGGCTCGCTGGTGCTTGACCGCCCCATTGGCCATAAAAAAAAAGCCTTAGAGACGAGTTATTCACCATGATTTTGATCCACATATTCCAATGCTACTCGTGCGTTTATAAGTTTCCTCCCAAAATATACATATATATATATATTTTTTACTTCTGTCTAAACAGCAGAAAAGCTCGAGGTAATAAGCGGCGTCTACGTTCAATGAGTGGAAAGCGAATGTGAACGCAATATCAGAGTAGAGTAGCCGACCAAATATTAGAGGGCTGGAAATATGCGTCAATCGTCGTAAAGACAAGTACATTACCAAACACGCGTCAATTATTCGTTCTTAAAGAAAAAAACAAAACAAAAAAACACAGCTTATAAAATATTAACTATAACCTTCACCCCTTAAAGGAAATAATAAAAAAAAGGGAATCCTGGAAGCACTTTAAGCGATAGTAACCGAGTTGAAATTATCGTTTCATAGTGATAGCCAAACTATCTTCAAAATATCAGCAGAACCCCGAAACGATTTGAACTCGCGCTGCCACCGAGCAATGCAAAATAAACAATAACTGTAACAAAAAAAAAAAAAAAAGAAGAGACAAGGTTATGACGATTGAGGCAATGGTCTTCACGTCCCCGGAGGAGAGACAGCAGCGGGATGGCGTTGGGCGCGTGTACCGTTGCAGAGCGGCACATCCGGGCCCTCCGCTCCAAAGGCATGCCATCCGGGCCACACAAGCCCGGTGGGGAAACAGCAGCAGTGGCGATAAGCGGCCAGCGGAGCGGGTCTGCGACGGGCGAGCGGACGGGCAAGCGAGCGTGCCGCCTGCGCCCTTCGCCGCGCCGGCCAGGCTCCTGCGGACTTGAATGGCAGCCTCGGGACGTGCTGCTCGCTGTTGCTGTTGCAGCGCCGCAGCTGTGCAGTGCGCAGCCGCGCGGGATTCCCGGCCAGCAAAGCGCGGCCCCCGTGTCGCTTGTTTCCGCGGCGGCCAGCGGCGTTAATTATTCGCTCGGCCTCATTCAGCACCCGAATTTCTCCGCGCGTTAAACCGTTTAAACGGGACACACGGGGGATGCACTCGAAAAACACGCATTACAACTTTTTCGGGCCACCGTTTTTGGGGAGAGTGTGGAGAGAGGACGGAAGCGGTAGGCGGGCAGCCGGCAGACTTTGTCCGGAAAAGGGAGAGGGAAGAAAAAATAATTGGGGTGGAACGAGTGCGAAAGGCATTGGAAAGTGAAGAAAAAGCTAGAAAGATACGCACAATGAACTAGCAGAGGAAAAAAAGAAAAGATCCTATGCACACATAATTGAAATGCAGAATAAATACAAAAGAGGAGCGGAAATCATTACGAACAGTGGGGTTCCTTTCTTCTTGCTGTCCCCCCCCCCCCCCTCCTTTTTTTTTCCCCTGGCACATTATGCACGTACGAGCGGTGCGGAGCGGTTCCTTTATAGCGCAGGGGCCCTGCCGTTGGGGTACGCATAGCTAGAAAACAAAACAAGGCGAGGCTTCCGAAAGGAAAGCGTAGCTAATACGCTCGAAGCGTGATTCTTTTGTTCGATGGTTAGCGGACAGCGGGACAGCAGAGAAAAGCAAGCACGTATTCTAGAGCCGACGACATGCGTCAGAAAATAAAATAAAATAAAATAAAAAGGACAGGCGTGCGGAATGTGTGCAAGTTGGAGCATTCGGAGGCTTCCAATTTTGTTCAGGCATCATTAGTGGTAGCAGCCAGCGCGAGAAATAAGTTCGTCGTCGTAGAGGTGTGCTCTTGCCAAGAATGCAACATTTTGTGTGTGTTTCGCTGTTCGCCAATTGTGCTTCTACACCGAGCGCAAAACAATTAACTCTTATCTTTGTTTTTCGTGAATCTCATTTATCATGCACTGTGCTATCTACGAGATGGGTGAGATTTTTTGTTTTGTTGCTTTTATAAATTAGCTCATGCACGCCGGTGTGTTCTTATGTTAGAACCTGTTGACTTCGTCTTTGCTTGAGAATAACTGTGTTTAATTAACTGAATACATAAATGGGACAAAAATGGAACACAATAAAATGGGAAAGCAAAAAAATGAAAGCCGTTTACAACTCCCTGTAACGCCGGATTAGAGCGCAGCTCTTGAGGAGGAGAATAGAAGGGTACTCAGGGATAGGATGGAAGGGTACTGAGAGATAGGTGACTCCCTGAGGTCACGTGACCTCGGGGGGGGGGGGGGGTCACGTGACATCAGGGGGGTCACGTGACTTCAGGGGGTAACCCTCATGCTCATGACCCTCGTGAGGGTAACCCTCGTGAGGGTAACTCTCGTAACCCTCGTGACCTTCGTGAGGGTAGCCCTTTTGAGGGTAACTAACCCTCGTAACCCTCGTGAGAGTAACCCTCATGAGGGTTACGAAGGTCAAGCGCGGTTACGCCGACGGCGACGCCGACGCCGCTCAAGCCGGAAACGGGCGCCTAAGAGCTTCGCTCTAAAATTACGTATATTTAAACAGATCACGCATTTTTCTTCTGCAGGGCACGACCACAGGACTGCAGCGCCGCCACCTCAGTCAGGACAGGCGGAGCAGACCGAGCGAATCTAGCCCGGCCGCGGCTGAAACCAATGATCAACTATACTGCGACCTGCAGCGCAGTGCGGCATATTAAAATGGTGGGTATCCGGATAATCGGAGTGTCGGATGATTAGTAAGTTAAGATATATAGAAATATACGTTTTTGTAGATATTCTCCGAGATTAAATAAAAACTAATACCGATTGCAATTCTCTACGTCGTATTCATCAGCTGTTTGTTTGTGAACTGTCTTGAGTTTAGACTCCTGAAACATGGTAGCTTTTACATTGTTTATACTCTGGTTTGTTTCTTTTCTTTCATTTCATCTCTTTTAAATCCCTAAATTGCCTCCCGAAAAAAAAAAAGAAAAAAAGAAACAGTCATCTGGGATAGATGTACTAGGTAATCTCTTTTATTTTTTTTTTTCATATCCTCGTACCTCTTGGGTATGTTTTTTTAGTTTTGTACATATTTCGTCGGCTTTATACAATAATGTTTTATATCTCGCAAAAATACTTCTATTTGAATTTATTTTTATTAAAATTTATCATTACTATTATTTAACTACAACTTCATATAATATCTGCTATTGCTTGGGACAAGAAACGCAAATGATGTTATTTAGCTTATACCGAACCTTACTTACAGCTACGCTTCAAGGGGTTTAAAACGTTTTTCTTGCAAAAGGTAATCTGTCACTTCGCGGTTTTTTATTTATCTAATTCTCTGGTGCTCGTGAAACCTTTTTTTCAGTTCTGATATCTCTATTGCCTTCTTGACGTTATGTTCTTTGAATGTGCAATTAATAGTTCAGAAGAGGGTCTCTACCAATTTGAAAAACGAGAAAATTTGAAATTATCGAAAAATTTGAAAGCACCAGGAAAGGGCAGGGCATTGTCAAGGAAATCGTCGGAAAATTCATTAAGAAAAAGGACCACAGCGGACAGCTCAGTGACCCGTAAAAAATGCGGGATGGTTTGGTGTGCGGTGGCGTGGTGGCCTTCGTAGTAACAGTTCGAGCAGTCACTCCAGCTACATCCTCTGCATTGTCTTTTTTTTTTTTTTGTAATGGTCAAAGAGTTCAATCTAAATATTTAGAAAAGCTTGGGCACGTCAGGAAATCTTAAATAAAAATTCGGTAGGCACCCGGTTTAAGCGGGTGCAAATTTTTTAAGGAATAGGACTTATTACTTCAGGTTGCTCTCGAACCAATAGTATCAATATTTCACTGACTTCATGAAATTGAGTCTTACCCATACAATTACTATTCTGGTGAACGAATGATATAAAATGAACTTTCAAGGCGGAGAAGTAACAGAAGTTAAACTTTTTCAGTTTATCCTTTGTAATCGTTGCTTTCAAGAGTGAAAACAAGGTGAAATTTGACTTAGAAAACTGCAAGGGCAATGTAAGGCCAAGCATATAATTTCAGGATGAAGTCGTCAATTAAAAACTAATACAAAGCAGGATTTATCAACTTACCGCTGTAAATGTTGACAGCTTTGAACGAACTACTCAGCGCAAATGACTACTGACCCGAAGTTTTATTGCGCAGTAATTAGCGAACAGGTGAACCTGGCGTTCATTACACTATAAATATTAGCTGCAAGCGCTTTTGTTCCAATATGGAAACGGCTGCCACGGCAGTGGTTATAATCGTGTCATAATAATAAAATTTAATTTTCACACACGTAGAGTAGCGTACTAAGAGAATTTATTCAGCATAAAGTTGCGCACAAAAATAAGATACAAACACGTACACTGCAAACAAGCACTATCTCACAACCCAAATGGATTGGAAGGAAGAAGAAAAGAAATAAGAACTAAACGCAGAATATTGAGCTCGATTATTTTCTTCTTTCCTTCTTCCTTCCAATACCCGTGGTTGTCGCGCAACCGACCACCTAAAGGCAATTTGTTTCCACACTTCAAAAAGTATGGAGTTCTCTTAAGTCGAACACTTTCTATCACATTCCGTATCACACGTTACCTTAGTTTTCTTCGGTTCCATCTCGCGTCGCTAAGCCGACATGGTTGTACCTAGAAATGCGAAGAGGATGCTCGGTGTACTTCCCAAATTTTTTGTCCTTTTTATGCGCGAGGAAGCGTCTAGCCGTATAAATCATACAGGAGGGAGAGCCCTTCCTTCTTCCCCCCTCCAAGACCGTTGAGTGTTCGGCCAAGCCTCCATCGCCACGAAACCCAGCAAGAGGAAGGAGGCCGCCCAAGGGCGATCGGGACGGACCAAGATGCGTGCCGGGAAACCAAGCTCTCAGCGTGAGAGCGGAGATGGAAGGATGAGACGAATCAGAAAGAAATCTGATTTCCCCGGGGAAAGCCTCATCATATGCCGCCGAGAACGGAACCCCCTTCAACGCCGCCACCCTTTCACAAGGGGACCCACTCAAGGATGGCGAAAACGAAAAAAAAAAAAAAAAAACACCCCGAAGGCGGCAACCAACCGGAGACGACACAGACGCACAGACACACACACGCACACAAACACACACGTGTGTGCACGCACAGACACACACCCACACACGTGCAAATGTGCGCCTGGACGACAATGCGAGTCTAAAGAAGAATGAGGCTACGCAACCAGGCTCATACTTCGGAAATGATGACCGGGGAGCCTTGCGAGAGAGAGAGAGAGAGAGAGAGAGCAGACGCGAGGATTTGCGGAGACGTTGATAGGTCAGGTTGGTTATCTCCTATAGCATAACTCCTCCATCGGAGCGGGCAAATATTTGCGCGTTCTTGCCGGTGCGCAATATCAGGTTGGGGATCTGTTTCAGGGGGTAGAGTGTTTACGCACTTTTAGATGGCCTACTACCTCACATGCAAATGAATGTTTGCTTAGGGATTGCAGCGGATAGTAAGCTGGCGTGGAAGTTCGCGGCGCTGTAATGCTGACGAACCTGCACTACCCCCCCCCCCCCCCCTCCCCCTTACCCATTCTGAGCGTCTGGCAAATCTGATTATTAACGAGATGCGGAAGCCCGGAGATAATGTCATTAAATCCGATGACGGGCTTCGTCGTGGATCAGGATGTTCATGAAGACGTATAAAGGTTCGCGATTACTGCGTAATAATATTAAATGAAGTATGGTCTTGGGAGCTCACTTGCATCGTTTGTGTGATACCCTCTGTTTCGACGGAAGATAAGAATATAGGGTGTTTTGTTTCAGACCTGAACATGGTATGCTTTAAAACAATTAAGTACGTCTAACGTTTGTTCACGTGAATTTCGTCGTGATTGTCCGCAACGCCTCATGGTCGGTGCATTTCTTGAATTGTCAGGTTCAAATGCGAGAATTTCATTGCAAATAATGTTCGCTTGGAACAACGCAGGAATAGCTACAACCATACGTGGCTATATTTAGAAGCCTGCGTAACGTATATGTCATTTTGCTCAGATAATAATTTGCATACAGAAATCATCAAATGGTCTAATCGTTAGCGAATAACAAAAAAATATATATATATATACAAGCTTTATCACGCTGAGAGAGACTGGTGGGCACAGAATGTGCGGGTAGGCCTTCCAGGGAAGAAAAAAAGGCGTCTCAACGGTACCGCTTACCGAAGATTCGCTTTTGTTTTTGACACACGCCGTGAGATGGAGCGACATGACTGAAGGCCGCAAAGCGCGAGCTCGTACACGAGCCGCGCGAATAAGCTCGCTCTTGCGTCGCCCGTAGCACCGACCCTGGATAGCTCCAGCCGGCGAGCCCTTGACTCACAATCTCACGGTGGTGAGTTCAAATTCGGCCGAAGAACTGAAACCTTTTTTTATAGTTCCCTATGGGCGTACCACTTTTGGATGTTGGTTTTTGTTACGACTGGCCGCTACAGCCAACCACTAAAGGTCCGTTCACACTCTTGCAACCGAGTTAGACCGAGAGAGACCAGACCGGTTTTTAAGCCTCTTGCGACTTCTTAGGACCAGCTCCGCTGCAGCGCATCCGGTCCTAAGAAGTCGCAAAAGGCTTAAAAACCGGTCTGGTCCCTCTCGGTCTTACTCGGTCGCAAGAGTGTGAACGGCGCTTAAGACTGGTTCACATTGTTGCAACCGACTACGACCGAGTACGACAGGACGGGGTTTTAAACCGCTTACGGCCGATTCACACGAGGGACTGATCCGCGGACGGATTGATCACGTGACGTCATGTCCGTGGTTTGTCCGTCTCCCAAGCGCATCCGCACAAGAAGACGACGAATAGACGCCTGCGAGGACGAACCAAACCTGTTCGCCACCTCACAGTGCCGCGAAGCTCCAACGTTGTACCGTGGCGCCGTTGTCCAAGAGAGAAATTGACGTTTACTACAGCAATACATAAAGTTGGCCGCTATTACGTAGAGATCGAGATTGAACACAGTGATAGGCTTCGCGCGAAGCGCCACTAGCTCTACAAACCCAAGGCATGACAGTGGCGCAGGCGTGGTCCTGCTCGAGAAGGCTTTAACGTGGAAGCGACGAAGTTCTGGGCTCGCAGGAGGGCGTTTGGAGATGCCTTCAGGCACTCCGCGCTCTTGCACAACACTTAGGTACACCACAGCCGCAAGAAATTTCTTACCCGGTGAAAGGCTGATTGGAAGTGCAAAAATTATCGCGGCGTGCTTAACGATTTTTGACGGAAGTTTCTTCGCACAGACGCGGAGGAGTACCATAACCTGCGTAGCGTCAGCCGGACAAAGTTTCTGCCGTTTCTTTCACGCGCAGAACGAAGAATCACGCGACAAAATGAACCAGCAAACGCACAAAACACAAGTATGCGCCATTTTTGTTTTAATTGTTCAAAAGAATGACAAGATAGTACCGTTACCAGACAAAACGCTTTTCCAGCCAATCTCCCGCCAAACATTCGCGCGCGATAAGGCGCTTGACTTAATTAGTTCGCTTGTCCGCGGAGGAGGCACGGATCGCAGGAATCGATGACGTGACGGTCACGTGGCACACGGTCCGCGAACGAAAATCGAGATTCGGTCCGTCGTGTGAATCGGTTATTACGACCGTCGTTGCCGCTGCGCTGCACGGTCGTAAGCCGTCGCAAGAGGCTTAAAAAACGGTTTTGTCGAACTTTGTCGTAGTGGATGGCAACTGTGTGAACCAGCCTTTAACGTGCATTCACACACTTGTGACTTCTTTCGGGTAGCTGTGGAATACTTGGCGGTCCCGTATATTTCCTTTTTTTTTTGCGCATTATTCTTTATTTTTCTTTCTGGGTTGAAAGACTTTTGATTATGTCATAAACAACAATTTCTTATAGATCGTACGTACAACTGATCTCGAAAATACCCCAAAACCTTGGCTTTGGTGAAATGTAGTTCCAGGGTCTCCACATGGATGGCGCCAGCGTGCTAGTGTGTTCCCTTGTCGCTAGATATTTTTAAATGTTTGAAGTCACTCGGCCCAAAGGGGTTGCAGTATGTGAACGGGCCTTTAGAGCCGGCTATTACAGCTTTTAACAGCCGGCTCTTACAGCTAAACATTACAGACCTTTACGAAAATAAGCTCATAGAACACATTCTGTGTCAAAAATTTGCTACATGATTGGTCCTTCTGCCAAACGCGTTTAAATGAGGCAGTTTTATAGGGTGAGTGGTGCTCTTAGTTCGGGTGATGCTAGGGCAGGATAGCCCTTCGTTTGTCAGGCCTAGGGTTGGTGGTGCCTAGGACAGGGTTTTGTATGGAAACAGATTAGGTCACATCATTGTCTCTGGGTTGCTGTGCTCGCTTCCCTTCTGCACCACCAAGATACAAAGCTTTTGCGCTGAAGTTTCTGGGTGCCCGAAAGAGGCGAAGCGCGCTTTCCTGCCCTATCCTCTCCTCCTCGTTGCGTGCGTTTTTCCTACAGGACCTATTTCTGCTTCTCTCCTTCTCACCCTTTCGCCCCCTCTCCGCTCCGCGCGCATTTTCACACCACCTGCTTTTGCTCCTGCCGTTCCTGCGTGCTGGGTCTGAAAAACTCAATCAGCATCGCACTTGTCTTGCATGCTGGTTACCATAATTCAACGCCTGGCAAGGTTGTTTTTTTTTTCTTTTCAAGATTGTTCAGCGGTTACGGACTGACCAACCTACATATTTTCTGCTTGCATAGCTCCTGAGGTTGGTTGGCCCTTTAAAACTACCGCTTTCAAAAAAAAAAAAAAAAACGTTCAAGGTTGATTATGCTTACAAATACTGGTAAGTACAGAATGTATGATAGGCCTTAAGATGAGAAAGGTGTAGCGCGCGACCGCTCTTTCGTGCGACTTCGCTCTTGCGTGATCTGACTACTGGCCCTGGATAGCTCAGTCGGCGAAGCACTTGGCTCACAGTATCAAGGTGTTGCGTTCCTGCGGGGGGACCGAAATCTTTTTATATGGTTCGATCTCCACGGGCGTAACGCTTTTCGGTGTCGGTTTCTCTTTATAGCCGGCCGTTAGAGAACTAGATGAAAATCGACTGATAAAACACATTCTGTGTTAAAACAAGGTTTGTCGTTCACTTCAAAATCTTCGTCGCATGTTCGGATGTGACCACCTCGTTTACAAACAACCATTGATTTAAAATGGAATCAATGGCTCATTCAGATGAACTCCCCGTGTACTTTGCTGAGATGCGGCTATAACTGTCGTTCGACGGAGATATGTATATAATATTAAGCTATATATATATAAAGAAAACACAAAATAACTCGTGGTGCGTACTGCGAGGTACACGAACGGAATTCTCTGCTTTTCGGAAAGATTGTTTTTAATATACATTATATTTCCAAGGAATATATATATTAGAAGTCGAAAGCTTTACACCCTACAAACTAAAATGTCTAATATTCTTTATTTCCGTCGATTACGAGGAAAAAAGCAGTGGTATGCAGCTTAACTAGCCCTCGCACCCTTAGAATGGTCAACTGCAAGCGTGCAGGAAATGCCGATACATATTACAAAAAATGGTGCACACAAACGGCATATGCGAGCACTAACAGTGGAAATGTACATACGCACGAAAAAATTACGAAGAAAGGTTTTGAAGCAACTTGAGTCTGAGGAATACGAAAAGAGACACCAAGAGAAGGAGAACGTCTCCTTTTTTTTTGTTTGTGTCACTTTTCGTATTCTTCAGTCTCGGGTTCCTTAAAAATGTTCAGTATACACCAGCTCCCTTGCTCCCTTACGTTCTATTTCATTACAAAGAATATGCACTTGAACGCTGTACTAAACATAAAAAAAACAATCATTGAGGTGATGAAATAAAAGCGCAAATAGATGTGGCAGAGTAAACTGAAGCATTGGAGAGCCGTAATTTGTTCTCTAAGTGACCGTCCTCCAGTTCTCTCTTTGGCGAGTAGGGTACACCGCTGAATTTTGTTTCAGCAACGCAAGGTTTCTCTAGAAACATATCCCCCTTGTTATTTTCTCTTGAAACAAGTGCCTAGTATATGTTCGTATAATTTGTAAATATTAATTATCTGGAATAGTTTATGTTCGTGTAATTTATAGATATTAATTATCTGGACGTCCTCTAGGACGTCGTTTTCAATATCGTCCTCAACGTCATTCTTGCAAGCAGATAAACCCGCGCCTCGCATGCACGGAGCGACAGTACGCACACAGTCACATGTGTGCCCAAGCTGCGAAGCAATATCGGCTTGAGTTGAGCTAGTTCTACATAGTCAATGATGGTGGTGAAACAGCTCGACCATTAAACGATTACAGAGAGACAGGTCAAATCAGACGCACGAAGCTGCATGATGGTGGGAAAATAGCGTGAACATTAAACGATTACACAGAGACGAAGCAATCCCTCAATTTCGAAGTGGCGCTCTGCAGTTGCGCTGGCGTCAATGATTGCGTCGCAAACCATTAATAAAATAAACTGCTTACTCAAAATTTGCGTCGTCGTATTCACCGTGAGCTACTTGGTGAGACTCATGACTAATATGCTATCGCAATTCATAGACGACCAACAATAGTGGTTTCTGCAGCCAATTTGTGTTTATCTGGTTAATGTATGTGGTTAAATTCGCTTGCCCTCTAGATGAAGCAGGCCGCAAACAAGAATCAGGACTATGATTGGTTCGTGCCAATCTAAATTCATATCTTTGGGAAATACTATTTTAATGTAAAATTGCAATAGATAAAAAAAAAAAAACACCTCGCCGGCTTCTTCTGTTTGTTCTTCGTCCATCAGTCGTAGGTAGTAATTTCACTAATGTACGGTGTTTTTTCCTGTAAGCCTCTCGTAAAATGTATCTGTGTAATAGGTATAGTGTACTCGCAGGCTTAAAGTAGGCGGCCAGTATCGGCAGAAAAGTCTAATTTTGTGTAAGATACACTTATTGTCGCATCCGCTGCCATGAGCGAGGTCAAAAGGTTCAGCAAATATTTAAAAAAAAAGAAGTGTAAACAGAACGTTCCATGTCGCGTGTCTTCAGTCGCACATATCGCACGCAGTAATAACGTAGAACTAGGCTTTTTTACTGGAAATCGGGTCTGTCTAAAGGGACTGCCTTCAAGCAACGGGTCTTGGAGAACTCGTCACAAGCCAACTGGTCATAGATGAACTCGTCCGGTAGGCCAACTTGGCACAGGTGTTTTCCGGCTGTCCGGCTTTCCGGCTTCCCGGCGAGTTTTCCGGCGTGACGTGGATTCCTCGTACGAGGAATCCTCTTCAAGCCGGAAAACTCGTCACATGGAACGCACCTTTTTTGTGTGACGAGTGTTCTTTTAATCTATTTAATCTGGTTACGTAATAGGATTAGTCAGAATCTGAAAGAGTAGGTTGCCATTCACAATTTGAGTGGCAAGTGAAATTGTTATCACATCCATTCCCGGAAATGTTACATCGACATGAAATAAAGCAGAAAATAAATACATATACTCGTGATCTTACATTAATTTTTATACTGCACAACGAAAACCACAGGCTAGGCGTGGAGCTTTGGCAAAGAGCTCTTGTCACACGGGCCATCGCGCGACTAGCGTCTTTTAAGTTGCTAGCTCGCTCCTTTGATTTTCACAACGCGCGGCACAGCATGGTGCTATTTTTTAAAATAAATAATTATCACACTAGCAGTCTTTAGAACTGACATGCCTAATCTCGAGGATGTTAAGTATAAATATTTATATATAATTAATCTTGGAAGGATTGTTTCCGTTTTTGGTTTTCTTATGCTGATTATACAAATGTCTCAGACAGATAACTGGATATTTTTTTTTAACAGTCCGAAGTTTGCTGAGCGTAGAAACAATTTTTGATACTAAGAAACATCCAGCATCATAAAGAATTTGATGCGGAAGATTGCTCTATTTTTTAATTGAAAAAAAGCAGCGTACAGAATAGCCAAAGAAACAAGCGAAGAAAAAACAACAAGTAAATGAATGTGACACTTTCCTTCCCCAGCCTAAAAATAAGAAAAAATGTTTTACAAGTGTTTTTTTCTTTGCTGTAAGACACCTCGGTACGGTGGTCTCTTTGGTCTCCGAGATAAGTATGTGTGCCCCTAACGGCCTGAGTACTAACGGACTCGTGAAATTTAACTGATGGCCTTAAAGTTCATATTCCTATATACCCATTAATTGTCAGTAGTTCCCCTACATACATATTGAATTTCAGGACCGCGCTTTTCTGTGTACAAAAATTCTTGGAACGATGGCACATGAAAATTTAGCACAACAGCATCAAAGTCTCGCGCGTTGAGTATTCGTTAGTTTAGAACTCTCCTGAATGTAGCCGCGGCACCTACCTCCTTTCCTACTGCCCTAAAAAACTTACTTTTGGAATAATTTTCCACTGTGCTCTTTCAATAGTGCCAGTCACTATATTTTTTTTTATATATTGTACAAAGTGTTGTATTTTTCTCCAAAAATGTCATATCCACTATTTCTGCATCACAATAGTTCTTGTGTATATCTATATTTATCGTTTGTTATTGTTTTGTATTGCCTTACCCCCCTACAATAATGCCCAGAACTGGGCGATGTAGGTATTCGAATAAATAAATAAATAAATAAATAAAATACGAGCGTCCTAAGCGTAGTTCTACGTCGGGTTCAAATTCTTTTTTTAGTAAAAGCATTGCCAGGCTAATTCCAGGCGTTGTAGCTTTTTTGTATAAAGCAAAGTTGACCCTGCTTCTTCCAAAAACACGGACGACTTTGCGATCAGTGTTCCGGCGACGAACGGCCGCCTGTGCCGAGGGATCCTATCGAAATTACTTTTGTCAAGTTTTCCGGTGACGAGAGGGCCGGTTCCCTAAATCAACATCTAGTCAGGTGGTATCATTATTAAGCCCCGACTGAGCGGTAGAAAGCGAGCTCACTTTCTTCCCCATCTTCTCCATCCCTCCCTCCTCCCTTCGGCGTTCTCATATTACTCCTTCAATCAATCAGCCTTTCCTCGATTCAATTTCAGGAGAATAATTCACGATGTACCATCGCAAGATACACTCGCGCCCGCGAAGATTAAAGCAATCTGTAACACAGCGTAAATCTGTATACATGCACGCACACCCCCCCTCCCCCCCACACACACACAAAGAGAAAGATAGAGAGAGAGAAAGAGAACCCAGGCAAATGAAGCGATGCAGAAAGAATAAAAGAAACTCAGTGCTGAGAAGCATGCCGAAATGGATGAGGGGAATCCCCTCTCAGTAGGAAGGTCCAGCGTTATGACTCTAGTGCCGCGGCGCAGCAAACGAAAACTGCCCGCAGCAATAGAGAGCTGCCGAGTTCCTGAAATTAGTCTGCATACATTTGCATTACAAGGAAGCAAGAGCGAGCTCAAGCTCCCCTTTTAGTCTTTCTTACAACCAGGTATTTATTTTCCGTTTTGCCTCGTTTCATTTCGTCAAAACGGCATCGTACAAAAAAACATTGCCGGTTTTTTAATTTTGTTTTTTATAATCACACGTAAGAGCAGAACGGTGCCATACAAGGTAGGGCTGTGTTAGTAGCTTGCCAGGCTTAGCTTCGTTAGAGAGAAGTATCACCGTAAGAGTTTCTAAACGTTTGGTTAGTTTATACTGGGAGTCAAGCTTTCTTCTACGCAAGACGGATTTCGCAACTAAAAGTTCGACTAACTAAAGCGTTTCATCGCTCGCGGAGTTATTTTTTGTTGTATATGATACGTTCCGTTGAAAGAGTTCGAAATTAAAGTAGGGATGTTGGGCGAGGTGGTTTTTACGCAATGTTTACATTTACCCCCAGAGAATTTTAATAAAGGATCTCGGAAGTTTTCGGTTTAGTACCACTAAGTATGAAAACGATATCAAAAGAAGAATAGAAGTTCTTTATTAAGAGGCTCTCTTCGCTGTGGGCCGGTGTTATCGCAAAGAAACTAGCCAACGAACTTTATCTTGTAGCTCTGAATCCATGTGGCAAACTACGGTGGACTTTGATTGCCATACGACTGTTGTTCTCTCAGTGGCCACCAGAGTGTGTTCCCGGTCGATCTTCTTAAGTTAAGAATAAATATCTAGATATATAACTTTATAAAAATAAATATTACAAAAAACTTGCCAGGTGGCGCAAGTCGCCACCCGATTCAAAGGGTTCAGCTTCATTCATTCATCCTTCCATCCCTCTATCCATCCATCCATTTATCCATCCATCCATCCTTAGAGGTACACAGACAGGGTACCTACGCTTGCCAAATTTTTTATTTCTACATGACATATAAGCCCCTAACTACAAAAAAAAAAAAAAATATCGCAGTTTGAAAGTCGTTTTCTTCCCGCCCGAAAACCGGCGATCGAGAACTGACCGGTTTGAGTCGCGCTCAATCTGTTCTTTGTGGTCACGTGCCGCTTTTTTTGGTTTAAACACAACCACCAACCAAAATCAAAGTCGTGGGTCATCGAAGGCACACAAACATTATTTAAAAAATGAAATATCATACTAATTTTTTGTGGCTTCGAATAAACCGCAAATACGTTAACTGGCAAAAAAAAAAAAAAAGTTACACTGCTACATAATTTTTGCCATCTCTTTCCTCCTCTTTATTTCTTCTTCCTTTCCAGTACACTTTCGGTTTCGGTTTCGAGCAAATGCGTTTTTTAACTGTATTAAAAATATACATGACGTTCTAGCAAAATATTGATTCGGTAGTCTTCTGACACCATAATGAATCGCCGCACCAGTTTGCGAAAAGGCACTACCGTCACACAAACTGTAATTTTTATAAATATAATGGTATAAGGCTGAAACTTCTTTTTTTATTGGAGACCTGTTAATTGGTAATGTAACAGGGATGTTTTCTTACTATGGGAACCTTCGTTCCCCTCAAAACCGCCCATAATGCGAGGGGTTCATAAAAACGAGAAAGAAAAAAAAATGCATGCATTTACCCAATTCGTCCCCTAAGAGTTCGTCTATATAATAGGGTATCCATATTATCGGGGTTTGTATTAAAGGGGCACGGGAACGAAATGACGTGGCCGCGAGCTTCTACCTCTCGGTTCAAAATTGGCCAGCGAAACGCGCAATGCGTAACGCGCTCGTGACGTCAATGGCTTCTGCACGGTCACGGGTACTGTAGTTGTGGCCGTTGCCACTTGGTGGCTTTAACGCGTGACAATCTCGCCTGGTAAAAGTATCTGTAGACTGTACGCCCTAGGGTCTATACATAACTTGCCCGTAACGTTCATTCGCAGCCATGTCGGTATTTCATGTGCCACGAGCGTTCAGTTCGCTGCGTTAGGTTCATACCGCCACACTGCCACTCGAGGGAATCAGTACCTAGAAAGGACCGACAGTACACAGCAATGGCGACGCCTGAAAGCTATGTATATAAGGTATTCACTGGGTGCCATATCTGAGCGCGTTGTTCACAGCACATCCCCGGGGGGTCTGGCCGAGGTCCTCGCATCCTCAGATCAAGCTCCTGCCAAACGGCTGCCAAGAATGACGATCGTGTTAGTGTGGAATGCACGTTGCGGAAGCACTGTGGAAGTTAACATATACAGCGTAGTAGACTCGTTAGCGTTTTCCGCCACGTCAGATTCAGGACTGAGTAACTCCACGAAAGAGCCATACTGCCGCGAACTGGCGCTGCTTCTTAGAGGCCGATGACGTGGCAGTGTACCAACGGAGCCTCACGGACTGCCACCAAGCGCAATCTTGAAATCTGTTCATTTGTTTTAAAATTAGTTTTCTTGACTTTTCTGCCGGCAGCCCGGAAATAGCCTAGACTAGTGTTTCTGGGCTGCCACCACAACTTGGACCATATACGAGGGGCGTTCATAAAGTTCCTATTATTGTCACGAAGGAGTAGAGATTCAGCAATCAAACTCGAGTAGGAGTTGAGACTTTCTCTACATATTCGCCACCAAAAGTTACCCACTTTTTCTAGCGATGCACCACATGCCGGAGGCCATTGTTATAGAACTCCTGGTTTTGAGGGTTCAGGAGTCGCTCCACTTCAGCAATCACTTGGTCGCCGTCCTTGAAATGCTTTTCTCTTATTTGGCCACACTGGAAGCGTCTGCGCCATTTAACCAAAGTGTCATAAACTGTGGTGTTGTCCCCGAACAACGCTCCCAGATTGGAATGAATATCCTTGGCATTTCTTCCCCTCAAATGAAAAAAAACGGATCACTGAATCTGCTTGACACCGACGGGCGGCGCCATTTTTGTTTCGACTCCCTATCGGCGTTCCGAGCTACTATAGCATGCGATGTTTATACTGTGTGAAACTAGAGGGACGCGCGCTCATGTTGATGCCTGTTTTGTTCCGTATTTTTCAATTTTTTGTGCCGATAATACGAACTTTATGAACGCCCCTCGTATAAGCAAAGAAATCAGAGCACAAATTTCGTTTCTCTACCCCTTTAACGAAGCATGACTTTAAAAGGGTGATTTGATCTCAAATGTGTGCAAGAAAAAATGATAGGTCCTCAAAAATTATAAAAAAAAACAAATGTGTGTGGAAAATGTGTGACTAGAACAAATTAGCAAAGTATAACTACGAAACATTTAGTGTTCTTGTGTTTTAGGCTTCGAAATGGCAGAAGGTGTGTCTTGCCAGTATAAAAATTATAATATTGTTTTTTTTTGTACAGTTTATATGAAATACACAAGACTGAAAACCTGAGAAGAAATGCTAAAAATACAAAATGCAACGTCTTATTAAAACAAAAAACGTATTTTTTTATTTTTTTGTATGAAAAGGTTTCTACGCGTTCTTATTAATGAAATCGAATTTTTTTGACATACATGGCTTTGTCATATTAAGCAGTGCGCTAGAAAAGACATATTGTTACCTCCATTCAAAGATGAATCGAGATATGGGCCGTCGCCAGATATTTTACGTGATTATATATACACATATATATATATATATATATATATATATATATATATATATATATATATATATATATATATGTATATATATTCGAGGTGTGCGAATATTCGAAATTTCGAATACGAATCGAATATTTTCCTTATTCGAAACGTATTCGGTTCGAAAATCGCATCTTCGGAAGTTCCCGAATATTCGGCCAGAGCCAAATATTCGGGAAAAACGGCGAATATTCGCACAAACTACGAATATTCGAGCAAGCAACGAACAATCTGCTTGCCACGCATTCCCCTATGAATATGTTTACTCACTGAGAAAGCCGTACGATGCGTGCGTTATCGGTCTGCTCCGTTTCTACCTGTACGATGGCAGCAAGACAGGATCAGTTTCGGTTTCTTTTTCACCAAGCCCTTTGTTGTGGCGCTTATATAAAAATATGTGATGCAATTGCACGTTCTATAACTTGATGCAATAAAATAAACCTCGAGAGTGAAATATAAATATAAAATATAAAAATATATCTCGAGAATGTTATCTAATATAAATGTTTGAAAATTAAAAAAAAAAGGAAAAAGCTAGGGGCGAGCAGAACATTGCATCGCCATCGACAACAACTCCTGCCACCAGTGCCTGCCACTCCCGCTCAGTCAAAATTAGAAATATCGCGAACCTGCCCAGTTTCGTGTTCGACTAAAGGCGCATTCACACCGGCGCTGTAAGCAGTCGCGCGATGCGACTAGATCGCATCGCAAAAAAATTAGATGGTCACACCGGCGTGCGCGATGAGCGAGTCCAACGCGTTTGGTGGCGAGTCGTTTCTCGAAAACTCTTTCTCCGAATGCCGTTGATTGGCTCAGCCGCATCCGCGACTAGATCGCATCCCGAAAAGTCGGGTCAGCATGCGACTGCTCAAATCGCGTCGATTTTTGCCCGCGATGGTCGCTTTTGCGATGAAAGTTACCACGCGACTAGATCACATCGCCGGTGGAAACGCGCCTTAAGTTCGTCTTTTTCGACCTTTCAACGTGATGTTCAAAAAAGGTTCAACTGAAGTTCTACTTTTGTGCGCATGCGTTAATATTAAAAAAATAAAAACTAATTGACTGAACTGGCGGAGGAAAAGTGCAATATTTGTTGGGTTTATTGGCATCACAAGTTTACATTAATAACGAGTGAAAGCGTTAAAAGCGCATATTTTTGCTTTTATGTGGAGTAAACATTGGTTACCATTACAAAAAATAAACTAATTTCTATATTCCCAAAATTCGAAATCATCGTGTAGGAGCCGGGCAACACTGTCCATAAGTCAAACGTCTTCGAACTTGAGGGAAATTTCGCAGGTTTCCCAAGGGTCTTTCTACTGGCGGAAATGTCAGGGCGCGTAGGAAGAGCTTACTTTCTGAACAACTATTTTCCGACACGATAATTGTAATGAGTGCATTACTAGAAGCATCTTTAGCCCGCCGCAGCCCAGTAAAATGCAGTTGCACTGATTTATTTTAAAAAGCTAATAAAACCTGCTTGTTTTGTAATTTTTCATTACAAGACACATATTCGATGTTCGATTCTATATTCGAAGCCCGTTTTTTGTCTTATTCGTATTCGATTCGTATTCGAAAATTTCAATATTCGCACACCCCTAAGATATATATATATATATTTTTTTTAAGCTTAACAGAATTTTTTTTTTAAAACCATGAAAGCTAGATTAATGCGGTCGGCGCAGGTGAGTTATGCGGCCAAGGGGACATAATATAGGAGGCTAATCGTAACGATCAGTCGGGTAATTAGATAGAATTTGTTAATGAACTTTTTAATTAATGAAAATAGGCATATAGTTCCAATTAGAAACTTGCTCAGCGTCATCGAAAACCCCTAAATCAGTAATTTTCAGAAAGACTTTTAGCGCGTGAGAAGCGTAGTAGTGCACTAAAGTTAGCACTCGTGGAGCACGTACAAAGCTAGCGGTTGCGGAAAGGCTCCCGCGCAATTTTTCCGTCTCTTATCTAGCCCCAGCCTTGTACCTGCTCCACGAGCGGTAACTTTAGTGCACTACTACGCTACTCACGCGTTCAAAGTCTTTCTGAAAATTATTGATTTAATGGTTTTCGATGACGCTGAGCAAGTTTCTAATTGGAACTATATGTCTATTTTTATTAATTAAAATGTTAATTAACAAATTTTAATTAATTAGCCAACTGATCGTTACGATTATCTCCCTGTACTATGTCCCCCTGGCCGTATAATTCACCTGCGCTGACCGCATTTAACCTAGCTTTCATGGTTTGTCTTAAAAAATTCTGTTAAGCTTAAAAAAACACCCTGTACGTACACACACACACACACACACACATACACACACACATATATATATATATATATATATATATATATATATATATATATATATATATATATATATATATATATATATATATATATATATATATCCTTGTAACGTCACCATAGTATTTACGATATACACCACGTAACATTTAGTAAAAATGAGGCCTGACAGGTATGTTATAATTAAAACGAAAACGTTCATGCCCATACACTTCCACGTGCTCGAAATACAAAGAAAAATGATTACAAGTTTTTTTCCTTTTTAAATCCGAACAAATCAGAAACTCAGTATTTTTAGCTGAGTTAGACACTTTACAATGTCACATATCTACATTCCCCACTCGAAATACCGCGTACTGGAAAGTTTCGAAGTATATGTAAATAATTACGGATATCAGATGCTGAAGTTGACGCTTCCCAAACTTCTAAATTGCCTAGATAAAAAATAAACATTGATGCTGAAGGAATGTCTTTCTCTGAACTTCGCCATGTTTTCCTAAAACCACAAGAGTGTGCTTATTTCTGTTTGTACTGAGTGCTTATATTATGATTGTATAATTTCTTTCTGTCATTCTTATGTATTGACTTTCGCGCCAACGAGCTATGTTTCTTTAGTAAAAGGGCCAAGGACCTCTCACAAGCTGTCTCGACAGCTTTTTTCCTTGGTCTCCTCCATTTATGTACACTGATGGAAATAAAACGAATTATAATTATTATTACTATGTCCAGTTCACTTATAAAATCTCAAGATTCAACTTTTCTTTAAAGGGGCGCTGACACATCAAAATCATTTTTTTTTTATTATCCGAAACGATTGAAAACGATGCTGGGACATTGCCCTCAAAATTCGAAACTCGAAAATTCAGTATTTGTGAAGTAAAAAAAACAATTTCCATATGCCAAATTCGAAGTTCCCGCGCGATCCACGCCGGTGCGTTGACGTCAGATATTGCGGAGTCCGGCGAGTCGACTTTCTTTCACGACTCCGTGCTCCAAGCCGATGTTGCCACGGCGATCCGAAGCGAGGAGGTGAGGAGCGGGGGATAAGGGCGCCGGCGGACCGGGAGAAACCGGTTTTATTCCGTGCGGTGCCGCCTGCCCAGGCGGCACGTTTTCAGAGGGAGGACACAAATCCAGGAGGCGACATCACACCGGACTCCGATTTTTGGTATTCAAAAAGAAGGGACATAGTGCGTTCGCAATTTCGTTAAAAAAAAACATGTTTTACGATTGCCGTTATTAAATGTTATAGAAATGTCGCTACAAAGCTTCTAAATTTCATGATTTTTGACGCCACCAATCAAAATAAGCGAGGAGGCGAGGAGCGGGAGAGAAAAGCGCTAAAAAGAAAAAGGCGCGCGCGCGCGTGGGAGAATATTTTTTTTCAATGGAGTATTTTTTGCGTGTCTATGACTACAACTTGCATCGTTTTAGACAATAATAAAAAAAATCCATCGCTTTAGATAATAAAAAAGGGCACTGACACCCATGGGGTGTCAGTGCCCTTTTAAATAAACTTATTGCAACACATTTTTTTTTCTTGTTTAAAAATAATATATATTAAGTTTCACAAACCTCGATGTCGGGCAATGAGGGGCGTGATAAATTATTTTCAGAAACCTAGCGGGCTGAGTGCGAAATTTTGCTTCTTTCATGTGGTCGAATTTTCACGTATACAGGCGAGGCTCGTTTAAAACTTTTGACTTTCTTTTTTTTTTAGGCAATAAGAAATCATACAGATAAACAGAGGAAATGCATAAAAAACACCTATCGTTTTTAGTATTATAAGCTCACAGTAACATTTATGGTGATAAAAGAAACAAATGATTTTATATTAGGTTAACATTGCTCATGAGGATTAGCTTTTTTTTTTATCACAACCCTGAAAGACCCGTTTCCATTTTGAGTCTTCATCTTCCAGTGGCTGTATTGAATGTTTTTCACAAGACTAAAAAAAGTTCATTCCTTTTTTTTTCTGTTTCACGGTATCGGGCGAGGCATGCTGCTTCACTTTCGAGGAGAACAATTCCAGGCACTTTCGGGGCCACTACATGAGAAAAATCATCAGCACTTCAAATGGCTTACAGTTCTGACGACCCGAGATAATGCGAATAGGCTTGGTGCTTGAGGACTCTCCCCACGCCATTACACGCACGTTTGCCGGTCCCGTATTTGGTCACCTCTTGTCTATTCGCCATCCCGTAAAGTTGAAACCTATTTCTGGCCTCCCCGTCGGAGATGTGGACAAGTTTTGTAAATATCGGAATGTTTTCGTCCATTGCGTGTGCTGTATTGTGCACGATGTCGTCGCTGACAACTCGGAAGCTGCAGGATTTTGCGCTCCTTTGTAGCGACACAGGTGAAGATAGATACCGTTTCGTTCTTCCAATGAAAGCCTCGTATACCGCTCGCGGAAGAACGACGCTCCAGTTTTCCGCACAATAAAAATGCAATATGATGGCATGAGCCTTGAGATGCGACTTTTTTTAGCCTATAGCAAGCCGCTTAGTATGTCGGATGAATTAATGGGGAAGTACTTTTGTTACGCCCTTTCTGAGCTCATTGCAAAATGCGTTACTTCTCATTTGTTTCTTTAGCAGTTCGCTAGATTCCAACACAGCTACTTCGATTTATTCGTCTTCCTGCATTAGCAACGATTCCAGGGATAGGCCATCTCTTTTTGCACACACCTCACAGGTCAGCAAAACGCTCTCTTTAGTTGGGCTAACACACATGCGAAGTCTCTTAATGTCTTCAAGACTGAATTCTTGTTCTTGTGCACGTTTATTATTGCTACCAGGCAAAGAGTAATTGCTCCCTCTCTTGGTTTTGGTTAACTGTGTCTAACAAACTGAGATGAGATACCAGATATGTGGATAGCATAGAACCTGCCAGCGAAGCAAAACGAAAGGGAAAGGCTGCCGCTCTCTAAGGCGGCGGCACATGAGCTTTAGCTCTGGCAGCGTCTCCTGGTAATCACAGGTTGTCTATAACTTGTTCCTTTCTATTAAGTGCAGGGATCGTCATATGGTAGTCGTTTCTAATGTTCGTAGTGACCCTCTATGTACTAAATAAACAATCACGACAGCCATCTAAAAGGGAATGCGACGCTCGTAGAGTTAAAAAGGGTGGCGGCATGTGTATGTCCCACGCGGCCCGTGGATGATTACGAGACGGAATGTCCAACGAGTCTGAATGTCCAACGAGACGAAAGATCCAATGATGGATATTCAGACACGTTGGACATTCAGGCACGTTGGACATTCCGTCTCGGTTGGACCTTCCGTCTCGATGGACATTCAGGCTCGTTGGACATTCCGTCTCGGTTGGATCTTTCGTCTCGTTGGACATTCAGGCACGTTGGACATTCCGTCTCGCCTGTCACGTGCTAGAATAATTTGTCTTGTTAATTATACAGACTTGTGTGTATATTTAACCCGCGTTCCTGCAGACATTGCTGTATTTTCGTCATACTAAAATGTCGTGCCACTAAAGCCGACGTTGACGAGCCGACAGAGAAACGCAGAGCAGACACAAATATTATAATTTCATCTATATATGAAGGCATGATGGTTAGTTAGCTGAGTGCCGATGCGCAGCTAAGTACCCGTTGGTTAAAAGTGCTGATTGCACGACGCGAAACGCTCCTTTGAGATGGACATTTCAAATGTTTCGAATGTTTCGATGACATAAATCAGCCAATTTGAAATATTAAGTAAACTAGGGATGCGGCGTCTGCGTGTTCTGGTTTCAGCAGTTTGCACAAGCGTAATTTGCTACTAATAAAAAAAAAATTAAATAAAATTTACATCTAACGCGTTTATAAATACACGGGGGTGGTACCTGACAGCCCATGAGTAAATGCGGAACAATTGTGTGAATTTAGTACATTTTTATTTTTGTTCGTTTATCTTTGGAACAGACAACTACTTTGTGTACACTGCAGTTGCCAGTAGTTTACACACGCACGCGTTCCGTGCCAATAGGTTCGTATGGCACATACTCAAGCGAGAATACTGACACCACGCAGTACGCAATTTTTTTGCATGGGACATGCATAGTGACTCTCAGACGCCCATGTAATTTAACTGGCTTCTGGAAGCACTCCGAAGCTCGCGATGCTGTCGAGATAGTTGATGACGTCTCAGTACGTGGGAGCTTGACTTCTGATAAAGGACGCAAACGCGTCCATCTCGGCGTGCAGCAGATGGCTCCTGTTGACAACGGCGCTGGTGGTCGGTTTGTCTACAACCAGGGGGTCCAACAACAAAGCCTGGAAGCGGTTTTGCGCCACGTGCTGCGATACTTGCAGAAACTGAATTTAATCCGCAAGATCAGGATGGCGGCTGCCAAGACGACTGTGCAGCCCGTTGTGCCAGCCCTCTACCATGTTTGTCGTTCTTGTTTCTAGCCCTAGGCCAATTCGCAGAACGGAGATGGGGGGGGGGGGGGAAGTGCCCATTCGTCGAACTGTCGAAAAGAGTTGATTAGGGTGTCTAGATAGCCGGGGACAGTGGGAGTCAACAATGATACCCTCTTTCCAAAAAAGAGAAGATGACAAATGAAGCTCTCAGAATTTGCAAACGCTCAATAGAGAATCGTAGCCGGGTCGTTCAAAATTATAAAAGTCGGGTTCTATGTATACGTGAATATGTTCACTTGCGACTCTAGCATAATGGCATTTGGGAAGACCGAGCGAGGGGCTGACCTCCTGATCCTGTGGTCATGTGTGTACTTGCAATGTGCGCATATGAAGAAATCGCGGTCGCACTGTCGCAGCGGCTTGGCGACAAAGTTACAACCTGTTGAAATCCGATCGCAGCCTTGGTATGGTACCTGGGCGCGTATCGGTGCGATTGCTGCATGCCACATGACCGAAAAACGCAGAGCGGAAACGACAGAAGCGAATCCTAAAAAGTATTGTATCAATTATTAATATTACCTACTTGTTGCTTAATACATGGTTCACTGCGACAGCAATCGCTTTGGTGGCCGAACCATGCGAAACTAATCGTCACAATAAACGTGAATGGGCCGACTCCTCTGGACAATCACCGGACAAAAGTTCACCACTTTAGGACTTCACCTGCACAAAGGCTCAATGGAAGGAACATTGTAGTTTATATATTTTTTTGGTATGAGGATCGAATTTTTGTTTCTGGGGACCGGGAAGCCAAATCAGAAATGTCTGGAACTTACACCATCGTTAAAAAAAAAAAAAAAATTACACTACAATTTAGTGTAATTACACAAACTACACCGCCTTGGCCTAACAATTTGATTGGGCGTTTCTTTCCCATGCGGGGGACATCATCTTTGCGCGACCAGGGTCATCAATGGGGAAAATACATTAACCCGTAGAATACGGAAAGAAGACTGTGGCTGGGGATAAGCACGATTGACGATTCTAAAAACTCTTCGTGGACCCAGTTGTGGAGGTAACGCGTTACAAATAATGGCGTTACCGGTAACGCGTTACATTTTTCGGCAACGTATTAACGTACTCGTCACTTTTTCAAAACAGTAAAGGGTAACGTATTTACGTTACTTATTTCAAGTCACGTGTAACGTAGCTACGTTACTCGTTACTTCTTCCAAATACTTAACAAAAATTACAATTCAATATCTTTCGTGTTTTAGGGTGCCAAGCCATGTAAATTTTTAAGTTTTTGTGTTTTCTTTGCGTTTTCTTTCGTGACTACTTGGTGAAACCGTACAAAAAATAAGAAGCAATTACGTTCAGTTTCTTCATGAACGTAATGTTTCTTGAAATATGGCTCTTATGCATACCTGTACCGTCAAAACAGTAAAACGTATTAATTCATAATTAAGAAAGTAACGCAAAGGAACGTGCGTTACTTTTTATCGGTAACGAAAACGGTAAGGCATTCCTTCTATTTTGAAGTAACGTAGGACGGTAACGCGTTCCTTTTATTTGCAAGTAACGAGTGACGCATTTTGTTACTTTTTTTCGGTAACGCCTACAACACTGCGTGGACCCCACATCTGTTTCCGTGCCAGAGTTACGACGTTCTGAAAGCAAACGCGTGACCGATTGTGAATGGTCAACGAGTTCGGTCTTTGATCTTGTAGCATGTGTGACCTTTTTGCACGTCCTTTTTTAATTATAGAAATTATCTTTATATTTACAAATATAAAACGAACAACAAAATATATTGTTTTTTTGGTGTTATGAAGTCTACGAAATACACGAGCATAATTTTCATTTTATTCGGGGGACTTCACAGAGGCAACGTCAGCGAGACAAGCTCAGCGGCACACCAAAATAGCCGTGCAGCGAAAATCCCGGTACAGAAAAGCCCGGTGCCGAAACGACCACGTACCGAAACACCGCGTACCGAGATCCCCGCACCGAAACCTCCGGTTCCCTGTTTCATCGAACGCGTGTTTCACCGCCATCGTTTTCAGTAATCCAACTTTTCCATATCTGTTGGATATTCAGACTCGTTGGACATTCAGGCTCGTTGGACATTCCGTCTCGGTTGGACCTTTCGTCTCGTTGGACATTCAGGCACGTTGGACATTCCGTCTCGATTGGACCTTTCGTCTCGTTGGACATTCAGACTCGATGGACATTCCGTCTCGATTGGATCTTTCGTCTCGTTGTACATTCCGTCCCGCCTGTCACGTGACCGATTGGACATTCAGGCTCGTTGGACATTCAGTCTCGTTGGACATTCAGGCCATAAGCGCCCGTGGATTGCCCTTTCTTTCAGACTTTTCGTCAAAAAAAAAAAAAAAAAAAGACCACGTGGCTTACGAGAAGCTTGAAAATACTTATTTCTCAACAAGAAAAAAAAAAGAAAAAAAAAAAAGACAAAATCAGGGAAGACGCGCACATTGCAGAAAAGCGAAAGCAAGCGCCGAAGCGGCTCGATGCTATCAGAACTGATAGTTTCACCTCATCTCGTTTTACGAGATTTGGCCCATACTTTTAGTTTTGAAAATATAGAAAGCGCCAATAGTAAAGACGGAGATTAGGAGGTTTCAACAAGCCTAGCTTAGCTATCGTGTAAAGGGAGTTGTTTGAATAAAGAACAAAATCATGCACGTTGATTGACGTGCTCGGCGGGCCTTGGCTTTGAAATGTTTTTCCCCACACCTGATCTATTGACTCACGGAAAACTTTTATAACGTCCCTGTTTGTTAATCTGATATGACAGCGTTTAAACATTATTTAAGACAGTTTATATTTCTGTTGTTTACTAACTAAGCAAATTGAAATTACGGAAGGACCCCTTACCTTATTATGCTATAAATACTATCGATTTATAGGTTTTGCCGAACTGTCTGTGGACTCGAAAACCAATAAAAATTGTGATCATGTTACAAAAAAAAAAACTAATATTTAGGTGACAAACAAAATTACAGAGATATGCGCCGCAGAATGGAGGTAAAAATATCTTTTCAAACGCACTGCTTAATGTGACGAAACCATATATGCCAAATGATTTTATTGCGTTTATAAAAGCACATAAAAAGCTTTTTATAAAAAAATTTTGAAAAAAAAGCATTTTCCTAAAATACGTTGAATTTTAAACTTTTAGCATTTCGTCTCATGCTTACAGTGTTTTTTTTTATTTTAGATAATTTATACTTAAATTTACAATATTAAGTTTTTATTACGATTAGATAAAAGCTTTCATTTTATATGTTGCTTATGCCTTAAATATTTGTATCTCGAAAGCTACGTCGATTCGAACTTGGCCCATTATTGTCAAAAGTGCAAGATTCAAAAATGTTTACTTTATAAAATAAGAAACACACTTCTAATGAACTACAACCCTTTTACATGAAGTATTAATCCAGTAAAAAAAGTTATAATTTTTGTGAAAAAGGTAATCTAAACGTTGCGAGGCTCCGAAATGTGTCACTAGTGAAAACTGGAAAAATCGGAAGACCTACCTTCTGCCCTTTCAAAACCGACAACTCAATAACAAAAAAAAAAAAAAAATATAATGTAGTTCTAGTTTGCAGTTTGTTCGAGTCACATATATTCCACCAAGATATATTTTTTCCATAATCTTTCAACGACTCATCAGTTTTGTTGGCACGATTTGAGATAAAATCACCCAAAAGCTTTGGCTAGGTGGCGCAAGCCGCCGCCCGATTAAAAAGGTCATACCGCCTTTATCTGTCGATTCATTATTCCAGTCTCCAGCCTGAGTCGAGCAGTAACAGGTGCTTCTTATGAGCGGGCCTATCGCAACAGAGCGACCGAGGCTCGAGTGTCAGCCTCAAGCCGTGAAGCGATGACCTTCAAATATGTTCACCCTTGAATGAAAGAAGCATCCACGTGGGAACTCACGCCATACAGACCGCTGGAGTTCCAGATATTTTAATTACTCTACTGGTGACTCTCTTTACGGCGGAACTTGTTTGAATAAACGTTGTCTCTTCACATTCTGTATTTTTAATACCCCCTCTTCTTTAATACCACGTAAGGTTTAATACCACCAATCGGGACAACCTGGAGCAATTTCAAAGCGGCGAAATCGCCATATTATTAAGGCCCCTTTGGAGCGGTAAATTATTTAGAGCAAAGGATGAATAGACGGCTGCGGTTTCGTGCTTGTGGGACATTGGCACATTAGGAAGCTTTCGTATATCGTCCCCCCTCCCCCCTCACTCCCCCGCTACGCTCTCCGCAACGTAAACGCAGCTATACACGAACTCATCTCTGCTACGTCACGGCGCGGTGGTGGCGCGTCGGTCGCACTTCCGGTCTGGGGCTGTGGGCAGAAGTCCCCATGCCAGACGTGTATTTCTGCGTTGTTTTGAAAGGAACCTGACAAAAACGTACCTTCTCGTCAAAACGCCGCGACTGGGGCCGTACCAAAAGTGTCGAGAAAGGTTTGAAGGTCAGTTTTTACGTGCTCGGTTCGTCCAAGCTGGATATGTGCCGTGAAAAGGGAAAAGCAGACGCTGTCGGACAACGATTGCTTGGGCGGGAAGCACTTTGGGTTGAATTCACGGATACTTGTGGTCATCAGATTTATTTGTTTTGTTCCAACATGAACGCCAGAAAACCGTCAAGTTGTGCGGACCACCTGCGGACTATGTTCAGTGCGTCTTCAAGTTCAAACGGCTGCCTGATCGTTCAAACTGTCGTCTGCTCTTTCAAACGTTTCTGCTTGTCGTCTGCTCTCTTAGACGACGCCGGCCCGTAGACCAAATGTTGGCCCGGTACTTGCGATAAGAAGCAAGTGCGGGCCTCAAAAGACTTAAGTTGGAAGGTTGATAAGCAGGCTCGATGTAAACAGTAGATACTAGGAGATGATGATCATTGTTACCAGTGACCATCACCGACTTGTTATGCATAATCCACTTGGTCTGATTCCTTGCGATTTTCAGTATCAACGTCGACCATCTCAGCTACGGTTCACGCTTTTGCAGCCCGAGCGGCGTCGCGACCGAAAATTGCGAGTGAAATCTCATCATGCGAATCAGGCTTTAGCGTACATACTGTGGCGTCCACGCGGAATGTATCGCCACATGTCACATTATTCACGCGATGTTTTGCGGTGTAACGAGTCTCGGTAATTTCGCTGACGCCGCTCAAGTAGTCAGACATCGCCAGGAAGACGTAGAATCAACAATTCGAACGCGAAAAAGGGCAGGAGGGCCCACACCGACGCCGACAACATCGCATTTCAATGGTTTGTTTATGGGCGACGGCGAGCTTCTTGCCCACACCCCCATCGCGCATGCGCGGCGCCGGTGGCGTCCGCTAGGGGCGCTCCGATTTGTTTGTAAACATGAGTTGGTGTGTAACACACACGCGCGATACCAGCCCTGTCTGCAAAATTCCAGCAAAAAAAAAAAAAAACAATTTTTTTTTTTTATTGGGGGGACGGACGTTTGCAGTGAACTTCTACCGCGTTTTTGTCTGGTCTTATTCGAAAAGGCATTTCAGAAATCAAGGAGAACTAATTATAAACAGAATAAATAAATAAATGGATGCTTCAGGATGCCGCGAAAGAACTATGAATCGGACCATCACGAGAAGAAATGCTTACCCGCGGATGCGTTGCGTATCAATTTTACTAACCCCACACCCTGAAAAAAGTCGTGGTGGTTGGCTTAAGCTTTGCTTCGAAATTTATATCCCGCCGGAGGTGCCCAATGTGGGCCTTCTGTTGCTCTTGCCGGCGCCACATTCGGCGGCGTACCACATGGCAAGTACAGTGAGATGCAATATGAAAGACCCACTCGGAGCGCTCGGCCACGCGCTCCGAGTGGGTCTTTCATATTGCAGTGCACTGTACATACCGCCGTCCAGTTTAAACAGTTACATTCCTGACTTGCTCTACCGGAAAGCGTGGTAGGTTTTGATCGTACGTAAGAGCGTAACGGACCTACCAGATGAATACCCAAAGGCAGCGCGCGAGGTCCTGTACGCTCCTCCTTCAATTGAAGAGAGAGAGAGATAGAGACAGCGCGGTCGTCGTCTAGTGCAACGGGTCCTGTACCTACATTTTCCGCCATTTCGTTCAGTGCCGCGGACGGCGCTGCACGTCTTGCAGCAGGTCTATTGTTCGTTCTGTCTTGTCAGTCTTATTTGCTTGTCTCTGTATAGCTTTATATCTCAATATTTACGGTATCGCTCTAGAAAAAAAAAAAAAAAGGAAAAAGGCCGTGCGTCTACTTTCCGGCACAACACTCGGAGAGCCAATTACCGCAACTTACGGAGACAGCTCGGCGAACGACGATGCCGAAACATATGTTCAGACAAAAAACAAACAAAAACGTTTAGGCTTTTCCACTCTGGTGAAGAAGGAAGACCAGCGAAGCTGTACTATGTTGGGAATGAAGTATTCATAATTGTAAGGATTAAGGTGTGATTGGGTAATTGGTTATTTGAACGATTAAAGAATCAGACATACATATAACGATCCGGGGTTGTTATCGGCATCTCGTATACACGAGGAAGACTGCTTAACCCTTATAGACGCCATCACAAGTGCTCTTGCCGAATCAACTCGAGAACTGGAACTCCCCGAAGATGTACCGGCACCGGACAAACATCTTCTTAATTTTTGAGAAACGCGAGAGCAAATGCACGAGCAATATCTCAGCAACGGCCAAACATTCAAGGAACTTATCAAACTACGGCATAAGACTGCGAAGATAAGACAACATTCCAAAACCCTTACTGAGAACACGATGGACAGAACATTGCGCATCCTTCAACAGCACAACGGGACTGGCGAAGCTCTGGACCACGTTCACCGCACTCCAAGGCAAGAGCAGGAGACCCAACATATAGTTCCAACTGTAGCTCTTCAGCAAAACAAATCTCTCGAAGACATCGAGTAGGAAGCGGCTCGGATTTTTTTCCCCCAACCTGCGACGCCTCCCCGTCAGCTCCTATACGTGCCTGAGAAAGTTGATGAAAGCAACCCTATCGAAAGTCTGTTTACTATGGCGGAGCTCGTCACGGCCCTTGATCAAGTTCGAGTAAAAAATGCCCCAGGAAAGGACGGCATTACGTGGTCTGCACTTCGGAACTTGCCCGAAGAAGGCAAGACACCCCTTTTGGAAGCAATCAATAATGTTTGGGTGAGCGGGGAGCTCCCTCCCGCACTCAAACATGCTATGGTCACTGCGATACCCAAGCCTGGCAAACAGCCCAACACCACAAGCCATCTGAGGCCTGTGTCTCTCACACCCACCATCTGTAAGCTCTTGGAAAGAATGTGTTTCAATAGGCTCAATCACCATCTCGAAGAGTGCTCCCCTTTTTCCATCCAGCACAGACAAGCTTTCGGCCCAATATGGGGACACATGATAGCCTATTCCTTCTACATAGGGTGCTCTGCAAACACAGAAGACTGCAGCCACATATCCTGGTGGCTGTTGACTTAAGGAAAGCTTTCGATACAGTCACCCACGAGGCCATACTCGACAGCCTCCGGGAAGCATATCCAGGAAGACGTATGCTCAACTTCGTTAAGAGCTTCCTTCATCAACGCACATTTGAGATTCGGACAGGAACGTCTAACCTCCGCATATACAGCAATGAAGTAGGGGTACCTCAAGGCTCAATAATCTCACCGATGCTCTTTAACATTGTTATGAGATCCATAGCGATGGCCCTCGAAAAGGAATCTACTATACACTTTACGTTCTATGCGGACGATATCACGCTGTGGTCAGAAAGTGGTGATTTTGAAAGTACAGAGCGGGCCTGTGATGAGCTCCAGAACGCGCTCCTCATCATTGAGAAAGCTATAGCCCCAAAGGTATGCAAATATCTTTAGAGAAAACCCAATTCCTCCTCATTGGAGGTTCTCCCGTAGAACGAGCCAAGGTGTCACTCACGTTACAAGACAGGACACTCTCCCAACCTAATGAAGGCTGGATTCGCATACTTGGGGTTCCCATCAGCACCAAAGGAGGAGCAGAAACATGGCTCAAGCAACTCACCCCAACATGGAAGAAGCTCCTGCATCTAATTAGGCGCCTATCCAACAAGTTTGGAGGAGCAACGCAGGACATTACCCGTATGCTCGTGCAAGCCGTCCTGGTTTCATGCGCGTGCTACGGGGCTATTCACTACCAGCTCACTCGAGTACAACTACAGAAACTTGAAAGCCTCTATAGACAAGCCCTGCGGGTCATTACAGGCCTCCCACAACACACGCGCACGGAAGAACTCTACAGGTACTGCCAACTCCCAGCACTACAGGACGCTATCTTAACCAGAGCAACCAATGATCAGGCACGACGGCTCCACACCCCACAAGGTCAACGTCTCCTGGAATATGACGACCGTACGTTCCACGCTACAACATTCGACCCCATGGTGCCCCCGTGGGAAGACATACTCGTGACCACTACGAAGCCTGTATACTGTGAAAGTAACCTCCGCTGAACACACTCACCAAAGGGACATGCACGCACAAGCAGCCCCTCCGACGTGCCCAGAAGACAGGCAGATCTACGTGGAGGGGGAAGACAGGATGGTGGCAACCTCCTGGCCATAGCTTCCACGGACACGTTTGGCATGACACGCACCCAGTGCCTCTCCACAAGGGACAAAATTTCTCCGAGGGAGGTAGAGTTGCAGGCCATCCTTTTGGGAATAAGGACACTGATAGAACGAACACCCCACGCGGTGACCAAAGCAACCATTCTCACGGACAGCCTAGAGGCTCTCAAAGCACTACGAGGCCCCGCACGGCGGAATTCTACCCCTTACTACATCAAGGAACTCTGCAAAGAAATCCATAGGAACTACAATATCGTGGTCCAAGTGCAGTGGATACCCGGCCACAGCGGGAACGCGGGCAACGAGGAGGCACACAGACTCGCGAGGGAGACTCTTCTCAATCACCCCTCGGAGTCGGCAACACCCACCCTCCGATACAAGCCGCCTCCAGAAGAGCAACGAATGGTAATAAAATACGAAAACAAGCAGCAACTACGAAACACCATTCCCCCACTACAACGCCCCATACCCCGGAACATTCCCAGAGAGAGGCAAAAGTCCTCCTTACCAAGGCCCGCTCCGGATATGCCCTAACTGAAGACATCATCACAAGATGGGAATATTATAAGCAACACAAAACCACGCAGATCCCCTCGGCTCTACTACTTTGTAGGCAGTGTCGACAGGAACCGCCAACGGTCACTCATCTACTATGGTCCTGCCTGGCTCTAGCAGCCATTCGCAACAAGCACAAGCCACCGGGAGCCCAGACACTCCAAGAATGAATATATCCCAATGACCACGCCAAAGCAACGCTGCTTGCATTGTGGGACTTTGCCAAGGAGGCCCACCTTGTCAGCAGAACATGAACTGCAGACTGCCCCCACCGTCCTTCCCCTCTCCCCATATCGGCCAGAGAGCCATCCTGATGTAATAAATTTATTCATTCATTCATTCATTTATTTCGTAACCACAGTGGCAATGACCTTGGAATCGCTGTGGTACACCGCCATAGGGTGTACGCTGACAGCAAGCACGTTCTTTGTGAAGACGAGGTCTGTACACGTCCGATGCCTGGTCGTGGGCACCGTAGGTTCGTTCACACACGCAAGCCCGATGCGCTCTCGTCTGTTTTGCGCGCTGTTTCCTACGATGAATTCCCATCAACTCGCCCGCTCGTCACGTGTGTTTGTTCTTCGTCCTCGTCTGTTTTTCGCGTTGTTTTCTACGATGAATTCCCACCAACTCGCCCAACTATCCATTCTTCTATGATGGCTGGAAAACTTTCCGCCATCGATGAGTGACGGCGGCAACCAGATTGGTTGTCTGGTTGTCGCCGTCGCTCATAGATGGCGTTAGCTGTCCAGAGTTTTGTGTAGTTTTGCGTCGACATTTGTTTGGTACCGGACACGAAACTGGGGAAACTAGCCCTTAACAGCTCCGCTGTAAAACGAAGTCTGAGTTGGGACATTAAGCAATGCAAAACATCACGCTTGCATTGCTTAATGTCACAACGGGTCACCAATTGAAGTTCTGCGGATGAATGAAATCCGCAGAAAAAAAAAAAAAAAACTCAGACTGCGTTTTTGGTCTAAACATATGTTTCGGCATCGTCATTTGCTAAGCTCTCTCCGTAAGCTGCGGTGATTGGCTCTCCAAGTGTTGTGCGTGAAAGTAGACGCACGGGCTTTTTTTAAGAGCTTTAGAGGTGCATAGTGTCTATTTATTTTAACACGATTCATATGGCCTGATATAATCACATAAGGAAAACAGTGGGCTATAATTAGGTCATGTGTCTTATAGTCGCGCTAGTAAAATTCATGTTTTTGAACGTTTGCAGTCGTGATGGAAACGGACAAAAACTTTAGACAAAAACGTATTTTATAGAATTTAGGGAAGGATTATGAAGGATAAAAAGCGTCTGAAATACTGCTAGCTCTGTGATGTTCCAGTCGGCACGAGTAACCAACAAAGCATTGCATGCTACATTCGGTAAGATGGGAGCTTACGTGGGAATATAATTCAGCTCTGGCGCACCACACCGTTGTTGCGCTGAAAGAATAACACTAGGTTGAAGCGTTCTGCCTCGGCGAGACACCTTTCGGGTTCTTTCGGAACGGCATGACAGCTATCTGCTGGAAACCTAAGCCAGGTCTCAAATTCGGAGGACGCATGCTACTGGGGCGTACAAGTTCCCCTCGCGCTGGAAATACTATTGCTACATATTTTGCAAGCGGCAGCAAACGCAATGGATGGCTACCCTCTAGTCTGGATCCCCCATTTTTATAACCCTCTTGCAGGGATAAAGGAAAGTATGCGGCGAAGCTGAAAGGAAAAAAAAAATGTCAAAGAAGAGCGAAGGCATCGTAATGCGACGGATAAAAACTGTCAACCGTTCGCAGGAGGGACGCCATCACAAGTTTCCTTTAAGCTCTTCTCAAGTTCATTTTTTTTCCTTCCAGGTTTTGTTTTCTCGTTACCCGTATTACAAGCCTTCTCTTGTCTGTCGTGTGACACCCTCCCGTGTTAAGAATTTATTTAATGTCTGCCGCAGTTCTTTTAGCTCGGCTTTTTTTCGTGCGTTGCCTTTTTCGTTCGTCGGTGAGTTGCTCCAGTTGTGTCTTTGCGCCTCTATATTTTGTTTTCTTTTTTTCTCGGAGGAAAAAAGGGAAGAGGGGGAAAGGGGAAAACTTCGACAAAAAAAAAATTTTTTTTCCTCTGCAATTGTAGTTTGGCTTTGACAAACCTTTCGAAATATTTTATTTGTTAAACAAAGAATAGTCTTAAAATAGACAAAAAAAAACTGTTTGATGTTTGTGTGTCACAAGGCACCTTATTAAAAGTGGCGTGAGACAGCAAGGCGACATCAGACAGCTGCCAACGAAAAATTCGCACACGTATGCTGCTTTTTGCAACTTCGTTAGAAGTTCGATAGCGATAACGTGTTCGGCAGTTCAATGCCAATAGTTGTTGAGTAAAGCAAAAAGCGTAGCGCCCACTTTAAATTTCATCGTTACTCTAGTACAGGGGTGGTCCGAGTGACATAGGGCTAGAGCCGCAGGAAAAACTGCAAAAGTTCAGTGAGCCGCAGAAGAAAGAAAAAAAAAAGGGGGGGGGGGTACTTTTAACAAGAAGCGATATGGAGGGAAAAGTCATTCCCAAAGGTGACAAGTATAAAGGCCCGTTCACACTCTTGCAATCGAGTACGACCGAGAGAGACGAGACCTGTTGAAACCTCTTAAACTTTCTTAGGACGATGGAACACACTGGCATTCTGGCGCCATGTATGTGGTGACTCTGGAACTGCATTTCACAAGAGCGAAGGTTTTGCGGGATTTTCGAGGTCAAATGTGCGTAATACCTACAAGAAAGGCTCGTTTATAACGTTGACAAAAGTTTTTCGAGCCAAAAAAGGAAGGATAATGCGCGAGAGAAGCAGAAAATATGCCGGACCGCCAAGTTGACACTGCTACCCAACATATGGCACCATTGTGTCCTCTCGTTGTAAGAGGTTTTAAGGCACCCAGTTCTAACAGATCGCAAGGGTATGAACGGGCCTTAATGGTCAACTACATCAAATGACACCAGGCAGCAGAATGTTTCTTCAAACGCTAAGCAAAAATGAATGCGTGCTTCGCTAGCCAGCCACTGCCCCTGACGCCCGTCATGCGTATACGGTTCGAAATATTTCTAGAACAATAAAGGAAACAGGGTCACTGGATATTCAATTTGCCAAAACGCAATCTCAGCTGTTTGTACGTAGCGTAGTACAAGGCTTGAGAGGGGGGGGGGCAATACTGTTAGCTTTTTTTCTTTAATTGTAGAACTATTTTCGTTTTGGGGCACAGGAGGGGAAGGCGGGCACGCTTATCAGGGAGTCGCAAGCCGCACTTGAACCCGCGAAGACCCGCATGCTTCTCGCGAGCCACAGTTTGGCCCCTGCTCTGGTATATAGGATCAACGACCAATTCGAGCATCTGAAAGGCTGCGATATCATTTCAAAATTTGTTCCTTTCAAAAAAGTTAGAAAGATAAAATTGTATTGAGACATTTCACAGACATCTCTACTGCTGGAAAAAACACGGGCGCCAGCGAGTGACGCTGGGAAGTGAGTTCTATGCCCAAGTTCCCGTGTAAACGTAAGCAATGGGTTGAACATAGGCTCACGCGCCTACGCTCTTTTTGAGCATTGTCGACATTTGCGTGAGTTTAACAATGCACAGTACGTCGCAACAATGAATCCAACTGTTTAGAGATTACTTATGATCGAATACACGATTTTTGTGCGAACAAAAGAAGGAAAAAACAAAACAAACAGACAGCATAACAACCCAGTACAGCGGAAACGATGTCTTCGAACAATTGCATCAGAATACATTTCATTTCCGTCAAAACCGTTTAGCCTAGTAATTTTGAAGCGTTATCTACCCATCGAGCCCAACAGAAATGCGGTGAAGACTGTAGCCAGTGCCACCTAATGGGAACTTCCACAGTGAAAAAAAAAAATGTTCAAATAAAAAGATTATGATCTTTAAAAACAAAACAAGAGTACGCGTTTTTAAATAGCTACCATTAGGTCGAATTCTTTTTTTTAAGCTGATCGTGTTGGTAAGGTTCAATTTACGCAAGAAAATAAAAAGAAAAGGACGGAGAACAAAACACGACATCTTGTCCTATTCTGTGTTCAGTCCTATTTGTGAATGTCGTCTCCTGTGCTCCGTCCTATTTGTTTATTCCTTCGTGCGTAAATTAGACCATTAAATAACACCTAAAAAAAGTGTATGTAGCAGTGAATGCCAAAACTCCGTTACGACAAGCTTCATGTGTTAGAGACTCGTTAACATAGAGGCTTATAGAAGGTAAGGAAACCATTTAATGTACACCAGGCACCATGTCTGCAAAAAAAAAAAGAAATAATTAAAAAAAGTAAAGCAACCGCGCAAGCTGTTGACGGCACGGACATCAAGTGGTGCTTCATCTTTTTTTCTTTTCTTTTTTTTTTTTTGAAAGGCGTCAACTTTTGGCTGATTACCAATCGACATTAAACGACATTCATTAGCGGACTGAACCGCGGCCTTGTGATTTCGTTACGGCAGTTTAGACAAGGCGGTAGAGCTAACGATCCTCTTTAAGCTGAGAGCTCCCCGGAGAGAAGCGGCGTCAAATTTATAGCGCACTCTTAGAAACATAATAGGTTGTTGAGGTCTTGCAATGTATCTACGTTGAAATAGTAACGATACAAACAACGCCTAGCACCGCTGAGAAGGGCCGACAGCGGCCTGAACTACAACTTGTGCACTGAAGGATGTGTGAAGACATGGAAGAATGCACGTTTTAGATTCTTTGACGTTTCTTTGCTGTCAATCTCTTGGCATAAATATGTCTTGTGCGGCGAAGTGTCAGTAAAGCGAGTTCGAGCCTAAATATGTGTAAACGTTCTTAGTGAATGTCTGAAAATTTCAAGAAAAACAAAGCCAATGAATAGAATGCTTGCGCGAAAATAGTGATGCCATTACCATTACAAAAAAACACACGTAAAAAATAAAAATTCCTTTGAACTTTAACTTGGGAACTTAGAAGCTCCAAACTTTCGGATGAGCAATTTTTTTTTTAATTTAATTTCACTGGAAGTAAACTTAGAGCGCTAAGCCTCCAACAAAAAATGGACACTGTCGTTTGTATAACAGAACAAGACGAATTCATGCCACTGTGGTTGCTTCTCTAATTGGAAAAAAAGAAAAAGAAACATATATATAATTGATAATACGACAGTTCGTGTGCAGCAGAAAAAAGGAGAGGATTCAAGGATTGAAGCGCTCTCTGGAATACCGTACAAAATCGACTCGGCGCACCTTCAAAGATCTGTTTCTTATAATATTTCCAAAGTTTGACTCCAAATGCAGAGATACTGCTTTTCGGGCTGAACTGTCATTTCGTTTCATTCATAATGTAATATTCTTCGACAACGTCAGAAACAATAATTATAATCATTTTGCTTCTTGGTGCATTTCATATCGCGTGTCCTTAAGTAAAGCAAAATAGAAAGGCTTGATCTTACTATCAATATGAAGTGATATTATTAAACCGAGTTTTGTTTTATATCTCGTACTTTCTTGTAAAACAAAATAAAAATTTCGCAAATTAGCGCCCGCCAAATGCACAGTTATGTACCATGGTAGCTCCAAGAAGGTTTGATTCCAATAGGTGCGGACACATTTACGAAGCACAGTTATAATTCAGCATATCAGTGTTTAATCACGAAACAAACCATACCCCATCTCAAATGTACGAGAAAGCGGCGTGGGTTGTAAAGTCACGAGCCCGTGACTTTCTATGCACGTTTCTTGCTAAAGGGCTTCTGCAGACCAAGAAAATAAAAGTAAATATATAGAGCTAGTTTTTTTTTTTTTTTTTTTAAGCGCTGCCACATAGTTTCGTGAAGTGGCTTAAAGTCCGAGTTCTGGAGAGATTATATTTGCTCAATAACATTTGAGTCCTTTAATATTAAATTTCGCATAATGTTCTTGTCATACCATCAAAAATAGCATTTAATAGAGTAATCTCGTAAATATTTTCATAACTATGTCTCGGCAGCTTGTAGATGTAGTCAAGCTTGAGCTATATTTTTTGAATGGTCCCAAACAAAGTATCAAGAAGACTTACACGCTCGAGTTTATACCAGTTGAACGTCTTCGTTTATCTTGTCCGAATAGACGCCGTCGTCTAATCAAAAGCAGTAGTTCGATGCTGGCGGGAAAATGTCCAGCGAAAGCGAGCGTTTACAATTTTGTTTGTCCAGATTTCGCTGAAGAATTGTCCGGGTACCTAGTTTCCCTCCACCAATCAGACGCCAGTACGTATACTTCCGTGCCCTTTTGAAACGTACATATAAATGTCTAACCTAGGTACCCTCGTGTGGTTTGGCCTTAAGGCAGCGGAGAGATCACGGATAAGTCTTCACGCTGCAACCTCAGCGTAGACCCTTGTGCGAGCTGTTTCCATCATAATTTATCGAGACAGCCTTAATCGCCGATTAATGAGACTCTAAGAGCCTCTAATTAATCCTGGCCAAGAATGGTGCCGGCATTCGCACTGTCGACAAAATTGCAATAGTAATTAATAGCATGCAGACGGGCCTGCAAGAAGTACGTAAATGGAAGAATAAAATGCGAATCACTTAGAATATCAAGGAAAGTAAATGTAAAGTTGCGCAATATTTAATAATACCTCCGAGCATCACGTTGCCGCTTGCGTGTCCGAGTTTGCGGCGCACCTGGCTTCTACGCTCAATACCCTGTTTCCATTCCTGCCGGTTTTGTTTTCCTTTTCATCTCTCCGCCCGGAAAGTTCCAGTTTATTTTTTAGTTGTTGCATGTTCTGGTTTAGAACGGTCGTAAACACGGAGTGGGCATAGAAGCAGCTGAAGCGCGCTGCATCGTTTCAGTCTTAAGCTAGCCCTCGATCTTGCTCTTACGCCAATATGGACGTCGGAGACGTCATTTGTTTTATTTTTGTTTTCGCACAAGTAGGCCGAATGAAACCTTTAATTTTTAGTTATTCGACGTTTCGACACTTGTCATTCGCGACAACACTGCAAGCTGAACTGCCCTCAACCCGGAAATACAAACCTCTATATCTGCTCACAGACCGCAGAACAGAGGGCTGATATTTGTTATTCGAAAATAATTTTGGGCGAGATCATAACCAATATTTCAATAGAACCGCTTCTACTAAATGAAGATTTGTTGTTGTAATACGACTCGCAACTAGAGAATCAGCCTTACATTCGATGACATTACAGTGTAAAATAGGAAGCAGGATTGGCTCAACGCGGCGCCAACGCAGTGTGCACATCAGAGAGAGTTAGTTCATTGTATACTTGAGACCATCTTACATCTAGCTTTACCTCGAGTTATTTTTTTCTCACTTCCCGGAAAGAGTGATCAAGTTTGTAGAATTATTCCCTCACTCTTTTTTTTTTGAGGCTTTATTGTACCTGTTGTTGGCGATTTTGGTGTCTAACACAAATGTATCGAGCTGTATCAACGTGCAGTTTGGCATGAACTTCGAATTTCCAGGCTTTTATGTGCAAATGTATATTGATTAAGCGCGAGAAACAAACACGAAGAAACGCAATTGGAAACTTTTGCTAATCTCGTATAATGTGGTGACAAAACTTACGGGAAATATAGTGACACACACTAAGTAGTGGTCAAGTAATATGCATGGGCTAAGTTTCCTGTTTAGTACTATATGACTTGTCTGGTACTTCCCCAGCCTGAGTTAAGCCATATTATCCCCCCCCCCCCCAAAAAAAAAAAAAAATAAAATAAAACGGCGTATTTTTTATAGGTTTTCTGTCAATTTAACTGCCGCAAAAAAAAAAGAAAAAACTAAAAAAACTAAGCAAAAGCACGATTTCTGTTGCCTTAAGAACTGCGACATCATCCGCCGAAATGGGATCCTGCCCCGACATAATGTTTGGTTTAGTTGCTTAACGTCTGGGCTGAAAAAGGGCCTCACCTCGGAAAACACAAAATGAACCTAGCGGCAAAACAAAACAAAAACGTTATACGCTCAGAGCTATTTGTTTCCATGCCTACGAGCCTTTCTACCTGTTTCCACGTCTCAAATACCCCTCTCCCCCCTCCCCCTTATATTGCCTGCATCCGGGGATATCATCAGGGTCCTCGATTGGCTTCTCGACTGTGGCCGCTCCCTTTGAACGCCCATACATTATGCAGTCCTCAGGTCCGGGGAGAACACGCCGGCGGAGTGCTCACGAGAGGCTAGCGAGCGGGCCGCGTTCGTCGGCTGGCTACACGGGGCTTGTTAGACGCCGCACGCCTCAAACGAATCTGACGGCAGGCGAGGGGGGTCAATGGCCTGCCCGAATGGCTTCATTTAAATACCCCAAACTTCAGATGCGGGAGAGAGAAAGAGAGACTGCTTTTCCGTTACGCTGATGCCCATTACGGGCGTGCGGGGGGGGGGGGGGGGGGGGGGGGCAAGGCGAACGTGGTGCAGCTCCAATTACATGGCAAGTAGGAAGCACGGTGGGGTAACCTCGGGTGCTGCGGCGACTGAGGCTTGCCGGCGGGGAAGGGGTTCAGTACTGCGAGTTGGTGCTCTGGAAATGGGATGTATGCGGCCTGGGCCACGTCAAAGCTTTGTGGCATCTGGCTTTATCCACCCCCACCCCTCTCTCCCTCCCCTCCCCCACTTCTGAGAATCAATTACCGTAAATAATTGAATTGTGCGCTCGCAATAACGACTCGATTTGTTTGTGAGAACGCTAATGTCGGTCTGGAGTTTCATGTTGATTTTTTTTTTTACTTTGTCTCACCTACAGTTTGTTAAATTAGAGTTATATCGCATTAATATTCGTGCTAGTTTACTTATCGGCATATGGACTGAAATGGACCACGTTTTTCGCTTGTTCTCTTGTCAGGTATAATTCCCTTTGTTTGGTTTTGTTCAGTTGCATGCAAATAATGCATGCTTTGTTATAACTATGTAAGCAACCTGTTGGACGCCAGGTCCCGCAGACAAGCATACCCATGCTTTTGCGGGCCGGTCTATGTCCTGTGTTGAAAACGCGACAATAAAATATTTATTTATTTATTACTTATTTATTTATCGTGTTTTTGAAGGCGCTAGAAAAGTCCATGGGCGAAGACGTTAAGCACCTGTATTTGTTCTAGTGTTTCCCAGCAGTTACTTTAATTAAGACGACCAATTTAGCTTTCCAAAATCCTTGAAATCTTAAAACCTTTTAAAGGTGAACGCGAAAGTGCCCGCACACGATAGACTTTCGAGGGCCTTTTCTTTTAGTCACGATGAAGAATTGTCCGGACACTTTCGAACCGATGTACCTAGTTATACGAGCTCCCGATTTCACGTTTCTTTTGAGTGGGTTTGAACCCGACCAAGTTGTTCGCTATTCTGCTATGGCTGAATTTAATATGGGAATTGTGTACCGAAAGTTTGGACGTGTTAAAGACCTCTTGACTGCATGAGCTGAAATTAAAATTTTGTTGCTGATAAGTATGTACTACGTGGTTGTAAACACCATAACACGTTTATTAATAAAGAAGTGTTTAGGTCGTGTATAAGAAATACTTATAGGTACGTGCCAAACCATTTAGACATACTCGGCAAGTAAACCAGCAACAGATAAAGTGCATTCATTTTTGATAAAAACTGCCACTCCGAACGAAGAGTTCCATAGGCTTTGTTACATACGTTTTGTTTATTTTGTAGGTTTCTTTATAACCCATCATGCTACGTGATACGAGCGGATAAAATTCAATTTCTGAAATTGCAAGTGAATGACAGTGTTCAAAACTTGAGGGACATCGGCTTGTTATATTTTTTTTCTGACTCCTGGTTATAATGTGTCGTCTGCACAACCATACTTCCTTACATTTAACGTGAATTTGAATACCCGAATGCACGCTCGTGTTTCTTGCTTAAAACTCATAGGTTCGGAATTTGTCTGACATACCCTTGTTTGATTTTTGTGTAATCAATCTAACGTTTTTTTTTTTCAATCGTTGCCTAACACACGGCGATTAAAAATATATCTCCGTCATTATTTACTGATGAAAAAAGAAGAGCGAACTGTGAGAATCTATATTACAAAAAAAAAAGAACTTTTTTTTTTTTTTCATTTTATATTCCTATAATGTTCAGTAGAGAATTTTTTTTTTGTTTCGCTGATTCCAGCTGCCACGCGCTGAAGCTAAAATTAAGCGAACATAAAAATGCAAAGTGGTGTAAAAGAATTGATGAACGTCACAGTCGAGCGCAGAAAAACGTCGCCTGCACGCCCTTTGAAGAATCACAAATATACCTACACATAAAAAATTCGGTGCTGACTTCTTCCAAACCGAACGGAGACAAAATCATACTTGACGCGATTGGAAAGGAAGAATCACCCGATCGAAGATGAGAGCGTACTGAGTGTGCGATATCAACGTGCACTGATCCTGCCAATATTTTTTTTTTTTTTTCATTACACAAATGAATTTTTCTTAAAGTAGAGGGCGCCCTTAGGCGGCGCGTGTGCGGCATTGTGGGAACAGTGAGAGTCGCTACTGCGTCTTCTGCTGCTGCCACCGTACCGCCTGTGAGCACCACGTTGCCCACGTTCGCGTTGGGTCCCTGCGTACGCAGACGGCATTTTTTTCAGCACCCTGTGCTGCGTTGCGTTGTCTACATAAGGTGAGAAACCCTCAATCCAAGCACGTCTGTTCACTGCCATCTTTTGGATGGGCCATTGTTCTGGATGGTCCACCGATCTTTTTTTGAATTGGCCGTCGCTCGTGGGCAAGCGCCAAACGAGTGAGGTACCACTCACGCATGCAACATGTTTTTTTTTTTTTGCTACGGGAATCAGTTGAGCTAGTAGGTACATTTTATTTCCCTTCGCCAAAACAAAAAAAAAAAAAAAATACAACGCTGCTTGTCTTACAAAGGCTCCAAAAGAAGGTTAGCTCGCCTGGATGCATGAATAAATTAAGAATCGTGCTGCAGTTCCGGCGGTAGCGTGCCCCACCTAGCATGTAAAACCTCGACTGCGCTAGACTTGGCTTGGCTGCAGGGCGCAACACACTCATAATTCCCACAATGCCCAGGAGCACTCACTCGTGGCGCTTGCGTTTCCGGAAAGGTTCATTAAGGTTCTTTTTTGATTTTTTTTGTGTAATCTGGTCGCGGTACTTAGCGCCCAGGAAAGCAGAGACAAAGCGTTTGTGAGATAGTAATAACGCTGAGGGTTTAGCGTCATTTCTCGAAATATTCCTCCGCCAGCGGCAAGCTTTGCCTCAAAGGTTAATGGTTATCCCCCAATTGACGATTAGAGAGGGCTAAATAAATGTACTCCAACCGTGCTCCGTTCACCCTAAAGGCTGGCTCACAGATCTGTGTACGTCGCGCTTGCAGCAATCGAAACGACAGCAACGACAAAGTCACCAGACAAGTGTGCGCCGCACCTAACATAGCTAGAGATTCAAGAGGGAGCTTGGCGAAGCAATGAATCTTGGTTGTTCCTGTGTTCTGGTCGTTCTTGTCGCTTTCGTTATTGAGGACGTAACCGTGGCAAATGCGTGAAACAGTATTTAAGCTGAGACAGCTTCCAACTCCACATGCACGAAAGCAGCTTAATTTCTGCTTTGAAACGTTCTTCTCCAGAAAGAGCGCTCGCCCTCGAAAAAAAATTCCCACAAGCAGGAGTGCGGGCTAGCTCGTGCATGCAGCTTTGGCTGCAGGCTCAACTTAAGGGTGAACCGAGTATAGGCATATAAAATGCGCAAATATACACCGGGCACCGCTACACCCGACGACTCGGTTCACAAAGGGTCATCGCTAAAATTGTGTCTGCCTCCCACAATATGCGTCCGCAAAGTATGTAGCCGTAGCGTAGCACGCGTCCATAGTCTAGCCCCCTGTCTATACATACGCAGCGCTTCGTAACATGCCTCGTGCCATTTTCTTCCGGTCGAAAAATTGTCACAAAAGCCCGTCCACAATCATCCGGCAACGCTTTCGCGGGGGAAAAAAGAAAAAAATAGAAACAACTACAAATAAAAATAAAATAAAAAAAGTCTAGATTCGAGGCAGAACCGCTGAACTGAAGTGCCGCTGCGATGCTCTTCCCCTGCACGCTCTCTTCCGCTTCTCGCACGCTCTGCGCTTTCTCACGCCCACTCTAATTCTCGGGGTGTCCGCGCGCCAGAGAACGTTAAGAATTTTCGTCCATGCGACAAAGCGTGCGTGCGAGAAAAGAAAAGAAAACAACAACAACACAAAAACACACCAGCAGCATTTGCGCGCAAACACGCGACTGAAAAAATAAAAAAAAAAATGTATCAAAGAACAGCCGCGGCATGTACGGAGGGAAACAAAGACGAGGAGGCTGTGCGTGCGGGCGAGTGCGGGCCGCTGGTGACGCCCCGGAAGAATCGGTTTGATGGAACGCGTACGGAGCGCTGAGCGAGCCACATTCCGGCGGGCTGCGTCAACTTGGCGGCGCTGCCGGCCCATTTTCCTTTCTTGCCGGCTCCCGTCGGAGGCATTCCTCGCGTTCCGGAGCTCAATTGCAAGGACGAGTGGCCGAAGTGGCTGCCTCTCTTCCCCGCCCGAACTGCTCTACGCGTCGCAAATGTCGTTCGTTACGACCTTGGCTGCGACGTGCTCTGTTCTGTCTGGGGGGCCTTTTTGCTCGCGGGTAGCCTTTCAAGCCACGTGACACCCGCACGTACCCCTGCTGACAATATGAGCTGATACTCGCAATCCGGCCTTTTTCTGCTTCTGCGGTTTCTACGAGCTTCTTCACCTCTCGATTGGTCCACGAGTTCAAAGATAGGGATTTAAAAATGAGCGTTCCTTCCCTATTGTTTAAATCAAAACTATTTTAGAAGCCGGCAACTACGCCGAAGAAGCACGAAGGACTGTTTCGGTTTATATTGTCCGCAATAGTACGTGCTCTCGCGTTCTTGTCCTACTGCAGGTGAGTGCGTGAGAAAAAAAAATCTCTAGGGAGTACGCAAAACCGCGCAAACGGTGACTTTCTTCGTAGCACAATGTAAGCAGAACAAATCGAGCACCAGTTGTATTACCATACCGCAGTGGAACTTTTCTGGCTCCTATGCCACGAGTGAACCCGCTGTCCATTCCAAGAACTAGCTGGATAGATGTATGTATATATTTAGATGACATGCAGTTGGAAAACCAACAGTTGAGGTGCATCTGATGCGCTCGGCCGGTGAAGCACGAGGAGCAATATTTACTCTTCAATAGATCACACCGTCTCGGTTGGAAAGAAGTGTAAACCTGTTGTTGCCAATGTCACTTTTTCCTCCAGTCAAGTTCTTGAACCACGTAATAAAACCTGTAGTCATGGGTTAAAAAAATCACCGTAAAGGACTCAAGGAAAATTTCTTATTATTCGAAGTTAAAATTTTCTTGAAGTTTGATATTGCAGGTGATTTGTCGTTAGGTTACAGCATCACGCGTAACTGGTTATTTTCTGTTCACGTTGCCGACGTTTGCGCGAGCCAGTTTCCTTTGGGAATGAGAACGCACGCCATGCAAACGTTTATCGCCCCAAGGCCACGGATCGCACCGACTAAAGGTAAGACCAAAGACCCGAAAGCAAAAATGCTCGCCGTGATAACAGATGAAGTCGTATCGTAGGCACACAAAATCTCAGCGTGTTTCAGGGTGTCAAATCTTTGTCGCTGCATGTATAAATTGCCCCAACGAGGGCCAATAAAGCGGGTGTTTTTATAGTCACCAAGTCAAAACTAAAAAAAAAAAGCGTGCGCATGCATTGAGTGACGCTGGACGCAATTTTCAGACAGCACCGCCGAAGAGCCAAAGGCGAACGTACCAAGAAAGCAGGCAGTAGACTCTCAAAACACGCGGCGACATTCAGCAGAAAACTCACATACCGTCTTGAAACATCAGTCATGCAAATTGAGGGATGAATAATACATGTCAGCTTCAATTGCGAAGCGCATTCATGTTTCTCCTCCGGACTAAAAGCAAATCCAACAATACAACAACGAAGAAATGTCTGCCAAGCGGCTAGGCTTTATCGTACGGTAGAGTACGACACGACATCTGCAAGTTGTCGGTGAAGCCCGACTCTAAAGTGGGACGCATTTTCATACCACCATTTTTTAGTCACCAATTGTGCTATATTCGGAGGCTGAATATTGCGATGAACGCGCAGCTAATAAATCGTTCGGTTAGTTGTTTCTTCGTATAACATTCTTTGGAGCATTGTACTACACTCGGGACCCTTTCAAACATCAAACTACCACTTTCCGGTTTGTTACTTGGCGACTTTCAGGCTTCGCGTTTCTTTTGGCGGGTGGCGGCGGTAGCGGCGCCCGCCTAAACAAAACTTTTTTTTTTTTTTTTTTTTTTTTTTGCGCAAGCGAAAGTAAACAACCCGTAGCTGGAAAGCATTGGCTCACGCGAAGCAAGCGCTCGGCGGTCTCGCAACGTCAGCGCTTTTCCGACGCAGCAACCAAGTTGCGACGACGCAAACGACTGGCGACGCAATCTTGGCGTCCGCCCGATTAATATGGCAAGCTGACAGCCAAATGGCCCCGGCGCCCTGGGACATCTGTCCGTACTGCGTCGCCCGGATTTAATTCCAGGCTACGCAATCAATGCCGGAAGGAGCGAAGGACATTGTTTTTTTGTTTTTTAGTTGTACACTACACTGATTTCGGGGCAATGTTATTTGCTCTTTTTCTGGCGAACTATCGACTCGCTTTTGTGTGAGATCAATGCGGAGCGGAGGTTGCGGGCGCGAACCTCGACGGCCAAACTTTTCTTTTTTTTTTTTTTTTTCCTTTATCGCGCTGCGGGAACAGAACAACTGGAACCGAGGGCGGCGGGATAAATGACGGAACGGGGAGGCCCGCATTCATTCGTCGTGCCTTCTGCGTGTAATCGGTGTCCATTCATTACGGGCCCCGTTTGCCCTTTGTTTTCAACAGCGGCTCACTTAAAATAACGACGGATATTGTTCTAACTGCGTTCGCCGCCAACTCCCTTCCCCTTCCTTCCTTGTGCTCTCCCCCTCTCCCCCCGGGCTAGTTCCGGACGGACGCGGCTCGCTATCGATCTCCACGCCGCCCCAGTGTCCTTAGACGGTTTTCGTCGGGGGTCTCGACAGACACTGTCTTAGCGCGTTTCATGCCTGTTTGTATATTAAGTGTCGCAACAAACTAGACTAAAACCAAAAAAAAACAACTCACTTTCAAAAGATGAAATTTCCTACAAGCCTCCAACCTCTGTTAATGAAGGTTAATATTTGTTTCTTTTCTTGGTGCCTAATTTGCATATCTCGAAAGGGTCCCCCTTAGGCGGACTGAGCTTACATTTTAAATTCGATTTGTAGCATCATCTTTTTGTTTCGTTTCTAGATTCCGCGAACGGATGCTTGTTTTATCTCTTCCGATTAATCATTTTGCTAATGAAATGTAAGTGGAGTAATTACTCGCTCGACAAAGCAATGGCGCGAAGCTAAGCTTTTCGCACTCAATACAGTCTTAAAAAAAAAAAAAAGAACTAGTAAGATACTTGGCGTTCGGGATTAAGGCCTTTTTCGCGGTTAAGTTATGCATGTGATAAAGGGACTAAATGAAGTCTTTAATCCACGTACTTATCAGAGACTAGTTTTGCAGTGAAAGCGGGCGAAGGAAAGCGAAGATGATTCCGAAAAATGTAGGTGCAGGACACGGAGGGGGGAGAAACAAACTCGACGAGTTTCGTGCGTAGTGTTTAAGTACAACTAAGGTGACTCCCTCCACGACTAAATATTTCACTTTTATATCAGCCAGACATTTACAAAAAAAAAAAGTCTAGAATACACTGGTGAAATAGAAAAATCAAACCAGCGAATCAGACCCCTTGCGTCCAATACACAAGAAGTAAAAAACAAAAAAAAAAACAGTCGTTTTGTCGAAAAGTTTTTTAATCTTACACGGAATAAAATTATCGCTTTTCTTGCGAACTTAGTGTGTTGTATACAGAAAAAAAAAATCATATAGACCGTCTCAGCGTTATTCCTAACTGAAACAGAAGCTATGAGCGCGACCTAATTTTTGACGCAGTTCTTCGGTCAACGCAACCCGATCGACACTGAAATACTTTGAGAAATGTTTCAGCAGGTCGTTGCGGTATTTACACTAAAGGTTGCAAGTCGACATGCGCGACTGATATCATTTCTGACTTCCACAAACCTTGTGTCTCAATGAGAAAAACTAAATCTTACAAAAAAAAAAAAAAACAACTAAAGAGGCTCTTAAAAAAAAAAAAAAAAAACGAGTTAGAGGTGAGGTTTGTCGTATTTTTGTCCGGGGAATTTGAATATCCCAAACATTTGATCCGAACGCATCAATCAGCGCAAGAAAAACCGGCAACCAACTACCGTGTGTGACGTCATACTCAGAGGTTTCAACTCCGTTGCGCGTGCTGCTTGTGAGGGAAACGCATGCAGCGTTTCTGACTGCTCGGTTAAGACTCGCGGAAGGCGCGTAAATGTTGAGACCCCTGTATTATACCTCAGTCAGAAATATAATTGCCAGATTTACTATCTAGGAGTCCAAATGAAGATGATTTTAGTGTTTTGTCCTCAAATACAGAACATCAGTTTCCTTTAAAGGGATGTCTTGTCTATAAAAGTGGTTTGATAGAAGTTTAAAGAAACGAAAGTAAATAACACAAAAAACAATATCAGACGGCATAATCACCTATGGAGAATCGCGTACGCCCATTTTCTTTTTTTTATTTGAATACTATTTTGTAAATAATAGTACATATTGCATTAAGTTTAAATGAACTGAAGAGCGGTTGGTGGCAGACATACTATATATGTACAAAAATAGAAATAAGCGAAACATGGAACGACGTGTACACCTCTTTCAACTAACAACATTTAATATTTTGTAAAAGTGCGTCTACGAAAACCTAACCCGGAAGTTGATGGAAGAAAAGAGAAGGTTATCTTTTGTTTCTTCGCTTTATCTCTTACGATTTCCGGGTTGGGTTCCCGTTAATGCAATTTTGAGAATTATGAAAAATATTTTTCTAGCTGTATGGAGTGCACGCACCGTCCCTTTGTTTGTTCTGTCGATCTTTTCGGAGGACCATAACTGAGTTTAGTTTCACGTTAAATGTTGGCTGTTGTAATTTAGAGACATTTTATATATGATTATGAAAAGGAAAAGTGCCCAAGCTGTTCAGTATCTTCTGTGTCCATAAAGGAAACTGATTGCTTACAATGTCGACGAAGAAGTATACTACAATTTCCTTAATGAAACAAGATCACGCGTAGTAAAAAAAAGCAAAGAACAACAACATTTGAATATAAAGTGCTTTCTTCTCGGCTATCAGAAAAATAAAAACATGTCTTGACCAAACGATAAAAAATAATAATAATAATTAAGTGGAGTCATACGTCTCGGCTATCAGCAAGATCAAAACATGTCTTATAAAAATATATATTAAAAAATATCAACCTAATAGATGTGAATGTCTTAGCGTTAGTTCAATCCCATCAAAGTGAAAAAAGTCCCCCAATTAAAATGCGTAGTGTTTTTTACACATTATCTAATACCTTCATTAATATTTGAGAAACGTTTCCTACCTTTTTAGCAGATTTTTAAAGTATGCACGAAAATAACCAGCGCACGCCGCCTTGCGAAAAAAAACAAACAAGTAAATCAGGTTTTATTAGCGTGAAACGTTCTTTGGTTAGGTGTACGCCATTTCGTGAAGCCCAGAAAAAAGCGTGACCGCGAAGCTTGACACTGATTGGTTGACGGGTGGGAAAAGAGTAGCGAGGTGCTCGACGCTGATTGGTTAACTGGGAGGCCATGTGATCAGAGGGATAGTCTAGGAGGAGTGAGGCAGGCGAGAAGGAGATCGACCGCCTCTGCGCACTGAGGCAGAGGAGCTCGAGAATATGTAATTCTCTAGAAATATCGCGAAGGTTTATCAGCCAGATTAGTAGTAGTATCGATTCATTCTGGGAACTACTAAACTATCAAGTGTGCACAGAGTACGCGCTCAACTTTCTGACAAAGAGCGCCGAGAACGTAGGCGTCTGGAACCTCAAAGTATCGCTAAACGCTTGTGATGTCAGAACGTCTCACGTGTGCAACACAATCACCTAGCAATTTGCCACACATTTTTAAGAATAAATCACATACCGGGTGTAGAAGTTAATATTGAAAATTCATACCATTCACGAATTACACACCACTTTAATACTTCGCTATACATTCGATAACCGCGTAATAAAGAAAAGGTGGAAAACGAACACTGTTTACGATATTGCTTGTGACCTATCAGTTAACTACACATGCTTGCATCAGCCAGGCACCATCCTTAGCACTGATATAACTCTCTTAGAAGAGTTACTGCCCATCGTTATTTTTCTTCGCTCAAAGGGGAACAGAAGACGATGTCTTTACCGGAATGAACGCTCGCTTAAATAATGTCGCCGATGAAAAGCAGACCACACATGTCCTCAATTTGTGTGCTTAAACTCAGTAAAATTAGTGCGAGTGGCCTCCGAGTCAAGTAAAATGGCGGCATGTTCTCGAATCTGTTTTAGTACAGAAAAGACGTAGATGCATATATGTCACACAATTACAAATTCACACCGTCTCACTAAATTCAACTGCACATAATATTTTAAGTATCAGTGTGCTGAGATTGTTTTCGGATGATATACTTGATAAAAAAACAAAAGCGGACTCGTAATATTTTGTATAAAGGTGTATTACATTTTTATAACTTTTACTCGCTGAAGCAAACATACATTTGTGCTTACAAATACGTCGCATTTACGTTGTCTTTTTTTGTAATAGAACACATTTAAATTCCCACGCATCAAATTATAATCCGTGATTTTAGAACAAGTTTGTGACGTCTTTTAGTTTCTGTTTTGAGTCTCGAAAAACTGAAACGGTTCTGTATTTTTGTCCGTTGAATTGTGTTACACTGAAAAATATAGTTCACCTTACGCTTTAGGATAAGGGAGTGAAACAGTAGCTCCATCGAGTTTTTCAGGTTGCGAGAGCACTCGGGAACAACTAGGCAATTTCGGTCCCTCTATTCAGCTGTTCTCCAACATACCTACTAGAACACTGCTTAAAATGCTTGTGACAGAGAAATGCAAGAATTATCTTCCTCCTCTTCCTTTTTTCTATCTTGAAGAAAACATAAACTGAAGATTAAAGTGGAAATCCTGCCATTTGTTTTAATTAGAGCGCAGTACAGTTGTAATTGCTGCCTTGCCCCATTGACTTGTTATTAGGATGAACTTGCTTACTAGATTGCATGTGCAAAACACGTAATTTAGAATATAAACTAGGAAATAAAAATAACAATAGCCTGGTTTCATTATTTATTGACTCGGTCCTCTTACAAGCCGCAATGTATGCATGGCAAAAGTTTGGTTCACCGGTGTGAGGTGCTCTGTAACGCAACTGAGCATGTGTTTTTTGAAACGTGGTCCTTGGCGGCATTGCGCCTCATCGTAACTATTTTCTCCTTCCCTGAACTTAAAGCGGCTCCCACTGTATCAGAATACTTTTTTTCTTTTATCACATACCTACCATCAGAAGGAGAGTTTATTTTTAATTCACGTGCCCACAATGCAGACTACTCGTTTCTATTTACTAACGCAATTAAATGCAAAGTTGCGAGCGAGCTGGACAAAAAAGACGATAATAATTTCCAGAGAAGGGGAACGAAGGGGGACAAAGGACAAAGACAAATCTCCGAACACAGCTAGGTGACTGGTGCGCTCCACTGGAAACGGAGAGATCCCTGCTTCGATACCAGGATCAGGCGGATTTTTTCGGTCACGCACCAGTCACCTAGCTGTGTTTGGAGATTTGTGTTTGTCCTTTGTCTCCCGTTGGTCTCCTTCTCTTCGGGGGTTATTATCTTCATACTCGTTTATCTGTTTAGGGAGCGTGAGCTTCCTCTCAATAAGAGCCTTGATGAGGGGAAGCACTCACCTTGCGGTGAAGGTGAACCGGCCGTCCGGTGCTTCCAAGCATCCAAGGAATGAAGTGAGCGGTCCCAGAATCAAATACGAAAATAATTCTTTAGAGCTGAACGCAGCATAAGCGCGAATAAAATAAATACATTAAGGATAATTGAAAAAGCCAATCAGAGAAGTGGGAAAGTGATAGTCTTTTGGTTTTTGCAATGCGGGGATTTCCCTGATCTCGAGAAGAGCTCGAAGAGAAAAGGACAACCCATTAAACAGAAAAACAAATAATGTTATTATACTAAAATTTAAATAAATATTTAGTTATAAAAATGTTTTTAAAGTGAGCAGGTATAGCGATATTTGGCATGTTATAACCTGGATGTGCTTGTGTGAGAGTACCGTTCGATTTTCCTTTAAAAGGTTATTCTTTATCAGCTGGTAATGTTAAGAAAGTAATGTATTCGATATCTAAAATAAAAGATGACTTAAAAGGCAAGTAGTATTTTTTAACTTGCCGTAGGGCCTTAGGCAAAAACACATGTCCGTTGATCATTGCCTAATCTCTCTCTAAACCCCAATAGCAAGCACACGAGTTGCATCATCTTTCTACTGGGAGCTTCGTCTCGTCTATTGAATGGTTCTCAAAACTTGGAGATTTGACAACAAAAATAAACAAAATCCGTTCTAACGCAACATTTATTTTGATTTTAATATTCCTCGATCTTCGTAAAGTATTGCTAAGCCTGCCTTTTTTTTTTTTTTGCGTCCGGAACATCAGTTCTAATGAAATGCCTCCCCAGGCGCGAACGACGTTTACAACATAGATACAGAATCGTGCAAGAATTGGTGAAAAATATATCATAGCACATTCGAGATGGGATGGTGATAAAATATTCGCTTTCCTGAGTTAGAAACCGAATTTCATATGAGAGTGAGCGCAAGAAAACAGGCGAGTTGGTAATTGTCTAACATATTGACACTCGAGTGTGAAGGGACCACGGAGCGCAAACCAAACAAGGAAATGTACCTGGCCTCTCGTTCTTGTGCTGGGCCTTGACACCTTTTGTGGCTTTTTTTGCGGGCTGACGTAAATGCATATATTATGCTGAAAAAAGAGGTTCAGTTGCTGGAAAACCTATTCAGAATATTTTTCTGGATAGTCTCCATATACGCGTGGTGCTTTCGGCTTAGTATACATATAAGTGCTTATACGAGTAAAGAAATCGTTACGAATTCTAATTTATTTGAAAACTAAACTAGTCAGCACTTCAAACCGATAAACATCCTAACAATAAACAAAATTGGCATTCAAAATATAAATATGAATAAATTTAAAGTTATCTTTTATGAAAAAAAAAATTGTTCCGACTCGAGGCTTTGTTACTAAATGAGAAAGCTGTATTTTCAGGCGATTTACATTTATCCGAATTAACGCTTTTAAAAGCGACATTTTGAGAGAAAATCAGATTTTGAATTAAAGTGTCTGGAGACTGCAGGACCTCTAAAGGAAGTATTTTGATTTTCCCTCGATCTAAGATAATCGTTTTACATGTAAGTGGCAATCGCGTTTTCGTTTTTGTTTTCTTGTACTCACCATCACACATAGAAGCTTGATTATTTTCAATATGCAGAAAGAGCGAGCAATCTCGCCAGACATGAGATTCGTAGGACGCTATCAAACTCGAGCCAAGCCCGAAAACACGCGCACATTCTATTCAAACAAGCCTGATCCCAGCTCGTTCGCACCCTGCAACCGCAAGCCCCCTTAAGTTACGCCGCCAGCCCACGCTAGATGCAGCCTCGAACAGAAGGCCCAGAAAATTCGGAAACGGAATCCCCGCGGGCCCCAACGAGATCGAGCCTGCGGCGGGCCTGCCCAATCCTCGCGCCATTTCCGGCCAAGCTTTTCTTCCATCGAAACCACTCGCAGACGCCCCATGAGCAGCCCGCGAGCGCCGAGAGAAACCGCGAAGAGGGAACGAATTGCGCAGCCGGAATATGTTCCCCAGATGAGGCCAAAACAAGCGCCATTGTTTGGCTGCGAACTGCACCGCATTGTTCGTCCCGCCGCCGATAAGCAGCTTGGGGAGCGAGGACTACACACCGTTTCACAGCATGATGGACCGCGGACTGCGCTACGAGCCACCGGAGCCAATCAACGGCAGTGTGATTGTCTCGTGCTCCCCGAAAGAGGCGCAAAAACATCCAGGGCGCCTGGTCACGAGAAACGTTCACAGCGTTGAATTGGCGGCCGGGATGGCTCGTAGCGTTCGCTGCGGTTTATCGCAAGGGGAAACGGAGTGAAGCCGCCGTTCAGTCCTGCAACTGAAGGCCGCCGAAAGACGGGAAAAGGGGGCTCGCCGAAGGGAGGGTTTCTGTCCGAAGCAACGAAAGAGACGCTGCGGGTCGCAGACAGGCCGCCGAGGGAACGCGGGTGGGGGGAAAAACCTAGACAAGTAGGGAAGAAAGGAAGGGAGGGAGGGGTTGAGGGGGGGTGTTCATTGTTTCCCAGCCAACCGCGGGGAGCGCCCCTAATTGCGGTAACCCCTTCGGCAGGTGAGTGGAGAAGGTGAAAGGGGAGGCCAAAGTTTTCGGGTGCGGAGAAGCAAGGTTGCTCATCTCGCGGAGGTCCATACTCCGTTTAATTTTTACATGGACCGCATTGGACGCTACGACACGTCGGAGGAACCGATTCCGTGCCGCGTGAGTGTCCTGTGAACTTTCGGAAGGGCCGCAGCGAAGCGCTGGAAGCTTAAGCAACAGTCATAGTGCTTCTACATCACACAAAAGACACGGAATTAGCTGTAAACACGATGTCTGAATTACATACGGACGCGCCTTGTGCATCTTCGAAGGACGTTTGCTCGATACTTGAGTATGCTTCGAACATGTCTTGCAGACAATATTTGTACAACCACTGTGACAGGACTGTCATATAGATGAGGAAGAGACACACCTAGGACAGTGTATGCAAACTGTCTTCTGCATAATGTATTAGTAGTGCGACCGTAGCTTTAATCACCCGGAACGTACGCATTACTTGTATCGGATGATATTGCTCGTAGCGTCCGCTGAGCTTCACCGTATAAAGTAGTTGGTCGGAGGAGACCGCGAGGTTTCGGTGTGCGCGCCGACGGGTCGAGCGCGCGAGCGGGTGACGAGCTTCTAATCGCCACCCCGCACGGCGACAAGGTGCGGGAAAGGGAATCCCGAGTGCGTCGAAGGCTGCGCACTCACCCGCACTTTGGAAAACTAATTAGTGCAGCTCCGGGGACACGTTATACCTGGGGTGGTGCTGCTGCGGTTGTGCAAGGGGGCGAGCGATGTGAGGCCCGTGATCTCTGCTGCTCCCGAACGCGCCGGGGCCTTCTTGTGTTTCTCGGGGCTTAATTATCTCGTCCCGTCTCGGTGTCCCCTCGGCCTGACCCTCGACGACCCGAGACAAGATGAGAAGGAGCGACCCGATCAGTTCAGACGGTATAGATACCGCGGATTGGATCTAAGAGGCGGGGGACTCGAATATTGCGTAGACAAAAACTCGAGTGCGTGCACCATATATGCGCACATCCTTCTTACGTTGCGCGCGTCAGAGTATATATTTTTTGTTTTGAAAAAGTCGAGTTTGGCTTATATTTTGGAAGTTTGTCTTTATAAGAGTAGATAAGCCGTATTACAGTGATTTTTAAAGAAAAAAAAAAAAAGTCTGACGTCACAGGCGAGGTTTGAAACGGGGAGAGGGCTTCTCCCTTTCGTGAATACAGCTGTAGTGTAAAACAAAAGGGACACCGTGTTTTAGGAAAAAAAAAATAGCGGTACACCTCTTAATTCTTTTATAAAAACAACGACAAAAAATGCAAGGATAGAGTATTGTACAACTTGCTTACTATAAAAAAAAAAAAAAAAAAAATCTTTTTCTGTTACATATATTTTGAGAGTTTTAATAATGGCCATATTTTTGTTACGAGTGACATCACTAAATGCCAACAGGATTATACGTCGGTTTTAAATACCTGAATATTTAAACTGCTTGTAGCTTTCCACAGTTCGTCAATTGGTAACAAGGCTTTCTCGTCATCTGTACAATGACGGTTGTAATTATTTTATTTTGCGGGTAAAAAAGAATGTTGGATGTAGAAAAAAAGAAAAAAAATAGAAACATTTTTTAAAGTTAGTTTTGTTCGACCTTATATTGACAACGTAAAACGCACTAAGTCAAGCCTATGCCAGTGCCCCTGGCTGCCAGATTTAGCAGTTGGCCGAGTTTGCTTCACCTGAATACAAACAGTTTGACCATCCAATAGACCGATCTCACCAGGAGTTGCGCGACGCCACGGCTGCCCCAATGAATCCTGACACCTGTACTTCTCAGTTTTCCGGCCGCGTCAATGCGCGTTTTACGCCCGTCGTTTAAAAAAAAAAACTTCGAGTTAGAACAAAACATTTAATTGGGAGTTTACTGACGGTTTTTGATAGGTGGCTTCACCTGTTGTGTGCCAGAGTGCTATACAATAACTGCACCATGCAGAACGACATCAAATTTTGTGTCTTCCCGGAAGAAAGCAGCCTCCGAAAATAATGGCTAAGAAAGGTAACAGGAGCCGGATAGAGCGGCAGAAAAAAAAGCATTTCTCGACTTGGCTCATAATTTATATCCACCCCATTTCTCGTTAGCTAAAGTGTATAAGATTACACGACACGAGGCATACTAGAGCGTGCTGAAGTTTTCTGTACGTTGGAATCTCCCTTAGCACTTGCTCCATAGCGGTCAATCTCATTCGGGAGCTCCGCACTACTTCGGGGCGGCCGCTTTTAATACAATGTTTGCTCGATGTATTTTGGTGGTTATAAATTTTATTGGGACGATATGTTTGAAGCACAACAGTCCTTCAAAATAGCAGGACAATCACTAAAAAGTGCAGGAATTCCTGATATGCATCACTTGAAATGAGACCAACCCTTTTAAAAGCCCATATTTCGTTTTTTTCTTCTTTAAACAAAACGTGAATACACCACATGATGCAATTTAAAAGTGAAACATTTGCTGTCAAAAAGGCAGCAAAAGAACCTTTTCCACCTTGTAATTATATAATTATGCCACAGATTTATTTTGGCTGGCGCTACTGGCGCTACTAGGCCCTTTAACTTAGAGAGGGTCTTGGGTTCATGGGACCCTCCACGTCTTCAACAAAAAAAAAAAAAACTATAGCTGCATTGAAAATATTTCTTCAAAATACAGGGCTAATTAAGTGATCGTCTATAATACTATTTCCATTGTAAATACAGTCTCTCGTGTTCATAACTATCGATACGCGACAAGTGATTGAACGTAGACTGCGATGACTGTATTACACTAAACTCAAGTGTGCTGAGTGAATAACTCGCCAGTGCTGTGCGCCATCAAGATCTTCATCCACACAGAGTCGTGCTTCTTTGAGTTCTTCCTCTAGAACTAAAACTCTCTCTCCCCTTTTCTTCCCACTTCCCGCTGCCAAAGCAAAGTAGCCAGCCCCGGAAGTTTCAGGGCTAACCTCTTTGTTTTTTTTCGTTATTAAAACAAAAAGTGATTGTTAGAGTTTGGAGCTTGCGCAAAAAAAATAAAACTGATTAGAAATTGTACGCGAAAACCCATCTCTGCCCAACGTTTTCATGTATCTGGCATGGTTGCTTGATTTTGACAGATTCGAGTTGTTACTGCGCGTCAGGGACGTTCTTTCTGTAGATTGTTTCTTGTTTGTGCGCAGGTTTCTGCCCGCAGTTGATCTGTGTACTGTCAAAAAGGCTGTCAGCCAGAATGAAATAATTTGTAGAAATTATCGCATCCCGAGAAAGTGTATTTAGCTCTTATTACTTCAATTTCGATTAATTGTCATTCACAAGCCTCTGCAAAAACAAGACTCGTTTCACACCTACACCCTCGATGCTATCCGGCGGTGCTACACTGAACCGACGGGCCCTTGAAATTTCGTGTTCTTTGCGATTTAACTAGACGTTGACTTGTTTCTAAGTTATTGAGACGTCCAAGCAGCCTGAGTGCTCGAGGAGTGGCGTCGTTGTTTTTCCTGTGGCCGCAGTGAAACCACTGCGTGAACGCAGAGGGCTCACCCATTCACCAAGACGACGTAGCAGACGACGAAGCGATTCTAAAGCGATAAAATGACCGACACTGGTTTTCTGCGGTTGCTGACAAACTAAGGCATCACAAACAACACGATCTTAGAAAATACAGACATAGCAGGAAAATCCAAGCTGATACCGGAGCGTCCCAATTGATGTTCGCGCACCGCAGCCCTAAGCCGCCGGGAAGCCGGAAAGCGATGACTTCAAGTAGCGTGGCGGCGGCACCACTTCTGGAAGGCTCGCGCCTGCGCACTTCGCTGGGTGAGATCGGTCTGTTAAGCAAACACGTAAACAAAAGTAGTAAAAAGAGAAGGGAATGCCATACAGAAGGTGCAAGACTTGTCAAATTTGTCAATGCACGGCTCGAGAAGCACAAGAGGTACGTGCTCCTATGACAGTTTCGTTCAGGCATGTGCGTTGATCGAAACCTCAGTTCAAGTCACCAGATTATATGCGGAAAACATGGGCGCCACTCACAATAGCAATACCGAGCTTCAGGGTGTTCTATTGCAGCTACCGGTGGCTAGTGCGGGGAACGGATTAAACACGAATCCTGCTTCAGCGTTTGACCGGTACTCGTTTAAAACAGTGGATTGAAGGAGTAGGTGGTCGTTGACAGACATGGTAAAAGAGTAGCGTCTTTTATGCGCTACTTTGTTTTACCATGACCGGTACTCGTGTTCTCACAGTAGTACCAGGCGAACTGTGACCCAGCACTTGTCTCCAGTCTCTGCCCAACGTTGACCTCGTTTCGCTATCTATTTATACTTCGGTTACCCCTTAAGTCTAAACGCAGCCGACGCCACGAGTTAATGGGACCAATCAGGCAGCGTCACAAGACACCATCCTGGTGTTCGTCATGTTTCTGGGTGTGTTCTATTATCGCTGAACCAATCATAAACCAAAACATGCCCAGTGACTCGCTCTTTTGACTCTGCTTGATTGGTCTCATTAGCTTGAAGTGTCGGCTGCGCCTGAACTTAGGCTTAAACGAAGTATAAGAGGTGATGACTCAATGCTACCTCCAACGTTTAAAAAGAGGATTAGGAAAATGTATTTAGGCCCGTTGTGTCGCTCGCAAACGTCCAAAAACGGCGCGACAAGTTTGCGATCGCTTTCGCGGTGAATGCAGCCAGCACACTTGTCTGAAGTGGTTTTAAATGTTTCGCCACAGTAATTTGTTCGTATTAAATAAAATGTTGTATCTTATATAATTAAACTAATATCATTCAGTGGAATACCCTTTTATCTAAACGTGAGTATAAAAAAAAAGCTCAGCGAAACGGTAATAGTTGAGCGGCGTTTGGCAACTTCCGGTTCCTTAGGCAATTTTGTTTCAGTGTTTGCAAACGACGACATGGAACTGCAAGTATACGCAAGCATAATTCTGAAGCCTCTAGAGTGTAGTTTTCAGAACCATGCTTAAAAAGGCTTGCAGATCATTGCCGTCGTTTGTCAACAGCTCAACAAAATTTCCTAAGGAACCGGAGCTTGCCCAACTCCGCTCACATATTGGTTGCGGGGAACCCGATTACATTACTCTCCCCGTGGGATCACTAACTTTCGACGACGGTGAGGTCATTGTTCGGCGTGTTAAGGTCCGAAGGGGCTGTTGAATGCAGCGGTATTCTCTCCCACTCTCGATAGTTATGAGGCCCAAAAAACCACAAAGCGTTGAAAATCCGGCAAACAAGGCTAAGCCAACCATCCAGTACCGAAAGATCATTTTTATTTGCTCCTAATGTTAAATCGCGTGACCCTCAAATTGAGGAATGAAGGAAAAGCGAATTTGATATACCCCCTTTACACCGTATAAACGTACTGTCCTGTAATCAGCTGGGTGCCTTCCTTAAGAAACGTTTTACCATACCGTACCGTAAACACGCTTATTGCAAAAACGAGTGTGTGTAAAAAAAAATAGATGTTAATTTGTTTTAAGGGCGAAGCTCCTTAGGGTCTAGCCTTGTCCGTCCGTCCGTCCGTCCGGCGTCCGTGCTCACAAAAAAAGAAAAAATGTTTGCGCAGTCGACAGGATTCCAACCTGTGCGAGGAGACCCCAATGAATTTCTAGTCCATCGCCTTAACCACTCGGCCGCGACTGCAGGACGAGTAGGTGACTCTGAGATGTGGTAGTAACTCAAGAGCTGGGGATGTCATGGATGAAACGTTGCATGTAGCCGCTCAACGTCTATACAGGAGAATGCGCTGCAGTCAAATGCGTATATAATCGCGTTAAACTTTGCATGCATTGGCTCAACGTTTATAGACGAGAGGGCGCTGCGGTCAAATGCTCAAATGCGTATATAACCACGTTCCATACCACACATTCTCTTTTTGACATGGATGAAAACGAACGAAAGGCTCGGCATGCTGCGGCTCAGCGTCTACGCAGACAAGCACCACAAGAGCTTCGCCCCAATCAACATCATTCACCACGTGGAGATGCGGTCATTTTTTTTTTGTACGCGTGAAATAATTATTGTAAGGGAAAGCTAGCTAAACCTAAATATAATTTAATAGCATCTTTAACTGAAAATAAAAGAGAATGGCAATACTGGTTTCTTGAATTTTATTTTTTACAGACAATTGTTTCAATAAACACTAGAAATTACGGCCAGTGGCAAATTCACGCAGACATATGGATATCGCACGTAAAATAAGCCACGAGGGGTTCGGATAAAAATGAACCATGCGTGCACTAACTCAATTAGAGCAGGAGGTCGAAGGGAAAAACCACGGCAAGTGCTCCCAGCACTCGGGACTCTGCGGCGCCGGAGGATTTAACTAGGAGATAAAAGGCCACCGAGGGGTTACAGCTCCAATGGACGACTAATTAGCATAATCATGGCTCTAATTACAACAAGCTCGGCACCCGCACCAGTTTTCCACCGTTCCCACTTTTTTTTCTGACGTTGTTTGTTTTTCTTTTTGTCGCTCCTTGTTCCGTCCTCCGGCTGCGTAGCGCATCGACTCTATGAAAAGCGCCCGCAAATTGGTTCAAGTGCCGCCTTATACGAGCCAGGACTTGGTACAACTGCCGCGCAGCTAAAGCTGGCTTTAACCGCGCCTAGGTAACAGCTTTGCCGAGAAAGAAATGAAGAGAGAGAAAAAAAAAAAAGCTTCACCGCCGTTTTAGCACTAATGGAAGTTCACAGTCGTCCCCGGTAGACATCCACGAGACGCGCACCGCCCGTTGGTGTTTGAGAAAGGAGGAGAAAAAAAAAGGGGGGGGGGGAGGACATAGAAGGGGCGCTGTTGCTCTCACTAGAAAGAGCCACAATAGAACCCTTCTACAAACCCTGACAGGAGCCAACAAGGTTCTCGCTAATCAGTTGAACAAGGGACTCGTTCCGGCCTCGCAGTAGCCACCGCCACTGCCGCAGAAGCCATGTGTGGTCCTGTGTGCGGCGTAGGGACCGCGGTAACGCGATTACCATGGCTAGTAGTTAGCTCGGCGAGAAAGGCCATAGAGTTTGTTGCGCTCGTTGGTGAGGCACTTTAGGGCCATTTTATAGCGTTCTTTCTTTTTTCTTCAGCTAAATAACTTCGTCGCAGCTCACTTCATCGCAGTGTTGCGCAACCTATTAGCTGGGTTTGGTTTGACTTTCTAAATTTGTTCTGGTCGCCGTTTGGACTAAGCGGCCCCGGAGATTCCCGAGCGTGTGTGTGTGTTTGCTCGCTGGATTATGCTCGCGTGTGGGTAGGCGCTTTCGACCTTGGCGGTGACAAGGATGGAGTGGACAGTGGTCGGCTTTCGCAGCGCCGGCAATTATGAAGAGAAAGAAAGGAAAGGCTGAAAAGCCGAGGCGAAGCGGAGTCCGAAGTACATGCCCTTCTCTACGGCACCGTGCGAGTTTTTAAGTTTCTCTTTGTCAGGAAACGTTACGTAAGTGTATTGCATCAGGAGGCCTCTTTTTATCGGGAGGCTTAGGGATATTAGGCAAGCCTGGAAGGCTGGTCTTGCAGCGGCGACATTAAGTTGATGACGACGTGTCCAGTCTACCATAAACGCAGAAGATAATACTTTTGCAAATATATCCAGCCGTGTAAGGTAAACGATAATGTAAAGTGTTTTTCTTTTGTTTTTGTGCTGATAGTTTAACTCATATACCTCGAAGCCCATAATTTTTTCCGAGGGTAGGAGTTCATTTGGATCTTCCAGCCGAGTTTCGCCTGGAAGAAAATCATACCTAAAGAGGATAAAGATGTAAGGTAGATGTCTGAAAATAGCGCGCGGGCTATAAAGAAAATAGAGGCTCAGAAAGAGATATCGCTTCAGTTTTCAGCGTGACATTTCACAGGCAGTTTGCGAAATTTATATTTTTTTTTTCGGGAGAATTTGGCAAGTTTTTCTGACTGTTCCAGAGTTTTAAAATACACAATTTCGCCAGTTTGATCCCAGCATAACGAACAGTACTTCCCTTGAGAGAAAAAAAAATAATGTAAATAAACCTGTCGTTTCTTCGAAATCTTGGCGAGGAAAGGTATCGAGACCGTCTTGACACTCCACCGACATTTTACTCGCTCTCAGTTGAAGAATTCGTAGCTTTGCGAAAACCCCAGAGATCAAAGGAAAAAAAAATTGCTTTTGAAGGTCTCCCGCAATGGCAGCAAAAAAAAAAAAAAAAAAAAGCTGACGTGTCAGACAGGTCGTTTTCAGAAGCCCACTTAGAGTTGAGCAAGCGGTCACTCAGATCCGAATTGCATTGTTTCCATACAAATAGTACAATACGACTCAGCTATGCCGTAACAACAATACTTTTCTTTTGAAACAACAGCTAAACATTTTGCTAATCTTCTTTTTTTTTTTTGTTCATATCATTTTAGGATTGCAACACGCCCGTCTAAGAGCAAAACAAAGAATGATCAGCCGAACACAAAAGGCGACGTCGCTACAGCGGCGAGGTAGTTTTTCTTTACGTTACAGGCAATTTGCTAAGGTATAAACTAGAAAAAAACACACGTTAGAATGAAACATTATTAAAAATAAAACAAATCCTAGGGATGTGGGAATAGTGGTTCGAATCCAATAGTGCTGCCTTCACAGTGGTAGGGCTACACACTCTATACCGTTTCTCTTTGAAGTTTTCGTACTAAGAATGACGCTGCGTTATTCGATTCGAAACTTTATTCGCACACCTCTAACCAATTCGCTTGAAACGTCAAATATTGTGCAGCATAGCGTCTTTTCAACGCTAAATAAAGTTAAAAAAGCAAAGGCGACGGGACTACAATGACAACCTCATTTTGTCAACAGATAGCTCGAGCGGTTTTGAGACAAAACTTTATGTGCATCTTTATATCTCCATCTTTTTTCCCCCCGTTGTTGATTTAAAAAAAAAAAAAAAAAGTCTACAAATGAACTGCGCAAACCACGAATCTAAGAGCCTTTCCCGTCCTGGAAGCCTGTCTTGTCAACAAGAACAATCTCGTTCGCTTCGTTCGAAAGCCATTTTCCCACTCAATGTCGTTCTACCATTACTCTACCTTCCTCTTCCTCTCCCTCTTTCTCTCTATTTCTCGCAAAAACCTTTTCTTGTCTTTGCTGCGTGCGTTCGCGTAGCACGTTCGTTAAAAAACGATAAAGCGATGGGGGAAGTGGCAAAGTAAAAGGCTTCCACTACTTTTTGAGAAGGTGAGCTTCGGGCGAGTGGAATTCGAAGGAGCGCCAAGCACGCTGATTCGTCCGGCATATTTGGGACTTGTTTATCTTAATAATACAAAAAAAGAGGCCATGGCGGGCGGGGAAGAAACGGCGCGCACTTTCCATTAGGAAGCTTCTTCACGTCGAAAAGAGGATCACCAAGGTTGAATATGAAGAAGAAACCGACCAGTGCAGTACCGCTTGGGAGGTACAGGATGAAAAGAAAACGGAAGGCACGAATAGCGGGGGGCTAAAGTCGCTTAAAAGGAAAGGGCACGAAACACCCACACACACGCACGCACACATGCGCACGCGCACACGCACACACACACACACACACGCATACACACACACACACGCACACACACACACAGATAACAAACCTCATGTGACTCTCCTGGCATCGTTCTCGTTGTCTCTTCAAATCCGATTTGCAGGCACGGATGTTTGGGGCTTCTCGTGTGCCCCTCTCTTTCCTGCATGAAATAAGTTATTGTGCGAGCTAACGTGTCCGCTCCGGGCCTTTTGGAAGTGAGTGTTGCGTGTCTCGTTGTTGTTGTTTCATAAGACCGCCAGCTTCTGATGTGTGTTGTCTTCGTGAGAGATGCGCAAAATCTCCGCTCCGAGTCTTACCATGCACCATACGAAAACGCTTCTATTATATTTTCATGAAAGCTATAAGCTTTAAGCTCACTCTTAGTGCGTTTTGTTGTTTTGTCAATTTGTCCTGTGCCTGTAATCCCCCTTTTAAGGCATAGAGTGCTCAGGTTTCTGTAAAGCCCATTGCGCAAAAGCACCGCTAAACAGTAAAAAAAGAAAATGAAAACAAAGTCCTGAATAATGTTCGAATGAGAGCACAGCCAACATATGACAGTGCTTAAATTCTTTTCCTCATTTATTTTTTTATTTTAAAGGTTGTGTTGGGCAAGGAGCACAACAAAAATATTTTGTGGAAACTATTATTTTTTTAACGAATTTCTACGTTTAATTTAGTTCTTGCTCCATCATTAGTGGCAAAACCGGCACACACGAGGGGAATATCACGCATTCGTTATGGGTATACACACTAATTATAAATCACCCCCGGCGCGACACTGCTATTTTTCGGTGCATTAAAAATGTATTCAACAGACCTGACATACGAGAAGCCATTGCACTTCATCGTGTAACTTATAATTAATTCTAGATGAAAAAAAACAACAAAAAAAAACAACGTTCTGCGCAGACAACGGAAAGTTTTAGTATTGCGTATAGAAGTAAACGCGCGTGCTGTGCGTTTGCGTTAGCGTTGTGTGCTCCACTGTGCGCATGCGCGTCGTCGCCATGCTCCAATCCAAGACAGCAGTTTAGGCAACCCGCATGAGCTGTGTGGAACAGGCAACGCTAACGCTGACGCAAACGCACAGTGCCGGCGTCGCTCGTATACATAATACTAAAGCTCACTAATGATATCGTGATCTGTAGATAGAGATCAAGAGACACTAAAGTGGAATTTGAGTTTGTTTTTTGTAACAATAATTCAATCTGCGCGCTTTCGGAGTTCTAGACAAAGCGAACTTACGAGTATGGCTGGTAACTTTCTTAATTAAAAATGAGACTACGAAACATGGGGAGATGCCGCTATTTTTGAGATATCTCGTAAAAAGGGTCGTGTCGCGATGTTTGGTCACCTTTTGATAAAAAGAATGATTGACTTTACTGTAAGTTTCGCTTTTATAGGACAGTTGAAAGCGTAGAATGAATTTTCGCAACAAAAAACAAACAAACAAACAAATTCCAAGCAAAATAAAAATAAATATTTGCGCAGCATTTTGACGAAAACAATATATTTTCCCACCAGTTTTTGAAAAACGAAACACACATGGGTATTTATTCTACAAAAATCAGAAATTAATTTTTACCAAAACTATAATTGTGACTTACCTAAAGTAAATTTTTTTTTATGTTGTTCCAAATTGAGTGTAATGTTCGGTCAGTATTTTGCACATTTGTTACACCCTTTAAGGCTGAAGCGGATATGCGTAAAACCAAACAAATACAACTCGAAATTCAGAACATGCGAAATGTGTTCTACACTTTTCGAGAAAACGAGGATACTTGAATATTTACCCCACTTCACATAGGAAATAATATTTCCTTAAAAGCATATTTGCGATATTTGTACAATAGGCCTTGCACGCGCGGTTCATTCTTTAGAAGAAGTAAAAAAAAAAACAGTTGTGGAATCGACCGATCTCACCAGGGAGTTTGACTACGCCACCGCTGCCGCAATGCATCGAGGGAACTTTAGTCTTTCTGCACGTGCGACAACCTCGCTGGAGCTCTGCGCGCGAGGAGCACGAGACAGCACGAACCCTCTCGTGTACTAGCGTTTGCCTGCTGTGAACTAAAGTTATGGTGTCGTCACGCATGCGCCGAACGCCCGGTGAGATCGGTCTATTGTTTTAGCATGTTTCGAATTTCACGCGATTTTCGGTTACACTTTTGGCACCTCTGTTCCAGACTTTATTGAGAACCATAATTATTTAAAAATACACGACCATCTTTAGACTAATCTTTAAGCAATAACTCGTACGATGGCGTCGAAGCTATATGGGACGAAACTGAAGGAGAGGAAGAGATCAGAGCACGCGGGGAGCACCAAGCTCTGGTCAGAATTCGCAACTTTCACGACCTATAGGGGGCGCAATGGTGCCTATCAAAATGGCTGTCATCTGGATGATCGTCGTAGAACAGCGGTACGAGGCTGGGTCTGCGACGCGTAAGTAATTCTAGTTTTACCATATACGAGCAGTATTAGAGCCTTACGTTATTTTTTCACTCCAGGACGGTGTAGGCAAGCTCATTTATTATGAGGCCAATCATCCAGGAGCTAGGGTGCGCGATTCTCACAACGCGGTACCACCATCGCTGAAAGTTGCGAATGATGAGTGGACAGACGCAAATTAAGCTTGCTGCCTTTGTATCTACTCATTATTCGAACGCGCTCGAACGCCGAACGCCCAACGCCAAGCACCGAACGCGGGCGTTCGACAATCGACAGTGGCAGCTAGCTTTGAGTCTGCCCGCTAGTAATTCCAAGAGCTCGGCGTTCTGAGGTCCCCGCGTGCTTTCGCCCAGTTTCTACGCGTATTAAACTGCGTTTTTATTACAGAATCTACATGATTATAGCATTCAGTTTGTGCTGTCGTGCGGTTGTATCAAGACGTTCGTACACTTTAGCCATGAATTTGTCTGTGGGATACTATAAATAGGGGGAACACTGAAAGAAGAAGACAGGGCTGGGACGAAAGAGGACGTACAAATTCTCTCACGTCGTCCGTCATCCTTCCTTCGAGTTATTCTCTAAGGGTTTCTCAACTGAACCAACACGCTCGTCAGTCTACATTAATATAAAGAAGCGAGCAACGGCGGGTAAGTTCGCCACTTCCGCTCAGCGAAAACACACCAGTTGCATTTAACAATGGCCCATAGAGAGCTGTTTCGGGTTGTCCAAATAAAATACGGGAGCTTTTTGTTGTTCACGCTGGTTGTACACAGGTTACGGTCGGTTATGGTCTCCAGGGGACGCCTAGATGGGGGGAAAGAGGGTATTAATTGCGGAATTTGAGGCAGGAAAGCTTATAGCTCGGCGTGTTTACCTACACGTCAGGTTGAATCATGGGTTACCGCCCAGTGTTTGGTTCAACTAACGCAGTGCAGCGCATCATAATGAGCGCAAGCTCACGCTGAGCAGACAGAGCAGACCGATTAGGTTAACTCACAGTGTGCCCATGTTCCACTGCATTGCAATGACAGTTGGGCGTTGAACACAACAAATCCATACAGGACAACAATGCAGAAGCTATAACCAACCCAGTCTTTTATTACTGGTGAAAACCTTCATGGTCGTTCTACTGTGTTATGCGGGCGGCTACTATACTCCGCGACAACTTTTCTTGGCAGTGCAGTGGAAGGTAGAGGCACGCGTTCCCTCCCCCATTTTGAGCGCTAAATAAAGCTGTGCGCGGGCTCTCCTCCTCTCTCCGGAAATGCAAGAAAAAGTTGTCGCGGAGTATAGTCTTATATCCAAGTTTCGCAGTCAAGTCAAAGGCCTTCAAAATAAACTCCCTTTAATAAACGGAGAGCTAGCACATGCCGAGAATAATATGCAGAGTTGAGATCGTAAGCTAGTTCGCCGATTCTTTGATTATGTCGTTCTGTAGGCCTCGGAATTGCCCGTGAAACAACAAACTATAAATTGGGTTAAAATATGACATGAATTAGCGTTTAATCCGAAATGTAGGAGTCAAGAATTGTGTCTCGTCTGCAGAGTCCTAAAGCACATTAGCCGATTCTCTTAGGATCCGGGGACAACTTTTTTTCTAAAGTTTCGACTGAACCCGAAAAAAGAAAAAAAAAAAAAAATAGGCAGGAAATTTTACAGCGCGGACACTGCCGCTAACGAAACGCATTTCTGACTGTTGTTTTGTCTTCTTAATCATGTTTCGCTCACTTTCTTTCTGTAAGGCCGATGGCATTGATTATGTGTTTCGATACATAGATAAATAAATAAATATACGAGTTGATATAGTGGGAACATACACCAGGCGGCGATACTTCGAGCGTTTTCGTTTTTTCTCTCCTCTCTTACCTTGTGCGCATGATCGAATTAATGGAGTTAAGCGAGCTTATTTCAACCGAAAATATGGCGGAAATATTAAACTAGAGATTATACAGGAGTCAAGAGCCGATAGTTGATGAACGATAGGAGGAAGATCATAAGAGGAAGACAAAGAAGTTAACAGTGGAAGTTCGTCCCAGTTGGCTACTCTGTACTGGGGGATATGAGGGGGAGGGGGAGTATTAAGTTTATTAGAAAGTAAACACGAAAGTGTGGAGTTTCAAAATTTCAGAGCGCTCGTTCAATACTGGGTATAGAATCCTATCTGGCTAATGCATTTAAAGTTGCACAAAGCAAAGTCCGAATAGCGATGTGGCTTGCGAAAATAGATATTGTTGGGAAAATGTACCTTCTAACCAAGGTATTCTTGTGGGAAATAAATACATTAAAAGCGCTTAAAAGTAAAATGATCTCGCTCTGCCTCAACTACGAAGTCGTTATATCATACAAACAAACTAACTTTCTAGAAGATCGTACGAATCGTTTCGCGAATTTGAGCTGTTGCTCCCCTGGTTCAGGCCTTCCCTCGAAAGAACAACCTCGTAGGCTGAAAATCTTTAAACCCATTCAACTATACCTTGTTCCCGGCATAAAAGCAAGTTCTTTTTTGTTTACGGGACACCGAAAAACCCGAAGAACCAAAACAAATGTGTAAGCGCAGCAAGTTTTTTTTCTTCTTCTTTTTATATGGAACTTGATACTTAGCTTACGCGGCCGAGGACACGCAAGGTCGCGAAGGATACAGGCTCCCGCGCGCTGCCCTCGAACAGGCGCGGGATCCTCGGCTGGCTCTCTGGTGAAGGGGAGCTCCCGAGAGATAAGGTCCAGGGAAGCAAGAAGGGAACTTCTAAACTATAGCAGTCGCGATAGGTCCTTCATTAATCTTCGTGACAATGGCGCTGACTACGTGTGCCACAGCCGCAAAAGAGGAAACACGAAAGAGTTTGCCTCCATCGCTTTATTGTTTATCGCTTTTTATATGAACGCGTGTGGGGAGGAACAACGAAAAAACGGTGGAATCTTCAAAAGGCGATTGATTTTGTAAGCAGCGTTTCCATGTCGCCGCGTTCTAAACCGAGTTTTCTTATTTTATTTGCGCTTTTGTTCAACGTAAGAAAGGGAAGAGTGTACTGCCACTTGGTTTTAATTTGATAACTTTTCAGCGTTTTAAAAGTGGCCAGGGAGCGACAAATGGGGAAAAGAGTCGTTTTTTTTTATTGTGTTCTTCCTGCCTCTTTTGTATTACCAGAGAATGCTTCGCAGGGTCTTTAATTTTAAGGTGTGTTGACGCATGAATAGGTCTTTTGTATCTTGCAATGTTTGCCTCTCGTTCGACAGGCAAGAGCAAAGATGTGTTTTTTTATGCAGATACATTTTTTTTATAGCATTTAGATTGTCTGGGATTTAAAAAAAACCAGAGACGTTGAATGAACGGAGTGGGTTGATGATGACGCGTACATCGAACGTTTGCTGGCAATATTACTTTCTTTGTGACTAAGCAGTCTACATGCTTTTTTAGCACGTACGGAGAGGCACACTGTTTTAAGTTCTTTCTTTTTTTCTAAAATAACTCGAAACGTACACTGTACTATTAAATATTTGATAATACGTGCGTTTGTCAGCGCTTCAAAATACAGCGTACGACAAAGATTGTTTTAGGCTAAAATCTCCAGCGGTTCAACGCAGAATCTCGCACAACGCGCATAAAGTCAATTTATTTGTTTTTATACGCGTTGTATTTTACAGAGCCCACCTTAACTGTTTTTATATTCTTTTTTTCTTGGAGTGATAAAAAACTGGAACAAAATAAATGAATCAGTTCGTTATCTCGATTTCGATAGATTTGTTTTAGAAATACAGTAGGTTCCTTGGTATAGTGGTTCCTGTGAGTCTACTCGTGAAAAGTATGTGATTGTTTTTAGCTCTTTTTCTAACTGTATTGCATATTTCACGGCTTTCTTAGTTTTTTTCCTAGGATGTGTACTTATTTAATTGTTTGCCTTTTTGAATGTATATGTATATTTTCTCTCCACTCCTGCGATGTCCTCATGAAGGTCGTATTATTTCGAAATACATTTGTGGATTGGTTGGCTGTTGTATTGAATAAGTGTATTATATACACATAAACTTGGGATACATATTATTATTTACTTATTTATTTACATGAATACCTGCAGCGCCGTTAGGCATTATGCAGGGGGGTACAGGAAGCATTATGCAATAACAATACATATTCATACAACAGATAAAAGGAACAACAATAAAACATATATTATTAATCGCGAATACAGATTTGCAGTTTATCATAAAAGAGATCATTATCAGTAATAGATAAAATTTCTTCCCTAAGTGTATTCCACTCTCTAATGGTTTGAACAAAAAATGAAAATGAAAAACAGTCAGTATTGTAACGAAATTCCTCGGCTTTTTTAGAATGATCCCGTCTTGCAGATGCATAGTGTGGTTCAAAAATGTAGAGACTCCTTTCAATACCAGTCCGTCCGTAATATATGCTGTGAAAGAATTTCAATCTCAAGCACTTTCTTCGCTCTTTGAGTGAATCCCAACCTAAACTGTTTTTCATTTTTGTACAACTTGTATAAGGGCTGCAATCACCTGGAACGAACCGTAATGCCTGGTTTTGAACCCGTTCCAACTTTTGTTTAAGGTAACTTTGTGGTGGGTCCCAGATGACACAAGCATATTCGAATGAAAGAAAAATTGGTCGAATGAAAGAAAAATATAATGTTTGTTTTCTACTGCGAGACGTATTTTTAAAATTCCTGCGAATAAAATACAACATTTGGCAGATTGATACTTTAGACCCATGTTGCGGATTAAAAAAAAGCAGGACGCGGGATGGCCAAAAAAACGTGCTTTTCGTGTAAGGCTCGTCAAATTATGAGGCGCTGGAGAAATTCAGCCTTCTGCGTTAAGTCCTTATACGGCGAGCGAGCACCGGCGGCGATGGTTGATCTGACATACCGCGTTCGGCTTTGGCTAGCAGACAGCGTTCGTAAAATGGCGTCAGCTGTTGCTGGCTTCACGCGGCGGTACCGTGCGTGCTTCCATTCATTCGGCGTTCGTTGCCATGGTGACGGCGAGGAAAGCAGACGTGCGGAAGAACGCTGCGGCGCAGCGATACCAGGTGCGTTCTAAGGCCCTTCCCGCATGCTTTTCAATGGGCGGAAGGCGAACAAAAAGAGTTCGAAATAAGGACTTAACGCAGAAGGCTGAATTTCTCCAGTGCCTCATAATTTGACGAGCCTTACACGAAAAGCACGTTTTTTTGGCCATCCCACGTCCTGTTTTTTTTTATTCGCAACATGGGTCTAAAGTATCAATCTGCCCAACATTTTACTATAGTCGGTTACAAGTTAAGAAGGTAGTAGAAGCTCCTCCCCATAAGCGTGATGCGCCCGCTTCAGACGCCTCCGCAGTCGAGAAAATAGTTCGCTGAAAACGCCCCTTCTGCTTTAATGGATAGATATTGACTACAGACAGACCTTGTAGCGGGTGGCAGCTTGCGCCACCTAGCCGAGGCAAATTACTCGCTCCGGAAGGTTGAAGTAAAAAGAAGGCTTCAGTGCAACGAAAATTGTAACTTTTATAAGTAATGCATACATGGTTGTTGGTTTTAGCTTGATAACCTTCCTACACAAATTAGGTACATTCTGTGCGTTTGCTGCGTTTGTTAAAAAAAACCATGCGTTTCGGGTTTTGAAACCCCCTGCGATTCGCGTTTTGAAAAATCCGAAGTCGTCTTTTCTTTTCCGTTATGAATCCCAACGTGGAGACAGCGGAATGCAATTCCTCCGATTCTGCTTCGTCAAGAGAGTCTGGTGCAGCCTCGCCGTCTACGCCAAGGCGCCTCTACAAGAAGCATAAGAGCGGCGATGTCCTCAACCGAGTTGCACGGCAGCTGGTAATGAACGCGTACGTTCAGATGCGACACGAACCGCCCGCCAAGCCCGGCCAGCCCGGCCTCACTGTGGAGGAGTCCTGCATCACAGTCAGCAAACTGCTTGGCGTTGGTGTACGCACCGTCCTCGAGATTAGGAAGCAGGCGAAAGAAACCGAGGGACAAGTTGTGACACCTTCTCGGAAGCGCCCAGCAAGTGAAGGCAAGAGGCGGTGCAAAGTCAGGTACGGCGACTTCACGTTGTGCGCGCTGAGATCGTGCGTCCACCGTTTCTTTCGACGGAACGAGGTCACCACGGTCAAGAAGATAACGGCTGAATTCTGCACGAGCACTGAACTCCCCTCGTTGAAGGCTTGGAATGTGCGTCGCCTTCTCCACGACATCGGATTCGAGCATTACAAGAGGGAACGAAACTCGCGGCTGATTGAACGAGAGGACATCGTCGCCTGGCAGCAGAAGTACCTGCAAGAGATCGCACGTCACCGACAAGATGGTCGAAAGATCTTCTACTTGGACGAGACGTGGGTGACGGCAGGGCACACTGTCTCAAGGGTGTGGGTCGACACGACCGTGGCCTCGTCTCACGACGCCTTCATGCGTGGTCTCTCGACTGGCCTCAAGCAGCCATCGGGGAAGGGCCAGCGTCTTATTGTCACCCACATCGGCAGCGATGAAGGCTTCGTCGACGGCTGCCTGGACGTGTTCCGTGGACAAAAGACCGGCGATTACCACGAGGAAATGGATGGCGCCCGCTTCGAGAAGTGGTTCGACGGTGTCCTCGACAAACTGCCGACAGGAAGCGTTATCGTCATGGACAACGCTTCTTACCATTCACGGCGGTTGGAAGCAGTGCCGACGACGAGTTCCCGCAAGGACGACATCCGACAGCGGCTGACGTCTAAAAACGTTTCATGGGACCCCAAGATGCTGAAGAAGCAGCTGCTCGACATTGTGGCCTTGGTGAAGCCACAGCACCTGAAGTATCGTGTGGACACTGCTGCCGAGACGGCTGGCTGCACTGTGGTCAGGCTCCCACCGTATCACTGCGAGTTCAACCCCATTGAACTGATATGGGCGCAGATCAAGAGCGGCGTTGCTGCCCGAAACACGACGTTCAAGATTGTCAACGTGGGGACACTCCTCAACGAAGAAGTTGACAAGGTCACCACTGACAACTGGGTTAATGCTGTCAGGCACGTTATTGACATCGAAGCAACGTTGCGACGAGGCGGTGCCACAAGCGCCCACATCCAGCCCATCGTCATCCAGCTCGATGGAGAGGACACCCCATCCGAGAGTGACCTGTCTGGTGTCGAGCCCTTTGACGAAGCTTAACGCCACCATCATGGAGAAAGCGTGGAACATATCGGAACACAAAACGGTCCTTTTAAGGACCACTCATATGCTTTAAAATCGGATCGTTGTTCTTGTCCACCACTGACCTCCCGTGTCTCATGTTGTCATGCTTCTCTGCTCGTTGCCATATAGCATTTCGATATGCAGCACCCAGACAAACTTTTTTATTTTTGTTGCGATAATGTCTAAGCTGGTCTATACATTGCACTGTGCCATGAATCACAAGTATAGATTTCAACTTTGCGAAAACAAAAATTTGCAGCCCATCTACGGCAAAGACATCAGATGCCATATTGGCCCTTCCCGCTGTCCAAACATCTTTGCTACGCAACAAATAGGATTTTGATTGCAAATAAGCTCTTTTTTGTCTAAGAAAACAACAACAGATCACTGCCAGTGCTGCTTTGAAGCATAAATGGGACATTTGTGGCCATTCACACGACTGAGGCCTCTGGGAATAACAAAACCGTGTGTTAGCACAGCGGAGAACGAAATCGCAGTACCACTGTTCTTTTTTGAAGTCTAAAGGAAACGCCTGTGGTCATTCACATGACCGAGGCCCCTCTGAAAACAACAGTAACGTGTGTCAGCACTGTGGACAGCTAACTCTTACTGCCAGTGATCTGTTTCGAAGCATAAACTGGATGTCAGTGGCCATTCACACGACCGAGGCCACTCTGAGAATAACAGTAATGTGCGTCAGCACTGTGGGCAGCTAACTCTAACTGCCAATGATCTGTTTCGAAGCATAAACTGGACGTCTGTCGCCATTCACATGACCGAGGCCACTCTGAAAATAAGAATAACGTGTGTCAGCACCGCGGGCAGCTAACTCTAACTGCCAATGATCTGTTTCGAAGCATAAACTGGACGTCTGTCGCCATTCACATGTCCGAGGCCACTCTGAGAATAAGAATAACGTGCGTCAGCACTGCGGGCAGCTAACTTTAACTGCCAATGATCTGTTTCGAAGCATAAACTGGACGTCTGTCGCCATTCACATGACTGAGGCCACTCTGAGAATAAGAATAACGTGCGTCAACACTGCGGACAGCTACCTCTAACTGCCAATGATCTGTTTCGAAGCATAAACTGGACGTCTGTCGCCATTCACATGTCCGAGGCCACTCTGAGAATAATAACGCGCGTCAGCACTGCGGGCAGCTAACTTTAACTGCCAATGATCTGTTTCGAAGCATAAACTGGACGTCTGTCGCCATTCACATGACCGAGGCCACTCTGAGAATAATAATAACGTGCGTCAACACTGCGGACAGCTAACTCTAACTGTCAATGATCTGTTTCGAAGCATAAACTGGACGTCTGTCGCCATTCACATGACCGAGGCCACTCTGAGAATAAGAATAACGTGCGTCAGCACTGCGGGCAGCTAACTCTAACTGCCAATGATCTGTTTCGAAGCATAAACTGGACGTCTGTCGTCCATTCACATGACCGAGGCCACTCTGAGAATAAGAATAACGTGCGTCAGCACTGCGGACAGCTAACTCTAACTGCCAATGATCTGTTTCGAAGCATAAACTGGACGTCTGTCGCCATTCACATGACCGAGGCCACTCTGAGAATAAGAATAACGTGCGTCAGCACTGCGGGCAGCTAACTCTAACTGCCAATGATCTGTTTCGAAGCATAAACTGGACGTCTGTCGCCATTCACATGACCGAGGCCACTCTGAGAATAAGAATAACGTGCGTCAACACTGCGGACAGCTAACTCTAACTGCCAATGATCTATTTCGAAGCATAAACTGGACGTCTGTCGCCATTCCTATGTCCGAGGCCACTCTGAGAATAAGAATAACGTGCGTCAGCACTGCGGACAGCTAACTCTAACTGCCAATGATCTGTTTCGAAGCCTAAACTGGACGTCTGTCGCCAATCACATGACCGAGGCCACTCTGAGAATAAGAATAATGTGCATCAGCACTGCGGGCAGCTAACTTTAACTGCCAATGATCTGTTTCGAAGCATAAATTGGACGTCTGTCGCCATTCACATGTCCGAGGCCACTCTGAGAATAAGAATAATGTGCGTCAGCACTGCGGGCAGCTAACTCTAACTGCCAATGATCTGTTTCGAAGCCTAAACTGGACGTCTGTCGCCAATCACATGACCGAGGCCACTCTGAGAATAAGAATAATGTGCATCAGCACTGCGGGCAGCTAACTTTAACTGCCAATGATCTGTTTCGAAGCATAAATTGGACGTCTGTCGCCATTCACATGTCCGAGGCCACTCTGAGAATAAGAATAACGTGCGTCAGCACTGCGGACAGCTAACTCTAACTGCCAATGATCTGTTTCGAAGCCTAAACTGGACGTCTGTCGCCAATCACATGACCGAGGCCACTCTGAGAATAAGAATAATGTGCATCAACACTGCGGGCAGCTAACTTTAACTGCCAATGATCTGTTTCGAAGCATAAACTTGGACGTCTGTCGCCATTCACATGTCCGAGGCCACTCTGAGAATAGAAATAATGTGCGTCAGCACTGCGGGCAGCTACCTCTAAACTGCCAATGATCTGTTTTCGAAGCATAAACTGGACGTCTGTTCGCCACTTCACCTGCCCGAGGCCACTCTGAGAATAAGAAGAACGTGCGTCAGCACTGCGGACAGCTAAACTCTAACTGCCCAATGATCTGTTTCGCAAGCATAACTGGCCGTCCTGTCGCCATTCACATAGGTACCGCGGGCCACTTTGAGAATAAGAATAAAGTGCATCAGCACTGCGGGCAGCTAACTCTTATTGACATACTTTTGATCTTTTACAAATTATTAAACCAATGCTGCGATTCAATATTGTGGACACATTTTCCTTCTAAAGTAAATTGGAAAAGTTTGTGCGTGTTTACCGGTAATACCCCAGGCCGCGACGCGACGCGAGTGGGGGTACACGCGTCACGCACCCGGGTTTCGAAGCATAAACATACAACTGACAGGGCCTCTGAGAGCAAGCAGAATGTTCGGAAGCATTTGAGAGAACCAAATCTGCTTCCCTCAAATTCTGATATTTTTCCCAAAAGAAGACATCAGCTGCTTAACGTCAAAAACAATATCAATTAAATGTTTGTTAGATACGCATCACTGGCTTTATCATTTGCATGCCGCATATATGTTACAGCTCATTATTGTAAACGAGGGTGCACCCGCGGGTACTATCGCAGTCATAGATTAGCGTGCATGCTGATTGCGACGCGGAAACTTGACAAGGACGCCACGTTTCACAGATGAATACATACTGCTTCAACACTGCGGACAGCTAACTCTAACTGCCAATGATCTGTTTCGAGCATAAACTGGACGTCTGTCGCCATTCACATGTCCGAGGCCACTCTGAGAATAAGAATAACGTGCGTCAGCACTGCGGGCAGCTAACTCTAACTGCCAATGATCTGTTTCCGAAGCATAACTGGACGTCTGTCGCCATTCACATGTCCGAGGCCACTCTGAGAATAAGAATAATGTGCGTCAGCACTGCGGGCAGCTAACTCTAACTGCCAATGATCTGTTTCGAAGCATAAACTGGACGTCTGTCGCCATTCACATGACCGACAGGGACCCTTCTTTCCGATGGTTTCATGAAAGCTCTTACAATGAGGACTGCGAAGTTGCCTCCGAGAGGCTCAATATGTTTTTTACACGAGTCTGTCTTTGCCAAGGTAGACCAGAAAGATGATGGCAGACTCTGAAGAGCTCGTTCGCCGCTACGGCCTGGTATAATGCAGAGATAAACATACATCAGAAATGTAATTAGGCGGTTTGAGCTGTAGCTTGATTCAAACATTGTTGATTTTATTGTTATAAAGACAAATCATTCTGCCACTTGCATTCGGACCAAGATCAGGACATCTGAGTATTCGGTATGTTTTCAATTTTTGATTTAAACAAATATTTTATATATAAGAAAGCCACAATTCATGAAGCGGGAAGCTGCCCTTGCAATCAATTTTTATTGACATACTTTTGATCTTTTACAAATTATTAAACCAATGCTGCGATTCAATATTGTGGACACATTTTCCTTCTAAAGTAAATTGGAAAAGTTTGTGCGTGTTTACCGGTAATACCCCAGGCCGCGACGCGACGCGAGTGGGGGTACACGCGTCACGCACCCGGGTTTCGAAGCATAAACATACAACTGACAGGGCCTCTGAGAGCAAGCAGAATGTTCGGAAGCATTTGAGAGAACCAAATCTGCTTCCCTCAAATTCTGATATTTTTCCCAAAAGAAGACATCAGCTGCTTAACGTCAAAAACAATATCAATTAAATGTTTGTTAGATACGCATCACTGGCTTTATCATTTGCATGCCGCATATATGTTACAGCTCATTATTGTAAACGAGGGTGCACCCGCGGGTACTATCGCAGTCATAGATTAGCGTGCATGCTGATTGCGACGCGGAAACTTGACAAGGACGCCACGTTTCACAGATGAATACATACTGCTTCGAAGGCGTCATTTCAGTAGACAGACTATTTATTAACGCCAGCAAAGATAGGGTCGAAATCGGGTGAAGACACTTACTGCGTTCGCGGTTCACTTATTTCACTTATTCCCGCACAGTCCACTACACTTATAAAGAAGAGTTTGGTGACCGCTGCATTTTAACGTCGTTGCACGGAAACCACTGCGAAGAAAGGCCGCTGCCGTCACGATGTTGAGACGGAACCTGAGGCAGAGAAGCAGACGCCGTTCGACGTATGTACGATGCTAGGCCTTACTCCCGCATCGAACTTTTCGATGGCAATGCTATCGCTGGATTTTCAAGCTGTCGCGCAGAACCTATTGCGAATAAAAGTGGACGCGGTTACGACTTAGCGACGTATGGTCGGGTAAGTAAAAAACCGCGTTAAAAAATAGAATAATTGCTGGAAGATACTGGAGTCGTAGAAAATCTGCCCGGCAGCCATGTTGAAAATATTCATTTGCCAAAACAAGATTGGTTCGGGCAGGTCGTGACGTCACGGAGACAACGGGACGCGATTGGTGGCGGAGGAATACAAAATTCCCTTTGAGGGGCATTTGCCGCTACCTTCTTGACTTGTAACCGACTATAGCCTTAGCAACAGTGTTATCCTCGTGATCATTCCACTTCAAGGTGGACGACAAATGAACTCACAGGAACTTATAATTTTCTACACGGTCAAGTATCACATTTTTCAGTTTGTATTTGAATTTGACTTACCGGAAAAGAACTAATGTTAATTAAACACACTTTAACACTATAAGACATTTATTATCTCGTAAAGCAACTATCAACAAATATGCGGTGTGCAGTGCATTTTATGTCAAATGTCCTACTCCTGTCAGCGCTTCTCATTAAAATATGTAAACCCAAACTTTGTTTTTCGGTTTTCGACATGTGCTTAATTTTGCCGGCACCAGAGCCACCTACCCTCTACAAATTACCTGCGAGTGTGTTTCCCCGCAGAGCATTCGGAAAGTCAGTCATTACGATTTACGAAAAGAGCCCGGCAAACGTTGATGAAACTTCGACCTGAAAATGAAGTTAGCGACGTGACACTGTCAATGACGCGGGCATGTTAAACGCCATGTTCAGTGCCACATCGTAGACTTTTTGTTTTTGTACGGCATTAAGCTTCTGATTCACCAAAGTCCCATTGTAGTTCGCAGTGCTTCGATCTTCACGTGCTCTTCGTGAACGCTGATGCATTTTCAACCTATGGGTTGAGCCGCGTCGCGGCAACTTAGCATCCTTCCTAGTCGGCGAAGGAGTGGAGAAAGATGGCTCTGCAATGTGTAAACAAGTAGCTCCGCCTAATGTCTTCAGCGGTGATTTCTATAATACGGGTCTGCATCGAGTGGCGGTGTTCTTACCACACCAAGTGTGCAAAGTGCGTCAGGAGATGGGGCCGGCAAGCAAAGAATGCCGGCTTCTCCTTGTTAATGCGCCAGGTCCATAGGTGAACATAATAATGCTAACAACATCATATCATTGTAAAAGCGTTTCTTTTTCTGTATTTTACGTGCAGAGTGCGGACTATCCGCACACTAATGTCGTTCATTTTTCTTTCTGCACATGTGCAGTGCTCACGGTTATCAGGTATCACCACACTTGCTCATGATAAGCAATTCGGTGTCTTAATCGAATTCGGACAATATGGGGATCATACTTGTGCGTGGAAAAAAAATGTCTGCTACCATAGAGCGCTTGTGGAAAGCGTTTTACAGACAATAAAATCTTTTTTTTTTATGTTAGGTATACAGAAGATATATGATACAAATACGAAGTAGAACGAAAAGTTTGATTTCAGATATTTAGCACGTTAATGCTTTGCACTGATGATAAATAAACTGAAAAGGCCACTGAAGGACAAAATTATGCCCCCGTCAGATGAGCACCTCAAAGAGCGTTTACGTAAATGGCATTTAGGCAGTGCTACACGGCAACTCACATGGTATTTGACCTAAATAACATTTGGGTCACGTGGCTCACTTAAATGAGTACTCTCGCTAGCAGCGCTCTACACCTGTTATGCCAATTCAAATAAGACATTAGATCTACCAGCGCAACCGAGGAAAAATGCGCGGAGAAAACGAGGAAGAAGTCAGCCGGCCAAGCGGCAAGCGCCTCGTGGTTGCCGAAAAACACTTTGTTCAAGTCAAAAAGAAGACTTTTGTTTTAAAATCATTGTGTTAAACTTTCTATTCTGGTGTTGATTATATTATTTTTTCTTAAAACAAAACCCAAAACAAAACTGGTATATCGATGAGCTAACAGTCAATGTAACAAAAACATGCTGCGCGTACCTGTTTGACTTTGTGACGGCAATCGCAATAAACATAAGCTTAATAGCCTTTACGGTTCTCGTCCAGCACGGCCAGCCTGAATGTCATTTATGGAAATGACGTTTACGTAAATTCCATTTGAGGTGCTCGTCTGTGAAGGGTGTTAAAACCCAGGTTGCAAGTGTTTTTCTTTTTGCTTTTTACGTGAACTGTACGACAGCAATTACACATATCATACTCTAGTCTTGTAAACAAAACCCGAAATATTATTAAACATACTGCAACCCTGTTTCTTGAAAACAAGACTTTTACTTGTAACTTGTTTTAACAGCTTGTGATGCCAAATTTGCGTGTTGGGTTATGTTTGTCGTCATAAATAAAATGAACATAATTTGGTTTATCATATTTGACAACAATTTGGAGAACCACTATGTTTTCCCTAATTGCGGCTTTGATTATCTGCCATTAAGGACCAGCCCCAGAATAATTATTTGCATTTTACTGCAGCTGGTTCACGCAGAAGGAAAATGAGCCGGCTCTTTATTGGGCCACGCAGCGCTCTGCATTCAATTCACGGTCTCTCGTCTTGCGACTGAGTGCCGAAGCAATCCACCGAGTCATAAAAGGAACTTCCGCTCTCTCTTTATCTTTCTGTCTGTCCCCCTGTCTGACTCAGTTCCCCTCCCCCCTCCCCCCCCCCCTAAACGTCTAGTTCTCTTTCTCGCATACGCACCCACGATGCAGCAACGTATATAAAAGCACCCGACTAACTTCGTAACCGCAGGAAGGCGACCGCAAAACGCGTTCAACAGTAAACCAGACTCGTGGGTATACTTTACATAAAGGCCATGTCGAAAAACTCACAACCTACCCAAACAACAGCACCATCTGCTGCGGGTGTCGGCTAAAACAAACAAAAAAGACACCGCTCTTTCTCTTCGAACCGGCAACAGAACGGCCAAGCAGCCTGTTTCTTGTACAAGATACCGCAAGATACGAAGCGTGCTTGTATTGAGCCATTTCTTTTTGCTCTGCCAACAGACGTTGAATGCGACCGAAAAAACAAGTCGCCCCTCCGGAAACTCACGACGTGACTAGAACGCTCGGAGCCGGGCACGGCGCTATGATACGCACCAAGCGTCACGGCGCCTGCAAACGCGCAGAGAGGAACGACAAGCAAGAAATGTATCGTTCACACTCGAAGCGAAACCAAAAACATTCCGACGGGAACGAGCGCGCACAAGGAAAAGCAGTCGATCTAATGAACCCGGCTTAAAGCCGTATATGTGTATGGGACGTAGGCATGTACTACGCCGGTCATATTCTTTCTTAAAATTGGACATTTGTGCCAAAAACCGAACCAAAATTTTGAATAAGAATCGGAAAGTTAGAAACTCATCTTACGATGATTTTAAATAAACGAAGGTATTTAGAGCACGCCAAAAGCGAAGGCGGTCTTTTTAAAGGAATACTTGTGGTAAATCTAAGAGAAATACCCATGCGTGGCTCAGTTTTCTCTTTCTTTTTTCTAGTAGGGGAGAATTGTCGTTCTATTCTTTTTTTTTCGTGTTATTAGGGTTTGTATTTTGCACAGGTCCGGGATTCTGAGAATTTCGGCTCTTCCTTGGATTGAGCGCAAGCCTTCTTCAGGCTCAAGCAAAACCTAAACTGCGCTCGTAGCTGAAGGAAATCAGACATTTCTGACCTAATTTAAGCTGACGTAACCCAGCCTAGCCCAACGCATGTAATCCCTCTTTGTCATGTGCTACACTAATAACATAAATAACATAACATAACATAACATAACATAACATAACATAACATAACATAATATAACATGACATGAAATGACATGACATGACATGACATGACATGACATAACATAACATTTCATTAACACGGCTTTATGTACTAGGGCAGTGGTTCTCAACCATCGATGTTTCGCGGACCCCTTGTGGATCGGCTGAGAAGATGGAGGACCCCGTTCGTGGTGAGAGGAGGGGAAAGGTATAGGTTAAACATTTAATAAATGGATGTAACTAAGGGCTTGTGTGGAGTAGACTTCTCTCATTGACACACACACGAGAAAGCTCACCCGAAAATTGAAACGTTTCTTCTCAATCTGAGAAAAGAGGAGTTTTATTGTCGGCCTTGACTGATGAGGCAGGGCTTCGCGGACCCCTAGAATGCCTTCGAGGACCCCAAAGGGTCCGCGGACCCCCATTTGAGAACCACTGTACTAGGGTCCTTATTTACTCTGTCTGTTTATCTAACGTGACACATAACGCGGCTTTATCTAATCTGTTTCCGCTTCGTTAAAACGATGCATTCTGGCTCAGTCTGTAGGTTTCTATATATACAACACAGTTTAATACGATCTGCCCCTACTTATGCTACTGCACGCAGTTAACTAATCTTAAGCAACATTAAGCTAAGCCGAACTCTTTATTAGGTGTTGCAATCTCACCCAACTTATCCCGTCCCGTTCATTTAATTCCATCCAAGAGGTGTACGAACAAAGAGACTTGGGTCGTTCATTGTAATCAGACTTGTGCTCGTTACTTGCAAAATGTAATAAATTGCAATTACAAATTGCCGAGCCTCAAATGTAATGGATTACCGTTACAAATTACTTTTGATGAAAAGTAACGGATTATTTTACTCGTTACGTTACAAATTACTTTCACGCTACTTTTTTCTGTACACTTATTCGGAAAACAATAGAACCAATTTTGATATTTTTCAAAAATGTTTTGCAATACTACTCTTTATTTTTCATACGCCCGTATTATGGTAGTCCTTGTAAAAATAAAATATTGTATTTAAGCGAAAAAGTGTAGGTGCACTCACTTCGACTGTGAGTTGACGAGCAGACTAGAAAAGTAATCCGTTACAAGTAACGGATAATTGTAATCCGTTACTTTTTCAAGTAATTTTGTAATGGCCACGTTACTCTTCCGGGGCAGTACTTTGTAATGTAATTTCGTTACAATTATTGGTAACAAATTACTTCAATTACTCGTTACTTTCTTTTAATATGAACATAATACAGGACGTGTAGCAGGCAATTCAGCAGCATAAAACCTAGCAAGTTAAAAAACAAATTGTGAAAAGGAGTACCACCGAAAATAAAACACGATTGTTTGTATGACCGTTCACTAGAACCATTCGAAAAACGTGCAAGGCCTAAACAAATCTGCGAAAAACAAAAATAAAGAAGACAACGCCGTGAGGTTCTGCCTCTTTCCATCGCCTTTCATCCTGATTTTCTAATCCTGAGTATGAAAAATGGAAAGTAGTATTGCAGAACATTTTTTTTAACATCAAGATTGCTTTTATTGTTTCCTTGGTGAGTGTAAGGGAAAAGTAACGTGAAAGTAATTTGTAACGTGACGAGTAAAGTAATCCGTTACTTTTCAGCAAGAGTAATTTGTAACGGTAATCCATTACATTTGAGGCTCGGTAATTTGTAATTGTAATCCATTACATTTTTTCAAATAACGGGCACAAGTCTGCTGACAAGGCATCGAAAGCTGGAATCACATCCGCCATCCCGCTTGGTTACGGCCTCCGGAAATGATCCCTGGAATTGTGCGGGCAAAGCTAGCCGTGCGCCTGCTCAGTAGCAGCGTCTGCCTCCGCTACGAGATTCAGAACTAAACAAGCGATCTACGAAAGCTTCATTTTTGACTCGGTTATTTCGCCTATTATTCACAAGAAAAAAAAAACAAAAAAAAACGTGGTTCTAATGTTAAAACGTATAGCCAATTCAGAATGCAGGTCTCCCAGCTTACCTTGATATAATTACGTAGATTAGAGTTTGTTGTTCTTGTTGATGACAATATGTGTCTTTTTTTTTTGGCAAGCAAAGTATGCACTCAAACTCTAGGTTTCCGTTCTCCTTAATACCCTGAATTTTGAAAATATCATTAAGAGATGGCCATGGAGAGGACGGACACTCCATGACAGAAAACTCGACCAGTCAGAGAAAAAGTGACGGTTACGGGTTATCGATCGTTCGTCGGTTCTCACTTTCCAGGGTTGGGCAGAAATACTCGAAAATGTATTTGGAAATACATATACTGGGATACATGAAAATAGTAGCCAAAATACTGATACTAAAATACATCTGTAAAAATGTATCGCGATACGTATCGGAAATGCATTTTAAATAGAGGCAAAAAGTATTTGGAAATACAAATACAGGAATACATTTTAGGGAGGGCCGAAATACAAATAGAGAAATACTGATACTGCAATGCATTTTTCATATTTGTTAGAGACGCCAACTGAGATGAAGCTTGAAGTGGAAGTTTTTGATCCCGAAATTACTTTCCCGTATACAGGCTTGGCACCTTGCCTTGAAGGTAGTGGTTTCGGACGACGAGGAATCTTCAATGGGTCGTTCCACCAAGGACTGACCGCGGTCTTTTCCCTGACATCCTGTCTGCCTGACGAGGAATGCGAAAAGACTTCGACTTCTAAATAAATTCTGTCACCCTGATTCCCATCAAAACATCACCACGCCCCTGTTCAATAAGGACGTTTCTGCCAACATTGATCACATGACGTCACGGTGGAATGAATTGGTATTCTTTATCTGTAGGTGTGGCCTTGAACATGAAACTTTACCACCCTGGTGTATCAAAGTGCAATAGGTATTTTCGTTGTAGGTTACATCGTTGAAGATCATGCAGGCAGTCTTATTCGGAATTTTCGAGAGTAGTGGACCACCTGAAGCATCCTGGAACAAAGTCTCATCTCCTGTTACGGTTGAAAAAACGATACGATGGCATCCCTGTTGTGAACATCCTTCCTGCAAACCCTACGCCACCGACGCATGGATTGCAGTCATCAAGTTTCGCCTAGCATCACCCAGACAGAGAGCTCGTAGATTGCGACCTGATATTGCCGGCACAGGTGCGAGCTCTCCGAGAAACAGCGCGCTCGAGACGAGTCGGCACTACGAGGCCGACTCGTCTCGTAGTGCCGACTAGTGCCGACTAGGTCGGCACTAGTCGGCCACGTCTGGCCTCCTTCCTGGGTTTCGGATCCCCAGAGCAGTGGGTCACGCTCACGTCTTCTGATGACGTACCCTTGAGCCGTGCAAAATTACGGGCGTGACCGCAGAAGCATTCGAATCACGGTGATTTGAATATGTGTGAACTTGACTGCGTGAGTAATCCTACTATTTCAAGTCAACCACCGCCAGGCTCGTGCTGCAACGAACTGGGTGTGACTCAGCTTTGCCGGCTGGGTGTACTGTGCACGCTAAGGCAAGAGATACATTTATAAGCGGACATTGAATGCCAGCAAACAATGACTCAAGAAATTCCTACCTAAGGACCTGCGGCAGAAGATGCTCTGAGTCAAATCCTGGCACGCCACCTGGTTCGAGTCCCCGACTACGCAACACTTCCCAGAAGAGAGAGGAGGACCCATAGTAAAATAGTTTGGAGAATCGGATGGAACCTTGGTCAGCATAGCAACAATGCTCCAGCATCTCTCAACCCTGATGCCCGAAGAAATAAGAACAAAAATGCGTTCGGACTTTTTTTTTTTTTGTGGGGGGGGGGGGGGGAGGAGAATTTCTCAAGAAATGTAACGAAATACATTTCATACTGATTGTATCGCGATACAAAGAAACATTCCAAAATGTATTTCGATACAGGAATACAGATACTGGTGAAAAAAATGTATCGCGATACAGAAATACAGATACAAAATGTATTTCCGAAATACTATCGCGATACTGCCCAACCCTGTCACTTTCATACCAATATTCGTGGAGGCCAAGGGAAGGGAGGGCATAGAGAGCGTGAGGAGCGGTGACCATCGGTCTCACCAAGCAATAGGGGATCACACCACTTTTAAGCGTTCTCTCTCTGTCAGCACTCTTTAGATGGCCTAACCCCCCCCCCCCCCCCCCCCCCCTTCATGCTAACAGTTGACTGTAAAGTGAGGAGTAGGCTCGACCACCATGCACAAACAAGTAAACCAAAAAAAGTATCATCCGTACCCTCGAAGGCGATGCTCTTAGCCTCAAGCCGGGCGCTTTTCAGCTGTGTCTTAAGAGCGTGTTAGAATACAGTAGCGCACATCAAAGACAAGGAGAATTCGACCCCCTCGCGCGAGTCTACATGGTCTGTTACGCGAATTGTGAACCAGCGAATCGAGAGGGTACGGACTTGCGTTTGATGTCTGTGCAGGTGGCGGGAGACGCCGAATAAGTAAGAAAGGGTGAAACGGTGTAAAAGAAAAAAACAAATAAACACGAAGAGCTTTCTCCTGCTCAAGAGAAGAAGAAAACACGATGGAAGGCGACGGAGAGCTTACTCGGCGTTGTCTTACTTGATATTTGTCTTTCATATATTTGTACATGCCTTGCCCGTTTTTCTAGTGGTTCTAGTGACCGGTCATACTAAAAATCGTGTTTCTTTTCGGTTATCCTGCCCTTCCTGATGTTTTCTATTTTGTTGAACCTGCTCTCTTTATGCTGCTGAATGTTCGTCTCGTATTCCTCCAGTTACTGTATTATGCTCATATTTTTAAAAAAGTAACCAGTAATTAAAGTAATCCGCTACCGATATTTTGTAACGAAATTACATCACAAATTACTTACGAAAAAAAGTAACGTGGCAATTGCAAAATTACTTGAAAAAGTAATGGATTACAAGTAATCCGTTACTTGTAACGGATTACTTCTCAAGTATGATTGTGATTGGTGGCACGAAAGCGATCATCAGTCATTTCGTTGGCCAAAGGCAAGATCGGAGGAGTTCCTCCCGTCAACGACGGACAGCGTTTGTTCCTTATTACTGTATTCACGGGTACCTTAAGAAACACAGAGCGTAGCGAGTCATGAGTATAAATTATTTTCTTTCCGCAGCCCACGAGATAGTGGCATCATTCGGTACTAACGAAAAGAGAAGTAATTACAAAACAAGAGGCGTAATTATAATCTTGTGTTTCTTAAGCTGGCAGCGACGTATGTTGTTGCCAGCTTAAGAAAACGTTTTTTTTTTGTTTTGTTAGCATTGCTGCAGGTGTGTAGAATTGGCAGTTCTTGATGACTGAAAGGTTGAGGTTTCAAATGTTGAGAGAAACCCACTTAAAACACGGTGGCCACTGCGGCCACGATCCAGAGGGCGAGCAGAATTTTAATCGTCGTCCGCCCAGAAAATTTAACGGCCGAGTGGGAGGTAGCTTCAATTCTTTCAGCCTTTTAAGTCGCTCTGGTGGCGGACGCGAATAATCAAATGCAGCAGTCTGAAGCTTGCCGTGTCCCACCCGACACTGAGAGAACAAAATGAATGATCTTTAAGCAAATTTTTCCATCTGTCGTCCGACCTTTTTTTTTTTTTTTTTAACGGGAAACGTTCCTTGGCTAGTTGCTCCGGACTTCGTGAAGCGGCGTTCCGTACAACGCGGCTTCCCGCTAGATTTAGCGAGAAAATTAACGTCACGTGACCTCAACACCAATTCAGTTTTCCCTTTATTTAGCGGGGAAAATTACGTCACACGACCTCCTGTCACGTGACCTATACTCAATTAAGTTTACGCACTAAATTTAGCGGGAAAAGTGACGTCACGTAGCCTCAACACCAATTCAGTTTCCCCGCTAAATGTAGCGGGAAACATGACGCCACTTGACTTCGTGTCATGTGACCTATACACAAATCATTTTCCCCGTTAGATTTAGGGGGAAAACGGACGTCACGTGACTTCAACGCTAATTCAGTTTCCCCGCTAAATTTAGCGGGGAAAATGATGCCACACGACTTCAGGTCGCGTGACCTCTACACAAATTCAGTTTCCCCGCTGAATTCAGCGAGGAAATCGACGTCATGTGACCTGATAGGACGTTTCACGTATGCGACACAATTGCCTAGCAATCTGCCATACAATTTTTTAATGGTTTTGATAACTATCATGTTATCAGAAATACCTATTATTTAGAAAGACAAACCATATAGTATATACCACTGCCAAAAAGGTCCGATTTGCTTAAAAACTTGCCTATTTGAAAAAGAGCGACCGTAGTTTGGAGAAGCTTGGTCTCGCACAGTGGGCTCGGTCGATATATTTTTCTTCGCAAGAACTAGTATTCTGTCAGAACAGCTTGTAATGACGTCAGTTCGACAACTTTCATGTAATAACAAATATAAAACCACTGAATATCAAGCGCAGAATTCAAAGCCACGCAATGTCTTGGCTTTGCAGTTAGATATTTAGCGATGAGAAGAGGTGCTTGAAAATGGCTACGTAAGCTCGAAGCAAACGCAGCGTATGTATACTGCAAGGATCTTGACAAAGTGACCTGGTGCGACCAAGAATATGCCAGTAAGATCCCATTGAGTATCGATCGTTCCAGTCCTTCGATACGATGACAAAACCTGAGTTTGAAGACTCGCAAAACTCTTCAATATGCACTGCATCTATTTTTTTTTATTCTTTTTTTTATTGTGAATATGCAAATTGTACATTCATTTTCGCCGAGGAGGAAAAACTAGACGGAGTCACAAACACGTGACAAAATTGTGGCTAAAACGCTCTCAAGAGATACTTAACTTTTCTGTTTTATAGCGCAGCTCTTAGGCGCCCGTTTCCGGTTTGAGCGGCGCAGCGGCGTCACCGTCGCCGTCGACGTAGCCGCGCGTTGTATTATGGGACGTTTCCTAAAATGACGTGATACGTGACGTCATTCATCAACACAAACCGTCGTCTCACACGTACATGATTTTCAGAACACATTCGTATTGCGTTGAATAATGTTTGGGGTGGAACCGGCAATAAAAAGACGCCAAAATGAGGTCGAAAGAGTGTGTCACCCACCTGCGTGAACAGTAGGAATACGGTAAGCCGTACCGCCAACATGTCGCCGATTCCACGCCCCGAAGTCTGAGTGCCGCTCGCCAGCTTTTGTAAGCGTTTATTAGCGCGGAAATATTCCCGATTTAGCGGAAATATTCCCCCGCTAAATTTACCGGAAACGTTTCCCCACTAAGTTTAGCGGAAACATATTCCCGCTAAGTTTAGCGGTAAATTTACCGAAAATTTCTCGCTAAATGGGAGAGAAGCAGAAGAGGAGGAGGGGAGGACGAGGAGGGGCATACCCTCCCCTCCTCGTCCTCAAGAGTTGCGCCCTAATTCGGCATTACAGAGAATTGCAAAACGTGTTTCATTTTTGTTTTGTTTTTGTTTTGCCTATCTCTAATTCGTTTGTAACGCATCTTGTAGTTTTTCTCTTACCTTTCTTTTTTTTTAACACAGAATGTGTTTTATCAGCCAATTTTCATGGAGTTTTGTAACGTTTGGCTCTAGCGGCCGGGTGTAATAGCCGGTTGTAACGATCGCTCTAGCGGCCGATTGTAACGAAAAACCGACACCGAAAAGCGTTACGTCTTTAGGGAACCATGTCAGAAGACTGCAGTCTTCCGGCAGGATTTGAGCTCACCCTTTTGAGATTATGAGCCAAGTGCTTTGCCGACTGAGCTACCCAGGGTTGAATGTACGTACCCCGCAAAGGCTAGCTCACTCGCAGGGCGCGTAAATGAGCTTGCCTACTCTGAAAGCCCAATCGCATATTCCATGCCTACCAGTCTTTGTCAGATTGGTCAAGCTTATATTTTTCTCTTTATCGCACACGAACTCTTTACCCGCCGTAGCGTGATGCCTCGCACGCTTTGATTGGTTGTTGGGATCCCAGCCTTCCCAGATTCCCATACTTATCTCTCTCTTTTCCATAAAGAGGCGCGTCTCTACCACAGCGTGTTTTATTCCATGAGAATATGGACACAAAATATACTCATCGAACCTCTTTGATTCACAAAAAGAATCCTACGTTCTTGTTTAGCATCTCATTTAGGCAAATCTCTCGACAGAATGACGGAAAATAATAATGCATTGAGAGAGAGGCTTAACCCTCCCATGCCGCAAATAACGTTTCCGGAAGTTCCAGAACTGGTTTCATATTTTTTTTTTTTATCAGCCGGAACCAGGTGTTTTCATTGCGCACGTATAACTGTGAATACTGTCAGCATTTTTTATCATGTACATTTTACGCGAAGCAATATTCGGTGATGTATCCAAAAGAATGGGGGCGGTGCCCAGCACAATGAGCTTAAACACGACATCGCCAATATATGGTTGTGCTACTCGAAAAAAGAACGTGGGCAAAAAGGTATATAGAACGTTTCGGGAGGAAGTCCGAAACGTCGTGTATACCTCTCTCTCAATGCCAATATAATTGCACTCCTAATACTATGCTATAATCAGATATTCTCACTACATCTAAGATTGTACTGCGCAACACGGGCAACAAGAATCTAAATCAAGACCGGAAACTGATGAAAGGAATAAATTTATTTGTTAAAAATGTAGGTTTTGCTTCGGAACTAAATTAAGAAAACGACACAGCTATATAAATAAAAATTTTACTCGGCCGTTGTCTCTGCAGAATTGAATCAATAGCCAGCACAGCAATGGGACTTAGTTTTCTCAAGAAACAGGGATCTGCTTGCGCTTTCTTACTTCGAACATTTTCAACACTGACTAGGCGAAAAACAAATGAGAGAGTAAATACCCGCAACTCTCAGGAGCGCTCTTTCTCAAATAAGGTCTCTGACAAAAGTAAGAAAAAAAAACTTTAATAGAAGGCAGTTCTTAAAGGAAGGTAGTGCAAGGGAGAAGATTTTCTCTGGTTTACCCTTCAAATCCATTTCGGGTGAGCGATGCTTTAAATCTTTACGTTTTTTTGCTGCGGAACAAGGCATTTCTTCAATTTGCTGAGACGCCAAAAACATAAACTGATCAAGAAACGCTACGCGTTTTCGTATTCTGTTGGAGTGACCGCGACGTGTCCTGGATGCTAAGAGTTGCCATCCTCAAAATGCTCAGGGCTATAAAACGAAAAGAACAACAAACAGGAAATGGACGGCAGCTTGTGCCGAGGCACCTGGGAATTCTGTTGCGTTGTGTTGAGAATCGAAGTTACACGTATTGCCGATAAATTCGCCGACCGAGGCACTCATAACACATTTGTTGATTTCGTGAAAGTAGAGCAATACAGCCTGTGTCAAGTTTTGTTTATGTGGCTGTAAAAGTCATAAGAACACCGTAAACACGCGTATAAATTGCTTCGTTGGACAATGCATTGGTTATCAAAATAAGAAAAAGATGTTAAGGCGCGTGTACGAGTTATGCTGTTGGGATAGAAGCAAAAGACAGCAGTCAATTACATAATAAAGAAACTTCCATATATAGTAAGCAAAGCTGCGCCTTAGTTTGAGATGCTTGATGACCTCGTCACAAAAAGGACTAACTAAGAAGTGACAATGATTCACAGACGAGCCTTTAACTCACCCTTATCGAATTACTAAATTTATATTATCACATTTTGGAATACTTGTCGTCCTCGGTGAATTGGTGACGAAACAAAAGAACTACATTTTCCTGTGCCAGTTCTGAAAGACATAAACTGGAGTGTCAACGGAAGATATCATTTTTTTCCAACTCTCAGGTAAAATATTTTGAGGTCCTTACGACATCTTGAACGCGGTTCTGAAGCGTTATGCAAATATAATTTTGCAATAGCTGCACGTTTTGTTTAAAGCGTCGTTTTTAAATGCACGCATGCTGATTGGCTTTGCAAGAAGTTTGCAGTGAGCAAACCATTTTATTTAAATTGCAGGCTGATATTGTTAATCGGAACTTGCTGAAGACTGATAGGACAAGTTATCGCCAGCCGCACAACATGTCTTTTTCTTAATCCCCTAAAATTTAATCAATTTTTAAAACGTGTATAGAAAAAAAAAAAACATGTGATACAACTAAATTGTTTTACCGTTCACGACTTCGCCAGTGAGATGAAATTCACAAAGCAAATTGACATACTACTCTCGAATTTAGTGAAAGCCTTTGACAGGGTAACCCGTCAACAACTACCGAGGAAGCAGCAGCGTGTATAGGCATTGCGCCTCGTCTAGCAGTTGCTGCGCATTGAAGCAAACCACACTTCGAAGAAATAAACGTCTGCGATTCCTTGAACATTCATATACCATTGGTGGTGCCCTCAAAATCAGTTTCAGGACAGTGCTCTTTTTTTTTTTTTGCCTACCTTAAAAAACAGAAGTTTATTAACACCGGAAATTTATCCAGGCAACTCGCACCGACTTCTCAGTTTCGCTTTCTTTCCTCAAAATCCGTGAAACTAAAGGCGTGTTCTGCAGCTTAGCATGACCTACGCGAGATCCGGGCGCCTACGCTGGGAGCGCCAAGTGCCTTGCGTCTATTTATAGCAAACTCTCTGAGATTCCCCTACTTTCGCTAACACACACACACGGATCGCGCACTCCAGGATCATTAAGTCGGCGAATCCTGCGCGGCGATAGCGGAGAGAGCCTGAACGCTCCCAGATACGGCGCACTGCATGCAGGCGCAAACAGTGCCGCCACGTCCCAAACGCAGATGCGGCTCTGCGGCGGACACGTGGAATAAGGTTCCTGGCTGCGGAGATTGTGGCCTTCGAATCTCAATCCCGTCGCTCCTGCACAATCCGAAGTACACATAGCGCCGAGGTTAAGTGAGCGCGTTCGTTCAGCTGCCAGAGTCAACAATGAGCGTGCCGAGTGCGTTTCTAATTTCCAGAGCACACAGATATTTTGGGCTGCAAGTCAGCGGCGGAACGTGTACGTGCGTGGCGGGAGGTCCCCCCTGAACTCAGATCCCGTTTCATTTCCGGGCATGTTATATACGAAAATAAGAACGCACATACACACACACACAGAGAAAAAGAAAAACCCGGAACACAAAGAGATACTTGCGCGTAATTATGTTCACCCGTGCCCTTTGGTTGAGTTTAATTTTAGCTAATCTAAATCTATGCGCCGAAAAGGGCAGGTCTAATGAGCTTTGAAATCAAACCCGGAAACGACCCGTGCGAACAATTGGGTTCAAGCCGAACGTATAAAGGCTATTAAAGCAAACAAGAAATGAAGGACTAATTAGGAATTCTTGTATGCAGATTCTAAGCTCTTGTTTTGTGCGTAGAATCTATTAAAATTCATATCCAGTATTTTGCTACTAGAATTTATTAAAACTATTATTTCGTAATCCGTGCCCGAAATTCGATGAGAGAAATAAAGGCGCACTAATCCATACCCTTAGTGTCAGTAAAAAGAAAGTTACTTTTATTCGTAGAAAAGCTACTAGATCCGTATTGCCAACAAACGAAAATGTAGTTGTGAAATTTGAAGAAAACAAATGTTTATACTGTTTGAGTGGGTTAAGATGGTTATTGAGCCTTACGTATTTTTAACATTGTACTAGTGATAAAAAATGAAAGCCGTTTACAGCCCCTGTAATGCCGGATTAGAGTGCAGCTCTTGAGAAGGAGGATGGAAGTGTACTGAGGGATAGGAGGGAAGGGTACTGAGGGATAGGTAACTCCCTGAGGTCACGTGACCTCAGGGGGGGGGGGTCACGTGACTTCAAAGGGGGGAGGGGGTTCCGGTGCCTTCAGGGGCGGTCACTTGACCTTGGGGGGAGGGTCACGTGACCTCAGTGTGGGTCATGTTACCTCAGGGGGTAACCCTCATGACCCTCATGAGGGTAACCCTCATGACCCTCGTGAGGGTAACTCTCATAACCCTCGTGACCTTCGTGACACTTGTGAGGGTAACCCTTTTTAGGGTAACTAACCCTCGTAACCCTCGTGAGGTTACGAGGATTACGAGAGTTACTCTCACGAGGGTTACGAGGGTTACTCTCACGAGGGTTACGAGGATTACCCTCACGAGGATTACCCTCGTAACCCTCGTGAGAGTAACTCTGCCTTTGGTTACGAGGGTTACTGTCACGAGGGTTACGAGGCTAAGCCTCGTGACCCTCGTGAGGGTAACCCTCGTGAGAGTAACCCTCGTAACCAAAGACAGAGTTACTCTCACGAGGGTTACCCTTGTGAGAGTAACCCTCGTAACCCTTGTAACCCTCACAAGGGTTACGAGAGTTACGCGCGGTTACGCCGACGCCGACGCCGCTCAAGCCGGAAATGGGCGCCTAAGAGCTGGGCTCTACAAAACTACACCGACTTGACTTAACAATATTAACACTTTAATCGGACGTTTCGTCTCCCATTCAGGAGACATCATCAGTGCGTGTTCAGGGAGACGAATGAGAAGAGCAGCACAGAGACCAGAAGGCTATTGAACAACATCCGCGTACTCTTTGGTGCTCTCTCATTCGTGTCCCTGAGCACGCACTGATGATGTCTCTTGCATGGGAGACGAAACGTCTGATTAAATTGTTAATTTCGTTAAGTCAAGCCGGTGTAGTTTTCTTTATCATTATGTATCCTGGCTTTTGGAACATTTTTGCATTGTACGAGTAGCAATATAAAAGATTTGCACTAAAATATGATTCTAACAATAAGGCAGTCCTTTCGGATGGCACAGAAGAATTGCTCAAGCTACCTTGACAAAAACAAAGTTTTCCATTTTTGAGATTTTATTTTGATATTTACCTGTGCTTTTTAAAATCGACCTCAATAAGGATGGAATGCTGGTTTTTCCCCTGAACCTATGGGAAATCTTCTGACCTTCATATTTTCACTATTTCATCTGATTTTGATTTTCTTTCTTTCATCTTGTTCTTTTCTAATGTAAAGCTGAGCGTAAAGCTCTGGAATGCGCATTCTTTTTCGGCAATCCTCTGCTCAGGTGAGATAGCTTTTCTCCCCTGGGAAGACAGAGAAGGTGTTTTTCTAGTCCAAAACAAACCAGATAACCGACGGTACGAACATCGAAAGACAGGCGTACAAATTAAGTTGTAACGTAAATTATTAAAGCTCTGAGTTCAAATGTCGTAAAGTTTCTTATTTTATTACATTGTAACGCAGTTTTGATATACACACGCGACCCCAGAATTGTCAAAATGCTTAGTTGGCAAAGTCACACCCCTTTCACACCTGAATTTTGAACTGGACTTAGCTGTATACCAGTGATACGTCGAAGAACTAGTGCATGCCCATGGAATCTAAAATATAGAGGTCGGAAGCGGATTCCCTAGCTTTTAAACTACCCTTGATCTGATGAGTTGTGGAGTGTCTACATGGCTAGCTGTGAAATTACGGTTTCTTCGACATCTGCCTACTTCAGTGAGAGAATGATTACCGTTAGACGTTAATTGATGAGTGAGATATCAATCATACATTGATTACTTATTTTAGATGTGTCTAAGAACATAAGAACGTCATAACTTTTGTGTTGGTGCACATTTACCTAGACTGTCACGACTAGCCCCAGAATTTAAGAACGTGCCTTTTTCTTACTTCAGCGTTTCCATACCTAACGTAAGCATAGGAAATTGCCAAACTTACAACGACAATGAAATGAAAAAAAAGGAGTTTTTGTTTTCGGAGGGCACACAGGGACGCATATCTTTAAAATAACGTTTCCACGAAATAAAAAAAAAAAATGTTTGCGGAATATTTACGCCGTTAGACGCAATTTAGGTGGAGCTCACAGTCCGCTTTAAAGGCCCGTTCACACAGTTGCGTTCGGAGCGACCACTACGCTTACGAACGAGTGCAACCGGTTGGAATGCCGATTTACCATAGCAACGAAGCGCCAAACGGTCGTTTCTTTCGTGTTCGTTCGCAACGCAAGGAGTTGAGCCGGGCTGAACTTTTTCTTTACGTTCGGGAACAACCGCAACGACAGACCAATCACAGGTCGAGGAGAGCTCGGTCGCGCGCGTTGCATGCCGGTCGTGCCGGGCTCCTTCTACTGCAAACATGGCGTCGGTTGTGGTCGTCGATGTGGACGGCGTGGTTGAAAGAAGCTCATTGTTCCGCGTAAAAGCGCTATCCTTGACTGAGTTTTCGTCATGTGTCGTTATGATAACCCAGCACGTACTAGAAGGGAAGATCCACCCACTCGTGCGGCGATCTCGTGGCGGCACTCTCAAGACAGCAGAAACGCCCGTGCCGTCGTGTTTGTTTACTTCGACTACAGTGGTGCTTTCTTAGCATTTGTGTCCTCGAACATTGCCCGGATTTCTTTTTTGGCGCATTCCATGCGAGTGCTCAAGTTCAAGGTATTACTCGTGCGTACCGTATAAAGGATGCGAATTTTCACGCGTTTTCATCACCCGAGAAAGGTGATTACTGTTAGCAATCCTGAACTCTGGTAACGTCTATCTGATCTCAATATTATATTTCTACGTTGCTATATCGCTGCTAAGATTACATCGTCCTTTATAATCGTAGAAAAGGCGTGTGGCGAGATTTGTTTCTTTGGCAAAGTCGTGTATTAAAGTCGTGATCGTGCAAGACGGCGTACTGCATCTTTTTTTTTTTTTTTTTTAATGCACTACCCTGCAAGCGTTTCCTGAAAAAAAAATAAAGTTTGTGGTCATTGAGGACGGTCTGTGTATTTTTTGTTACGCAAGTGAGTGGCAGCGCGTCCCCTTCTTTTTAGAGGCACCGCTGAAACAGCTGACGGCGGCGGAAAGGCGGTCGCCGTGCTGCCGACGCACTGCGCTTGTTGCAGTGGTTGCAGGAGCGTACGCGCGGCGTAGAGCGGTCGTTCCGGTCACAACGGACGCAGTCGTGAATAACGGCTTCGTTTCAGATGTCTGAACCAGCCTTTACAGCAGATCTTTGTGACTGCACGCCGTAGCCGAAACGTCCGGCTGCTCCGGTGAGAACGGTCCTCGCGTTGGGCAGGAAACCGTCCGCCATGTTTGTAAGCGGAGCTGGGTTGCTTACTATTGGCTAGGAGTAAGAGCTGAAGCTCGTTTCTCATTGGCTGTTGATTCGTGTGGTTGCATGTGTGTGTACACGTCGCGTACAGTTGTCGTTGAAGTCGCAGCGGTTGCATTCGTTCGTAAGCATAGTGGTCGCTCCGAACGCAAATGTGTGAACGGGCCTTAAGTCCCTCCCACAGATCAGTGGCCCCGCCCATTACTACTGGGCTAGCTTGGCTGATCGACCGAACAGGCTAACAAGCGTAGTGTCTCCCTTTCGCGTCCTCCGGTGCGTCTAGTCTGGAAGTCTAATATCGCCTGCTAGTCGTGCGAGCAGACGAAGGGCAGCCGCCGGCATCGCCAGCAATTTCACCGCCGTCTATCGTCGTCTACACTGCCGTGAGACGCGGACACGAAAGCCACTCGTCGGCGTCCGTTTTCGTCTCCGTCCGCCTGTCATTCATCCGCCGTCTAAACATTTCCGCAACGCTCAGAAGGCGCGACCATGAAAGCGACTTTCTAGCGTTCCATCATGCACGAGTCACAGTCCAATACTGTCAGCGTCTATCGATGTGCGGTAATAAGCGGCCAAGAGCGCTGAAAAAATGAACAAAATAAATAGACCTGTAGCTCTCGAGTTTTTCACAGCGCCCCTGGCGAAAAACATCGAATATTTTTAGGTTGCATTTTCACTGTGCGTAGCGTTGCGTCCTTTCAAACGCTCTTTTTGTGTGCGTGAACCATGAGGAGACGCCGAAGGAAGCTGACAGACGCTAGTTTACGCCCGTGGAGGGTACAGAATGGGACAGGACGCCGCGTCACGTCAGCATTAAATGCTTGTGTCTCGCGGAAGCTAGCGGATCTGCCTCTTTTGTGGTCGCGTCTCGTGAACGCTACACCGCTCCCTGGCCGAGAGAAACAGATCTACATGCAGTCCCTCCAGCTTTACTGTTCCTGTTCTTTTTGTCACATGGCATCCGCGAGCAAGATCTGTGAGTGTCATGACGCACAATAAAAACGTGACGTAAAAATATTCGCGTTGGTATTCTAAGTGCAGTGCAGAGCGTGAGAGCTACTTAATTTCTTTTTGAAGGGAAATTACGGGAACATACACAAACTAACGCCCGATTGCCTCTAGCCTAATAGCTCGCTAGTTGTTACCTGTGTAGGTAAATATTTTTTCAGTATTAAACCATGGTTGCAATAAGAACGGTTGCACAATTCACAGAGCAGCGGGGCTGCTTTTGCGGGAACCAACATCTTTATTCAGCACCAACGCGCGCAAATGAACAAATCAAGTCAAATCAAGCAACATATTTGACGTAGAACGCAAGCCTTAGTCTAGTCCCGCTACGAACCCAATCACCAACCCACCGATCCTCAGGGCGTGGGACGTTTGGCTTAGGCCAGTCCCGCTACAAGCTCAAGCACCCGCACAGCGATACCAAAGACTCGTATTTGCGACTGTTGTTTGCTACAAACTAGGCCGGTAGAGAGACGCCGGCAGCCATGCGTGTTATCGTTTCAAGCCGAAGCGGAAAGGCAATCTCGGGATATTCTTGAAAACAATAAGGACTCTATTTATATTGTTTGTTTCTCAAACAGAAACATTGTCGATAAAATTACTTTTACGGCACAAAGCCACAATTTCAGAACTGACATTTCACACGCCCATCATCCCTCCAACCAATGAGAGCCGAGAAAATGCGCTTAGTACTGTAAGCACGGGGCGGGGTTAAGAGAAAAGCTACAACATGCCGTGCGGGGAAGCGAGCGGGGAAGCGCTTGCTTCCAGATGGGAGGGTCAAGCAGAATAATTGCAAGTAGCTAGACTAGCTGGCGCTAGGTACCACCCAATTCATGTGCTACAATTTTGTTTTTTAATTTGCTCACGCCATTATTATGTACAAAGTCATTCGGGCACCTTTATTATACACACATGTTCATACATTACGCACACCACTAGCATCAGCTGAACATATGCATTGAGCACATACACACACACGGCACATACAAACATCAATACACTAAGCACACTAACCCGATCACTACTTCTGAGCTCTCTGTTTCCGCCGTTTATACTGGTTGTTTCGAAGGTACGGTTTTTCACGGTGACCACCTAAGTAATAAATAATATTCCCAGCATGTTGATTTTATTTGCAGTGATTTCATACCTCTGAGAGTTTTTTTGAATGGCTCAGGGGATGAATCTCTTAGTAAAAAGTAAACGCTCACGCCGTAATTATTTGGAAGTGGATCGAGCCGCTCGATCCACTGCGGTTCCAACCCATGTGTTTGCTTCCCCGCACGGCACATTGTAGCCAGTATTTCTATTATAGTATTTGTTCTTTTTATATGTCTTGTTCGCGTGCGGCTGCAATTGTCGTCTTGAAGTAATCTCTATAAAGGGAGTATTCACTCAAGTGGAAGCGAAGCTTCACGGGCAAAGAAATCGCTTTTCGATCAACTTGAATGCAGTAAAAGCAGCGACTTGCAGCAGGTGTTAAGTGTATGGAGCTACGCCGTGGTGAGCTCAAAAACGCCTAGCGCTCATCCCAGCGCGCCACTTGAAGGGCTGTTTTTCCAGGAATCGTAATATATTTAGAGCAAAATAAAGGATAGCTTTTTCTTTTCAATTTTACTTGCCATTTGTTTTAATGCAAAAATTCCAAACTGTAAATATACGTACTTTCCGTCATATTTTCATATTGTTTAGTCCTTTCTCTAGAGCGCAATCGCTCTCGGGGAGGGGACAACAGGATATCGAAGACGACAGTCACATTGGCCACTGTACGATAGCAGCTACGGTTCAGACCAGCGTTCCAACATGACTATCTGCACGTCGATCGATTGTACCGAAATCTGGCAAGAGGTCCTAAACTTTTTAATGTAAAGCGTAATGTCAACCTGCGACACCCGCCCCCTCCGATTACAGCCCGACCAGCGGCATCAATACCCGACAGTTTACGTCATCCCATATTGCTGTTATACCACTGATACGCAAGCACACGGTCACATCGGCGATAATTCCAGCCTTCTGTTCACAATGCACAACACTGCCATCGCGATGTTGCTGCTATGTTGGTGATACGCAGAAATACAGAACCTCGTTGATTGCCGGTTGGCACTGGGCATCGAAAAACAGAAGCGAACTCAGCACAGAAGGCACCTAGGCCGCGCAGACACCCGGCAGCAAAACCTGCCTGTCTTTAACGCAGTATCCGCGGTTTCCATAACGTCGTCAACGTCGAAACGTCGCCCCGGAATCCGTAGGCGGCCATCTTAGCCCAGTGTACGCAGTGCTACTGGCGCTGCTCCGGAACTTCGCTGCTTATAACGGCTTCGTTTGCTCGCTTGATAAAATTAGTGGTAAAAACGCCAATGAAACCGAAATGTTCTGCGCGTTTGGGTTGGGAGACGGAACTACAGGCGGCCTTCGCTGCCGTTGAAACACAATCAACTCAACAATATTTATCAAACAATGCGCGGGACGTGGTCGAAAAACGAAACCGAAAGAAGATGAGGTGAAAGAGCAGAACCTTTGTCTCGTCTGTCTGGAAAAGGTGAAAAACGTCTCGTTCCTCCCTTCTCGCGTCCGCTTGAGGGCACGTCAGTAGAAGGGAGGAAGACGCGCCGTTGCTAGCTTTTTCCTCTTTTTTTTTCTTAGAGTGTGGTGCAGGAGGTTCGAATAAACCGAACGATTCTACTATTGTAAATAAACTTGAGAAATTACCTTCTTTTCTCGACAAGTTGTTCACCCGGACATGATGATATCGTCTTAATCGACCGTCTAAAGCCGGCTAACCTCGACACTCTCTTGTTCTGGTTTCGATGCTTGAACCAGCGATGCCACAAGAACCTCATTTGCATCAACAAAGTCATATAAATGAATGCACGATTTTACACGTTTCAGGTAGATTTCATCGCCTTCAAATTATGTCAAACTAGTTTATATTTTTCAAAGCCTTTGTTGAAGATTTTAATAATAACGCGCATTTTCTACTCAACTAGACGTTTAGAAGCGCCCAGAATTTAATTTTACGGGTACCACGTGTTTATTAAGTATACGTATAAAGTGAGCTCAGTGGACAGCGCAGCCCATGGAGCACCTTGCGGAGAAGTGGTATATGAGGCGAGACACCAAGCTTAATCTTTCGCATTCTGGCCCATCTGTAGATCGCATGTGCGACAACAATCCCCGTCAGAACGAATACTAGGAGCGCGGACACAGATTTTGGTAGCCTCTAAAAGCGAGGATAAAATACTCTGAGAACGTCCGCTACAGCGTGTCATCCTTCGACACACCGAAATAAAAAAGAAAATTAAAACCGTAACGCGTAAAAAAAGATACCATATCCAGTTGTTTTTTTTCCCACCACGCTCTATCCTTGAGGAAAAAAAAAACAACAGTACACAAGATTTACCAACTTTGGCTATCAGGAAAAAAGTTTCGGAAAGCACATTTACGTCTTATCAACAGTTTACATATAGCATATTAAAACATATTTGTGGCCGGTAGATCTATTTGCCAGATTTTACGCGCGCTCTGCGCCGATACAACAGGAAAAAAAAAATCATCTGAAATTACATTAAAATATACTTTAGATATGAAACATATTTGCAGTATCCTAAAGTAGACTCCAAAAGTAATTTGTTTCTGTTTTATTGAAGTATTAATATTTATAAAACGTTTGCTTTTTGTCGAGGGTACCTCTTCTCCAAACAATAGTCATTTGCATAGGATATTTCCTTGCACACGCCTAAATGCAAGAGATCCAGACAGGCTCATTTTACATGGTATTGAAATCGCTGCAGACTTTCATCTCTGCCGCGGAGCTCTCTAAATTTTTGGCACTCTGCCGACGCAGAACACTGCAGTTCGAACTTTCCAAAGCGAACCGTGCCCCCCCCCCCCCCCCCCCTACTCATTTACTCGTTCCGAGTTTTCTTCTGCGCTTCAATATATGCGCTTTAATTTCATTCGTTGTTGCTTGCACACAGGCGGAAGCAAACAACGGCGGTGTACAACGCTTTTTTCCCCCAAGTTGTGCGTTTTTTTGCAGCGGCGATCGCAATACGCGAGCTCAAGGAGGTAGTGTATTGCCTAGACTTCCAATAGCCTCTCCACTCCCCACCTGGCCCGTTCTTTTCAAAGCGAATCTCGTACTTTTCTTTGGTATTTTTTTTGGTAATGGTATTTTTCGTTTTATTCTCAACACATGAAATGCCGCCTCAATATGCCCACCAGAGGGAAAAGAAGATGCCCGTAGAAAGACGGGTTCCCAAGTGCAGTTGTAAATCGGGCAATACATATGACGCTTCAGAGGAATTCGAACCGTGTTTTTCTCAACGCAAAGATAAACTAAAGCGCGTCGCTCTTTTTGTTTCTATAGAAACAGAAAGAAACAAATCACTAGTGCTTTGCTCGGTATATAAACCGAGCAAAGCACTTGTGGTTCGGATCATATGACAAAGTTTCAGGACCTACCGTTAAGAAGAGAAAGGCGGCTGAGTGATCTTCGAATGCATAAAAATGAATGTCGTCTGGTTCCTAAATCGGTCCCCATCTTAAAGACTGAAAATGTTCGAAAATGTTTTCATAACTTTTGAATCAGGTAATGCTAAACTATGGCAGTCTTCTATCGGATCCCAAGCGCTAGCGCTATAGACCTTTGCATTGTTTATCAGCAGGGCGAAAAATGCTGAGTCACTGAGCTGCGGACGCATGCGCAGAATCTGATATACCGCATAGCAGATAAACAGCGCACGCTCAGAAGGTATTCCACAGCGCATCAGACAAAGATGGCAGCGCGCTGAAGGCGATTTTTGCAAAGGTCTACAATTCGATTGGAGAATGAGCGCTTTGCGATGCCTAAGAAAAACACGGTATTTCGAACGCTCAGTATTTTACGGTCCGCTAGTTTGCCTCGGTGGATTTAGGAATGCGCAGAATCAACCGCACTAACAATCGGTTTGGTGAAGCGACAGCGTGCCAGAAACGTGCCGTTTTTCAGTTCAGGCCCACGGTGCTCTTATCCCGTTCATTGACGAAAACTAATTTTGGTGCGGAACGGCTTGTGAAAACCATCCTGTCAGTCCTGACAGCATCTGCCACTATCAAATTACACGTTACAGAGGCCTCCACCTTTAAGGTCACGCGTCAATTTGTCCATTGGCTTCGCGCATAAAAGTTAGTTCCGCTAGCGGAGACGCTTTGGCGTGACTCATACGTGAAAAACTGTGACTGTAACCGACGTGACTTTAAGCGGAATGAATGACGAACCTCTTCGGCCATCTTTAAACCGCTTTTCGTTCATGCCTCAAACATCTCCACCTTTACTTTTTGGAGCTCATCCTTATCGTTAAAGAGCGTCAAATCGCCGACAGTCTTTTTTTTTTTTTTTTTCATTGCTCGCGGTCAAAGGTGTTTTCACCGTCGCAATCTATACATCTCCAGGTGAATGTTCTCTTCCTTCACCAGCCGTGTCAATTTGACGGATGAATGTACCAGTTTGTACGTTTACTCATCAGTCGGGTTATTAATGTTTTCTAGCGTTTTGTCTCGAAGCCGCGCACACTTTCCGGTTCGCCCAGGGAAATCATTTCGTCTCCAAGGAAATACGAACGTTATTAAAAAATCAGCAAAAAAAAAAATTCCACTTTGTTAGAATAAAAAAAGAAAAAAAAGAATAAAAAATACTTTGGCAACAAGACGCAACGAGTAAATATAAAGATGTGGGCTTCGGGCTCAGGAAAAAAATAAATAAATGAGAAAGCTGACTGAGAGAATGGGCCTCCTCTTTGCTTTCGTGTTCACCGACGGATCTCGCCACGCGGGTGCTGAAACGGGGGGTAGGGGTGGGGACGTGGTCATTTGTTACAGCCGGCGTCGGGCTGGCTCTCGTGAGATGGTCTTAACATCAGAATTCATGGCCATAAAAGAAAAGGGAAAAAATGTATATCGTTCTGCGCGGTGATATGCTTCAGCGTTCGTCGAAAATGAACTCTTTCTACTCGGCGTTACGTAGTACAGGATGGCAGCACATATGAGGGTGCGAGGCAGCACGGTCTATTCATATATAGAGATAAGAAAAAATGACTGCGAACGTGATTTTTATACTGACGTGGCTGATGTGAAACCCAGGAAATTTGCAGATGATATATCGTCTCTTTGATCACTTTTCCCGAATTGGGCATCCTTCGGTTCGTCCAAACATCGATAGCTTCCGAGCCAGTTTTCCGAATACGTAACCATCTATTTTAGATACAAAAAAAAAAAAAAAAAAAAAAAAAAACTGATCGTGTAATAATGATATCTGGACAGTTACACGATTACAGTGCCCCACGTTCCCCTCAAAGACGGTAGTAAATTTTACAGGTAACGTTTTTGATGCTTTGTCGCAGGGACATTTGTCTGGGGGTAATATCTTACCCACGTTTACCGGTGATTTAAGGAGAAAGCCATATCTTTTTCTAACGGAACTATATTTATAAAAAAGTTTCGATCATCAATACATGCATGTCCATACATCTGACCCTCAAGAGTGCAAGGATGACTCTTCTTGTTTATTTTTAGATGGGAAACAGTAAACAGAGTCAAGAAAAAAAAAAACCTTACTTGGGAAGCAAATTTAGATAAGGAAGCGTGAAAATAGTTTTACGTCCTACATTTTTCCACGTTCTGAGAACACGCGTGAATAAAAAGAGTTCTTTTTTTTTCATATACCGCTTCGGATGTTTGTTGCGGACGCTGACAAATGGGAAAGCAAAAAGGCACACCTTAAGCGGAAGTTTCCAAAAGCGTGTCGGATAAGAGTTTTTCGCTTGGTAGCTTTTTTTGTTAAATAAAGTTTCTTTCATGTAATGGCAAATGCTACACACCGTCGGTGTTTTGTACGAGTAAGGTCTTCCCCAAACGGAAGGAACTACATAGCTTCTAACATTTTTGCACGAATGATTTTTATTTTATTACCATGCGCTGCCACGAAAGGTTGTGCCACCATTTTCGCCAGCAGGGTCAAAAAACGTATATCACGCCAAGTGTACAAGTGGTGCTTGTTCCAGAGTGTATGTAAGTACTTCTTGTGTACGTGTTTTGTTTAAGAAATATTTTGTGTTCCTCATTTTACCAGAGGCGCAATGAATATGCTTAACGTATCTGGCCTGGCCACAGCTGATAGGGCGGTCCAATGTCACTAGTGAGGTGCTGATGCCGCGTCGTTCGCAGCTGGATCCATGATATTTGCTATAGTTTTATTTTATTTTATATCAAATAAACAGTCACTCTAAAAAAAAGTGTATGGCTCGTACCACGAATGTTTGCAGTACCGCGTCTAGCAATGGCAATAATAAGATGAGTGTGTGCATAAATGATACCGCCAAGAGACAGAATAGGCATTCCCGAGGTCAGGTGACCTTGATGAGCCATTCAAAGTCCAACGGCAGCCTAACTGATTCAGAAAAGGTGACCATGTTTTAGCGGTGTGCAAATAGTGGTTCCAAGCTAATAGCACTGCGTAATTCATAACCTTCATAGTGCAAAGGAGAGTCACAAAATAGCCGGTTCTACTAACAGTGTTGATGCTACGGATGACACTACGCTATTTAATTCGAACCACTATTCGCACACCCCTTCCAGGTTTGGATGGATAGCTACCGCATAAAAACAATTGCGTATGTAGCAATACCATTATCTGGAGCAGCCACCTAATAGCCCTCCCGAAAAAACCTTTCGAAGACCTCCACACTGAAGGTCTTTATGTAACTTGCGAATCATCTTCCAAACCCGAATCTGTGCGCACACTTGTCCTACTGCTGCATTCAAAATAGCATTGAAATCGCGAGCAGTCAAAGAATCACCGAACCAGCGCATGCTAAGTGGAACTCGCAGAATCTGTATCACGGGCCGTTACGCCCCTCGCCCGAGTGACATTTGGCTAACATCCATTTGAAATGCCCGTTTGGCAGAGGCAGCTCAATAGACAGGAATAATAATCGTCTCAGTCGTTGCTTGCATCACGCTCGATTGCGTGGCTTAGCCTAGCCTGTGCCCGTTATCGTTTAGCCACAGTCACACTGTCCATACATCATGCAAAAGACACTGTGATTGCTACAGACATAATGACAGAAGGATGTTGGAAGCACGATGGTCCCATACATGTTTTGAATATTTATGCAAGCAGTCTTCGTATTTGACTGATGTGTCGGGACCATCTTGCAAGGAAGACAGCCGCCGCAGGCAGCGTCTGGATACTTTTTGTATCATGAATGAGCAATCTGACCGCGGTTTTCGAGTAAACACCTGCTCTTTCTTTATGGTGCACGAACGAGGGAATGTCCACAGGGACCAAAGAAAAGCAAAGATAAAGAATAGAACGTGTCCACACTGTTTTTGTCCGGCGGGGATAGCTGAATCCGGTGCTGCTGATGGCAGAATAAAGGCGAGCTGCAGCAGTGCTGCCAGGTTTTTGCAGATGATAACTAGTTTTTTTTTTGTTTTGTTTTTTTCACAGACGTTTAGTTGAAGCTGGTATTGTTCCATAATCCACCTGACCTTTCCCCTGGTATTGTTGGATGAAATTCAACGAAAGATCGTGATTTATTCATTCCGGTAACAATTACGTCTTTCGCCACCTCACGTTCTGCAAACAACACGTTAAAAAGTGACGTCCCTTTAGGTCGGTGAATAGGCATACATAAGATGGGTTTTGGACGTTTGTGCGAGCTTAAAGCATTAACCAGAAGAGCCCATATTTTAATGTGCAAGGGTCACCTTTGACACTTTGTGCATCACATGGGGGATTCAAATCAAGAGATTTAACTGTAGGAGTCATCTGGCAAGTCAGTCATTTGTTGCATGTCAGGGCCATCTGTCACCGTCCTTTGACCCACTTGAGGTGGTTGTTCAATTACCGCATGGCGGTGTGACATATAACCTCAAACTTTGGTTTTGGAGGCTGATTAGTTGCCAGGATTACAAAAACTGAGATCCATTCTTGCAAAGTGATCAGTATCCTATACGAGAGGGCGCGACCAGTTTCCTCTTTCTTAATATTTGAAAGCCAATTAAGTTGGCCCTTACTTCAAAGTACCGCTCACAATTTTGTTATAGCTGCTAATTTTTTTTTCATTTTGTTAGAAAAATCATTGAAACATCGACGCTTTAAAGTGCTGAGTCATCACTGACTCTGCGTTGGGTTAGCACGATGCTGAATGTAGGGACACACTTATGAGCTCTTTAAGTCCAATACAAAACGGTGTTTAATGCAAGTGATTCGAGTGTATACGGCGGGCAAGTTCTTTTGCTCCTTGCACACTTCGTGCGATTGTTTACCCCCCAAATGCGCTTACCTGCCTTTGTATACCCCCGACAATAACCATTGACGGCGCGGGCTGTGCTGCCTCGTCATCGTGCGTGTCCCCTTCACGTTACCTATGTTGTGCTTTGATTGGCATCTCCCTCCTTGCGTTTGGATGCGCTAAAGACGCATTTTGGAATAGTTGCTCGCCGTATTAAAGTGCTCGCACTTATTTCTTTTTTGTATGTATTTTAACCTAACCTTACCCATTATATACCTTTAACAAAATTAAACTGCATGCCCTAAAACCTGATTCACATGGTGCGATTTTATTGGGTTTTTTTTCTGCCCTTTCCTGTCGCTAGGGCAGCAAAACAAAATAAAATAAAAAGCCTGAAAGAAGCTGCGGTGCCCCACGTCGCAGCTGCAGGTTCGCAAGCAAAATCGCACCATGCGAATCGGGCTTAATACTTCGCAGTTAATGTTTCTAATGTGTAAACTCAAGTCTAAAGAATGAAAGACCCTGAAATGTTCAGTACCATTAATATTTCTCTTCTTGTTGGTAATGTTTAATTTGTAATTCGTGTTTGTCCCAAACGTTTGCCCCGCTTAAGCCCCTTATAATGTACGTCTTCGGATTTTGAGGGAAAAATACATAACGTTAATTGAAACACATGCAAGGCGATAAACTAATAAAAAAAGCTTGATTAAAAAAAATATCCAGAAAGCAGTGAGATGCGTAACAATAAAATCATGCCCGGCAGGAAATCACGTACAATCTTATTAAGTCTGAGTTCCAAACTTTGTTAAAGGTTTAACACACATAATAACCTAACAAGGTGCGGTTTTGCTAATAGTACCAAAGGCATCACCATTCGTTTAAAATTCAAAATCAAAACGCGGAAGACGAACAGATAACTTCTTCGAGCGCACACAAACACACAGAAAGACAAAAAACTACAACAACACGGAAATTCTGAACAACTGTCACCGCGAACTGGAAGACGGAGTGTGAATCGCGAACTTTTTTGAACGAAGAAAAATACGTAGTTAATGTTCGTGTCTGTAAAAAAGAAAACAAACGTCACAGCGCGACGTTCTTCTAATGCCACCGACGATATTATCATTCGGCGAATCTGGTCTCAGCCCAGTCATTTTTCGTGTGGTACTATTCCCCTTATTGTGCCCGCATCTTTTCTTACTCGACGAAGTGTTAACCTTTAAGCAAACAATAGCCGCATTCGAATGGGGTAATGCCGGGCGTAGCTCGGAACTCGTGGAGGGAATATTGCGCCGTTTTAACACATCGATGAACATATTGTGTAGTTTCGTTTATTCAAATTTCTATTTCCTATATATCATTCTTGGTCGGAATACTAACGTACTGTTGTACATATGTAGAGACCACCTTCGTTTATAGTTTTTACTTTTACATCGCACATCTTTCCTAAACAAAAGGATCACAAAAGAAACTTTAAGTTATTCATATTTTGATTTAAAAAAAACAACAACATAAATTTAGCTTTATCCCATGTACTGGGAACCCTAAAATCATCTAGAATCGAATTTCTTTAGTCGTTCAGTGTCGCATTGCTCTGTGGCGGAAACAATCGCCGCCTCAAGCCGCCATCACAGTGCTAACACACCTGCAAAAGACAGTCTGCAGAAACTAGGGCGTTTTAAGGAATCGTTTTTGCACGTGCGATGCGATACGATGGGCCCTTCGGTACGAATTGCGCATACGCGCGTCTTTTGTGGTAGCGAATGAGCAATGCGTACCGGAAGGCCCATCGCACCGTATCGGACGTGCGAAAACAGTTCCCTAAAACCCCCTACTGTCTGAGGAGTATTTGTTTCTTGTTTGGCGGTTCTGTTCGCACTGGCCATACAAACACCGTGTGTATACATGTTGGAAGCACAGGACTGTATGAAGCAAACAATGCTTCGAATATTCTCGAGGCTCGTCCACCGATAATTTCGTCATCGTGTCTGCTGCGAACAGCATGTTTTTTGTGTTATGTATCGACACTGTGACTGCGGGGTTTAAGGCAAGATTCGATGGAACTTGGAAAAAATGAAACCTGTTTTGATAATGTGCTCCGAAACCTTTAGGTGTAGTTCTGTTGGTTTTCGTGCAATAACGCCATACACGGTAACGTGCCGCGACTAAACAAAGAACTCAAAAGACGTGCACTGTACACTTCCGTGTTTACCGCGAGGCATGTTAAAATAATAGTGAGAGCTTGTGAACGTGATGATGCTGGATGTTGATGATTTGGGGGGAATTCCGCAATGTGGAGAAGATTTGCGAAAGAATAAATTGACGTCCGCGTCAGGTGGTGTGACGTGATGCGAGAGAAATGATGGAGACGACGGAGCTTGCTTATCAGGGTGAACGGGCGAAGCCCGACGAAGCTGACGGCTTTGTAAACGTTTTGTACTACAAGTGAATAATATCCTCGCTACGCGGGCAATCTTAACTGCAGTTACACTTAAACCACGCTATACGCCAATTTCTTTGCAAACACCACCAGGCGGTGCTCCAATCGTTGACGTCCCAGCGAACTTCCGGTTCATAAAGAGATTGAATAAGGTTTCTCCTTAACTTCGCTGCTTGAAACGTCAAATGAAACATTTAACCACAAATTCTCCGGGCGAACACCAAAAGAACCAAGAAGCGCGAGAACGGCACAAAATTTCCGAAGATTCTTGTAAACCAACTTCTCCTACAAGACGTTAAATTGCACAGCCGAAGGCCCTCGCTAAACCTCCAACTTTGTTGTCCGTGTAACATTTATGATTTCTGGCACTGGCGACAGGCTTGCAAAGACGCAGTGACCGGAAGTCGCTTGAGACGCAAGTAGCGCATGATGTTTGTAAACAGTAAAATAATCTTAAAACTTGTGGGCAATAAAAAAAAAATCGTGCGTGTATGTTTATACAGCCTAGAACTTAGTATGTATCAACGGGTGACTTGTCTCCCGGCTTTAGATGAGAAATTTAGCCAGTACAGTACAAACCGTTAGCCTGGGATTTTTAACGTGCACCACGCAGGAGGGTAGATTGAAACGTTTCCGGAATGAAAATGAAAGCAATATATATCTAATTTAAGTTGTACTTTAATTTTAGATATAATTCCCCTGAAGCTCGACAGACTTAGTACAGCGTTTCCCCATCTTTTCGATTTCCTCCCGGAAGTTACTTTCTTGGAGATTCCCAAAACAACTCTTCACAGCCTGCATCACCCCTTTATCCGACAGAACTTTCTTTCCAGTCAAGAAGGTATTGAGCTTCGGGAATAAGAGGAAGTCCGAGGAAACCAAATCAGGTGAATACGGTGGATGCGGAAGGATTTTAGATTTCAGTTCTGTCAGTTTTTGCTGAGCGACCGCACTTGAATGGGCGGGTACATTGTCGTGGTGAAACAACGCCTGTTTCTTTACCGTTCCGGGCGCCTTTCTTGAATTTTTTGTCTCAGAATCCCTAGAAGTGTAATGTAGCTATGTACAGTAACAGTTTTTTTTCATTTTCAAGATAATTAATTAGCGAAACTTTCTTCTTGTCCCAAAAAACTTATGCCATCTTTTTGCCTGCCAACTGAATGGTCTTTGACGAGCACTGGTGGTCCCAGTTCTCGCCCATAGTTACAAATCGCCGCTTGAAATCTGTTGGATTTGCCACTGCAATACTTGCAAACTGTCGGCTGACGTTCGGGCTCGAATGCGTTTTTGCTCCGGATTGAGCAAGTGCGGCACCCATTTTGCAGAAAGTTTCTTTAACCCGAAATCATTGTGTAAAATATGACTAACTTTTTCAGAAGAGATTCCCACTGCTTCCTCAATTTCACGCACGTTTATGAGGCGGTCTACCGAAAACGAGGTGATCGATTTTATCCACAATTTCTTGTGTGCTGGCTGTTTTTTGATGTCTTGAGCATGGTTCAGCGCTTGTGTCCGTACAACCACGATTTAAATTAAAAACCCCAACACTCCCGTTGGAAAACAAAGATGATGATTCCCCAAGAACACCATTCGACCTGGATTTGATATCGGTCGCATTTTTTTCCTCCAGATAAAAATAGTTGTTGACGCTCGTATTTCGTTTTTATTCATCATTGAAAATGTTCATGGTTGCTCGACTAGAATGCTTGTCAAAGTCAGACTTTTTGAGATATCAATCTAAAATTTGTGGTTATTTCATACGAAAGGTTTGCCAACACAGTGACTTAAAAATATTTTGGTACAAAAGGCCCCTTAGCGGTGATTCCGGAAACTTTTCAATCTTACCTATCGCGATACACGACCGCAGGCCGGTACGATGCTCATCCAGATCGAAACGGGCAGTGGTAGGGATTGATCCCAGAATCCCTGGGTTCTGCAGCGCGAGCTTTCGCTCCACGTGCTCCGAGATGGTGTGCGCTATACTTCATCTCACCTTAGCATGGACTAACTGCGAAGGCTGTGCAAGCGCGAGCGGCTAGCTTCGACTGCCTTGACTCGACCACTTGCTGCACGAGCGCTCATGCAGCCGCCGATGCTTCATCGAAAGCAACTACCTCGCGCTTTTAGCACGCGCGGCTAACAATAGTCCATGCTAAGGTGAGACAAAGTATAGCCCACTCAGCCACCGGTCCCCACGTGGACAATTTTGCACCCGTAAGCTGAGACTGAAGTCAAAGCTACAAGCGCGAGCTAGCCCGTGCTCCATGCTTTGAGACGTGAATTTCTAGCGCGAGTGCTCGTTGTGTGGAAGAAAGCTTCAAAACAGCGACCTCGAGCTCTCTTGTTCGAAGCATTGACAGCAGTCTCAGCTTAAGGGTGAACGGAGTATTCACAACTTTCACGACCTATAGGGGTCGCGGTGGCACTTATCAAAATGACTGTCATCTGGTTGATCGTCGTAAAACAGCGGTAGGAGGCGGGGTCTGCGACTCGTAAGTAATTAGAGTTTTGCTTTATACGAGCAGTATTAGAGCCTTATTTTATTTGCTCACGCTAGGAACATGTAGGCAAGCACCTTTATTGTGAAGGTAATCATCCAGGAGCTATAGGCATCGCGATTCTTACACCGCGGTACCACCATCGCTGAAAGTTGCGAATATGCAGTCAACGCCTATGGGCGCATGTGCGCTTGGGCATCTTGAGCGCTCATCAAAGCTGCGCACGCGTACTCTTTACTTCTTTTGAAATAGCTGAACTAGAATATAATGTGGTAACTGCGGTGACGCGTAGCAGCAGTTAAAGGTGACTTAACTGCGGCTCTGAGTGCCAGTGTAAAGGTCTGTTCACACGATGCATCTTTTAGGCGCGCAACCGTTTCGCGACACTAAAGTTTCGCGAAATGTGCTCGTTCACACGTACCGCTTCACGTGCAACAACGATGACGTTTAGACTCGCGAAAATAGTTTCGGTGTTGACCTTAATGTGGCGCTCCGAATCAGATCGCTGTTTATCTGGGGACCTGCTTTGCGCAATTTTTGCAGTCAATTCACTTTAATTTTTTTCTCACATACTGCACTACTTGGAGCGATCTCGCATGTGCGCAAAGCCGAATGAGGCGGCAACCCGTACGTGCAGGAAATGTGCCGGCGCCGAGCTTGTACGCAGCCAATTTATTGCCAAAGCTCCTATCAATGCACATGGTATTCATAGAAACGCTACGTGCCCAATCTGGTTACTTCTCGGCGCCCATGTCTGCCCCGAGTTTACTGTGCCAACTGTTTCAGAGAGCGCACATGGTTTCACTTTCGCTTGTAAACAAAGCAAACTTGGTTTCAGTTTACTCGATGGTCTCTTAAGGTCTGTTCACACGATGCATCTTTTAGGCGCGCAACAGTTTCGCGACACTCAAGTTTCGCGAAATGTGCTCGTTCACACGTACCGCTTCACGTGCAACAACGATGACGTTTAGACTCGCGAAAAAAGTTTCGGTGTTGACCATAATGTGGCGCTCCGAATCAGATCGCTATTTATCTGGGGACCTGTTTTGCGCATTTTATGCAGTGAATTCACTTTAATTTTTTTTTCTCACATACTGCACTACTTGGAGCGATCTCGCATGTGCGCAAAGCCGATTGAGGCGGAAACCTGTACGTGCAGGACATGTGCCGGCGCCGAGCCCGTACGCAGCCGATTCATTGCCAAATAATAATAATAATAATAATAATAATAATAATAATAATAATCTTTATTGGCTCAGGAGAGCCGTGGCACCGCGGAAAGGCGACAGCCCGTACCATGGAGGCCCGCGGTGCCACGTCTAGTGATGATGCTTATGAGATGATATGTGCAAGGGGAAGTCGACGACGTATAGATGACAGAGAGGTGCTGACGATGTGAAATAAAGCCCGCGGGTGAGGGCGCGGGCCGATGTTGCGGGCGATGAGGGCCCAGTGCTTCCCAGTGGGCTGCTCGCTGTGCCGGTCCCCCGTCCAGCTGGCAGAAGTGTCCTGGCAAGCTCTCCAGGGTGGCGTCCGCAGGCCCCACCGTGGGTTGGGGCTGGGGAAGTCCTGGCGGCACGGCGGTGACCAAGACGCCATGCATGATGAGTACGACCCGCTCCTCCGAACCGCCGCGTGAGTCCTGCAGGTCCGGTGACAGCCCAGGAGAGCTGGGGGGCTATGTTGCACGTTTTGGACTCCCAGGAGACTATGGAGAAGGAAGTGACGTAGGTGTGAATGAACCAACGAACGTATCTTAGCAGATACCGTCATCAGCGACTCCACCAATCAACATCCAAAGAGCGTTGTTGACGTCACTTCCTTCTTCCTAGTCTCCTGGGAGTCCAAAACGTGCAACATAGCCCCCCAGGCCAAAGAGCCAAGGCGACCCTCGGCGGGCCGTCCGATATACATTCTTAAGGGCGAAGTCCTGGCGCATGACGGTGCGGTCGCTCGCTTCGGTGAAGGCAGCGGCTCCAGGGGGGTGGCCCAGTCGAGGTAGACGGGTTCCACCCCCCATGCATTCATGTTCAGGGCCAGAACCTAGCGCCGCGGTCACCCGGCACAGCCTCCTGTCATCGTCGTCGTCGTCGTCTCCAATCAATGCACATGGTATTAATAAAAACGCTACGTGCCCAATCTGGTTACTTCTCGGCGCCCATGTCTGCCCCGATTTTACTGTGCCAACTATTTGAGAGAGCGCACATGGTTTCACGTTCGCTTGTAAACAAAGCAAACTTGCTTTCAGTTTACTTGATGGTCTCTTATCCAGCGGTATCGTCTCGACAACAACGCTATGAGCACTATTCAAATCTCGCCAACTTCCGCTAATTGTCTTCGTCCATCGCTGGATTTTTTTCCGATATGCTACTCACTTTTCCTTCAGTGGTGCTTGACGTGCTTGCGGAAGCGCCGGCAGTATGCATCGTTCGTGGTTTCGGTTTTTTCGGATTTGACTCGGCTACAACACCGGCAGTGAAGTGGTCTTCTCAAACAGCTCGCTCCCCCCTCAAAGGCCACGTGAGAGCGTTTCTGAGCGGCCATTGGCGGTGCCCTCAGAGTGATTGACAGGACTCGGCAAAGTTTCAAGCTCGCTCCAGAAGCGAGGTGTGCGCGCAACTTTTTTTAGATGCGCGCGTCCTTTTCGGACTCGTTCAGACGGCGCAACCATTTCGCGAAACTACATTTCGCGACACTAGATGCGCGAGAAAAATGTATCGTGTGAACGGGCCATTATCCAGCGGTATCGTCGCGACAACAACGCTATGAGCACTATTCTAATCTCGCCAAGTCTCACTAATAGACCGATCTCACCAAGCGTTCGGCGCATGCGTGACGCCGCCATAACTTTAGTTCGCAGGAGGCAGGCAGCAATGCACAAGACGGCTCGTGCCGCCTCATGCTCCACACGCGCAGAGCTCCAGCGAAGTTGTCGCACGTGCAGAAAGACAAAACTCCCTCGATGCATTGTGGCAGCGGTGGCGTAGTCAAACTGGCTGGTGAGATCGGTCTATTGTATTCGTTCATTGCTGGATTTTTTTCCGATATGCTACTCACTCTTCCTTCAGTGGTGCTTGACGTGCTTGCGGAAGCGCCGGCAGTATCCATCGTTCGTGGTTTCGGTTTTTTTTCGGATTTGGCTCGGCTACAACACCGGCAGTGAAGTGGTCTTCTCAAACAGCTCGCTCCCCCCTCAAAGGCCACGTGAGAGCTTTTCTGAGCGGCCATTGGCGGCGCCCTCAGAGTGATTGACAGGACTCGGCAAAGTTTCAGCAAAAGCTCGCTCCAGAAGCGAGGTGTGCGCGCAACGTTTTTTTAGATGCGCGCGTCCTTTTCGGACTCATTCAGACGGCGCAACCATTTCGCGCAACTACATTTCGCGACACTAGATGCGCGAGAAAAATGCATCGTGTGAACGGGCCTTAACATGGGTTTAAAGGGGTACGGAAACGAAATGACGTGAGCGCGAGCTCTCTTCCTTTCGCTTGAAAGTCGGCCAGCGAGAAGCGCAATGCGTATCGCGCCGGTGACGTCAATAGTTCCTGCACTGCCAAGGGTACCGTAGTTGCGAGCGTTGCCGCTTGATGGCGTCAACGTGTGACGATCTCGCCTAGTAGTAATATCCGAGGACTGTACGTTCTAGCTTGCCCATAACGTCGTTCGCGACCATACCAGTATTTTATGTGCCACGAGCGTTCGGTTCACCGTGTTAGTTTCACGCCGCAAAAGTAGTAGCTCGAGGGAACCGGTAAGTAGAAATAACCGTTAGTACCCAGCAATGGCGAGGGGAGAGTGATCTACCCTCATGAATTATACTCTTTACTGGAATTCTTCTTTTTCATCTACCCTCATGAATTATACTATTGAGTTCCCAGGGGTAACTTCTTCTTCTTCGGTATGATATTTGGTGGCTAGCGTTCACATGTTTCTGACTAGGTTTCTCACTTGGGGCGCTCCCAGAAGAAGGTGGTGCCTGTCCCTAGCCCATATTTATGCAAAAATATCGGCGCTAAAATTTCGTTTCCGTACCCCTTTAAAGCGATTCGGCTTGGAGCCGTATTTGTATGATCCTTCCGCATCGTCAACTTCTTCAGGACAGACACGCGCACCAAGCCTGGGAACAACCGAAGCGTCAACGAGCCATGCGCACGCGTTTGCGCGTCGCACGATAGCTGAAACCACGGTGGCTCACTTCGTTTTGGCTCTTTCCACCAAGACGCCTCGGTATTGCGTTCAGGCCTAGGCAATCTATACCAGTGAGTGGACATACCGCTGTGGCGCTGCTTGCAGAGGCATGTTGTCGTCACGACATTCCATTGAAGCTTCATAACCAACTACCAGGTGGTTTTTGATTATCGTTTAATTCACTTTAAAATATGTTATCTTGCGTTTTCTAGCGCAATATTTATGTTTCTGTGGTTCTACTGCTACCTGCGTCCTTGGTTCAGTATCCCTTTGAACGTGCGCCACTTATTATGGACGCTAAATTCTTTGGTTCAGTATCCCTTTAAAGGCCCGTTCACACGGTGCATTTTTCTCGCGCATCTAGTGTCGCGAAATGTAGTTTCGCGAAATGGTTGCGCCGTCTGAACGAGTCCGAAAAGTACGCGCGCATCTAAAAAACGTTGCGCGCACACCTCGCTTTTGGAGCGAGCTTTTGCTGAAACTTTGCCGAGTCCTGTCAATCACTCTGAGGGCGCCGCCAATGGCCGCTCAGAAACGCTCTCACGTGGCCTTTGAGGGGGGAGCGAGCTGTTTGAGAAGACCACTTCACTGCCGGTGTTGTAGCCGAGACAAATCCGAAAAAACCGAAACCACGAACGATGGATACTGCCGGCGCTTCCGCAAGCACGTCAAGCACCACTGAAGAAAAAGTGAGTAGCATATCGGAAAAAAATTCAGCGATGGACGAAGACAATTAGCGGAAGCTGGCGAGATTAGAATAGTGCTCATAGCGTTGTTGTCGAGACGATACCGCTGGATAAGAGACCATCGAGTAAACTGAAAGCAAGTTTGCTTTGTTTACAAGCGAACGTGAAACCATGTGCGCTCTCTGAAACAGTTGGCACAGTAAAATCGGGGCAGACTTGGGCGCCGAGAAGTAACCAGATTGGGCACGTAGCGTTTTTATTAATACCATGTGCATTGATTGGAGACGACGACGACGACGATGACAGGAGGCTGTGCCGGGTGACCACGGCGCTAGGTTCTGGCCCTGAACATGAATGCATGGGGGGTGGAAGCCGTCTACCTCGACTGGGCCACCCCCCTGGAGCCGCTGCCTTCACCGAAGCGAGCGACCGCACCGTCATGCGCCAGGACTTCGCCCTTAAGAATGTATATCGGACGGCCCGCCGAGGGTCGCCTTGGCTCTTTGGCCTGCTCGCCTGGGCTGTCACCGGCCCTCCAGGACTCACGCGGCGGTTCGGAGGAGCGGATTGTACTCATCATGCATGGCGTCTTCGTCACCGCCGGGCCGCCAGGACTTTCCCAGCCCCAACGCACGGTGGGGCCTGCGGACGCCACCCTGGAGAGCTTGCCAGGACACTTCTGCCAGCTGGACGGAGGACCGGCCCAGCGAGCAGCCCACTGGGAAGCACTGGGCCCTCATCGCCCGCAACATCGGCCCGCGCCCTCACCCGCGGGCTTTATTTCACATCGTCAGCACCCCTCTGTCATCTATACGTCGTCGACTTCCCCTTGTACATATCATCTCATAATCATCATCACTAGACGTGGCACCGCGGGCCTCCATGATACGGGCTGTCGGCTTTCCGCGGTGCCACGGCTCTCCTGAGCCAATAAAGATTATTATTATTATTATAATTTGGCAATGAATCGGCTGCGTACGGGCTCGGCGCCGGCACACGTCCTGCACGTACAGGTTGCCGCCTCAACCGGCTTTGCGCACATGCGAGATCGCTCCAAGTAGTGCAGTATGTGAGAGAAAAAAAAATTAAAGTGAATTGACCGCATAAAATGCGCAAAGCAGGTCCCCAGATAAATAGCGATCGTAGCGATTTGATTCGGAGCGCCACATTATGGTCAACACCGAAACTATTTTCGCGAGTCTAAACGTCATCGTTGTTGCACGTGAAGCGGTACGTGGGAACGAGCACATTTCGCGAAACTTGAGTGTCGCGAAACTGTTGCGCGCCTAAAAGATGCATCGTGTGAACAAACCTTGAAGGTCTGTTCACACGATGCATCTTTTAGGCGCGCAACAGTTTCGCGACACTCAAGTTTCGCGAAATGTGCTCGTTCACACGTACCGCTTCACGTGCAACAACGATGACGTTTTGACTCGCGAAAATGGTTTCGGTGTTGACCATAATGTGGCGCTCCGAATCAGATCGCTATTTATCTGGGGACCTGCTTTGCGCATTTTATGCAGTCAATTCAATTCAATACTTGGAGCGATCTCGCATGTGCGCAAAGCCGATTGAGGCGGCAACCTGTACGTGCAGGACATGTGCCGGCGCCGAGCCCGTACGCAGCCAATTCATTGCCAAAGCTCCTATCAATGCACATGGTATTCATAGAAACGCTACGTGCCCAATCTGGTTACTTCTCGGCGCCCATGTCTGCCCCGATTTTACTGTGCACTGTTTCAGAGAGCGCAAATGGTTTCACGTTCGAATGTAAACAAAGCAAACTTGGTTTCAGTTTATACCCCTGTTACACGGGCACACTTAACTGCGGTTAGGCTAAGCCACAGTTAGTGCACAATACTTGCGGACAACATTCTGCGGCTATGCAGTCAAAGCTATGGGCGAACGTGGGCTTGAGCATTTTGAGCACCCATCGAAGCAGTGCACGCGCGCTCTTCACTTCTTCTGAAATAGCTGTCTGAGAGTATAGTGCGGTAACTGTGGTGCCACGTAACAGCAGTTAAAGCGTTAACCATGGTTAAGGGTGCCCGTGTAACAGGGGTATTATCCAGTGGTATCGTCGCGACAACAACGCTATGAGCACTATTCTAATCTCGCCAACTCCCGCTAATTGTCTTCGTCCATCGCTGGATTATTTTTCCGATATGCTACTCACTTTTCCTTCAGTGGTGCTTGACGTGCTTGCGGAAGCGCCGGCAGTATCCATCGTTCGTGGTTTCGGTTTTTTCGGATTTGGCTCGGCTACAACACCGGCAGTGAAGTGGTCTTCTCAAACAGCTCGCTCCCCCCTCAAAGGCCACGTGAGAGCGTTTCTGAGCGGCCATTGGCGGCGCCCTCAGAGTGATTGACAGGACTCGGCAAAGTTTCAGCAAAAGCTCGCTCCAAAAACGAGGTGTGCGCGCAACTTCTTTTAGATGCGCGCGTCCTTTTCGGACTCGTTCAGACGGCGCAACAATTTCGCGAAACTACATTTCGCGACACTAGATGCGCGAGAAAAATGCATCGTGTGAACAAGCCTTTAGAAGCCAAGCGGTGTCATGGCCTGTGAAATAAAAAGCTATTCCGCGACTATAGGAAATATCCACTGGCACCATCAAGATTACCGGACTTAGCAGCCTAGTAATGTAAGCTCTTTCTGAGCATGCGCTCTAAATATCGCCCTCAAATATGGCGTCCCGTGAATCTCAAGAACCATAAGCATCGTTGGCGGGTGTTGAAAGTATAAAAGACACAAAATTTCAAAATCAATGTTTCATCCGCTTTTGAAGCAGCACTATAAAAAAAACAACTTCGTTTCAGCTTCCGTCCGAGCGCAGCCAAAGGCTGAGGGATGGTTCGCAACTTCGAGAAGAGCATTCCTACGCACCACGAAGTAGTCCGCAAAAGTTTTTTTTTTTTTTTTTATATAACTGGTTTTGTGCGTAAACATTGCACAATATTCCAGATGTGTATTGCTGAGAATGATTTGCAACTAAAGGAAATAAATATCTGAAGTTTATGTTTTTATTAATATATGTAAATGCATGTGGTTTGGTGAAAACACGAACATCCGCTGGCAACACGGCTGCAGCGCTCGGTTTTTCTGTGTGATTTCGTTCCCATAATGGCCGAGTCATATGCTTCGCAGCTTTCCTCACCGAGTCGCTTCAAAACGTTTTTTCGCAAAGGCACATTTGGGCGTCAGGCTAGAGGTCGTGATGAATGTCTACTTTCAAATTCGGCAGGAGACTCCGGCCGCGTCGTACCGCGAATGCGTTGTAAACAAGAAAAACGTCCGGGCCACTACAATTCCCTGATACGTGGCGACATCAGGGCACCCCTTTACCTGCGGATCACATTGAACGCCGATAAGCTTGTGGAAAAGACTGCGCCTCTGGCCCTGGTATATCTACACAATACAAGGAAACATCAACGGCTGGGTCATCGGGCACCTTGCAATGTGTACTTACATCTCGAAACTATGCCGAACAGGTGGAAAGCTCGGACACAGACGCCAGTGGCCAGCCTACGTACTGACATCCCCTGTGACTAAATTTCAGAACGTGAAAGGGCACTTTTTAAACCTGTGGCAGACGGTACCGTTGATACACCCGTAGCAGACGAAATACTCGGCAAGCGCGGGCGGCGCGGACGACCGGCGGCGCAGCGGAGTGATACAAAAGTGGAGGCGAGATCGCGTGACCTATTGCCGGCGTGTTAGTGGCTCCGGCCACACGTAGCTTTGGCTGCGCTCGGACGGAAGCTGAAACAAAGTATAGGGACTATTTCACCTACGAACCGTCAAACTCCAACGTCAATACAGGAGCAGCCTTTAGACGCGATTGAACACGGGTTTTGTCATGGACATCCTATAAAATTGAAATAAATTCCGAACGTAGTGGAATTTAAGGTATGCGTAAAACAGACGTGAACGATGCAAGTGCAAGAGTCCCAGGTACGCACGTGTTGGAGGAAATGCCCATGTTCCCACTACCTAAAAAACGGCATTAAAGGGGCAGTGCAACGATATTCAATTGGAATGTTTTTCACTTTACACGAGCTTACTGGCACTAGTAGGACTCAAGGTTACTCGCACGCAACGCCACTGGCCAAGAAACTCCTTTGTTGCGGTGTAATTTCAGAGGCAAAACCGATCATTTTCATTCAATCTCTCCTTTGCAAAATTCGATGACGTAAAGTGGGGATCGCAGTACACCCATATGACGATATTTGAATGTTGTTCATAGATTGGACCCGAGCATTGCGTGAGCACTCGATTTGGGCTCGTGATAATTACTAGCTCGAGAAGCATTCCGGTAGTGGCCCGTGTCCAATCGCTGCAACCACGACACTAGCCGAGCCATAACAATGTCTGGAACTCAGCGCGTGCCCTGTGCTTTGCCAACCCCAGCGCGTGGCTATGATCAACTTTGGCGGCATATAATCGGCTCCAGATCACGTGGCCGCTTGTTCTGGCTGCGAGTTGAGGGGGTGAACGCTGCTCGTTTTTCTTTAATTTTTTACTGGGACTTCTATTGCGTGGGGTGAAAAACGAACTCGTGTTTCATAGGTCATTAACGTCAGGGATCTGTTCTAAGCGGTATTTCGCAAAGTACAAAAATTGTTGCATCGCCCCTTTAAATGTTAACGACACTGAATTTCAATTTGGACATAATTTGAAACGACTGCCAGTTGCATCGCTTTTTATCTCACAAGAAATGTCAAAACAGTCCTTTCAACGAAGGGTTGATGACGAAGACACTACATCTAATATATTACATCCAATGGCAATTGATCAACGTGTCAATCTCCTATTTTGAGCATGGCGTGGAATGGTAGAATGGCAGAGCCCTCTCAACAACCTTTTGCGAGTTAAAATATTTGAATTAATAAATTTTTCCAATATCACAATGAAGATTGGCGATGTTTCGTGTGTTTTACAGTCTTGATTTAATGAGCCTTGCTAACCCATATGGCGTGAGAAGAAATGATCAGAAGATAAAGTGAATGTCTAAGCTGCGCATTCACAAAAGCATGCAGTCATGCCGCTTATCTTTCAAGTCTTCCTGTCACAGATACTATCAAACTCGAAAAAAGCCTCCGAGCAAAATTGCGTCGATTTTTTACATGCAGCGGTCCCGTGGGGAACTGTGTGCAAAAACGAGAAAGGGTGCGCCGATTCTTTTACTTGTTGGTACTCCACTACTAATCTAACTTGTTTTTTTTTTTTTTTGAGCCGAGCAAACAGGCGTGTCAGTTAAGCAGTTATTGGGCACGAGAAAAGAGAACAAGGAATATCATTCACTTCGTTTCAGCACAATTAGGCGTATATCCAGCATTATCAGATGGAATTAACACGAACAATGTATACCACAAAATTTAACACAACGCAACTTTTTGAAAAAAACTTTCCGATTAAGAATTATGAGCTACAATATATCAACTGCTTACATAACTTTTAATTATAAAACGTCTTTCGTAATCAAAGAAAAAAAAAAGGAAAACGAAATATAGCACGTGATCTGCCCAAGTTTTGTCCTGATGTAAAACGTAAAAAAAAAAAAAAATGGAAGTGTAGCAACTCAACTCGTTTGCATCTTATAAACAAAAGTAAGACGCTGAAAGGAGAAAAAGGGTGCGACGTGAAGAAGGCGGGCGAAGGGCGAGGACAGAGGAGTCGTCTCGCACCGCTTTACGGTTGGCGTCCTCTGGTAGATGGAAACAAGGGGGGCCCACTTCGGTTTGTTTTGTCTACGGTTTCCTCCGCCCAGAACGGTCGAGAGGACACGTGAACGAGAATCACTCGCGAACTGCGCCGCATCGTCTGTGTATATATACACAGGCCGTGCAAGCAGGGGAGCGAGCGAGCAAGTGCCGAGTTCGGAGCAAGTATAGCAGAAGAGCAGCTGGGGCAGCCGCTCGCAAGAAGGCCTCGCACCGTGAACGCAGACGCGGAAACACCAAGTTTCTTCTCTGCGATGCGCCGAAGGGTACACCCGCATCTTGTTGTCAGAGCGTAAGAGAAGCGCCCGCGCGTCTTTGAAGTGGAGCGCTGCGTGATGGAGCATCAAAAGAAATGTCTCTGTCTTTAGTTTTTCGACAGGACGAAAAAAAGAAATATGTCAGCTGGTTATATATATATATTATTTTTTATATATTTTAGAAGAGATACCTTTGACAAAGAATAAAAAGCTTTGTGTCATGAAAAGTATTGGCTGCCTTAAATTGAAGCTGTAACCCAATTCTTGCGAATCGTTTACCCTTCTTGTTTCAAACTATGCCAAATACTAAGACGAACGTGTATAAGATAAAACAGCGGCAATCCAGTTCATTATAAAAAAGCGTCTCTTTTTTTCTTCTTTATTGTTTTGTACAGGTAGGCAATCTGGCCAGTGCGGTACGGCTCATAACTTGGTTTCTTTATGGAGTTTTAGTATATCGTTTTCAAGGGCCCGCTACTGCTACGGGAGCGCGTTTCAGAGCATGCAACGAAGCGGCAGCGCGAGCTCCCGCTGCAAATAGCGTGGCCTGAAAACACGATATACTAAAACTCTTTTTTCTTTAACTCGCCACGCACGCAGTACCGTACACCGACTACACTAAAGAGCTTCGGTAGACCGTATGCTGCGAAGAGCGAACCCAGGGGGCGCGTGCTCAATCCATGCTTTGAAATGACAGCACGAGCTTCCTCTAGCAAACCCAAGGCAAGCTCTAGCGAATGGTCTAGTGAAAGTCCGTACTATAGACGGTTTTTGTTTCCTTTCGTTCTCAGTCATATGAGTTCCGTATCTGGTATGCGGACCAAACAAAAATAATAAAACATTTTAACATGAAATATGCGACAAAATACAGGTGAAGCAAAACCAGAAATTGTGATAATCACTCATTTTTCGCGAATACATTCCCGCGGTGCGGAGAGATCAAAACGATGTTGTAACGCATACCAGAAGTGATGACATTCAAGATGGCTGTGCTCTTGTGGAAAAGGTGCTTACTCCGTAAACCCTTAAGGGGGACCCAAACCAACGCGTTTTTAGGCGCGCGTACGTGGACTTCCCGGAAACTGCATATTTCGTGCCATTTTTGTTTTGTTTGCGGTGCGCGCTCTGAGTCAGAACCATGCACGTTGGTTAGGACGGTGCGGTTTCGGGCGAGCGGAGAGCGGAGAGCATCTTTGTCAGACGACGAAGAAACGCGCAGGCGGAACCTGTACCCACCACCGGTTGGCCGGGAGAGGAGCGCCCTACCATACGTCACAGCGCGTTTTCGTGCGCCTTCAAAAAACTTTGAACTCATCCAACTTTCTCATGCCCGCCCTGAAGGTGCAAGGGATCGGCGCGACGTCACGAAATACGGAATTTCCGGGAAGCACACGACCTCCGCGCGCACAAAAACGCGTTGGTTTGGATCGCGCTTTAAGTTTAGACTTGAAGCTCCGGCTTCAGCGCAAGCTCGCTGGCTTCAGCAGTGCTTTGGTTGCGCGTGCCTGCGCGTTCACACTCGTGTTAGCAAGGGCAGAAAGCTCGCACTGAGGGTGGAGCCTCTTGTCTCAGCTTAAGGGTGAATGTAGTATCGCGCGCCGGTACGACGACCGTCTGGCTCGGACTGGGCAGCAGTGAAGATTGAACCTGGGAGTGACCCCTGTGTTCTCCAGAGAGAGCTGTTCCTCAACGCGTTCCGAACTACAGTGCGTTACTTTTCTCAGGCTATGAAAAAATAAAATGTTGTAAACCGTTTTAAAGGCGACACTATAGAGACTTTTAGTAGATTGAACTTTATAGAGCTTCGCATAGCAATCGGGAGCTCGTGCCCTCACTTCGAAACATGTAATGTGCACGGGCCCGCTGGGCCCGCTTTCCTCAGCGTACGATGTATACGATCTACTACTACACTCTGTTCACCCTTAATAAAATAATTTGCATCTTGTCATTTTTAAGTTGTTTATCGTGTCCCGGAAGATAGAGAAAACACCTCCTTCATTAAAAATGTCGCGATTCCGCTGCACAATCGCAAAGCAAAAGTCGAGCTTTTTCGCCCACCTGCAGCACCAAGTGGCAACCGAAGGAACTACGGCGAAAAGATTACTTGACCTCGCTCGGCTCTAAAGGGGTATTCACACGAGGGAGAAATCCAGGGGATTTCTCCCCGGCACGAGCATCCCACGACAAAAACGTCAGGCTTTGCGATGTGCAAAAGCCTCGCGTTTTCATCTCGTGAGGCGCGCGTGCCGGGGAGAAATCCCCGGGATTTCTCTTTCGTGTGAATACCCCTTAAGCTGCAGCATCACGCCCGCTAATGTCAGCACAGAAAGGGAGAGGAAGCGTCCTCCGAGATAGCACACGGGAACCTACATGGCACTCCGAATGACGTCACTGGGAGTGCGACCAGATGTGACCCTGAAGACTGGGAGTGAGTTGAGGGGTGCCCGAAATGCCAATATTTATATATTTTTTTTAAGCAACAACTAGGACACGCAGGCGAAATCGGTTTTCTGTTCGTTACTTCAGAAGTGTCAGAGGGCAACTTCCACAAATCTTTGAACGAAGGTTGGAAATCGTTGCACCCCCCTTTAAGCCTGTTCACACATACAGGGGAGCGCTATGTCAGCGCCACGTGAGCGCTCCAAAGAGCGCTCATGTGGCGTTTCTTCGTTCTAATATAGCACGTGATTAGCGCTTTAGTAGCACCTTGTTAGCACTTCAGTAGCTCCTTGTTAGCGCTTCTTGTACCGCGGTGAGTGCTGCGGATTAGTGCGTGCACTGCGGTTCCGGCTCCTGTGGTTGGATGTGCATCAGCAGCACCATGGCGGACATGTGGGACGCTGAAATAGAAACGCGACGAATGCTCCTACATACGCAATTAGTGCATATGTGTGTGGACGGCTTTACGCTCAGAAGAGCCTTCTGGGTGTGCGAAATCTTTCGCCTTCGAGCTACCGACGGGTACCCGGCGAACCTTGTTCCCAGGCTGAGGAACCGTGACACAGAGCTCTTTCGAAGTTGATAATTTTTTAACTGCGTGTCTTTGAAATCAGGGTCACACATGTCGAATAGAAAACGATAAGGTCGTATCCAATCAAGTAGTCGCTCAAAGTCCATGACCCTGGATCGTCTGCCCGACCGTTTGCTTGGAGAGCGGCTATTTTACTTCCTTTTCTTTACTACCAAAGGAAAGACAACAACAACGGAATCGCCGTGCATGCGCTGTTCCGTAGCAGTAAGCACGGCACAAGGGGCGTGAGAGCGCTTACACTGCGCTGCTGAAGCGCTATCCGCGCGTTGCTGAAGCGCTAACCGCGAGCGTTACGTCACACGCAAGTTGGCGCCACATGTGCGCTGCTTCCAGCGCTCATGATGCGCTAACCCAGCGATCCGCTGTATGTGCGGACCCGCCTTTATGCTGAGACTGCAACCGAAGCTACAAGAGCTAGCTCGCGATTTCAGACGTGCATTTCTAGCGCGAGTGCTCGTTCTCCGGAAGGAGGCTTCAACGCAGCGAGCTCGAGCTCTCGTGCTTGTGGCACTGGCAGCAGTCTCAGCCTTAAAGGGGCGGTGCAACGATATTCGTTTTGAGCGTTTTTCACTTTGTATGAGCTTACTGGCACTAGTGGGACCCAAGTACACTCGCACGTAACGCCACTGACCAAGAAACCTCTTTGTTGCGGTGTAATTTCAAGAAGAAAGCCAGCGTTTTCTTTCAATCTCCCCTTCGCAAATTTTGATGACGTACCCTGGTGGTAGCAGCATCCTCCAGGGACGATATTTTAATGCGGCTCAGTTCGCGGCACCATGGTACTCTCGTGCAGTTACTTAGTCCTGAATGCGACTTGGTGGAGAACCCTAAAGGCTGAACTCCATGGGACGAATTATGTGACGAATAACTGGCGAACGCCGCCCGACAGCACGCTCGCTTTGCGCGTGACGTAGCAGCCACTGTGTTGATTCCACGCGCAGAGCAAAAGCCGCCGGCCAAAATTCGTCGGTTATTCGCAGCATATTCGTCCCATGGAGTTTAGTCTTAACGAGTCTACTACGTTTTGTATGGTATAGCTTCCATAGTACTTCCGCAACCTGTATTCGACACCATCAAAGTCGCCGTTCTTTGCAGACTTTAGGTAGGAGCCTGGTCTGAAGATCCGAGGACCTCGGCCATGCCAACAACACCACTCCCCTTCCCCTGGGAAATTCCCACGAGCTCCGGTGTGAAACTACCACGGTGAACCGAAACCTCGTGGCACAAAACATAGCGGCATGGCCACGAATGATATTACGGGCAAACTATGCTTATGCCCTACACTCTCAAGAAAAAAGGGTGTAAAGGGGTGTATCGTTACACACTTTGTCCCATATCATACACCCCCAAACTTCAATTCGACGTACAGCACCCTACACTCATACAGACGGCCCGCAATTTTACGAGGGGCTTGATAGCCGTGTGGTACAACTTATTAAAATAGCTAATGTACGTTTTACTAACTACAAAAAACATAATCGGGGTTTTCGTGGCCCTACTGTAAAAACTCGGTGTTTTCTTAATGTGGTCTTTGATACGTACTTTAGCTATTTAAAATGTTATATCGCACCGTTATCAAGCCCCTCGTAAAATTTGGGGCCGTCTGTTCGACTATGGGCGCTGTACGTCGAATTGAAGTTTGGGGTGTATTATATGGGACAAAGGGTGTAACGATAATCCTTTTGCACCCTTTTGTCTTGAGAGCGTAGAGCACGTACAGTCCTCAGCGCTCGCGTTGTCACGCGTTGTCGCCACCAAGCGGCAACACTCGCAACTACAGTAGTACCCTTGGTCGCGCAGGAGCCATTGACGTCACGTGCGGGATATGCATTGCACTTCCCGCTGGGCGATATTGAAGCGAGAGGTAGAGAGCTCGTGGCCGCGTCATTTCGTTTCCATACACGCTGAAAGGTGGTTTTACGACAGCGCGGCTCGCGACGTAAAACTCTGGAAATAGTTGCAGCTTTAGAGGTTGATATGCACATTTTTGGCTGCTTATCGAAATGTGATGCGACGTAAAAACAATGGGCGATTGTAACTCTTGTAACGTGCAAGGACATAGTGACACATTGTTTTAAATGTGAATAGACTGCGAGAATTCTCGAAAAACGGGAGCACGTGTACCGACGACGTCACAAGACGAGCTCCACCGCTTTGACTCTTAAGCTGCGGTCACACCTCTGACACGTCGTACAAAGGACACTTTGCAGACACCGACTGACGCGCGTTCCTTCCTTGTGTGACGGTCCCATTGGTCATAGGAGGACTGTGTGTAGACAAGTTCGAAGCCCACGTACGTATAAAACAAACGTGATTGGGGTTTGTCCGCAGGCACTTCTGTCATCGTGTTTGCAGTGAACAGCCTGTCTTTTTTTTTTTTTAGAGCGCAGTTTTTAGGCGCCCGTTTCCGGCTTGAGCGGCGTCGCCGTCGCCGTCGCCGTCGGCGTAACCGCGAGGTGCATTATGGAACGTTTCCAATGATGCGATGCGCGGGGAGGAGGAGGATGGAGGAGGACGAGGGGAAGGGGAGGAGGAGGGAAGGGACGGGGAGGGGAGGAGGAGGATGGGGAGGAGGAGGAGGAGGAGGGGGAAGAGAGGAAGGGGGAGGAGGAGGTATGAGGAGCAGGAGAGAAGGGAGGGGAGGAGGAGGACAGGGGGAGAGGAGTGGAGGAGCTTTAAGGATGAGGGGACGAGAAGGAGGTGAAGGAGGGGAGGAGGAGGAGGAGGAGAAGGAAGAGGAGGGAAGAGGGGAGGAGGAGTAGCAGGGAGGACGAGGAGGGAGGAGGGGTATACCCTCTACTCAGTACCCTTCCCTCCTCCTCCTCAAGAGCTGCGCTCTAATTTGGCGTCACAGAGTGTTGTAAACGTCTTTAATGTTTTATGTATAAGCTGTGTGATTGCAGATTTATGGTCTTATTATGACGCTACATCGCCTACAACTGCAGTACGGTACGCCGCTGCCGCTAGTTGAGTGCGGGAAACTCGGAGAGCAAATTGATTATTTAGTGCACTGCTTCGCAAGCACGATAGGACTCTGGTACAATCTTCGAGCAACGTGCCCACGTTAAAAGCTTAGCGACTAATCGGGAATGTTATTTCTGCGAATGAATCCTTAGGTGCAGACGAAGGCATCATTTAGCGCGGAATGAAAAGCTGAGCGATGAATATCCATTAGGACTTGAATCACGCCACGTGCACAATGTCTCACTTACATTTTTTTTAAACCTTCGATGAGAGTCATTAGGTGCTCATTAATTGGGCACCTTAATTTAACACCAAAATGCACGAGCAAGAAAAATACCATTTTTTTTTTTTAGGCTTAACAGATTGCTTTTTAGGAAAGCCGTGATATCTACACTAGTGTGGCTTGTTCGGGGGAGTTATTTGACCAGGGGAACATAATATAAAAGAGTAATCTTCACGACAATGTGAATAATTAACTATAGTGTGTTAAAGTATTTTTTTTTTTAATTATTAAAGGTAAGGTTATTGTCCATATCAAAAACTTGCTGAGCGACGTTTAAAGCCACAACTTCGGTAATTTATAGAAAAAAGAAACTTTGAACGCGTGGGAAGCGCGGCGGTGTGCTAAATGTCCCACTCGTGCAGCGGTCGCAAGGCTGGCGGGCCGAAAACGCGGATCATAGGAGACGAAAAAAGCACGCTGGCCTGTTTTCGCACGAGTGGTAACTTTAGCGTGCCATACCCCACGAACCTCAAATATTTGTAACATTTACTTTTTTAGTGGCCATCGATGGCGCTCAGCAAGTTCCCGATTGAGACAATATCTGCATCTTCGATAATTAAAAATGGTCTAATTAAGAAACCGAACGTTACGGCGCGAACGAGCTGGTGATGGTTGAACATTATTGACTCAAACCCCGGGACTTGTCCTACCTGTCTCGTGCTTTTAGTCAATAATGTATAATTAACGAGCTTCAGTTAAGGAACCCACTTATTGTGACATTTATCTCCGTTTAATGTAACCCCACCGCTGACCGGATATTTAAGTGCACGGAGCGAATTAGTGTAGCTTTCACAGCTTCCTTAAAGCAAATATGTATAGCCTTTAAAAAAAAATTGTGAGGTTACGATTAGCTATGTTTACGATTGTGCACTAATGGGTAAAATAGCTGCTAATGTCCACTACATGTTAAACAAAAAAGCACCCCAAGCTCCGCCTCCAGCGCGAGCTTCAACCTTCGGTAACACATCTTAATATCGTCAGCACGCCCAGTCAAAGCATGTCGGGAAGAAACGAGCGAAAGCCGTAGACGGAGCTTCTTGCACATTCTTAACTCTTATCTGACTACAATAATGACGCTTGGGATGCAACAGGCTATGGGGTGAATTGTCACCTTAGCGGAGTAGGTACTGCTCCCACAAAGAAGGCTAATGCTTTCTTACGGCATGCTAGACGTCGTAAGCAAGAAAGCGTGGAAATTCAGGCTACAAAGAGTATACCGCTCGGTTAAAGGCCGACGTACACTTCACGCTTTCCACTTTTGCCCGCCTCAACCTTTTTTCAATCCTCTACCCTCTTTAACCTTGTCCCAACTTGGCTCCTTACGCAACTTAGGAGAGGGGAGCGCTAAGAGGATTATCTCGCCCGCAAAAAACCGAGGTTGTACGACGGCCTTTAAGCTGTCCACTTTATATGCGTCAAGAAACATAGTAAAGTTAAGGGAAAAAGCTCATACGAGAAAGGTATTGTGCAACCCAAGGCTAGTAGCTTGGGCCAATTTCATCTATTTCGAATTTCTCAAACTGCAAATACGTCACTACTCAAATTCAAAATGAAAGAACGGGATCAGAACAAACTCCTACGTTCCGAAACGCTTATCATGTTCGCGCTCAGAGCGCAATACAGTGAAATAAAACACGAAGAAAACAAACGAAACCAAAGAAACAAAAAAGTTGTGCCCAGATGCCAAGCTTGGAAGGAAGGGGGCTTCGAGGTCGAAGAGAAACGAACGTTGGCTCCCTGCAGCTGAGTATACGAGGCCAACGACAGGTAGCAGATTCGAAAGCCGTACTGAACAATTCAAGAGAAGCAGCGTTGTACCGGGCGCCAAAGGTCGTTACTGTCGCGCCTGTTTTCGAATTACAGCTCCCCAAAGGGCAGATCGCCAAAAGCTGAGGGCTCGCTCTGCAACGTAAAATGAACAACGAAAAAAAAAAATAACAATCCGTCGTAAGCAAGAAATACGAAGACGGAGAATCCAAGTTGGGATTAAGGGGTAACGTGGACGTTGCATTTTTAAACAGGAGTCCGAACGGTCCGCTCGGTAGATGGCCGGGTGTAGGTGGGAAGTCCGCATCAGTTATGCTGAATGGGACTGCGCTGCGTCCCGGACCCCCGCGGCCCCTCACTAATTAAAGAATAACAGGGCCCCAGGCCCGATCGTACACTGGGTCGCCTAATTTATAGAGCCCCGACAAGCTGCATCAACCATTCTGCGGCACGGCCGCGAGTCATGCGTTCGGCTTGGGATTAGCGGGTGCTCCAGTGAAGAATTGAGCCTCCATTTTGAACGAATTTTAAAAGAGAAGGAAAAAATTGGGAGTGACCGATGAGGCTGACTGAGTGCTCCGAGAGGAATTATTCAAAACGTAATATTTTGTTAAACACTGCGATATGTTAACACAACGGCTGAGTATTGAAAAACGTTGATCCAATGCTTTTATCGTAATTTAAGCATCTGTAGTTAAAAAAGAAGATATTTCATTACTTTCGAGAAATGAAAAAAAAAAAAAAAAACATAATTTAGGACTATAACGCAAATACCTGTATTTACGAGTTTACGCACGCAATTTCAGCTCTTGAGTCTGTTGGTTCTCTCGATTATAAATCTTGACATTGAGACCAAATCGTCTCTAACAATATTTGCTGCGAGTAAAATGATGAAGAGGCAAATAGAATGCAAACTGATACGGCACCCTTCGAAACCACGGAAACCGAGGCGAGAGTAGCGAATTAGGCAAAAACGTGTGGCGATAGCCACTGAAGAAGGGAGAAGATCGCGTGATAGTAAAAATCACGACCAGTTCCATCTCGATATTCGCAAGAGACAGCCACTTCTTGAGTGTCTCCCCACATTAATGAGCCGGACGACCCAGCATGGGTCGGCACAACGTTCCCGATACAGATGCTGGGCGCCTCGCAGCCTCCGCTCCGGCCGTCGGCGCCTACGCCGTTCGTCTGCCTCCATTCTGGGCGCAGCACCCAGAAGTTTGATTTCTTCAAGCCGAGGACAGTTTCTAACTGGCCAACATAACTTCTCAAGAGGCACGGTTCAGCCACGTCCAGGCTTCACTACCCTGCGAAGTAGCGCTGGAGGTTTACGACCTTAGGGAGTTTTCGTAGAACGTTTCCGCCGTCCTCGCAACGCTCTACGCAACCCGCTACGATACCCGGAACTCTACAGTCAATGCCATCGGCGAGGAGGCGCAGTAGCGGATGCTTCGTTGCGGAAAGCTTAGCGGAGGGGAAACGAGGTCTACGAAAACTCCCTATTCTCTCACGACCACCTGCGGCGAACTCGTACGAGGCGCTCAAGCCTGCCATCTTAGGACGCACCATGCTTTAGGAATGCAACATCTCCGCCCGAAGCTGTTGCTTCTCGGCTACCGTATCGCGACGTTCCACAACCAGTTCCTCAAAGAGCGGTTCTTACAGCACCTTCTGCCAAGAGTGCAGATGATCCCCAATTTGTCCCTATCTGCCTTGGCCCTTCACACCGATAAGGTCACGGAGGTTGCCAATCAACACCCGAAAACTTTTACCGTATCATCGTTTCAGCGCTCCGAGCCCGTCCCTCCAGCCGCTCGCACACCCGCAGTGCCCGCGGCTGCTCGCGATTAAAGTCCTTTGATACTTCTTTTATAAGTAACGACAACCAATAAAAATGACAAAGCACATTCCGCTGGAACGAAATGGCGGCCTTCAGTTTAAACCTCTGCTGTGCGCCGCCATTCGCTTCCTAAAACCTGCACCCTCACGCAGTCGGCGCTTCAAAAAATGCCGCTACTTGTTGGAAGCTTTATTTAGGGACTTCACTCGCGACGATATCGCAGCACTGCGACAAGACGTGCAAGATATAAAAAAAAAAAACTCGTCGATAGCACCTTGCGAATTTCACGACCGCGCCTCCCTCGGCAATCCTCAGTCCAGAAGCTTCCGCCGCCGTTCTTCCTCGCCACGCGCGAACCTCCAGCCTAGACCTAACCAACCGTGGTAGGAGCAAAAGCACCTCTGGTTTAACCAGAGCTTTGGATTTCCTGCGGAACGCTGCACCAGACCTTGCAGCTGGTCGGAAAACGGGACGCGGGATTGCTAATTGCGACGAGCGCTCCCACACTTCAGCAATGTCGCCTGTTCTACATAACGGACGCTACCAGTGGACTGAAGTTCCTGATTGACACAGGAGCGGAAGTGAGTGCGCTATCCGCTAATTCCCTTGACCGCACAGGGAGTCGTATCTTCCACCTGCAAGCTGTCAACAGCTCTATAGCATCACCGTCTACAGGAAGAGGTTCGTCCTGATCAATCTCGGCTTGCGAAGGACGTTTCATTGGACCTTTCTAGTAGCCAACGTCAGTCACGCTATACTAGGTGCGGATTGCCTGTCCCACTTCTCCCTCCCAGTTGACTTGGCTCGAAAGACCCACTTCTCCACCACAGGCCCTTTCGTCGTTGGTCAAACGTTCACACAGTATCCGTTCACCTTCACACTTCGCCAGAGCATGCAGTCGCTTCACGGGCACTTGCTTAGCGAATAATGGCACCCCCCGAGTGGAACGAACCGGTCAAGCATGACTTCGTCCACCGCATCATCACCAGTGGTCAGCCCACACACGCAAGAGGATTGTCGGCTTGCTCCCGAAAAACTTCGCGCCGCTCAGCAAGGGTTTCAACACATGGTTGAGATTAGCATTGCTCGCCCATCCTCGAGTTGTTGGTCTTCTCCCCTCCACCTAGTCCCGAAGAACACAGGCGACTGGCGACCCAGTGGCGACTATCGCAGTTTGAACGTCGGCACACTCCTGACCGCTATCCCATCCACGACATTCAGGACTTTACCACCAATCTGAGCGGATGCACCATATTCTCGAATCTCGACCTATAGAAAGCGTGCCACCAGATCCCCGTCGCTCCCGAAGATGTCGAAAAGACCGCAATCGTCACACCGTTCGGACTTTTCGAGTTTACCCGGATGCCTCTCTGTTTGCGAAACGCTGCACAAAGTTTCCAGCGTTTCATCGACGCCATTTTCCACGGCCTACATTTCGTATTCACCTACGTGGATAATGTTCTTGTCGTCAGCTCATCGCCGGAAGAACATCTACGCCACCTGCGCCTGGTTTCCGAGTGTCTCGCCGAAAATGGTCTGATCGTCAACGCAAACAAATGCATGTTCAGCGTTTTGTCCTTGCAGTTCCTCGGCCACGTGGTAGGCAGGAGTGGCATCCGACCTCTTCCCGACAAGGTGAAGGTGATCACCGACGACTTTCCACATCCAGAATCGCTCCGCCAGTTCCGCCGTTTTCTGGACCTGATACATCACTACAGGGCCCGTTTGCTCGAAACGCTAACCGCGGCTAAAGTTAGCCGCAGTACCTAAAAGAGGGATTTTGAAATCACGGGACTGGCTCGGTAGAAATGCGGGGAAACATGGCGGTGCCCCGGTGAGTGAGCGTCGCTCGCTTTAAAACTAATATGTCGTTGTAGCTGCAATATCGGGCGCGTTAGTCAGCAACGAATGGTGCAGGAGGCTTTCGCTTTGCCTTACCTCACTTAAATCGTAAAGCATGAGCAATGACCTCGCCGAATTTTTTAGATAGTTTTTCGATTCTGGCCATTCCTAAACCTAAATGAACGCGATAATTTTCGGCATGGCAACGTCTTTGGAAAGCGGATTGCTTTGACTCAATCGGCCGGGTATCGATAGCACACAAAGGAATCGAGGAGAACGCTGGCAGTGTAATTTTACGGTCCGCGCGCGCTGGCCTTCCTCTTATAAAAGATTCGAAGTAAATAATCATAATAAGGCTTTGACGAACGGACGTGCACGGCAAAATGTGTTTTAGACTTTTTGCTCTGTTTTAGACTTTTTGCAACACGTGTAGCTACACTCGTAGCTTGCACCTCGGTGCTTGGGAAATTTAGAAAAAGGTGTATTGGGACGCTCTGCTCTGCAGGGTTAGTAGTGCTGGCGAGGCGTTGTAGGATCGCAAAATGCGAAATCGTATCTAAGGCCTTAGTTAAATCTAGGGCTAGTATGACTTGGGTATCATAGTGCCTAGGGGGAATGATTACGTCGTGGTGAAGCTGTAGCATGCACGTCCTGTGTGGAGGCTGTGCGCGGGGACAACTTTTTGTGGACTTCCGGGCTAGTGTAGGCTGAAAATGTTATCACCCACTTCTGGGTATTCGGAGCTCCAAAAGAATTGACGCTATCCAGCGGAAAAGACGTCGAGGAAAAAAGCGAGGAGCTACCGCTTATCCAAGTGTGCAGCGAAAACTGGCGCGGCCTCGCGGGCGAAATGGGAAAGAGAGTAAAAGGGATTAAGTACACGCCGTCGGAGTTTCTATTTGGCACCGACGGGATAACATTATGGCAGGGAGGTTGTTCAGAGTTTCCAACGCGAGCTTAATATCTTTGATAACAGTTCGGAGCCTCTTGAGCTTTGGGTGTGAAGGCGCAGCCAAATCCGACAAAGGGCAGCGAGTGCGTACTGGAGGCTGGGTAACCGAAAGAGGTGTTCTGCTCTTCTCGCAATGACGCGAAACGTACATGTACGGTAAACGTTCACTGCCAGAACAAGCACAATTTTGTTGGCCACACACACACACGCACGCAAAACAAGTTACTGGGCACCTCCTTCCACGCAAAACACGAGGAGGGTCAATCGTTACGAAACATGGAGCGCCACTAGAGAATGACAAACTCGTCACAGGGGCTCGGAGAATGGCAAACTCGTAATACGGGCTCGAGTTGAAAATGCGAGACTTGCAAGGACAGCGAGCGGGATGTTTCAGAGGCTCACTGTCCTTGCACGTTTGAAGTCTTAAGGCTAAACATTCATTCGCTTTCGAACGCCACAGATTGTTGCAATCGAGCTTCAGCGTGCTCAATGGGGAAGTAGACGCTCAGGACGTTGCTACGCCGGGTTTCTCCTTAACTTCGAGCGAAGCCGAAGCTTCAAGCGCAGATATGTTAGGGGCCTTCATGTGCGCATTGCTTAGGGTGAGGACATTTGACCATTTTCTTCCTGACGCTTTTGTTTCTTTTTTTGTTTTTTAACTCGAGCAAGCGCGTCTCCCGGCACGGGCTCTTGGCAGTGACACTGCTACGGCGGCATTTTGTAACCGGCTATTGTTTTGTATTTTTCTCGAGAGCGCGTTCTCTCGACTACTACAAAGAATGTCGTCACCCTAAGCAAAGCGCGCAAGATGGCACCCTAAGATATGTCGCCGCTGCATGAGCATGCATGCACGGTGGGTACACTCAAAGTGGTGCATGGTGGGGGGGAAAACGTCTTTAGTTTAACGTTAGGAAGACCTCCGCGGTGGAGCTGGCTCTTGCTCCCTTTTTTTGACTCGAGCTTATTTGCGGCGAAAAGTCTGGGTATCGCCGCCTGGTGAAATTTTTTCGCAACCTCAAAGTGAGGATACTTCCAACTTCCTCTGCTGGTGCAAGCACGTGAGATGCCGAGCTTCTATGCACTATAAATATTAAACGAACCGCGTGGGTATCACGTGCACCGCCCATGGTGAGGAAAACAAAAGCGCCCCTAGCGAGCTTCTCGCCGCGAATAAAGAATCCGAGAACTGATTGCTTCGCGCCACCAGTAAGAGTAGCTTTCCATTGTCCGACTGGACAAACGTCCTACAAACACTCATCTCAGAGGTGCCATTTACGACGAGTGCTATCTGTTTACGTTTGAGCGCCATCTAACCGGCAACAAAGTGGCGCTTTTGTGGGCAAGCTGTACCAGTGAAACTGCAGAGACAGCTAACATTCTCGTTTGGTAACTCGGTAAGCAGTGTTAGCTGTCTGTTCGTTGAGTGCAATCGAGCCATTTAATCGGTGACGGGCTAAAAATGCAGTGCAAGTTCGTCATCGAGCACGCGCTCGTTGCCTTACTTCGGTGTTTAGCTGCGCGTAGGACGAAGGTAGTACTATCAGAGGCAAAAAGCTCACGCTGAAGGCTTTTCTGCATTTTTAAGTTTTCACCGATTATAACTATTTCTTCTTTATACTTTCCTTTCGTGAAAAGACAAATTAAAAAAAAAAAAAGAACTGCACTGAACGACGTTAATATAGTGCGCCGCTCACTCAAAACTAAAAAGAACCTAATTTTTCACTTCATCTAATCAACTTTGAATTTAATGAGAAACATCACATGGTTTACGTTTGCCTTTCTTATAAAATTGTCTTGATTAAAACGATGACCACGGAGCTCAAAGCAAAACAGCCGGATGTTCGACGCTGAAACACATAAAGAACAATTTTAGATTCTCCTCAGTAGAAAACAATATAAAAGAAGTTTACTAATTTTATATTTTAATAAAAAAACATGTACACTCAAAGTATATTTTTAGCGTACTTTTATAATTGGGTTCCATTGAATGCATTTTTAGAGCACTTCATATTTAGCGATGCAGTCCACGTGTTGACACTGTCTGGCAACTGAGGAACGCACGATAAAAGTGTATGCTTAACATACTAATAGTAAACTAAAAATATACGTCCAGTATATATTGTAAAGGGGTTTATAAAAGAGAATAATTGGTAAACCTTCAGTGTATTATTTGTAACCTAAGGTTGATATTTCTTGAATGTTCTTTTTTGTTATCATATAATATGGTAACCAATTCTAGCGACGGAATCTGTCCGAATCCAGTCAACCGGGCTTAACCGTTCCACACACAACAAAAATAAGCAACAGACACAAAATTAAAAAAAAAAAAATCAAGCGATGAGTAATATTTTTTTTTTGGTTCCGGTTCTTACCTGCATGGCAAACTCCCAAGGCGCATTATCATGGTGCGCAGAACGCGGCACGCTGCTTAATACTTGCGTATGCTTCTAAACAAAGATTCCAGTCGAACGCTTACTTAAAATAAAAGAATCTTTGTCAGTTCAAAGAAGTTCACAAGCGAGGGGACCCGACAAGAGCAGAGAGCACACAAGAACATAATTAAGTGGAGCAGTCAAGAATAGAAGGAAGAGATAAAAAAAAAGAAGAAAAAATTCCGACAGCAATTAACGTGGCGAGAATCTCGCTACCCAGACACGGCGACTTCTTTCGCGGACTGAGCCATCACCTAATTAACTCAGGTATTCAGGCCCGAAGAATCCGCAATGCAGATAGTAGTTTTCCCCGCCACCGCAGTTGCTGGTTTTGGTGTGCTGAAAAGAGCTTGCCCACAGATTATAATGAGTGGCACTTTGGATTCTCATAATCGGCCAATTTGTTTATTCTTTTTCTGGGTGTTTATTACTTAGGTTTTGCGTATCTAACACGGGTTTGCTTCTCAATGAACGTTCAGCTGAGACACTTTTAATGCAGGGAATATCAATTTTGCTTGACGGCCTTCTTTACTACAACCTGCATAACGGGTTTCAAGAAGAAAACAGTCGTCATTGTATAAATAACGGTGTCTTGAGATAATTAAAGCCGGATCAAAAGAGGAAAGGGACACAAAACATCCTCAAATAGAGTTGAAGTCACTTCAACTCAAATAGAGTTGAAGTCGCTACTATATAGGGCAGTGAATAGCATACTGATAAAGAAAAACATTTTTGATTTGAATATACTATTCGCGTTTTGTTTACAACATTACTCAGAGTGTATACGTGCCTCAACGCAGAACGTACTTTTCAGCGTATGAGTCACATGCGCCTCGTCAATCCATGGATTCATTTCATTGATCCCATTAATTGGCTTTCCATTGTGTACTGCAAAAATAAAACTGTCACGACGTGCAGTTTTTTTTTTGCTTCAGGAGAACTTGCTAGGGAAAAAGAAAACAAAAAAGAAAAAAGAGGAGGTAGCAATGAGCTGAAAACGGTAAGACGGCGAACTAATATAACGGACATTTTTTTTTTAGTTGAAAAGCCAAAACCTTTTTTTGCGACCAGACACGGGGTCACGCCGAACAGTCTGGAACCGGTACATCCTGAACCCTTTTTTTTCGCGCTGTTCCAGCACCCAACGGCACTACAGCACCCCATTACGTTTTCTTCTAACGTCTCGCAGAGTGCAGAACGATCATTTTCGCCGGCGTCTCTCGCTCGACGCTAGTCAGACGTCTGCCGGCTCGAGACGACAAGGCACATCATGGCGGACAACGAAACTCGGAACGCGATGCGCACAGTTGCCAGACTGTTCGATCAGTGCTGCCAGACTGGCGGCTGGATCAATAGACCGCCGAACTCTCCCAGTATAAAAGGCTCTGAGTCTAACCCCCGATGCTATATTAGGCGGAGCGCGACGTGTCAAAGGCAAATCACCGCTCAAGGTTAACAAAATAGCCGAATGTGTCACGCATACACGCTTTAACAACGCCAGTCCCAATTTCGTAGCCAATTAGGGCCGCCTATCCTGACAGACGCGAAAGAAGAGAAAAAGTCGCACCTGACGTCGGGGCCAGGACAATAAGCGTCGTGGGGGCGGGCGACCCCAGTTGACTCGACGCCTTAACTCTGGGAACAAACATCCTGAGCGACGCGTCTATAACTATATATGGTGCGGGCTACACGTGGATGCTTTTGACAGGTTTCACGAAGGCTTAAACGACAACAAAGTAAGCAATTGGCAGGGACGTCGGAGTTGCGCGTTGTAGACACTCTCGCAACAGTTGCGGCCGGGGTTTGGGACTATGCGAAGCGGCTGCAGCGACTGCTCGAGGTGGGGATCACGGTTGGAGGCCTGCTCCGCGCTGGGGTCGGGGCTCGTTCACCCGAGAGCGTGCTGTGTAAACACGTCTCTTACACGCGCTAAGCCGGTTTAATAACCGGCTGCCTTTTACGGCCCCGAAAGTTGCTTTTCTGAATGCTTAGCGTTAGTGCATTGCGAAGCCTATGTCAGCAAGCTTGTTAGGTACACTGCGTGGGACACTGTTAGCGCGAACACGACATCCGCTATTCTTTCACCTTTTACTTCAGAAGATGTTTGATCCTAAGTAATCGCTTGTTCGCGCTAAGAGTGCCGCGTACGTACACAGCCTTTTTTGAGAACAAAATTATGATTGCGCAAGGTTGTTGGAACGTTTATGAGGTTTGAATGTCGCAAATGATTAGGAAAACAATTTTTTTTGTTGCGGTGTTTTATTGCAGATACTTGAAAATGCGATAGCGAAATGAGATAAAAATGTAATCTTATTCAAAAGAACCGTATTTTTCTCAACGCAGGAATAAACTACGCCTCGCCGAACGTTCAGTCTTGGCACACGTGTAGGACAGCCGGTGTGGACCAGATGGCGAAGTTTCAGAAGTTGCCACTACGTACTTAAAGAGACATAAAAAATGTGGAAAAAATAAATATAACTCATTCCCGATAGCAGACGCTATTCGCATTTCTGTATTCACAGGCTTTGTTGTCTGGCATTTTCTCATTCAAAATTTCCCAAAATCACAACGCATTTAAATCAAGTGATGGCCAAGTTGTGAAATTTTGGCATTTTTTTTTCAAGGAGAATGGTTAGGGTTGCGGGGATGACAGGAAACATTTCGTCATACGAACGCGATTGAGAAAACCGGTTTCGATATACAAGTATTTTTTCCTTTTATGATTAACAGATTTGTTTAAAAAGAGCCGTAAAAGCTATACTAATGCGGTTTGTGCGGGTGCGTTATACTACCGGAGGGACATAGTATAGAGGGCTAAACGTAACGATCAGTCAGCTTACTGAAAATTACATTACTGAAAATAAACATAAGGTTTCTATTAGAAACTTGCTGAGCGCCATCGAAAACCACTTTTTTTTAGAAATATATAAGGCAGGCACACCATTTTTAGGGCGTTCCGTAAAAACGCTCCATTAAGACGCGTGTCCAGGTTTCGGTTTATTATCGCAGCGCATCGGAGCGCATCTCCATCCTACGATGGGGGCGAGGCGGTGGCTTCGTGCCTCGACCACCAGGGAGCAGGACTGCGGGCGCAAAAATGCGCTCCGATAAAATATTAAAAAAAGCCGAAACCTAGAAACGCGTTCAAACTGTGCGTTTTTTTTTCGGAACGGTGTAAAATGCTGCCCCTGCGTTATATCTGTCTAAAAGTTGATTTAGTGGTTTTCGGTGCCACCTAGCAAGTTTCTAATTGGAACAATATATCTATATTCACTAATTAAAAGGTGAATGAACACATTATACTTAATTAGCCGACTGACCGTTACGATTAGCCCCCATATCATGTCCCCCTGGCCGTGTAACTCACCTGCACAAACCGCATAAGTGTAGTTTTAACAGTTCCTTTTTGTGCGAATTTCGCAACCTGGAAATATAGCGAATACTTGTCTCACCAATGCATAAGCCCGTGGAATACATAGTATATTCCTCTAAATCGTGAAATTTTGTGCCCGCAAAATGTTCCCAAGGGTCGCGAAATATAGAGCCCACAAAAGTAGAGTCGTCTGCAGTAATTTATCCTTGGCACGTTCCCGCAATTCTTAACGGTAAATGCCGGTGAAGCGCAAGCGTACATTAAACGAAGCCGGTGCTACTACAACCATCTTAATGCTGTAGGGTGGAAAGGGGGGAGGGGGGGGAGTGATGTTACGAGAACGTCGTGGCGCAAGAGATGAGAACAGCTCGGAAAGGCTTACGTTTTATTGGAAAAGAACGAGAAAAAAAAGGAGAGCGGGAGATTATCTTACGACTGATTAGAAACCGTAGTTGCGGTAAAATGTATCCTCCCCTAATATGGCCACTACCGTTTTGCCCTGGGTCGGCATCTTTTTCGATGACCTCGTTCTTATCCTTTATACTGTAGCCGAATTGAAATCTGTTGTGCAATGCACTCCAGCTGTAAACTTAGTCGCCAACGGTTGATTAAGATTTCTATAGAAAATCTATCTTAAAAAAAACGCGCCACGTCTTAAGAAGCAGCTCGTCTGCCAAATAACCTCACCTTCAATTTTCACTTCTGAATATTTGGTTTTCATGAGGCAACTTTGTGCCTAAAGTGCCGAAAATGTGTCAGATTTAGGCTTCGCTGCTGGTTCTTTGGTTCATACCTGGCACTTAGGTAATTATCTGGCCAGTCAGAGAAAAATTACAGGAGGACACTTAAGACTGTTTACGTGTAGGAATGCGAAAGCATTCGTACAGGCAGCGCATTCCTACAAGCACCGCGCCCCGCTGTCCTCCGCAGACGCCGACCGCGCGTCGCGACATGGCTGAAAGCAGAGCATAGAACACGTGATATAGTACTGCACAGGGAGAGGGAGTGGCAATTTGCCGCTCCCCCTCCCCCCTCATTTGGGCCTCCGGCCACACCTGACACGTGATCCTAGAGAGAGAAGAGAGGGACGGCAGCGCGCGCGCCACCCTCTCCCTTTCACCAGCGCGCAGGCCGCAGCGCCAGGAAGAGGGCTTATCTGTGGGGTGGCGTTCCTCGGAAACATCAAGCGTCGCCGCCATTTTAACTGCCGTTTTGCTGTGGGAGGGAATTTAGGGGCCGTTTTGCGCGGCTAAAAACTTCCGGTTGCCCCCCATGAAACATCTAATACTTTCGAATTAAAAAAAAAGTTCAACCTTATCCTTCTCCGGTTACTGTGTAAAAAAATGCCACTAATAACTAGCCTTTTTAATAATAAAAAAATATTAATATGCTCTGCACATAAGGTACGCTATAACGAGCCTCGTCTTTTCTTACTTGTCCTGTTTCCAAAGGGTAGAGTTATTTTTTTTTATAATTTCACGAAGATATTGAATATCAAAGTAAGCGCCACAAAACCCCAATCTACTACTACACGTCTCCAGAAAGGATAACAGTTCCTAATGTGCAAGTGATCAATTATTCATCTCCACAAAATAATTTTCCTCGCAAAAACGTGTTCAAAAACCTAAACGCAAAAAAGAAGAAAATCGGTGTACGCTTAAAAAAAATCAAAACTTATCTGTAACTCTCAGGAAAATGTAGGATCTATACGGAAATAATTAAAAACTGGGGCTTGAACTCTCAAAAATATATCCGTCGTTAAATACATTCCATCGCGATCGTTAGGTTTTGGCACAAGGTATTCTCCCCCGAGTCAATGAGTGGCAAAGTCGGGCTCTGTTTAGTTCACTATATCCAACTTCCATGAGACGTCAGAACGTGACGGACCATTGCTACGACCTCAATACCATTAAGATGCCAATCTGCGTTCAGCCAAAACCGCTGAAAATAATCAGTGATTGTGCACTATAAAATTTTTTACATCATCACCGAGAAATCGAGCGTAGACACAGATTAGATACGAGTACTGCGTCAGTGTTCGGCCCGGCCTCGTGTCCAATCAACGCGTCGAAGGACGATCGACATCGGGTTCGGGTTCAATTGCCGAGTGTGCGCTATCCGACTGGGATGGCGTTCCATCAAGGAAGCGGAGGATGTTCGCAGGCCTCGGTTATTCTAGGTGGTGGTGTTCTCTCAGCCTCAGATCTAAAGCTCCTTGATGTGTTTGTTTCCCAGGTGGCGTCAAATGCGCCAGTGCACGAGGCTCAGGCCTCGTGCGGCACTTGGAAGCAAATGGCGGCATAGAAACTGGAGTGAGCGGCCCTTGGATGGCGAATGGCGGCGGAGCACTTGCTCGAGGCACGTGCTTTCCTCGTTCGCAGAACAATGGTTGTCGGTACTTGTTATGCACGAGTTTCACTAGGGTGACAGACGGAAACAACCGAGATGGACAAGCCTCAAACACCTGCAGCATGCAGGCGATGGTGTCTTTGGCAGGCTTGGAACGTCTCGGTGCGGGTGAAGTAAGCAGGAGGGATTGCAAGCTTGCCAAAGCAGCCTCCGCGTGGATGCTGCGCATGGTCGAGGTTTGACGGTGTCGGACGTTTCTGTTTGTCGCTTTAGTGAGACTCGAACTTGAAGAACGCGAAGCGTGAATTTTATCAAGGGGCTTTACTGGGATCGACTCGCGATGACTCGGCGCTAGATTTGTGACGGCCCCTCTTAGTGTCGGTATCGCAGTCTCATCAAATAAATCAAAAACACATAGTTCTTGTTTTAAAAATAACTTCCTGGACAAATTTGTTTGATGAGACGGGACGAATTAAGGCGAATTTGTTTAAAACGTTAAGTTTAAAATTTAGGCACCTAGTTCCCTAATTGTAACTTGACAATTTTCCACTGATATTCGCCTGCTGTCAATACCGCTATCCTTGGTGCCTTAAAAAAATTCTCTCTGATAGTATACTCTCAGCATAAATCAGTGTACAGCAAATACAACGTGCGGGATCAGCATTATAAGTAAACAAGGTTTCGTTGTTTCTCTATCACATTTATACACGTGATTAGTATCGAAGCGAAGAAAAAAAAAACAATCAAAGGGATGTCACTAATAAAAATATAAAAAAAAACAGGTGGAAATAATCTTTAAGAGAGCCGCTCGGCACATACATAAAGTGCAATATTGCCCTGATGAGGTCCGCTTGCTCAGAGGAGATCCCCCTCCTCCGACGCGATCTCTGCAGATCTCGAGAGCTCGGCGAAATCAAACAGGCCGGTCGTGGCACAGAGGAGTCGTCGGCTCGCGTCGCCGCAGGGCGACTGACAGGCGAACCGGACGGCCCCGAGGCCAGGAACGGGCGCTTTGCCGCTTTGTCTCGGGCCACCGGCGGGAAGCTAGGGGCACGCGGCAGCCTCGGAAATCGTATTGACGCCGAGCAAACGAACCCTCCTCCCGATTCTTTTCGTTCCCTTTTCTCTCTGCCAGGACAGCACGAGGTGGACGAGGGAGCGGGGGATGGACGGCCCAGGCAAGATCAACATCCCGGCGTGACTACTGATTTTATCAAACACGAGTTTTCTGCGTCGCGAGAATGAAATAAGGTTCAGCGATGAGCGGGAAGGAGCGGCTCCTACCGACGGGCCGCACTGCGCATAAAAACTGGTGAATGCACTAAGCGCACCGAGCCAAGCCGAGGGCCGGCACTGATATCAGCTTATGTTGAAATGATTAGTGGGTGTACTCCAAGTGTTGCATCTCGGTCGCGCTACTTTGTTGAGGAGCGCGTCAAAGAAGGGGACAGAGAGCGCGGTGATGTGGGCGCAAAGTCGCAAGTGCGGGTGCATTGCGAATCCGGGCCTTGGTTGTACCGGTTACGGGCCCAGTGCCGGTGGTACGGTTGAATAAACGCGGCCGAGCTAGTGGAAGCAATACGAAGCTTGCCGCCTTTGTCTATACTCAGTGTTCGAACGCGTTCGATTGCCGAACTCCGGCGTCCGGCGCTTGGCGTTCAAAGATGTTCGAATACGGAGTAAAGACAAAGGCAGAGCTATACGGAGGGCACGTTCGTCTGCTTCTTGCGCAGGGGTTGCGATGACGTCAGAACGCCGAGCTCTGATTGGCTCGAGGGGAAAGATAGAGGGTCGCCGAGAACCCCTATCTGAGCGTCGTCTGCTCTTTTGCAACGTCGTCTGCTATTCAACAGCTGTCTTACCTTTACGAGCCAGCTCGACTTCTCCTTTCAGAGAGGACAGACGAAATAACTCCAGCGGTACGATGTGTTTTTGACTAAGAACTAGCAGACACGTATCAAGGAGCGAAGGCAAAGGACTCACGGGCGAGGTGGCCGACGCGTCGAGGTTTGTTTGCTAACACGAGAACGAGGGTGGTTAGCGTCCGCAAGTTCCCTTCTTTCGTGTGCGGCGTCGAGCGTATCGCGGAAGTTATGCCGTAGACTCGGTGACACCAAGAAGTAATCATTGTTTTTATTTTTGGCGCAATTTTATGGAACCTTTTTTTTTTCTATGCCCTGTTATTTAAACAGACGAACACCTGCTCGGAGGTAATTCGATGGACTTCAATTAGCCCTCTATGTTTGCTCAAGCTACTTTTTTCTAAGCTTACTGTCTTAACAGACAGGGATTAAAACACGCTGCTTCCTTCAGTGTAGCGCGCGTGCGGCCCTGGACATCTAAGGGCATCACAGACCTGTTATTGCTCTGTTTCGTGCGGCAAGGAGCCGCTTGTTCCTCTAAGAAGGGTGCAAGGTGCAGAGAACCACGCACCTATCTAATAGGCTAGAGTCTCGTTCGTTATCGGAATTAACCAGACAAATCGCTCCACCAACTAAAAACGGACATGCACCACCATCTACCGAATCAAGAAAGAGCTCTCAATCTGTCAATCCTCCCTGAAATTTAAAATGCGACACACCGCTGTGAATGCGCCCATCACATTTGAAGAGGCAGCACGTTTTCATTTCCCGTGGTAACGCTGCCCCTTGGACAGCGCCTGATGGGAGCCGACCTCTAAATCACACAGGACAGAAGCAGAACGTTTCCTTTTTCTTTTTTTCTTTTTTTTAACCCGCAACTAGGCGAAGGACTCACGGCTACAGCCACAGCTGCTACAGCACGCCTAGATGTTCACATCCGCGACCCCCCCCCCCCCCCCCCCCGCCCCCCCCCCCCCCCGAGGAGGCGGAGCTTTGTATAACCTCCTCTCCCACCTTCACACCTTCTTTCCCATGCGCAGAAGACCGAAATGAGCCCACTTGCAAGGCGCATAGCTTTGCGTCCGACCACTAATCATTCCGTTCAAAGCTCGGCCATCTGACGCTCTTGTGCGCTCTCGCCTCTTCCTCTCCCACCATTTCTCGTCACATAATTTGTGATTTCTACCCGTGTGTTCTCAAAACTGTTTCCACGATTCAAGTTTCATATTGCTCCGTTTTACGTTACTTTGAGATAGCCAATCGAGACGCATCAGAAGTGATGGCTCTCGTCGTCTTTGTGCGTTTGCTACCACCGGTTAAAGCCAATCGCGCACACTGACTGCGACGTGGTTATGCGGTTTTTGTGGGCATTATGGGAGTTACGTTTGCTGGTCCTCCCTGTGGTGTGGGAGGCAGGTTCCGCTCCGATGGTCTGAAGCGTGGTGGCACGAACGTCACTGAATGACGGGTCGACTCGCTGCTTCTAGAGAACTATGTGCATTTATTTACACTAGTTACAAGTCCCAACTTGGGAGACCATCCCGCCTCCTCTAGAGTCTTGACCCCCCGTCCCCAATTTCTCTAGCGAATCCAATCCAAAAATCCATCTTCTCCGCACTCCTTTTGTAGGCCCGTAGGGGCCTCCTTTCCCCTCAGGAACCGACCAATCACTTCAAATTACACCACTCACACATGGTACACTGTTCTCCAATGGTCGGCGAGCTGTCAGCCTGGCGCTCCAACCGCCAAACAAAATTCCTTGTAGAGTCGTTCTCTGCATTTTTTCCAGTCTGGCTGGCGCCAACAGCTCAATTATTACACCGGACAAAGAGCGACAATTTGAGCCTAAGCGGCGAAACCCTCTATATACAGGCACACTCGGTTAACAGCCACAAGCAGCTCCAAGAACTGGCCTTCCCAGGGATCTGTCCGAGCAGACTCCCGAAACCCGAGACGTTTCCTAACGACCGCGGGGGAACCGCTCCCACCTCTCGGCCGCTCTGCCCCGCAAATGCTCCCTCCAAAACGTCGACACCCCCAAAGAGAGCTAAAAAACAATGCCGACGCAACTCTGGAAAGATAAACTTTTCTAACAAAAGAAACCACCTTAATTAATAAGCATGATTTCTATGTACTTAACTATGGGTTTAGCCGGTGCTATGGAACACACAAGGACGACGAGCGTTGTGACGATGCACTTTTCGCGCTGCTCGATCTGCTTCATCGGATAGTAGTGCTAGGAGCGGTCGGACTTAATGTTGAACGAGCATCAGCCCAGTGAGCAAAGCGCGCGCGCGCCATGTGTACGAAGTTTGAAAATGGCGCCGCAGTTAGGGACCCTTCGTAAAAACGAATGCACCTGTACACCCATCCACAAAAGTGCTTCTGGCAGCCGTCATTCAATACGTTCAGACGTCTGGCGCGCATGCTACCCTTTGCTTGCGCAAATGACATGTGCTCGCGTCGCTGTTCCGTTATTTCTGAAAACAAAGGAACGGATGTAGGTATATAACGTGCCATCAAAAATTCGGCAGAGGCACTTAAGACTGCTTACGTGTAGAAATGCGCAATCATTCTTACACACAGCGCATTCCTAAAACAAGCGCACCACGTCTTCCTTTTTCACACGGCGCTCCGGCGGTGACATCACGCTTTCCCACTGCGCAGGCGCGGCGAACCCCGCCGTCTTCACGACGGCTTCCGGGACGATGCATCTGCGTTGCTGTGCTTTTCTTTGTGTTTTATGTCTGAGGCAAGTTCGCTTGGACCTTGAGCTGTCCCGCCGGCTTCCGTGACGAAGCATTTGATATGATGCGTCGCAGCCAGTGGGAATTTAGTGGCCGTTTCCCTGCTACAGACACCGGCTTCGCTCCATGGGACAGTTAATGCTGTCGCATTAAAAGCGACTCTCTGCGCGGTCACTCTTGTGTTTTGCGCGTTTCGCGCCAGCATTTTCTGGCTGGTCGCGGTTGAGAGCGCGCGCCGGCTGAACTGCGATCTATTTCGAGTCGACTGCGATCTTTGTAAATAGTTAGCGTCGACTATACGCGATTGCTGACGGGTCACTCGGCCCCCATCGTGTCTCTGCTAGTGCGGTCAATCACATAACTGAAATTGTGTCAAAGTTATCTTTATGTTAACGTTGAACACGACTGCACGCGACGGGCACCAACCGGGATACCAATGCGCCCCTTCCGCGAGCCATGGGTGCACTGAAAATAACGCCGTTTCAATGTGTACAAGATCACAGACTAGCGTGTACAATTCTCAGCCCATCAACGCATATTCGTCGATTAGATAAACGAGCAATTGGCGAGCGACATGCGCACAAGCGCTGAAAATGGCACCGGCCACAACGCTGTTTCTGGACTGGTCTATTCTCTTTTGAAGCTTACAAGGCACCAAACGCTACAGGCACGAGTGAAACATACTTTCGCAAAACGCTCGCACCTGCAGTTTTCCCGGTGTTTTTATGTAACACGCGAATATGGTATGTCGGCACTTTCCAATCCGACGAACAGCAATAATGTCTCGTTTATGCCCTAATGCGCGCATCACGCTATACACGAGCGGTAGCTAATTAGCTAGTAGCTGGGTAGCTACCGATCGTGTGCTGGTCGCACGCACCGATCAGTTTGTTTCCCTTTCCCGGTGCTTTGCGGAAAGTGATCATTGTTCGTGATTAGGACAGGCAATCTGAAGCCCCTCGGAAGCACAGACACAAGCAGCAGTAATTCCCCGGCCCGCGCGTAAAATCGAGGGCGTTTCGGACAGTTCTTCGCGGCGTTTCCGGCATCTCGACGCGTTCTGCCCGCATCGCCACTCTTCGCCGAAGAAGGCCAGGAAGACGTGGAGCAGCAGAAACAGCCACCGCAACAGCGGGGCCGGAGGAGATCGAGGCAAACTTTGTGCACTCTTATCTGAGTTCTTCTGGCCTTCCACGCGCGAAAGAGAAACAACTTCCTCACTTTTCTTCTTCTTGTTGTTTGCTGTATCGTTCTCTTTCGAGGAATAAACGATGAAACCGCGGCCGGCATGTGTGCTTAAACAACAACGTCGTGCGCAGGAGTGTTACAAGGAAAAGAGGTGAGCAGATATTAGATAAGGCAGACGCTACGCGCGAAGGAGCCCTAATGTGCGGTGACGTTTCAAATGGATACCCGGCGCGTTTGGACTCGCGGGAACGCTAATGGGAGTTCGTACTCTTCAGGCAATACTTTCTTAATGGCCACCTTACGGTCTCGCGCTCGCGCGCGCACAACGGGCCTATACGGCGCTCTCCCATTTTCCTCGGAACTGTGCGGCCATTACCTTCCTTTGTGCCACAATGGCAGCGTTTCGGCATTGCCGGCACCAAGAAGAAAAAAGCAGAGGTCAATGCGAGCGGCATAAACATCAAATTGGAATAATAGTCTATCGCACGATGAGAATATTAATTGAAAAGAAATTACATCTAAATAATAATAATAATAATAATAATAATAATAATAATAATAATAATAATAATAATAATAATAATAATAATGATCAAGAATCAATTTTAGTTGGCGCTCAGTAACAACCTTACGGTCTTGGTGCTGGCACACCGATACGTACACAACAAATTAAGCACAAAACTGCTGACACGTAAACAGAAACACCGCGAACACATCGACCATACATATATGCACACGCCCCGTTCCACATCAAATAGAAAGCACAGTCCGTAGTGCACGGCATGAGCAAGAGGGAATGATTGACTCTCGGACCTTGGCAGTAGTGTATTACAAGATAGCACAAACGTCCTAGACATTAGTAGTCTTCAAGACACACACACACACAAAAAAAAGAAATATCGACTTGAATTCCTACAGAACAACAAAGCAAATATACTTCATATCGTGCTAAAAAGAGAAACAAACTGCACACGCAGTAAATGTTTAAGCTGTTCCTTCAAACAATTCGTACTGCTCATTTCTGTCCCAACTCGAACAGGCCTGCCATCTTTTTATACAAGTTCCGACGGCACGAGTTTAAAATAGAAAGTCTTACGGAGTACGAGTTATAACAGTCTACTAATCAAAAATTTGGATTTTGTCGGCTAAGATTTACAGAAGCATTAAATGAATTGAGCCGTGTTGACATCCGCGGGATCCTGATACACAATTCAATCAAGAGACCCGGAGAATCAATCAAACCGTGCACAGTTTTTAAAATAAATAAGAGGTCCCCTTTCTCTCAATGTTGATGTAAAGTAAGTTCGCGTATGTCAGCACAGTCTCATAGTTCTGGTGATGCTTGTTCTCATTCGAATACCAATATTAAAAAAATAAAAATGCATTTCTTTTGCGCACGTTCAATTCTTAAGGAGTTCGTTTTGAAGATGATGTTCACGCAACCGAGGCGTATTCTAACTGGCAACAACTCAATGAACAACAAAGCGTCAGTAATGCAGATGGGTTGTTAAATTCTTTTGTTAGGCGACATGCGATTCCAAGTGTTCGCAAAGAGGCCCAAACTATTTTGTTTACGTGGTATTCAATAGTAGGTTTGAATCAAATGTAACGCCGAGATCCCTTACACCACTCACGCGAGACAGTAAATGCCCATGAATACGATATGCAAAACAGACGTTCTGAATTTTTCTAGAAAACGTCATCACTTCAGTTTTCGAACGATTTAGGGAAAACCCGATTGCTTTGCACCAACCATTGAATGATCTCATGTCGCCCTGAAGCCTCATGCAGTCATCGAGTTTTCGAATTTCGCGGTATATTTTAATATCGTCAGCATACTGAATGAAATATAAATGCGATATAACAACAGAAACGCCGGTGACAAATATGGAAAATAGGAGGGGACCCAAAACAGAGCATTGAAGCGCGCCTGAGTCCATTCTGTGTTCGTTGAATTTACCGGGTTAACTCGAACGAAACCTTCACTGTCCAGTAGGTGGCTCCTAAAACATTCGAACACCTGTCCACATACAACGTATAGTGAAAAAGCTTAGATATTAATATACTATGGTCGACCAGGTCGAAAGCCTTACTTAAATCAAAATAAACAACGCCGAGTTGACCTTGTTTACATAAGACTCGAGAGGCCCTTGAAGTGAAAGAGACCAAAGTAGTAGTCGTCGACCTGCCAGAAACTAATCCCTGTTGGTTAGGGATGAGCATACTTTGAAATGAAAATGATAAAGACCTGTGAACAACCATTTCAAACAGCTTTAAAAGCGGGCATAGGAGAGAGATTGGATTATAACCTGTTGCATCCCCGCTTCTTCCTGACTTACGAATTGGAATAATCACCGCAAGTTTACACGTTACTGGAAATACACCTGACTTAACTGAACTATTAAATATGTCACATAGTATGGAAGTAAATATTTCGTAGTAGGTCTTAATTATGGCTGGCGTATTCCGTTACGTCCGGTAGACAGCTGAGGCTTCATTTTTTTAATACACTCCAGAATAGCGTCCTCAATAATCGTGATCGAGTGCAGCATATTGCCATGCCCCATGTGGGGAGTAACACAGCAGGAGGGATTCACGCGATCTGCGTATACCAACTTAAAGTGATCAGCGAAGCAATCAGACGTGCTCTTTCCGGGGCATGTATCTATAGATAATGACCTTTGGTCTATCCGCTTTGGCGGAACGTGAATCCACGTACTACCAAAAAGTTGTTACGATTGCGAGTTAAATCCGCCTCAACCGTTTCCCGGTGCGCCTGGCAACCGCGATTTAGTATGTGTTTGCATTTTTTTCCGGCAACGTATGAATTCAGTTTCTAATTTGTAGATACCACTTTTCTTAAACTTACGATAAAGGCATGATTTTCTTTTTAGAAAGGTTTTCATCTCAGTCGAGAAGCAGTAAGGAAATTTATGACCGTGATTTGTCTACAACGGAATATAGCTGTCCATTCCGTCCTAAATTATTTTGGAGAATTCGGCGACCTGAGCATTAACGTCGTGGCATCGTAAAATTGCCTCCCAGTCAACTTTAAAAACAAAATGGTAATATAGACCAGCATACTCCCCCGCAGCAAAGTTGTAAACCTAGTGCGAAATAAAATAATTAGAGTTGGTGCTGTTTAAGGCAGGAGGAACCGGGAAAGGAACTTCTAGTGCGGGATGATACTTTTCTATCGGTACAACTGATACCTTACAATGAGTCACACTTGCATTACCTATATCAAAAGGACACAATTCGTAAACATCACCTTTTGTGATTATAGATAGAATTGTGCTGTCTTAAACCTGAAAAAGAATACTAAAAAAATAATAGCGACAACAACAACAATATTAATAATAATAATAATAATAATAATAATAATAATAAAATTGGTAATAATAGTAATTGTGATAACCATATAAAAGGATTAGCGCTGCTTAATTTAGAACATTTTAACCATACTTTTTAAGCTTCTGATCGACGAAGACGTACGAACTAGTATATTGTGCTCAAATAGAAGTGAACTATTATTTATAAAACAAAAAAACATCCCTGGTAAACATCCACTAAAAACCTTTTTTTCGTGAGCGTGTCAAAAAAAAGAAAAAAAAAGAGAAGAATGGTAGGGGCACGAAAACATCTAAAAACATTTGTTGCTTATTTTCCGATCGTCAGACCGCCTCTTAATTGCGAGGGAAGCACAAATTTATGGGCAGGTCCCTAACTTTATTGCTTCGCAAAAAGTGCCCCCCCCCCCCCCCCCCCCCGTACCGTCAAATCTTTTTCCTCAATGCTTCGTTTACATAGGAAGTGCTGCAAACTAGTATAACCCTGAGGTTTCACGACCTTGAAGTAAGGACGTATGCCCAAACTACCGGCAGAACAGACACAACACTTTCAGGTCTCAGGGGGTCTGGGGATTTTTGTGCGCAGCATGCCCGCGCTGTGGTGACAGGGCCATTTATTCGCTCGCACGCATCGTGATTCTCTGTACACAACTTCGCCGCAGCAGCGGAAGCCATGTGTTGTGTCTCGCACTATCGTTAACGTGTCCCTCGAAGGGCGCCCCGATTCGGCGATATGATATTTCTCTTTATCACCCAGTTTTCTGCTGCACCAATATAGAAGGCAAGATAAAGTAACAAACACAACATAATGATTTTTAAAGGGGCCACAAATAATGCGCGTCCATGACAGTCGCGTGTGGCGAGCCCGCTTAGATCCTTAACAAAGCTAAAAAAGACGATTTAGATATCAAATTTCTTAAATAGCGGCATCTGTTTTCTATACAACCGTGTTAGTACCGTGGCGTTATAAGGGACTATAAAAAGGCGGCAATTTAATTACCTTTATGGAATGAAATAGACGAAGGAAACGTGCATGTGTGAACCCGCGGGGTTGCAAGGACGCCCTCAGTTATGTGTAGTGGCACGCATACATTATTCTTGTTGATGACCACGATATTGTAGTAACAATACAATAAACAGAGCACTTAAGCGCATTTAGATCTTCTCCAAATCGCTTCAATTTGGCAGTCACGGCTTCTACAGTAAACGCGTACGCGCATGTACAAGTTATTCGCCCCTTTCCACTTTGTTGTATCATATGTTATGAAACAAATAGCTAAAGTATAACGTTGTCGGTCCTCCTTAGTGTATAAAATCTCATCTTGAATCCTGAATAACAAAACAATCACCGACTGCTTCGTTCAGTGAGCGTTCGAGGAAGCCTGTTGTGAACTTCGGGAAAGTTTAGTGACCTTCCGCTTACAGATATTTACGTTCCAACTAAGGACACACGTGGTAAACACGCTCGACTTGAAACATCGAACACAATGTCTTCTTTACTTGCTCGATATTCTCTTTTCTGCGCGACGACCCAACTACGTCAATGTGGACACGATACTCCCATTAGGAGAGCGCTATGCTTCGTGCACATATGCCCGAAACAAAACACGGAATGAGCGGGACTAAAGGCACCAGGTACATTTATCTCTCACAACAGAGACTCGTGACAAACACCGTCGTCCATTGTCCAAGCACGCAAATAACTTAAAGAAAAACAAGAATAAAAAAAAAATACAGCAACGGCGCAAGTATATAAAGAAAGGTCTTGTCTCGCAGCACTCACGCATTAAGCGCACATTATGCGGAACTCATTTTTGCGACTACTAGAACAGTCTTATCTCCGAGAGACAGAAGCCCTCGTTCCACGAGCTAAGTAAATATAGAAACTTCGGGAGGTCCTTTCTTCGCGAAGTTAGGGAGGTTCCGCGAACGCCGGGCCTCGCTCAAGTTCAGCGCACTTACCCGTCTTCCAGACTGCAGCGGGCCCCGAATTGTAAGGGAACCCCGAGCGGTGAGCGATACAAAGGGAACTTGGAACCTCAGGGGATAAGAGAACTGGGTTCCTTTTCGTAAAATACGCGAATCACATTCACATGGATTGAGCATGAACTATGTGGGAATTCTGGAGGCTGTAACACCAACAGGTTTAGTTTAGGCCGTAGAGGACACTCAGTCTCGCTGGAACATGGCAAATGGCGAAGTCTAGGGTCCGAGTGAGCCAATCATCACGTCGGAGGGTGTCACGTGACTATGCTCTAGCTCACTAGTTGCTCGCAGCGCAAAAGCGTCTGCGCATGCGCAGTGCCGATAGTAGCGCCACCACATTGGTGTTACGTCAGAGTTGATTTGGTGTATCGCATCCTCTAGGGCTCCAAAGCAACGCGTCAGTAATGCTCCAGCGAGAAGTGGGCTTTGCTCGTAGAACTCGGCCTGTTGTAAGTACAGGGCGGGACGATATGAGCTGGCCCAGCGAGGTTGGCGCCGGGGGAACGGAACGGAAAAAGAGAACGGGCACAAATGATAACCCCCCGCCACGATGCCTATTGTCGAAATGCGGCAATTGGTTTCATATGTATTTGCAGGCTGGAGGCAAAGCATACGGCATTTCACCCCGTTCAGCTATCACTAAACTGGGCAAGCTCATATTCCCGCTGACAGTACTTGATGTCGGTGCGGGATGTGCAGTGAATAAGGGGAAAAGTGCTAAAACAGTAGTAAGCAAAAAAAAAAAAAACACCTTGAAATTATAAACAAAATAAAGCGGGGAAGATGCAGGAATTGCACAGCGAACGGTGAAAGTCCAGAGCCCCTCGTTTAGTACGAGCTGCTATATATAATAACTTATTTTCTATAAATAAGCGCGTTTGCTCACAGTAAGTTGGGGCGCTGCGCGCGCTCAAAAACACGTTTCTTTTTTTTCTTTTTTTTTTTTTTAACAGGGCAAAATAATTGCATTTGCCCAGTTATACAACCAGCGCCAGCGCGTTGGCGTGACATTATATACCAGAGATCGTGTTTAATGCCAAGATTAACTGGTCTTCGTACATCTACTGATGCGCCATCATTCGTAACACAAGTAAAATTTTCAATACGTTGGACAGAAGAGCACATTAAGATTTGTTCACCGGAACAGTTCGAACCCGTGTCACCGACGCCACTTTAGTGTCTTATACCCTATTCGCACGACCATAGGGGTCCTTTTAGCTAAGGGAACTTTATGGCCGGCGGCGAATCAATTTACGATCATCCGCGCGTGGCATGTGTTCGCGACCCTAGAGCGCTGGCTGATGCGCCGATTGCAAAGGGACCTATGTTAAAGAAACCTTTATATGCTGGCCGTGTGAATGGGGTATCTGACTACAAGCGACAGTTAGTTTTGACGACAAAAAACATTACGTTCTTCAAACGTATATGTATTGTACATCCTATATATGCTATTGCATAAAATAATCATCCAATGTAAACGAAAGAGGTACAAACAAGAAATGACGGTTAGTCTGTTTTTTTAGGAACTCACCAACCAAGGTTCCACGAGTGATGGTATAGATGAAACTCACCTGAAAAGATAAAGACAGAAAGGCAATGAGAACAACGAATAGCTCTGCGTGATTGTGTGGTATAAAATTAATAGTATTTCTAATAACTGTGTAGTTTTAAAAACCGCGAAGCGCAGCGTTATATTTCCCGTAACATGCCTTTTTGCGGCACGACAAAAATCGAACGTTTACCGGAAATAGACCAATATGTTCATTGCTTTATGGAACTTCTGTCCATCCGTGATTTTTTTTTTTTTTTTTGCTTTCAGAGTAATTCAATTCACTGGCCTGGTTATAATTATATGATGTGGGGAGCTTTTAAAAGTGTTTAAACTTCCCTGGAAAAGTTGCAGCGCGCCTAATTTTTCCGAGAGGTACTTTGTAAGCACTGCGGGTAAATTTCTAGTTTTGTAAACGCGTCAACAACGCTGAACACAGGTGCTAATAGATGTAATGTATATTTTTGTCGTAACGTTGTAACGACATACATAAATACATATCGCACCTAGATTGCAACGTAACTAATTCAAAAGGTTCGTTTTAGAGGGTATATTTGAGCAGAGCTGTCCTGCCATGTGCCTAAATAGACTTAATATTCAAAGATTTCACGACAATTACACCCTCAAGATCCTTGGGCATCGCTTCATCGTGTCTGCAGGCGGCCCTAGGGAAATATTGCCACCATACTCTACACCAGAGCTTTGAAAAGTAGATTAAATGGCTTGGCGCGGCGGGCTTCCCAGTTTCAGTCTTGTTGGCCGTGGCGGATAAGCTACTAAGGAAGATAAAGACGGGACCACAACCACATAGATAACGACCAAATAAAAGACCAGCAGTAGTCCCTTATAGACACAAGATCTCTCAGAATATGAAAAAAAAATAGGGGGCGGGGGCACCACGATCTACTTGTCTTTTAGGCGCCCAGTAAGATGTCGCAACTATGTCCCAGAGTAGCTGACATATGTGGGAGAGGCAACAACTGCGCGGTGAATCACAGGGATAAGTGCGTTGAGTGCGCAGTCGGGGTGGTCTATCGTATCCCGCTGAGCTGAGGCCGAGTATGCATCTGCCAGACTGGCTGATGTGTCAATAATCGAGCACGCGATCATGACCTTTAGCTGCGGTCTACCGTTGGGGGAACCTTCCTTTACACTCTGTCACCTGCATGCATCAGCCGAAGTTTGATTGCCTCACGATTTTGGGCAACGGGGTGATATAACTGCGAGAAAATTGCTGAAAGCGTTCAAAATAGGAAAGGAGGGTGAGAATTGTGTCAGTGAAACATCGGTGTATTTACGCAAGAAAGAGATAACTTTATTGAGCACGTGTTGACGCTACGACATGTGGTTATTTATCTTGGTGTATTCTTTTCATTAAACGTTCAATTGAAGCACAGCGCTCGTCCTGCCCATTCCTCCTTTTGTGTGTGTATTTTTTTGCGCGCGGCTACCAATCTGTATTGAATAAAATTCCAAAGTTCCGCAACTCACCGTTAGCAAAGTAAAACGATAGTAAAAAGAAAAAAAACTGATTGCGTATACGAGGGCTCGGTCCCGCAGAAAGCAGAAAAAGAAACTGCCTTTGTTCTCGTTTTTTGCGGCGTCTCTAAGATGCAGTGGTTGATGCGTTTTCGTTATTTTGCGTCACCTTCAGTGTAGTCAGTCTCTACTCTTTTTTCAGCATTCACTGGAAACGTTGTCGCGCTGAATAATTCGAAGTCCAAGCTTTAAAAACGTCACGTGTACAAAGATTACAAATGGAACTCGTGCTCAAAAAAAAATGACCGCATCTCCACGTAGTGAATGATATTGATTGGGGCGAAGCTCTGGTGGTGCTGATGATACTGATTTTATTGTTCATAGGTAGTGCTGATGGTGCTGATTTTTTTTATTGCTCATAGGTAGTGCTGAGTTCCAGGTTGCGTTTCAACTTCATTATTACTGCTTTATGGTCGGTGAAATGCAGAGCCAGTGGTTCTTCTAGCGAATCAGCTTGGATCCGCTAGAAGCCGTGGGAACGCATCTCCACCGCTTAAGTCAACGGTCCATGTCAGAAAGAGAATGTGTGGTATGGAACGTGGCTATATACGCATTTGAGCATTTGACCGCAGCGTCCTCTCGTCTATAAACGTTGAGCCAATGCATGCAAAGTTTAACGCGATTATATAGGCCAGTGGTTCTCAACCATCGATATTTCGCGGACCCCTTGTGGATCAAAGGAGATGATGGAGGACCCCGTTCATAGTGAGGGGAGAGAAAAGGTATAGGATAAATATAATAATGACATTGCAATGGATATAACTAAGGGCTAGTGTGAAGTAGACTTCTCTTATTGAGATACACACAAGAAAACGCGCCCGAAAATTGAAAAATTTCTTCTTTGTCTGAAAAAAACACGACTTTTATTGCCGCGTTTGACTGACAAGGCAGGGCTTCGCGGACCCCTAGAATGCCTTCGCGGACCCCAAAGGCGCCGCGGACCCCCATTTGAGAACCACTGATATAGGCATTTGACCGCAGCGCCCTCTCCTGTATAGACATTGAGCGGCTACATGCAACGTTTCATCCATGACATCTCCAGCTCTTGAGTTACTACCACATCTCAGAGCCCCCTACTCGTCCCGCAATCGTGGCCGAGTGGTTAAGGCGATGAACTAGAAATCCATTGGGGTCTCCCCGCACAGGTTCGAATCCTGTCGACTGCGCAAGCATTTTTTTTTTCTTTTTTTAAGAAGACAGATGGGATGGCAATCGATGTGAGCACGGACGGACGGACGGACGGACGGACAAGGCTAGACCCTAAGGAGCTTCACCCCTAATATCTCAGTTATTACCGAACATTATTCACTAGAGAGCGTAAGACGAAATCGCGACCCGCATCACCCTCTCTACCCCTCTTCCCTCTCCCTCCTCCCCCTTCTCCATCCTCCACAACGTGCGCCAAGATCGCAGCTCAGCGCTCGCGACACCCGGAGGCCCCTAGACGAACGAAGACAAAATTTGAAACGCAAACGGGCTCTTTTCCAATCTCCGAGGGTGCACTGCTGGCGACAAACAGAGCCGGGAAACTCTCTTGTTTGGTTATCGATACAGGGTTTTTTGTCGCGCTCGTAAAAAACAGAAGACGTTACACGCGCTCGAAGGCGTGTGTGTGTGTGCGTGTGCGTGTGCGTGTGCGTGTGTGTGTGTGTGCGTGTGCGTTGCGTCTGTCCCAGACGTTACGCAGAGCGCTGGTCGTTCTCTCTCCTCCGAGAAGCGGCGAACATCGGAAGGCGGCATAGCGCTAGAAGTTTTGGAATAAGGACGAAGCCGATACGAAGCTGCCATGGAAAGGCGGAACGCGGCTGCCGGGGCGCGGGAAGCGAGAGAACGGAACAGCGCCGCGCGGCGTGTCGCGGACACATACGAGGGAAAGCGTAAAGGGTAATTGGATTTGTGTCCATTCCTAAGGCGCTCCCTAAGTTATTACCCTAAAGGACATCAGGGTAGGGGGCTGGGTCGTGAGACAGACGCCATGTGGAGGGTTGCGAATCATGTTGAACCCTCCCCGCGGGGGTCCGAATCTGAATTCTTCCCGGGGGCGGAAACTCTTCTCCTTTTTTTTTTATTTTATAGTTACTTACCGCCTCTGAAAACCGAAGGACAAGCAGAGATTCCGCTAAGAAAAAAACAGCGTATAAAGGAAGGGGAGAAGCAAAGTTCCCGCAAGCAAAGTTCCTGTTTCTTGATCAATCGTATAATAGGGAAGTGTGCAGTAAAGAGGGACAGGAGTGGTATGCTAATGAAGCCCTTTCGCAAGGAAGGACCGGCCAGCGGCGCATCCTCTATGGGGCTATTATTTGTCCGGCTACGCCGAAATCGTGCTTTGGCCTTTAAATGTGTTTGGTGTTTTCTTTGTTTAAGACTTGCGTTTTTTTTTCTTGAGGAGGAACATTGGAGACGAGTGTTCTTCCCTCGCCTGGCGGTGCCGCCGCCATCGGCATCCTAACGAGATCTTAATTCCTTGCTTGTTTTTGTCGAAAAGCTATAGTTTACGTACCTATAAAATAAAGGCATTTCCGCCTCCGTTTGTTGTTAACTCTGAAACGCGTGAGTTTCAGCGGAGACGCACTTCTTTCTCATTTTTTTCTTTCCCTATCCTGCGCGAGCGTTTGATGTCCTTGCTCTAGGGCATATCTCGGTGGCACAAGCTCTCGTGCACCAAGGGCAGCTGCCAACGCTATGAGCTCGCGCTTCTAGCCTTCGCTGCGGTACAACATAAGGTGAAACGGAGTATGGCTTAAAGGGGCGATGCAACAATTTTTGTACTTTGCGCAAATACCGCTTAGAACAAATCCCTGACGTTAATGACCTATGAAACACGCGTTCGTTTTTCGCCCCACGCAATAAAGTCCCTGTAAAAAAATTAAAGAAAAACGAGCAGCGTTCACCCCCTCAACTCGCAGCCAGAATAAGCGGCCACGTGAGCTGGAGCCGATTATATGCCGCCAATGTTGATCATAGCCACGCGCTGGAGTTGGCAAAGCACAGGACACGCGCTGAGTTTCAGACATTGTTATGGCTCGGCTATTGTCGTCGTTGCAGCGATTGGACACGGGCCACTACCCGAACGCTTCTCGAGCTAGTAATTATCACGAGCCCAAATCGAGTGCCCACGCAATGCTCGGGTCCAATCTATGAACCTCATTCAAATATCGTCATATGGGTGTACTGCGATCCCCACTTTACGTCATCAAATTTTGCAAAGGAGAGACTGAACGAAAATGATCGCTTTTGTCTCTGAAATTACACCGCAACAAAAGAGTTTCTTGGCCAGTGGCGTTGCGTGCGAGTAACCTTAAGTCCCACTAGTGCCAGTAAGCTCGTGTTAAGTGAAAAAGATTCCAATTGAATATCGTTGCACCGCCCCTTTAAGCAAAAGACATATGGAAAATTAGTAAGTTGAGCGAAAGGAAAATGGAACGAAGAAGACACCTGATCCATCCAGTGATCCCCGAAGCTCTCGCACTAACTATACTTCTTTTTTTTTTGTGTTCTCTATTTTTTTTTCTGCTTTCGAAAAAACAGTGTTACATTCGCCTTTGCATTTCGTTAACGTAGTTCTCGAGACGTAAGTTTAACCAGAGCGTTGTTAAAGCGGGCCTAATGCCACGCGCAATAAAAGCCATGAGAAATATTGACATCCGTTTTTTCCTATAGTTTTACAAAATTAGATGAAAACATCAAAAATAAACACTGAATTTCGCCTTCGAAACTGCACGCGTCATCCGTGTACCATGAATAAATATGTTGTTTTATTGTGCTCAAAGCGAATGCATCAGCAATAGGTTCAACCTTTTTTCTTTCCAGTTGTTGATTTTCTGCCGCCCTTATTACAATTACACGGTGGCAAAAAGCCTGCGAACTATACTATACACTTTACCACTGCACTAACAGTACAATACATAGTGAGACTCGGCGACGACAAATGCTCTCGTTTTGGATGTTTTTCTTCTTCGTGCTGTTACAATAAGGAAAGAGAAAGGCAACCTCAAGACTGAAATGCGTATTTTAGTTCCTCTCACTTAAGTGTGACAAACACAATGAAACGCTTAATGATAATTTTAAGAATTTATGATGAAAAATCACTCAATTTATCTTGCAAAAGTTGCACGATGACAACCCTGTACTTTGAAAATGAAGGAAGTTGGGTATATCAAGAAATAATTGAGATTTCTTACAGAGCCAAGAGGGGCTTTCATACTTAATTGTCACTTATAAGATCATTGATCATAATTAATGGGGCAATGTAATGATGTCGACCTGTAATCTTTTTCACTTTACACAAATTTACTGACAGCCATCTTACAAATGTCTGCAGTAAAGACAAAGCCACAAGTGCGTGAGCCGAGCTCATCAGAATGATTTTGTTTCTACAAAAACTCGTGAATAGAAGGCGCCTTCCAAAGACATGCGCTCGTGCCCATGCCTTTGTCTGCACTCCAGACGTTTGAGAGATGCATAATATTGTAGTATCCAATTATATTTGCACGCAACGCCACTGACCAAAACGCTTCTTTGTGCAGGGGTAATTTCAAAGATAAAGGGGGACATTTTCTTTGAGCTTCACCTTCGCAAATTTTGATGACGTAGCGAAATCCGACAACGCAGTGTTGACCTATACACCTTTCCAGCGTTTATCATCACCCAGGCGAAAAACGCCGAGCCCCTTGCCTGTGGTCGCAGGCCCGTCGTCTGATACTCCGCAGAAGAGAGCGACTGCACATGCTCAGTACGCCTTCTACAGCCCAGTAAAAGAAGATGGTAGCGCGCAGAAGACGATTATTCAATCAGACTGACGCCCCACACGTGCAAGTACGTACTGCATGTGCTTGAAGGTATACCTATGGAAGAATTGCAAGTGCGCGTGCTTGTTCACAGGAGCAGGAACATATGAGGTCTGTTCGATTCGGCCAGAAAGTTCTGAACCAGTTCTGTCCGAGTTCAGAGGAGTGCAGGAGTCGTGCAGCGGCGGCGCAGAACCAGTGCAGCCGCCGCGCTAGGACTGGCACTGTGATCGGCATTCCGAGCGTAACCGCAGGGTGTCGTCTGCATCTGTTGGCTCTGGTTTCTCCACGCCACGTTTTATGCTACATTTAATTAGTCGCGGTTTTATGAGACCATTCGTGATTCCTTATTTTTAAAGTATAATAACCGAATCTTTTCTGAGAATATTTTTTTTCGAGTGTACTAAAAACGTTTTCTGCACGAAATGTGTTTCTGTCTGCATTTTTAACGGCCGTTCGGTTCCTTTCGTTTCCGGAAGCGTTCGTGTCCTTCACATTCATTTAGCAATAGTAGATTCACTCCAAGTCTCTCGAGTTTCGCATTTCGACGATAGGTTCGCGGCATCAGAATGATTTTGCGTCGGGAGTCACTGGCGGCAGCGCGCGGTCGGCAGCGGTCACCTCGAAGACGAAGGCCTGACGATAGCGTTTTGGCCAAGACAGTTATCGACCGTAACTTTGGCGTCAAGCTGAAGCGTTTATTCTGATTCTCAAGAAAGACCTGCGTGGAACTACCAAGCCAATGCCGATTCTTGGTGTTTTTCTCAGGCCCGTTAGTGGGCGTCCACAGATACCAGCGGACAAAGCATGCAGTATTATGCTCAGCTACGGGGCATGCGAGGGCTAATGTACTAAATCCCGGACCTCTGCAATGTATCGGAGTCGTCAGTATGCATCCAAGAGCAACTAAAGGCGGGGACTATCAAGAGTGCAATACCTTTCCCGTGTCTGTAAGGAAGAATAACAACACTTTGGATTCCCACATAGCATCAAAAAGAAACAATTTACGTGAGCCAATATTTCAACACTTACCACAGGGAGCCAAACCTACACGAGCAGGTGCCTAAAACGCTTTCAGAATATCATAATCAATCAAATTCCTACCCTCGGTTATAATCTCAATTCCGCGTCCACCGCGGGTACGTTATTATAATAAATGAGAGGAAACGCAACCTCCGTATCGGCGTTATTGTTACACATTGCAGACATTTGAGCAAGAGCTGCGAAAAATGGCACCGCGAGCAGAGACGAACGAGGAGTGTCGTCTGCTATCGCCGTCTGCTCTTGTCGTCTGCTTTTGCACGGACGCTGAACTGACTCCGGAGCCGGTGCAAGATTTTGAGGAACTGGGTCTGAACTTGTTCAGAACTGGGATGAATCGAACGCACCAGTGCTGCGGCCGTACAACTTCCGATTGAATCGAATGCACCAGTTCCTGCACTGCTGAACTAGTTCAGCCAGTTCAGGCGAATCGAACAGACCTATGGCGGCGGCCAGATGCCTTGTTTGCCATTGTTTTTCCACAAGGGCGTCGCCATCTTGAATGTCGTCACTTTGAGTATGGGCGAAAGCAGTGATATGCCGTCTCCACTCCAATCGAAGACATACAGGATATAAACGTAACCTTCACCCCTTCTTGGTTTGCGTCACCTCTACTTTTTTTCTATTTGCAGGTTGAAATGAATTGTTCTTTTTTAGCCCACACCGGATATGCCTACCAGGTGACTGGGGACGAGGATAAACAAAAAAAGTGTATAGTCGTTAAAAGGTTATGGACCCAGCAGAAGCTCCGCCTCCAGCACGTGTTCGTTGCCTTCGGCTATATATTTTGGTTGCGCGTGCGACGAAGTGTTGCCACAGGCAGAAAGCTCGGACTCGAGGCAGACCATATACTAGGTTCTTAAAACCTGTAACCGACTACAGTTCTTGGCAGTGATGCGCGTGGGACGATATTTGAATGCGGCCCATAGACTGGACACTACACGCATTGCGTGAGCACTCGATTTGTGCTTGTGACAATCAATGGTACGACAAGCGTTCAGGGAGCCCACGTTCAATCGCTGCAACGACGGAAATAGCTGAACCCTAACAGTAGAGAGTTTTAGCGGATTATACGCTGTGGAAAGCGGGCCCAGCAGGCGCGTGCTTAATTCATGCTTTGAAGTGACGGCACAAGCTCTCGCTAGCAAAGGGAAGCTCTTGCGTACGGTCTACTAAAAGTCCCTAATATCTGGAACTCAGCACGTGGCCTGTGCTTTGCCAACCTTTGTGCGTGGCTATAATGAACATTGCCGCCATACTATCGTCTCTCGATCACATGGCCGTCTGACGCAGGCGGGCTAGACAGCGGAATTCCTTAAGAAAGCGCGCCTTTTCATTCTATACACCATTCCAATATTTACAAGTCGTCAGACCAGCGTGCGACTTTCTCAGCCCAGCACGCGCATATTCGTCGCTTCGAAAAGTGAGCAGATCTTGATGGCCAGTTATCTGAAGCTTTATCTGAAATCACACGAAACGCTTTTCCGCCTTCCACAAATGCTTAAAGGGGCCATGAAACGAATTTTGGGCTGGGATAAATGATTTTAAATTGAGACTTTACTAATCGCATATCGTTTTGTTGGCCAAAAGAAAGAGGGTAGAAAGTCAAAAGCCAGCTTTTCGGTACGAACATTTGAAAATATGGCGGACTATTTTGTACCTTCTTTCCTTCGAAAGCTCTCCGCCTTTTCACTATGATACATCCGCGGTTCCCAAAGCGCGTCAGTGGTGCCAAACTGACGTCAGCTGAGCACAGCTCACGCATTGGACACGAGAACTGCGTCACTGGGACGTATGCGCTCGTCAACAATAAATCTGTCGACGAATATTCGAATTCGCGTTCGTGGCCAATGAGTGCCCTGACGGAACTTATTGTCACTGGGGAATGACAAGTTCTATGGTGTGCATAAAAAGCAGGGTGGAGGCTAGGAGTCATTGCACCGGTGCCGAGGAATGTCAAGACGACTTGATTTCACAATGGACCTTTTGTAGAAATACGCGGTGCGCATGCGCGGAGTATTTCACGCGCCTGGGTTCGAGAGTATCTAGTTCCAAACAATCCGCCATCTTGCATTTCTCGCCTTTGAGCGGTTTCGTTGTGTCGAGCTCGGGGCGGAAGATTACGCACGATGGGGACAAAGGTGAGCTTGGGGGAGCCGTATCTAGGTCACATCACCTCAATGGGTGAACAGGATGTAGCTGACGTTTTGGGTGTGGAACGGGCGGGAGAGGCCTTGGGCGCGCGTTGTTTTCCAGTCACCTAGTCTCGAACCGATTCGCGTGTCTAGGTGGCAGCACATATTCGTTAAGAGGTCCATTCGCATTTGAGTTGAGGATTAAAGCTAAGGAGGAAGAAGTAGGAAAATCGTTTCATGACCCCTTTAAGCAGTTCGCGACAGAGTAAACCAATACTACATAACCTTCCTAACACTGAATCTAATGCTGAGGAAGTCGCACTTTTGAATAATGACGATCGGCAATTGCGTCTGCTCTGCACAATCACCAAAATGGCGGCGCCCACAACAATGTCGGGGAGCAGAGTGCTGACTCTAAGCGCAGCTCATTTAGTGGCTCTAATACTTGGTATGCAACGTTGTCAAAGCTACTGGCGTGAGAGCGTGGCTTCATTTATGGTTTCGATTGTGCGAGAACGCGTGCAAATGATCTGCGAGATCAAACCCCATGCCCGTGCCAGCAGCTTTAACAGCGTTGTTCACTAAATACGAAACAAAGTATGGACGTTTCAAACACGCGCCAGATTGAGCCGCCTTTGCTGACCTTCACTCATTTTACCGAGATTCCGAGCCACTGAAGCGGGAATTTACGAGCCTCCGCAGAGGCTTATGCTGGGGAGGACACAGTGGCACCTAAAGTGGCAATACCCTGTCCTGCTGTGGTATTGATAATGTGAAGCGAACGGAATAAGAGAAAACAAAAACTGTGGGTTGGTAATGGCGGCGCCCATACACAGCTGATTGAAAGCGTCTCTATAGTACAGCCGTGTTTTTGGCTGCTATGTAAGGAGGTGAATGCTGCTCATCAATATCTCTTTTTCTTTCTGGAACTGCCTTTACACGAAGAGAAAAAAATGAAAGATGTTTACAACTCTCTGTAATGCCAAATTAGAGCGCAGCTATTGAGGAGGAGGAGGGGAGGGTACGAAGGGGACGGTATGCCCCCTCCCTTCCTCCCTCCTCATCTACTCCTCCCGTTCTCCTCGACTCCTCCCCTTCTTCCTTCTCCTCCTTCCTCCTCCACCTCCTCCCCCCCTCCTCCTCCTCCTTTTCCTCCCTCCCGCGCGGTGCATTATGGGAAACGTCCCCTAATGCAACGCGGTGACGTTTCGGCAGGATACCGAAACGTCGACCTCGTGACGTCACCGATGGCGTCACAAGGCTGACGAGTGACGTCACGACGGTCCCGCGCGTTGCATTACGGGACGTTTCCCATAATGCACCGCGCGGTTACGCCGACGCCGCTCAAGCCGGAAACGGGCGCCTAAGAGCTGCGCTCTGAAACTAACGCGTGGTAGGTTATGAACGTCAAATATTTTATTATAGGGGGCATTTATTGAAGGTACAAACATCGCTGCACCGCCTCTTTAATCTTTTCATTACTTCCGTTTCGTAACGATCCAGGCCTTCAGAGTCAGACGCTCCGATAATAATAGAATTAAAGAGCTGATGTAACAATGGTAACCGAGGCAACAGCGTCAGCAGGTAGCGTTGCAAAAGTTGGGTGTCCACGACGCAGAGTATAATGCCTGCACTGTCCTACATAAACTTTCACACAAAAAAAACAAGAAACGGGACACAAAAAGACGCGTTGGGTAGCGACGCCTGTGAAGCTTCAGGTGCATCGATGTGTAACGCACTCACATATACACAGACGCGCACACGTGGTACATAGAAAAACTCGCATTCGTTCGTGTGCGTTTATGTGCGTGTGTGTGTATGTGCGTGCGCGAGCGCGCATTCACGAAAGCGCGAATGCGAAGATACACGCATGTACACAGGCACGCACGCGCGCACGTACGCACACGTTCCGCTCATAGCCAGCTAAAAACAAAAAGCCGGCAAACAGAAAAACAAAATTGTATTGCCTTCAAAAAAAAAAAAAAGAGAGAAAAAAAGTTGAAAAACCCTGCAAGACATATCATATCTTAAATAGACGACCAGGAAATTCAAGAATAACGCAGAGCGACGTTTTCTGTGTATTTTTCGCGGCTTCCTAGCACGCCAGTATTCTTCTACGTCGCGTTACACCCCCCCCCCCCCCACACACACACATACATATATATATATATATATATATATATATATATATATATATATATATATGTTACATTCCGAATGCGTTGCGCCACTTGTGTCTTACCTTCAGTTTTTTCCCGCTCAAATTCGGGCATTTACCAGAGCGCAGGAAGAAGAGAGGAGCATGTCAGAGAGTCTCCTTCTTTTCCTTTTTCGCGCAGCGAGCGGACGGAGCCATCAAGCCATCGCGCGCGCGCACCAGAATGACAATTGCGAAAGGGGGGAAATTACAGATAACTAGGTTTACTTGTGCTTTTTTTGATTGCAGCAATTTATTTGTTTATTCATTTTGTGTTGTCTTAGTTTTAAACCTTGATTCTTCCTCGGTCGTTTTCCTCCGCCCCGTTTCTCCGGCATTACGACTTCTACGCGAGGCAAGTAAACATACATATAATACGACGTTGCAAGAAAAAAAAAATAAAAAGCAAAGAAAACATTTTGACGCAGACTACAAATTACCGAAGGGAACAAAGCCTTCCGCAAGTCGAAATAACTCCCAAATAAAACGAAATAAAGTCACAGGAACGAGCAAAGTGCAGCGCGGACGTGAGCACACAGCGGACTTGGACTCGTGCACGCATTAAAGTTTATATATATATATTTCTTTAATTGTACGAATTTCTCACTGTTTTGTTAATCGCCAAAAACAAAGGTAATACGAATGAGTTGAAATAAATAAAAAACACAGGACCGACGCCGAGCATCACGTAGAAGTCTGCGTCAGACTCTTCTTCTAAATTGCCCGGGCTGTTGTGGTGCCCCTATAATTTCCGAAGTAACAGCGAGATTCGTGTGTTTGCTTTGGAGCTTTTAACGGCGATGCTTGCAAAAGTTTCCGAGGAGTTGCTTTTTCGGTACACACCGTAATTGCATCGCGTAAATGTTTAACGTGCTTCCGTTATCACGGTAAAAGGAAGGGTAATACACGTTACACGACTAGGGCGAAGATGTCGAGGTGCTTTCGTTTCGTCAGTTGTAGAGGACCAGTTGGGAAGAAGGAAAACAGGCTAGTTGACTAATGGAAACTAAAGGAAGTTATAATCTTATCTCGCCGATGAAAAACGGTTGGCTTAGCCGTGTTTCAGATGAGCTCTACCTTGTTTTTTTCTCGACTCTTTTTTCTTCTACGTTTCTTAAAGGGAAGGTGAACCGAACATTTCAGTGTCTACAATAAGCGGCGCACTATTTTTTTTGTTGAGTTAGCAGCCCCTGGTGTGCGCAAGCACACGCAACAAAATTGACGTCATCATGTCCCCCATTCACGCTTGATATAAGCTCGAATGGGGGATATCTTGACGTCAATTTCGTTGCGTGTGCTCGCGCACACCGGCGGCTGCTGACCCATAGAAAGATAGTGCGCCGCTTATCATAGACACTGAAATGTTCGGTTCACCATCCCTTTAAGTGGTAGGTTTCACTGGGCGTGCAAGTTGATCGACAATCAATCAAAGCCAATCGTAACAATGCTGGTATGCTGTAAATTAAAGTTAATTGTATCTTAAGCATAAAATGTAATCGCACTGATTTATCATTCATACAATTATAGCTTCCCTTTTCAGTGTGCGGTTTGGTAAGCTCAGGACTTTTAATTATAAAAAAGACACAAAAGAGAGTTGCCCTACGAATAAAATGAAGTTTCATGACTTTCGGCGCAGCCCTACCATACGCCTGCGTTCTGGGATCTCGACTTCGTGGATCAAGTATAGACTACCAATTTAACGTTTTTCCTGTTACTAAGGTGGCATATTGGGCGAGTTGCTAAATGTTGTACATAACGTAAATAAAGAGCTAAAAAAAAAACGCAGGCGACTAAAGGACACAAGCTCGACAGGACAACGCTGTTCTTGCTACTGAAGTTCAAAAGCCGGAGAGGCACAAAGAAAACAAGTAAATTAAGCTAACCAGACCAGAAAAAACTAATCTTCGCGCGCGCGAAAATTAGTTATTTCTTAGTTGAACTCTGGTTAAAATATACATACAAATTAGTGGTCATCAATACCTGAATAACTGAGGAAAGTGTATTTGGAAACGATGTTGCTTGTGCAGACTTTTTGTTTACTCTCTTTCCGATGTTGATCTGTTCCCTTATATACCACCAGGCAGCCTGTGCCTTTACTTTCTTCCAGAGAGCATGTTTCGATTTTTAGCCTTAGGTAGGAACCCTTTCTTCTCGATGGAATTCAAAATGCATTACATGAACAAAGAGCAGAAAGAACACGAAAGAACAAATATGAATTCGGGATCTGCCAGTAAGAAGGATTCGGAAAATCGTTTCTGTTATTCTTTCCTCAGTTCCTTCAAGACGTTGAACCAACTTGAGATTTCGATCGTCAAACAATTCGTATGCTACCGTGTACACGATGCCGCTACAAAATGAAGTTCTTGCGTAGCGTTCCAGAAAATAGCCGTCCTGCCTGAGGCGACAAACAAATTGGGAAGGTTTTCCTTTAAAAATCTATCGGTACACAACGTCTCTGTTTGCTACCTTCTTGTTCACTTCGGGAACAGTACAATTTTTAGAAACACAAAATCTCATGAATTTTAATGATGCTAAAAGACGTCAATAAAAGGAATAATAATAAAAAAGTCCGTTCTTTGTTGTCGTAAGATGTCCGGACTATTTGAGAGGGACGGGTACAAAGCAGACACCCGCACCTAGCAGTAATCTGGAAAGCGGTGGAAAATACCGTCCGTTGCGCTAGGAACATTCACGCGCCTGTAGCTTTGTTCGAGTTATGTCTTCTTGGATTTTAAATCTCAACACATCATTGGGAGGGAGAAATGATAAAAAGGACATAGGAAAATGTATGAGCTTCACTATTGGAAAGGGTCGGCTTTTCCTTCAATACGCTGAATAATTATAAAAAAAATCGGAATAAAGTCGTTAAACAGCAAAGAAGCTTCGCAGGTGTTGAACAAATAGTTCAACACCTGCGAAGGTTCTAGCATAGAAAAGAAAACAGATACCCCTTCCTTACCAGCCTTCTATACTTGTAGTCAGTTTCTTTTTTTTTCTTTTTTTATCTGGTGCAGCAAAAATATATTTGATATATTAGTCCGCCCTTTCTTATTCCAGTTGTTGTTCAGTCGCTTGTAAACGAATGCCGAACGCAGTGCGTAAATCGAGCAGTGCACACAGTGTCGTACGTTTGGGCCTTTTGAGACGAGTAGACAGCGCTGCGCGGCCGAAAGCCACGCACAGAAAGCGACCCGTGGTCTTTTCACCGTTAGTTAGAATGACCAGAGGCCCTAGCTCCTCAGAACTAGCCAAAAGCAGTTCTGGCTGGTGCAGCATGCATCCCTCGTCGCTTTTCCCAATTGATGGTTTCAAGGCATGTCGACTGTATGTACATACATTGACACGTGGTGATCACCTGGTATATGCGCAGGCGGTCCAATCTATGGTAATACCTTTTGTACGAGAAGCATAGCATGTGTTTGTGTTTGAGTGTGTGTGTGTGTGTATGCGTGTGTAATTTGAAACAAACGTTTTCAACCAACGGGCGTCATAGAGGACTTCGTTAGACTGGTGCCAGCTTTGAAAATCAAGCTACTACAAGTCAACCAAACTGGTTCTGTAATGGGTTTATCAGGAGGAAGTGCGAGTGACATGACAATACTTCGTTGTCGTTATCCTCTCTTTTGTAAGGGTTTTCTCAAAATGACAGTGTCCAAGCTCGTCTGCTCATTAATTCTGATTTGATAGCAATTGAATCTATCATTGCGAACCTGAGCGATGTTTAAGGTACATATCTTATTTGAACAGTAATTTGCAGTGCACACACGATTGATTAAAAGACATTGCCCCGCCGCGTGGATCAAGAAAGCGCTGTGAACGGCAAAATAATGAATTCTGTATGAAAGAGGGCATCTGCGAGTCTCGCCTTTCAACCTAAGTACAATGTTGCGAAATATCCCATGATCTTTCGAGTCTCACAATACGTGAAAGGCTTTCTTCGGATGACCAACGCTTAACAGAGGCCGAGCCGTTTCGCTCTGCCTCAGCGAGCTCATTCAGCAAGACGTACGTGATTGAGAAATTACGAGATCATAACTCCGTGGCATTGCAGTCGGTGACACGGAGGAATAATGATTCCCAATGCGTAGGACAGTGAGAAACGCCACGGAGAGAACAATGCCTCTTCGCAATCGGAGCTTCGTTATGCAAAGATGCGGACACAGGCGCCATATATGGAGAAAGGCGTTTTGTTCCAAAGCAGTTGTAAAGCCGGCGGCACAGCGTAATGCGAGTCCGGCAACGCGCGATCCACGGCCCTCTCAAGCGAAGGCCTTCGTCTCAGTCGTCTAATGTTACACAATCATTTCCTGTCGAGGCGATGCTCCGCGGGAACTTCAATCGGAACACGGTTCTGATTTTGCTCGTCGTTCGCCGCGCTTAAACCTTCAAAAGAGAAAAGAGAAAAAAAGAAATTTAAACGAATGGGCAGTCGAAGGGACAGATCATACCTTGAAACACATGGGAAAAGTAAAAAAAAAAAGTAAAAAAAAAGGAAATTGTGAATTTTTTTTTCAGCCTTAGCAGTTTGGAACCGAGATTAATGATGTGGACACCGGCGCTCTTTCAGATTCCATTTCTTTTCCGGCAGCTTAGAGTCGATGCTGCTCGCTTCGGTTCGGGACCTGGTTTCTCCTTATTTTCGAGGAGGGAGCGGCGGGCTCGGGCTACAAATGTCTCCCCAATCTTGTGGAAGCATCTCCGGTCTGAATGGTGACCAGGGGCTGGAGGGGACGGCGCTCGCTTTCCCATCTCGCGACGGCGGGGCCTCGGCCTGGCCACGCGGAGTCTCGGGTCATAAGCTCGAACCGCGGTTATTACGACGGGGCTCTTTTTTCATCCCCGGTCTTTATTTTTTCTTTGGTTGACTACCTTTCACCCGGCAAATAATCCCGCGAGATTATATTTTGTGGGTGTGTTTGTGTATGTGTGTACATGTGCGCATGCGCATGTGTCTGTGCGTGCGGGCGTGTGTGTGGGTATGTGTGAATGAACACACGTGTGTGTGTATTTGCGTATCTCGGCGTGTGTGTGTGTGTGTGTGTTTAACTATGTGCGTGTGTGTACTTGTGTATATGTGTGCGTGCGCGTGTACATGTACGTGTGTGCGTGTTTGATTGTGTGTGTGCGCGCGCGCTTGTGTCTGTAGCAGTCTTCGTGTTTCAGTTCTTTCGTGGGGAATATTGCGCTTTGTGAGCCAGCCCTTTCTTTTTCAATGTCTTTACAATAAACGTTTTTGTTTGCGAGTACTACGTACGCAACCAAAACACCCAAGACCCGTCGACTTAGCAACAGTTTTTTACGCTAAGAAACGTGTAAGAGTGCACTGTATTGACGTTTCATAAAATAGCCGTAATTTGTTTTTGCACAAATTTGCGTTTTGTTAATTAACAATAGACTGAACTCACTAAAGCCTGACTCACTTTGTGCGATTTTACTTGCGATTTCGTAACTGCGTCAATGAGCGCCGCAGCTTCCACCCCGCTTTTCTTGCCGCACGAGCGACGTCGCAACTGCGAAATCGCAAGTAAAATCGCACCATGTTAATCATGCTTAAAGCGCGAAACACATGCGCGTCAAAACTGTCCGGTCCGGCGTGCGAACTGTCGGGAAGATGGCTGCTCCGAATCGCCGCACAGGACGGTTCGCGACACATGGTTTCCGACGCGTCGTTGCGTCGCTCCGTTCAGCTCCGCCCAGTTTCGAGTATCCCTCTACCGAATGGATGGATGAATGCTAATGTTTATATATATAACGGGCGGTAGCTCGCGCCACCTAGCCTAGAAAACTAAAATACTTCCCTCGCCCTTCTTCGTTTTTCTGACTTTAAAACAAACATAATATTTTTATTACATTCTATTAAAGTGTGCGTGTGTAGAGATTTTTCGTGAGGTTACTTTTCTGCTCAACATCACGTAATCGCGATGGACCGCAGCGGACCTTAGGAGCCATCCCAGCGAAGCGAGCACTGCGTACAAATCACGTGACTACGCACACCGCGCATTGCTGCGTCTCTCCCGAAGTTCGCGTGACACTCACACGGCATTGGAATGGCTCGTAGCGTCCGCTGCTTTCCATCGTAAGGTGAAACGGAGTACATTCGGGTTTCGACGGCCTCGATCGGTCCCAGAAGGACGGCTTGCTATGGCGCGCGAGATCAGCAGCTTGTTTTGTGCGCGCGAGAAAACTCGATGGCGTCCATCTCCTTCACCGCGCACCGCCACATGTGTGTGTGTAGGCGTTGTAAAAGAGGGGGAGATCCGCTTCCCCGAACTGCCCGAATCACGAAGCGCCTCCTCGCCCGATCGGGCCGAAAGTCACGTGACAACATGACCTTCGCGCCATCCGTGCTGCCATTGGCTGCGGCCCTCCGAAATTCGGACAGCCGTGCGGCGATATCTAGCAAGTTGGACGCACGCCGGCGCCGGACCGAGGCCCTGTCCGACGCTCCGGTGCGACGAAAACCCTCGCCCTCGAACGTCGTTCCGGCGGTTCGCACGTGGGATCGGACAGTTTTGACGCGCATGTGTCTCGCGCTTAAAAGCCCATACGCACATTCGCATTTGAGCGCGGTGCGTAGCGTAGCGGCAAGCGGACGCGTTGCGTGACGAAGAGCGCTTGTGCCAAACTTGTACGCACAGTTGTGGTGGCACGCAGTCAAGAGCCAATAAGAACGTGCTATCATCGCTAGCGACTCACCAATAGTAAGCGAAATCCACGGCAACATGGCGGCGCACAGCGACAGCGTCGAAGTGTTCGATCTTGGGACAATCCCGCTGGCTTCCCACACGTTTTGTCAAGCTTGAACCATCGCAGCCTTGGAAAATACACTCCCCACCGCTCCCCAAAACGAAAAAGCAAGTTTTGCGAGCGGAGAATCGAATACGTCTCGCCGAGTTGGCCGAGTGGGGCGAGCGAAGCGAACACGTCACCCTCCTTTCCTCTCTTTGCTTCTGATTGGTCGACCGCACCGCAACGCTTCGGAAAGTTGAGCGAGTCTCAACTCGCTAGCGTCGGGCTACGGAGCTTTGCGGAAAGGCGCGCGTCGCTCCGCAAGCGACCGCTCCTGGCCGCAAGGACGCTGCAACGCACTCAAATGCGTTAAACGTGAATGTGCGTATGGGCCTTAAGCGTTCCACGCGTGCGTGACGACGCCCTAACTGCAGCTCATAAGAGGCAGGCGCCAGTGTACAAGACAGTTTATGCCGCCTCATGCTTTGCTCGCGCAGACCCTCAGTGGCGCTGTGGTGTGTGTAGAAAGATCCCATGACGCATAGCGGCAGCTGTGGCGCAATGAAACCGGTTGTGAGATAGGTCTATTGCTTTAATTTCGAACTAAAAACATTGTTGGTTTGTTTCGTGTTGTCAAAAATAAAAATATAGCAAGCACGCAAAAAAACGTTTTCGAAGCAAAAACAACGTGATAATAGAGAAACGCACTGGAAGCTTCAGGCAACACCGCATTTATAGTCGACATTATTGATAAGCTTGTAAGCGCAATATTGAGCTCACATTAAGACTGCCGTCTCATTCTCAAATGCCTTTTCCGTTTCTTTTTAACCCACAAGAAATATCAATGATGTGGCAAGGAATATGCAGTAAATCAAATTTACTTGCTAATCAATTAAACGTCACTGAGTGCTACATATCCTTGAGGTAGCACTTAGTGACGAAGAAACGCCTCCTCCTACATCCGTGAATACCATTAAACCAGCAACGCATTGAGCTCAAGTGAATGAAATCGACCAAGACACGGAAAAATTGTCACGCAGAGTACGTATCCGGCACGGTCGGTTGGAACCTGTTTGCTCGTGCAGTTGCCATGGAGATTTATGATTGGGCCCTACTCAATTCAAAAGAGCCTTTGACGTTTTTTCTTTATACACGCCTTGTGACCAGTTTTGTAAATGTCGGGCAAAAGCCAAAGCCCAAAAGCTCTGCTTCGTAACATTCGTACTTCACCCGAGCATTCGTACCAGGAAAGCCTGACCTAAAGCTGCGCTGCATGTGCCTTTGCCCTCACATGTTTATTGAGACATCTCAGCTTGAAGGCCGACGTTCTGCAGGAAAGGAGGAAACTGTACCTTAATTCTTCCTTTCCATTCGAGAAAAAGGGAGACTCTCCCCCTGTTTGCGTGGATTAGCTAATGGCGAATTCGCTTGGTTCTTTCTGCGCTCTCTCGAGCGCTCTTTCCAGAGAGCGCGAGATCGAATCGTGGAATGGGAGTGCGGTGGCGTGATCGGCTGGTTCCTTCCGAGGGCGCCCCACCCTCTCAGAGCGCTCCCTAGCACTCCGTCTCTGGCCGTCGGAGTGCGGCGCGGCGCAGGCGTCACGTGGTACGTGGACGGGGATCGTGTGGCGTTGTTGCCGATGGCGGCGGCAGTGGTCTGCGGGGTGCGACATGACGGCGATGGATATCTGGTTCGTCAAAGTACTTGTGCGTTCGACGGTGCGAGGATTACAACGGACGGGACGACATTCGCTTATGACCGTGACAGTACAACTAGACGTGGGAACCCTTCCTAGTGCTCTTACGACATCGTTGATCTCACAGCAGTGAACCCGCGAAGCCTAATGTATGAAGAAACAGCTATCAGAGCTTGCCGCTGTTTCACCGGGTTTTGTAGACGCTTCAGACTTTGTTTGGTTTGGTAAATGTGCGTTAAAAGGATTGTGTTGTAAAATAAAGGAAAATTCGACTATAATGCACTGTGATTTGATTCACATGGCGATATGTGCTATGCCCCCTAGGGTGGGGTGTATACTTGCACAACGTTTCGCTATAAACAAATTCTATTTTTTAACCATTTGATTTTTGCCTGACACCATTTTTCTTTTTAGTCCTCATTCAACATTTACCCTGCCATATGCGTGACCATAATCGCTTCGCGTTCACTTGTTCACTGTCGAGAACGCGATGAATTGACAACTATCACGCTGCAGATAGCCTTTTTTAACATTTCAATGCGTAGATTTGTTTATAGTACGTCACAGTCGTTATTTGATACCGCTGCGAGCGTAAATTTTGCCAATAGTTCATCGTACGCTGTCAAAATCTTTTTACTTTCATATTCGTTACCAATGTCGAGAAGTTTTGCTTCCGTGACTAGTCCGACACTGTCAAAGCGCTCTGAGCCCAGCAGTACTAATCAGCTGAAGAGGAGCCCGAGTAGCTCTCGCGGCGAGGGGGGGGGGGGGGGGGGGAGGGAGGGGGGAGGAGAGCGCTCTGTTGAATCAAGGTCAGAGGAGAGAGGCGACCACCAGAATTCGTTATAAGAAACCCGCTCCTGTGGGGAGAGGACTAGAGAAGAGTGCAAGAGGAAATGGAGAGAAGGAAACTGGGAACCGGTTTTCTTTCCGGCAGGAGACGATTCTCTAGTTCGGCCTTTAACGGATTAGAACCACCAGACGAAAATACAACTCCGTACTTGTCGTCTGCAATACAATACAAATAACTGAGAACTATTCGGCAGCATCGTTCGTTCAGAAACATATTTTGTCTCAGCCGTTAACGACACAGAAATTTAATTTTGTTGTATGAACCAGCGAGAAGTTAGTCTGCCTTAAAACGCGCCTGGTCTCCCTGCTGTAGAGCTGTAGAGTGCAGACTTAGCTAGTGCAGTAGACGACTGGTAGCCTAGGGTTACGTAGTGTGCATTGCGCAGTATAGTAATTACACACTTAGAAAACGTTGTTTCAAAGATTTAAAGCGATGAATACACACTTTTAGTACCCTTACTTTAACCTATTACACACTTTTCAATAAAAAAATAGGCTGTTCTTGCACATAAAGTCCTTCATTTTTGAAGGAGGTAAAAGGCGTGTGGAGAATGCGATCACCCTTCTCAAAGGGTGCTCGCCGCACTAACACCCGCTTTAGCGAGCTAGTTCTACCAACGGTCTCAAATAATTCTTGCCACTAACAGTAATTTTCACTTGGATCTTCATTTTTTTTTTAACTACCATATATTATGTATTACACGGAATATTGACAACAACAAAGCAAGGTACGTGTAACCTTCATACTTGCAGAGGCGGTGCACCTCTGCATGAGTGTCTGAATTGTCGAGTAGACCATAAGCGATGGAGCATTTACCAGGGTCATGATTCCTCTCTCGTGCGTGGTCCATTACGTCTGTATTTGATGTTTTTGTGCCTGTAAGAACTGTATGTGGAGTTTGTTAGTAAACTTGTTGCTCGAAAAAAAAAAAAAAGAATTTCCTAGTAATCAGTCAAGATCGCCGGCACTATTTTTCGGGAGTTCACCCGCATCCTAAGGGTTTTGGTATAACACCTTTAGGGTGTTAACTCTGAGACATGCTGATTTACTCCCTTAAAGAAGCCCTGAGGAGGTTTCTGAGATTGCTTAAATGTGGTGATAGTTCACTCTGATGGCTTGATTGAGCTGTTCGAGCTCAATCAAGAGCTGGAACATAGAAGGTAACGGCGGACCACGATTGTTCTCGAACTTCTCCAGCGACAGGAACCGCTCGCCACCGCGACTTTCGTAAAGCAGTAGCGCGCACAACATTGGCGGTCGTTGAACACCTCCAGCCCGTTTAGCCGGTTCCTGAAACGACGTCGTGGCACTGAAGGGCTCTCGTCTTCAATGCCGTACAGGATTTAGTATTTTCTGTAGAGCTCGGTGAACGATGTGTTGGCGGCCATGACAACCAAAAACAGACTCGATCGAGTCTCGAGGAAAGTCTCGAGGCGGATCAGAAGCTACTTCGAGATTTTAAAGTTTAAGCGATGCAATGAATTTCGTACTTTCCGAAAATACCGCTTAGAACGAATTATTGACGTTAGTGACATATGAAACACGCGTTAAATTCTCACCACACACAACTGAAGTCACAGAAAAAATTTAAAAAAAAAACGAGAGGCGTTCACCTCCTCGATTAGCAGCCAGAATAAGCGGCTACGTGATCTGGAGCCGAGTATATGCCGCCAATGTTTATCATAGCTACGCTCTAATGGCGCATTCACACTGGAAGCGGATCCGCGTTCTCGAAGCGATTGCGGATGCGGTTCGCGAGCGACCCCGTTCAGACACACCGAGAGGCGGTTGGCGGTTTCTCGGCGATCACGCGTGATATTTTGAGACTTGCGTTTGGCAACCCTGTTTTACAATCCAAAATCCACTTTAATCGACGATCCAAAGCCAAAATTTTGCAATTTTGGCACTGAAGATTTTTCTCGAGGATGTTCGCACGCATCACGAGTTCAGGCAGCGAAAAAAGAAGCATGGACCCGCCAAACTCGCCTGTGATTCCCTTGACTTCGCCCACAAGCAAAGCCCAGCTAGGTGCGCCTTGCTGACTCAGAACAGGATGCCCCCAACCTTTTCTTCGAAGTGGACCCTTCCCGCATGAATAGCTGACCTTGTATTCGGGATAGAGGGCCACTTTTCCCCCTTCGTTCGCTCTTATCATTTTCCAAGTTGTGAGCCGTGGGGTGGACCGTGGTGCGGGGGAATGTGTTCGGTGCTAGCCGGTCGTGGCTTCGTTGGTGGCGGACTCTCCTTTCGTCACTCGCACGTCGATCGAGTCTACTGTTTGTTTGACATTAAGCTCAAATAAACGCCGTATGGATTACCTCTGCAACGTCTGGTACGTACACTTTATTCCTTGAGTAGGTTCCCTTTATTTGTTTTGTTAGTAGTAAACTTTACAGGTCGAGCTAGCGCAGGTACCCTGCCCGCAACGCGGCAGTGCATTGGCTACGCAATCAGGCTCACGACGTCTCTATCGGCCTTCGGGGTGGTCATGCACGGTGTCGAAAGCTTTCAAATAGTTCACGCGACTGCGTTAGTCGGTACAAAAGCTGACATTTCGGTCGATCAGGGGCGGGTTCCGACGTTCTGCGGGCAGAGACTGACAAGGCAGCAAGCTTCGGGCTTTGGCGCCCGGAGTAATAAACAAACGCTTACCCGAACCAAATCACCGGTGCGAAGCCCGTTAAAATTACGAGTCCATTCTTTTCGCGGTGGATTCAAGTGACGGACGTGAACATCGCGTTTCTCCGTTGATTGGTATGCTGCAACGCTAGGACTACAGCGCCTTGGACGCCTCACCAGCGACAGGTGCCATCTTGTTTTGAAAGTCACTAACGTCACGTCAGCGTCGCGTTGTGATTGGTTGCCGCTTTGAGGTTCGTGAAAGCGGTTGGGAGAAATCGGTCCCGAAGCGGTTGGCAAAAACGCGCTCAAACCGCTCGATCCTAGCCGCTTTGCGGTTGACAACGCGCGGATCCGCTTCGCGTTTGCGGATCCGCTCCCAGTGTGAACGCGCCATAAGGTTGGCGAAGCTCAAGAGACGCGCCGAGTTCCAGACATTGTTATGGTTCGTCTCTTGTCATTGTAGCGATTGGACAAGGGCCACTACCCGAATGCTTCTCGAGATATTGATCATCGCGAGCCCAAATCGAGTACTCACGCAATGCTCGGGTCCGATCTAGGGGCCGCATTAAAATATCGTCACAGGGGGGTTCTGCGATCCCCCAGCTACGTCATCAAGTTTTACAAGGAGAAATTAAAAGAAAGCGCTCGCTTTTATCCTTAAAATTACCCCACAACAAAGGAGTTTATTAGCCAATGGCGTCGTGTGCGAGTGTACTTGGGTCCCACTATTGCCAGTAAGCTCGGGTAAAGTGGAAAACATTCCAAGTGAATATCGTTACACGGCCCCTTTAAAGGAAGTTGTTCAGCATTTTCTTAGTCAAGTGAAGTTTTTAGTCCAGTTAAATTTATGAAGCGTAAAACCGGCCTCAAGTGGAGTTTGAGTGGAGCTCCGAGTCAAGCAGTGTTTAAGAATTCGGCCCTTAGAATATTCGTGATCGCTTTTGATTTAGGTAACTCGTTACCGGAGCCGAGGATTTTAATGCAATATATTCCTGTGTGCATACCGTTACGTTGTCATAGATCTTTACATATATATATATATATATATATATATACATATAGAGAGAGACCAGACCAGTTTTGAAGCCTTTTGCGACTTCTTAGGACCGGATGCGCTGCAGCGGAGCTGGTCCTAAGAGATCGCAAGAAGCTTAAAAACCGGTCTGATCTCTCTCGGTCTTGCTCGGTCGCAAGAGTGTGAACGGGCCTTAAGACCGAGAGAGACCAGACCGGTTTTTAAGCCTCTTGCAATCTTTTAGGACCACCTCCGCTGCAGCGCATCCGGTCCTAAGAAGTCGCAAAAGCCTTAAAAACCGGTCTGGTCTCACTCGTTCGTACTCGGTTGCAAGAGTGTGAACGGGCCTTTACTCGGTCGCAAGAGTGTGAACGGCGCATTTTTGCTTCTCTCTAGTGGAGAGGGGGAAGAAAAAAAGAAGAAAAAGAAGATTGATATCGCTTGACTAAGTTTCTGTCCCCACCCGCAACAGAGAGTCGATGCTTTTTCTGCACGCTATTGATGCAGTATTTTCAGATGTACATTAAGAGGACGTAGTTTTTTAATGGATCATCAATAAGGAACGACGCCAACCGAGTGGTTTAAAACTTGGGGTCTAATAGACCCTCCTCAAAACCACATCAAGTAACACAGCTGGCCATCATCTTTTCTGTACGAAGTTCTCGCCTAAAGGCCGGTTCAGACACTTGCGTTTGAGTGCGTTTGACTGCGTTGCGGCGAGAACCGAAAGCGAGTCACCGGCATATCTGTGCTTCGTATGAAGCGTAGAATCCAATTCAAGGAATCTTCTTGACACGCGATATAAGCAACAGGGATGTCCTGGTGTCTCGCAGCCGCAACGCAGTCAAACGCAGTCATACGCAACTGTGTGAACCGGGCTTTACGCCGACGCAACCGCTCGTTCTCTACACGATCTTAGCCGAGCTCGCGCCGTATTCTGATGCAGACGCTCAGTGTGCGTGGCCAAATAAGGTTTAACTCGAATAATTGGTGCAACAGCTTCTGGATAACGCGCATTTGAAAAGGGTACATTCTAACTGATCGTCAGAGTACCTACTAGAGAACACACTGGCCGTTGGCCTGTATCCCTTCTTCGTCGTCGTCTGTATATACACGTGGGAATAGATCGCTTTAAAATGCAGTAGCAAGGAGCTTGCCAGCCAACTCGCTATTATCTGAATAATTTTCAGCCTTAGAGATTAGTAGCCTTAAAACCACAAAACATCACATGCACTACAAAAAAAAAAAAGTGGAAAGAAGGCAGAGGGTGAAAATGAGGCAGGCCTTCGTAAAATCTTCTTGCTGATTCCAGGGAGCCTAGTGATACCGCAGAAAAGGGATCTTCGTGGCCAGATATAAAGATAAAAAAGGACGGCCACGAATAATTATACCAGTATAATGACTTTCGGACTCTGGGAATAACCTCACCACGGGAAGATGACCAGAGCCGCTACATGCGCATATATTACGAGCGCGAGGACTGCGTGCGATGTCGAGGAAAATGAACTTTTTGCGGAAGTTATGGGCGTTTGTATAAAATTAATGAATATTAACGAAATAGGAAAGCCGAGTAGAAAAAATAATATTTAGCCCGGGTACCCTCCCTTTGGGTGTTCTTTTTGAAGGCGCGACACGCAGAAATTCCTATCAACTTCGGCAAATTTGAAGACGGAGGAGCTAAGGCGGGAATCATCTCGGAAGCGAGGCAAGAAGAAAGAAAAAAAAAAAGATTACTAAAACACGGAAAGAGCGGAGCAATCTCGCCGGTTACATTTTCAGTGCTCCATATCTTGATATTTGACTTGCGTAAAAAAAGCGGAACGTTTCAATCAGGGGCTTTTGAGGAAAGTAGACTTCACGATAGAAAATTAGGAATCATATAAAATCATTTTGTTGGCTCCGGCAAAACGAGCCCAATAAAACACATATTACTGGAATGCGCTGCAGCATGTCTTTAACTATGTATATTAGTATCAACTTTAAACAAAAAAAAAACACAATTTGCATTGATTATTTTGATAAACCCGGGGAGCACAGAATGTATCGTGCGTGTATTATACGTGCGTTAAAGGGATACTGAACCAAACAATTCAGTGTCCATATTAAGTGGCGCACGATCTTTTCACGAGCCAGCAGCCGCCGGTGTGAGTGAGCACACGCAACGGAATTGACGTCATAGTCCTCCATTCATGCTTAAGAATACCGTGAAATATGTGGGCTCCGGGGAAAAGGAGAATAAAGACAGGCTTTTAATCTCCCCAATGGGGTCTGGTGTAAAAGGTGGGCGATTAATTGGCATGACAAGCTCGTACCGTTAAATTGTGGAGATAAAAAGCCTCTCTTTATTCTACTATTCCCGGGAACCCACACACCTCACTGTCATCTTAAAGGGAAACTCCGCCGATTTTTTGGTAGACATCGATTTGGCTGGAAATTTGCAGACCGCATCAATAACCCTTTCTCAACTGATAACCAAAATATTTTATAAAAATAATTTTTTTCCGTAAAGTTATTAAATTTTCAAGTTACGCCGGCTGCGAGGGTTCCAGGAGGCGAGTCTCTACTGGCAACAACGAAAAATCCCTACTTTTCCCTATCCGCGTGCGTCACGGGTGGACAGGCGGACGAGCGACTCAGGCAGCCGCGAAGTGGCTTTCCGGGCGCCAGAGATTGAGATTATTTTTTTCGCAGCTTCAAGGTTGAAAGTTCCTTTGCAATAGGTAGCAATCTGTGCTCCGCGATAGATTGTAGAAACAGTGCCGGGAAAAAGCTTCTTTTTTACCATTGTTTTCGTGGGAGGGAAAAAAAAAGCGTACCCCGGCAGCAATGGAGGCCAGCCACGTCAAGGTGCTTTTGCGCGAGCTGTGTGCCGAGAGAACTAGTGTCACGTGAAATATTTTCATTTATGCTTGGAATACTTTATTGCCGCGTGCTGCGAGTTGAGTATCCTTCAGCAGCTGGAACAGCTTCGAGAGCGGCAAGCGCAAACTCAAGCCGGCTGTGACCACTACGACATCCCTCCAAAGAAGAGCGCTAATAATAGTGAGAAAAATAATACACAATCTAGCACTAAAGTCGACATTTTGCACAGCCACATTTGTTATTCACAATTGATTCAGTGATTTTTTTTATTTTTTTATAAACACTATTTTTGTTTCGGACGTCGAATCTAGCTCGGGCTACTTTCGGTGTTCCACTCACGCGGCCGATATGTTGAAGACGAGAAGTGAAACGTCTAAACAAAGTTCAAGTCTGAATTTGGACATGACTTTCGACATATTGCTATTCCGGTCTGCTATTACAGAGGTTTATGGAGCAGGTGTTGAGCTCCATTAATATACGATAGAGCCTTTGCCTGTTTTGTCAAATGGCTGGCGTGCAATATTCTCTGCAGAAGTGATGAAAACGCCCTTAATTTATTCTATTGCGGAGAAATTTTATATAGGCCTGAAAGGTAGTTTTTAAACCACGAAAATATTAATGTCGTTGAGGGGAGGCATGCAAATTTACAGCTGATGAAAACTGTGCTAAACCAAAACTTAATTAAAAATATCTTAATTAGAATTACCCCCTTCCCATGTGCTCTCGTGGATGGGTGTTTAAACACGTTGCATTCTACTCCAAACAATAAAATAAAAAATACGGGTACACATTTTTTTAGTAACTTTTGTTAACTTATTTTGAATTAAAAGTTTTATGATGTCTTTCTGTACCTTACGCACTATTGTATCTTCAAGCAAATATTCTTTATTTGAGGATGAGCAGTGTATTCGTCTATTTTATATACATTCCATTGCACCTTGATGTTCGGCTTGGTGGTTCCAGAGTTCTTTTAATTGTCATTTTAACACGATCTTCATGAGCAGTCCCCTGCCATCTGATCTACCCGAATGCAGTTCATTCCATTATATACATTTCATTGTTTACGAGAATCACAGTCTACATGTGTTAGGTCCCAGCTCAACACGCACATGTTCGTCGCTTTGGAAGGCGAGCAATGTACGCGCCACACGCACGAACGCTGAAAAGGGCATCGACCAGAAGCGCTCTTCAGAAATGGTCTATAGATCTTTTGCTAAATTACTTAAGCACCAAGGAGCGTATTCATGCCACAAGAGTTGTTACACGTGATGGGGCTTGCAACAGTAACATTTCTAAAGAAAATCTAAATCAAATGGCACGTTCCCTCAGGTTATACGAGCGTGTGGGGCATCTGTACCCATATTCCGAGTTTTTTCCGTGGTGCTTGAGCAATTTGTCAAACAATGTATTCCGTGACCCTTCAACCTTTCTTCGCCAGCCATCTTCTAATAAAAAGAGAACGGATTTACCAGCGATATCACAAAACTAGCGAGCCGCGGCTTGAGCGTACCGAGTTGCAAAAACATTTTTATCAAAATTCCAATTGTTCCCGTTTTTTTCTTTACTTTCTTATAGTTTAGCACGTAGGCCAAGGTCATACTTTGTGCAAATATAGATCATTATCAACTTCAGATAGCACGAACGCCCATGTTTTCTCGCTGTTATACTCGAGGAAGGCGCGCGCGAGCGTACCCGATTGCCGGCCGCGCGACTCGCTGCCCACCGGTGTCGTCACGCTTGGGAGGCGGGGAAAACTGGGGAAAAACTAGGGAGAACGATGTTTCGGTTTCGGCAGCAAACAAGATATCACTTTTTCAATTTACTAGAGTGAATCTGGGAGAACGAGATAGCATTTTGGAATCAGGAAGCCATCCGCATTCAGATTATGCCTTTGGATTAGGTAGCTAGAAAAATCGGCGGAGTTATGGAGGACTATGACGTCGATTTTGTCGTGTGCGCTCGCGCACACCAGCGGCTGCTGGCTCATGGAAAGATTGTGCGCCCCTTATTAGACACTTTTAGTTGAGCGTACGCAACGAGCTTGCGTACGCAGGAACGTTGCGGGCCGCGAGTGCGCCTGCGCAGAACGTTCTGCGCAGGCGCACTCGCGGCCCGCAACGTTCCTGCGTACGCAAGCTCGTTGCGTACGCCCAACTAAAAGTGTCTATTATAGACACTATAATGTTTCGTTCAGTGTCCCTTTAAAGGGGCTCTGCAAAGGGACGAAAAATAAAGCCCCTTCATGTTCTAAAAGTAGCGCAAGGTGCATCGATGCAAGAAGCAGTTGCAACGTGCAGCCCTTGGGAAGATCATGGCGGCACAGCGCAGCACTGAGCTAGATTTCAGACGCCATGTTCTTCCCAGAAGCGGCGCGCGGCACGTATCTGAAGCATTTCCAGAACAATGAATGGCGCCTCTTCGCACAATATAAAGGGCTTTAACGAAAAAAAAAATACATACTTCTCGAAGGGCGTGCCTATCAGTGTCAAAAACTAGCATTCAGTAAGTACATTGGTCTAGAGAGCGTCGGATGATTACGACATAGAATTCTAGAAGTAGGACTGCCTGAATAGGTGCCTGTGACCCCTTCTGATCCTTTCAAGCGCGTGATTCTTTGCTCGGAGCACCCGTAAATCGGTGCGGCGTTCAAGTCTTCATAACTGGATGTTAATTCCAACAATTAGAAAGATCGCGCATGGTTTTTGCACGCTCTTGTCGTTTCGGTTTTGTATTGGTTCAGACCAAGGACGTCATGACTCATCAGCAATAGAAAATATGCTCAAAAGTATTAACTTCATTCAACCATTATGTTCAAAATACATCAAATTTTACAGCGGAGCTGTTAAGTGCTAGTTTCCCCAGTTTCGTGTCCGTAGACAAATAAATGTCGACACAACCCTCTAGACAGCTACCGCCATCTATAAGCGACGGCGGCAACCAGACAACCGGATTACCGGTTCTCTGGTTGCCGCCGTTGGTCATAGATGGCGGCACATAGTATAGCTCCGCTGCTCTTCCTTCTTCACCAGAGTGAAAAGGCTGAAAATGTTCTTCTTTATTTTATTTTTAATGTTTTGCTAAAGTCTCACCCACTAGTTCGAGCCAACTCGATGCAAATTAAAAGTGTACAGAAACGCTTTGCGGGGCCTTTTTAAGCCGGGGTCACACTACTTAAACATTATACAAAAGAGTCTGCAAACATCAGTCACCACGATATCCGTCAGATTCGAATGCCGCTTGCCAAGTTTCTTTTCTAACTCGTTTCCAAGCGGCATTCGAAGCACGGATATTGTGGTGACTTGCATTCGAATCTATTTGCACACTGTATTTTGAATCGAATGCATTCGCTCCTTTTTTGTTTGGCATCTAACTCAGTGGCGCCATTCATTGGGTAGCCCGGGTGCACTCCCGGTTCAGGTATAATTCATAATTCTTTACTCATCATTCTTGTATCCTAAGAGTGAATGAAGTATTACAGGGTTATAAGTGGCCATTTCCGGAAGATAGCGTGCATATCAAGGGAAAAGGGGCGCCATTCGTTGTTGTGGATATGTTCGGGACACGTGCCGCGCGACAATTGTGGGAAGAACATGGCGACTGAAATCTAGCTCAGCGCTGCACTGTGCCGCCGTAATCTACCCAAGGGCTGCACGTTGCACGTGCCTCGTGCATCGACACGCTTTGCGCTACTTGGCACCCAGGCGCGACCACGTTTCGACTCGCGCGAGAAAGAGCGAATAAGCATCGTGACCCCGGCTTTATGGTTCGCTATTCTTGGTTGAAGGGAGCTTCGGGGGGTTTTGGATGTGCTGCCCACACGACAGACTCCTGTGATCTCTGGGCTCATCAAAATGATTGAGGCAAGTTTAAGTGTAATCAGGAGTAGAGCGTGTCACGATCCTGTCGTGACGATAAGTCTTCCGTCTGTTCTTCTATTTTTTTTTTTTTTTTGGGGGGGGGGGGGGGGCTCGTAAATTATTGATTTTTAAATGATCTTGGATTGCGAGGAACCCTTCAGGTGTAACTGAAGTAATCTCGAAAGCACAAGGTTCATCGCGATCTTTACGCTCTCCATTGACTAATGTCGGAAGTTACGAGGTCATAAGCCCGCTGCGCCATCCCTCGGTACGTTATGATTAACCCCATGATGTCGCGAGTCCACGTGGGGTAGCTACGCTTTTTCGTTCGGGAGCCAGCTGCACGCACCGACCGTCCCCCGTAGACTAAACATGCGGGACTAAGTTTCGTTCGCCGCCGGAAGTCGCCTACGGTCTATAGTTCGTTTTACTTTTATGTCCCACCGGAGCCGCGATGATGCGATTCGATGGGGCCCATCAATCAGAGCCAATCAGAGCTCGGCGTTCTGACGTCATCACAACCCCCGATAAAGAAGCAGACGAATTTACGCTCCACATAGCATTAATGTTTACAAGCAAAACGTGGCCGGTTTGGTAGGAAACACTATGGCGTAGTACCTGAAAGCGAGGATGAATAAAATTTAAATAGGTTAGGTGTCAAAGCAACGAAGTGCGCGTCAATTGCGCCCGAGTTTAGGAATGAGGATTAATTTCGACTTTCTGGTAATCTTTTGACGTCCAACCAAAATCTCGGAAATGCGGCGCCTTCTTCGCCATAAGCCCCCGTCATCGTGCGGTCATCTTGGCCGTGATTTAAACGCGCAGGCCATCGTTTCGCCTCAGAGTTACCCGGAGGCGGCTTAATGTGACAAAATTATATAATTTAAACTGCAACAGAGATACATAAAACGTGTGTCTTTTTTTTTTTTATAAAAACACAATTTAAGTAGGGCAGAAATATCTCCCGAGAAGCAATAATAATAATAAAAAAAACACAGAGTTAGTCATTAAATGAAGCTCGAATCATAAAAAAACTGCTTTCCAGAAAGAAAAAAAAAGGCGAAATAAACTTGCAAATAAGCGCATACTGCGGACTAAGGGATAATGCGAGGAACCTCCCTCATGATCCTTTGTAAAGTAATTACGTACCTCCGTGACTTAACTTTATTACCGATCGCTTATTGCAGAAGGAAACCTTTCTTTGTTGTATTTTCGATTTCCTTCAGAAAACCCCAAATGATTACAGCTACCCTCGTTCGTATCTATTTTGCCTGTTTTCTTCTTCTTCTTTTTTTTTATCAGTTTCTTCTTTTTATTTTCAAGGAGCAGGTAATGGCGAATCTTTCCTAAAAGTGAACGAACCGCAAGCCCTATAAACAAGAAATCCAGTTAACCAAGAACTTACCTTGTACGGCTATAACAACTTAGAAATCGAAGGGTGATAGGGACTCTTCTACTGGGCTGTAGGGGTAGCGTTAATATTTGGATGCGGGGGGGGCAGAGTCAGACCTCTGACCGTTCCAGTGAGTGTTGGGTTCTGTATTCATTCTAAAAAAAGCGTTGCTGTTGAAAATTTTAAATATAGATGGGCGAGCTTCCCTTACTGGTACAAAGAGGTATTGAACAGAGATTCAGTTTATAAACGAGGACGCTGTTCTGCAAAAAGAAAAGAACTCCTACTATACTGCGTTTCACCTTATGTTGTACCGCAGAGAAGGCGAAAAGCGCGAGCTCATAGCGTTGGGAGCTGCTCTTAACGCACGAGAGCTTGTGCCGCCGAGATGTGCACTAGAGCAAGGAGCTCGCGCTTGTAGCCTTCTCTGCGGTACATCATAAGGTGAAACAGAGTATACGCAGAGATGATCGGTCTTTCTGGCGTTATGTACGTGTTTCGAAGACTTATTAGCTCATTTCTAGCGATTTGACCAACAGGCTTTTAATCAAGTCAGCATAAAAGATAGTTTAGGCGCTTTCGGCAGCGATCTTACAGCGAAGCGCTTAGTGGTGGTCAACCGTCGCAAGTTCAACAGTCAATGTCAACGGATAGATGGATCTATAAGCGACCATGCTACCCAACGCTCTAGAGACGCTTTGGCTGACCTCATAATCCTCGTCAACAAAGTTTCACGAAACAAATAAATAACTTTGATCTGGAACCCTCCAATAGTCCTTCAGGAATTGCAGCTAGCAAGGCCGCCTTCTCTGACGAATTCTTGGGGATCCTGTGCAGCGCGTACTTTCGGTTGTGACTTCGCCGGGGCAGCCTTTCATGCAGTACTGGCGCGATATGGCCCATTAAGCCACTCAAAAGTCTCTGCGCGTCCTCTTTGACCTCACACCGTTTCAAAGAATTTAAGTTAGCTAAAAGGGCCCTAAAAGAACTTCAAACTCGATAGTGAAGCGGCGTCTGCTCACAGCTATAGGCGGCACACACAGAAAAGCGCAGTTGATCGTGTAAAGGCCCGTTCACACTCTTGCGACCGAGTACGACTGAGAGAGACGAGATCTCTTAAAACTTCTTAATATTTTTTTTTTAGAACGAGGGAACACACTGGCATTGTGGCGCCATCTATGCGGTGACCTTGGAACTGCATTTCACAAGAGCGAAGGTTTTGCGGGATTTCCGAGGTCAAATGTGCGTAATACCCATAGAAAGGCTCGTTTATAACAGTGACAAAAGTTTTTCGAGCCAAGAAAGAAAGGATAATGCGCGAGAGAAATAAAAAAAATATGCCGGGCCGCCGAGCTTACACTGCTACCCAATAGATGGCGCCAGTGTGTCCTCTAGTTTAAGAAGTTTTAAGGAACCCAGGTTTAAGAGGTCGCAAGAGTGTGAACGGGCCTTTATGCGGGAGAGCACGACACTTCCGGTTAGGATGGTTCGGAGGCGGGAGAGTAACTCGAGTCACAGGACGACTGAATCTTTGACGTCACTGCACTGGCGCGGATCGCGTGGGAGCTTCAAATTCGGCTTTGGGAATTTTTATTTACTTCACAAATACTGAGTCTTTAAGCTACAAGGTTTTAGGCTAATGTCCAGACATAGTTTTTAATCGTTTCGTATAATAAACGAATACAATTTTGACCGGTCAGTTCCCTTTGGAGGAACTCATTGAACAGACTGAGTACGAAATCTTCTTGAATGACATGCTTCGCATTAGGTACATTGTGAACCGGAACTTCAGCTTGGGCTCTTCAAGCAACGGTATCTGCATTGTACCGTTATCGATTCCATAGACAGGGCTGCGGAATCAATAACGTTACATTGCAGATACAGTTGTTTGAACAGCCCAAGTTGAAGTTCGAGTTCTCAATTTACCTATAACTGGCAATGGAAAAGCGAAGAACGGCTGAAGTCTGCTAATAGAGCAAGGGGGTGTTTAAGTAGCAACCGAAGCTACCAACAAAGCCAAAAGAAATGCATCAAAGGGCATTACTGTTTCGTTCCGAAAGTACAGCAGACTCATCATTTCCACAACGACCATAATCCCGTTCATCTGTTGACGTGGGGCGAACCATTCTAGCTACATTGCTTTCTCGTTTTGGTCGATGCATCCTTAGAGTTTTAAGATGCATTTTTAAACATCCATCAGCTGCTGTTATACAAGCCTGGCACTCGTAAAAACAATGCTCCGCCTAATGCCGAATGTGCCTTGACGGCCTTGACGCATTAGAATGGGTCATAAAACGATTTTATACTTTCGGTAAATACTCCTTAGAATCACTCCCTAACGTTAATAACTAGATAAGCCTGTCTTAGTTTTTCTTTTCAGGCAATGGTAGTCGCTAAAAAAATTCGAGAAATATGAGCATTGTTCATCCGCTCAACTCAGAGCCAGAACAATCGCCCACGTGGCCTGGTGCTTATCTTGTGCAGCCAACATTAATTATAGCCACGCGCTGGGGTTGGCAAAGTAGAAAACACGTGCTGAGTTCCAGGCATTGTTTGGTTTGGCAATTCTCATTACCGCAATGGTTGGACACAAGTCACTACCCGAGTGGCCGCCGAGGCATTGATTTTTACGAGCCGAGGTCGCAGTTCTCGTGTCCAATCCATGAGCCGCGCTCGACTGCCGTCAGGGGGGTGGTTTCGATCATCCAGAAATTACGCCATCAAGCTTTGCGAAGGCAAGACGAAAGAAATAGACCCTTTTATCCTCGCAGTTTCACCGCGACAAAGAAACTTTTAAACCAGTGGTGGTGTGTGCGAATATACTGGGGCCAGACTAGGACTAGTACCCCTCTGCAAAGTCATGGATATTTCAACCCGATGTCGTTTCATAACCCCTTTAAGTAGTGCATTTTTGTTTTTGCGGGTGAAGCATTTTTAGGATTACAAATATTCCAAGAGACTATTGTCGGAGAGGTGTGCTATACTTTGTTTCACCTTAAATCCAGACGCAGCCAACGCTTCCAGTTACTGGGACCAATCAGACAGCGTCAAAAGCTTACCATCACGGTGTTCGTCATGTTTCTGTACGTGTTCCATCATCGCTGGACCAATCATATACAAACAATGCCTAGTGACAGGCGCTTTTGACGTTGCTTGATTGGGCCCATTAGCTCATAGCGTCCGCTGCGTCTGGCCCTAAGCTAAAAAGAAATATAGTCACAGTACTGGTGCTTCGGGTTAACAAGTGCCCAGGAAACAAACTTTCCGTGTCTTCATTTTAAAGCAAAAGAAAAATTTGACCGCATCTCCACGTGGTGAATGATGTTGCTTGGGGCGAAGCTCTGGTGGTGCTTGTCTGCGTAGACGCCGAGCCGCAGCATGCCGAGCCTTTTCATTCATGTCAGTAGGAGAATGTGTGGTTTTCTTCTTTTTCTTTTTTTTCTTCTTTTTCTTTTTTCATATTTTTTTTCTTTTTTTTCAATTTTTTTTGCCCTACACGAGCACGTTAGCATGTGCTCACGTGCTCGTGAGCACGTGATCTCACGAGCAGAAGCACGAGCACCCGACGCCGGCCTACGGCGGACAACGGACGGCGGACGGACATGGCCAGCCCCTAAAGGCTGAACTCCATGGAGCGAATTATGTGACGAATAACTGGCGAACGCCGCCCGACGGCACGCTCGTTTTGCGCGCGACGTAGCAGCCACTGTGTTGATTCCACGCGCAGAGCAAAAGCCGCCGGCCAAAATTCGTCGGTTATTCGCAGCATATTCGTCCCATGGAGTTCAGCCTTAAAGGACACATGCAAAGAAAAAAAAAAACATTTTTTTAAACAGCTTAGATGGAAGAAGGATATTATAAAACGATTTTACAACGAAGAAAAAAAAATTTTTAGAGCTATATTTACGGCGCTATTAGCCCCGTGCGCGACCGAAAGCGTCGCTGCGGTCGGCCTTCCACGATTGGCCGAACGCTGACTATGACGTCGGAAAGGGGATTTATCATCGACGGAAATAAGAGGAATGAAAGAACTTTAATTTTGACGGTGTTGGCATTGTTCCTTTGAGAGCGCAATGATTTCAAGCTTCCACCATGCTATTTACAGACACCATCGAACTTGTTGTTTGCAAGGTAATGACGTCACAAGGGGGAACCAAAGGAGGGCGCCACCAAAACTTCTCGCCGCTAATACGAATTTGTAGTTGGCGCCCACCGGAGCCGTCGCTGGTCACGTGGTAGGCCCGCGCGCCACCGCCCTGCGTCGCCGGAGCCGTAAAGCGCCGCCGCCGCCGCACGCTGAGCGTTGTGCGAACGCCGCTTCAACGCGTTTCTCCACGCCGCCGTCGCCGCCGCCGCACAAGTTCGTCTGGTTCGGGGCGCCGCCGCCGTCATCTGACTGGCGCACAGGTCTATCACGTCTGCTTGCGCTTTTTCAGGAGTTTCCTTTGGGCTCTAAAAGTTACTTATTCATCTTAGTTTTTTGTTATACTTTAAAGGGCAACTCCGCTTCATTTTTGATATTTAGAAAACTATGCAGCCCTCTTCAGTATCATGTAGGAAGACCCCATGTCAAATATTACGATCTAATTCCGTCTATATATTTAATAAACTGGCCAGCAAACTTTCAAATGAGCCAATTCGCCGAAATCTGCCAACTCTAGCGTGCGACGCGAGGCGCAATCGTCAGCGCAGTCAATGCGGCGGAGTTGGAGCGGCCAACGTTGACCCACTACGTCAGAGGCAGAGCCGTATATGTAGAGAGTTTGGCCATTCGTTGGGAAGTATAGGAGACAAATGAGGAGGCGCCATTGGCCGAAAGCGGGCTGGGCGTGCTCCAGGGCGCCTTCAGAAATTCGAATGTGACCAACCAGAATCCGGAAATAATACCCTGACGGTGGTCGCGAGAAACAAACCTGATAAGTGCGTCGGAGTGACTCTCGGTGACTGAATATATGGTACACGTGATGTTTCAATCACGCTCATCCAAAATAATGGTGGAAGAGTGCGACTAGCGGAACGATCACATAATCCTTACGCCAAGCGCCGAGGGCCGGGAATCTGCCGTCCGAGCGGTCACACTCTGTCCGAGCAAAACAGAGTTGAGCGGCGCATTCGTTTCTTACATCTTTCTGCATGATCATGATCGAAACATCACGTGCACCCTATTTTCAACCACGAAGAGTTACCACACTTCACTTTTATGCGCTTATTAAAACCATATACGAACATATACCTTTGATCAGAATTGTTTCTCGCTACTACCGCTAGGGGATTCTTTTCGGCTTCTCGTTGGTGAAGAGAGCATGCCAAGCCCTCTTTCCGAGTCTCGTGCACGCCCTGGCTCTTCCCGCGCCTCCCATTGACCAAACTCTCTGTATACACGGCTCTGGTCAGAGGCATGACTACGTCATTCTCACGTTTTGGTTGTTTTTGCTTCTCAGAGCGAAATTGAACGATGGCGTCATGAGTTTCTCCTCCCGGTGTTGGCTGAACGGCGTCCACGTGATCACCGTAACGCGGATGCGCTAGTTTGCGCTGCCCTGCGCGCTTATCAGCTTATCGGTCTGTTTCTCCGCTCCCCCTCTCCTTCGTCTTCTCCCCTTCTCCTTCTCCCCCGGGCCATCACCGTCCACGCCATGCGAAGCGACCTGCCTGCGTCGCGTGTCCTATCCCTCGCCCCGACGCACTTCACAAGACCACGTGGTTCGACGTGACGTGGCCATGACTCTGTCGACACGAGGCCAATGTTGCCTGACGCAACCGAAGTTTCGGTTTCGGTATCAGCAGATGTTTAAATTAAGATTACACGAATAATACTCCACATTTCGCGAATCCGAAGACGTAGAGCTGTTTAGTGGTGCTTTGTGAAATGGAATCACATGCAAACCTAAATTTTTTCGGAATTGAGCGGAGTTGCCCTTTAAATAAAGATGAATAAGTTACTTTTAGAGGCCATAGGAAGCTTCCGAAAGAGTGCGAGCACCACGTGACAAATATGGGCCCGTCACGTGATAAATAAGGGCCACTTTTCCGCGGCGCCCGCGGGCGCCAACTACAAATTCGTATAGCGCCGTAAATATAGCTCTAAAAATTTTTTTTCTTCGTTGTAAAATCGTTTTATGCTATCCTTTTTCCATTTAAGCTGTTTAAAAAATTTTTTTTTTTCTTTGCATGTGTCCTTTAAGGAGCTTCGCCCCTAAAAACCTCCTGCGCAACCGATTGACTTCTAAGAGAACAGCTACTCAATAAAATGTGATATATTTTTTTAGATCCTCAACATCTTTTGATATATTGGTTGTGTTGTACAAAATAGGAACAAATGACAATAGGGAGTATTCACTAGACGCCATATTTGTGGGTGCTGTTTAGAGCACATGCTCAGAACGAGCTCACATCAATAGGCGGCTAAGACCGGCACTCTTGTTGGTGCGGAATGCACGTTGCAAAAGAACTGTGGAAGCTCGCCATCAGCACGCGCTCAGCATTCGCGCACACAGCTATGGCCGCCAGTGAATACTCCCTATACTCGCTGTCACGCCAAGGACTCAAGTAAAAGAAATCCGACTGCTCGCGGAGTGTTTTCGGTTATTACCAATGAAGCGGCGCTGGGGCGTGTCTGCACGACTCTCCGTCGGACGGTGGTGGGTTGTGCATTTTGATACTGAAGCCAAATCTGGGCTAGCGCTACAGCCCTCGCCAGTGTTGAAAGCTGCAACGTTACGCCGTTAAATAAAGTCGGCACCGTTATCATTTTTTTTTAACAGCTAAGCTTTAGTAAGTTGAAACTGAACCTAATAGAGAAGGGTACATCCTCGACTGAAAACGATTCTTGAGAATATTTATCGTGTAGACATTTATGAGCACCGAATGTTTCATAGGTCTTGAGTCTTTTACTTATGATTGCTCGGATCTGCACTCACCCGTCAACGGAACTATGCATAAGCTGTTTCACAAAATGTTAGCTGGTAGACATAATTTTTTTATTACGTTTAACTACAACCATTTACAGCAAAAAAAAAAAAAAAACCAAAAAACAATGGCAGAGAGCAGCGAAATTTATTTGTCAAGAATATTCAATTTATCGATATATTTGGGAGGTATATAACAGATTGTAAGCCACATGTATGTCGCATCTGTACATGGTCTTCCATTGAGGACAGGCATTCGGTAGTCTTTAGTCTTTAGTCTTTATTTTTTGGCTCTGGAGAGCAGCGGCACCGCGGAAAGGCAGCAGCCTGTACCATGGAGGGCCGCGGTGCCGCGTCTAGGGAACATGATAATGTGATGAGTATCTTTAATAGTAGTAGATGCAAGATTTGTTAAGTCAATTGGCTTGACAATGACGGTAAGATTTAGTGCTGGCTGAGTAAAAATCTTAGCTTCACTTTAAATAAACCGATGGATTTTTTTTTTTTTTTGTTATTTAATTTAACGGTTCCTCCGCCACCAATGTTCGACTCACTCATGTTGAGTTCCAGCCGAACACGGACGCAACACTCATGTACAGTCTCCGCCCCACTCTCGATCGAGGAAGATGACGTAAAGAATCCAGTCCACAGGACAAATTAGGTAGGATCACTGAATTGTATTAGGTATAAAAACTGATCTCTACAACGAAGTAGAGGGGCTTGGAGCAATAAACGGGTATCCCGTTCACCATGCAAAAGTGACCCCCAATTGTTGCCGCCATGTTGTACAAGTTTGACCACTATAGTCCGTTGCAACTCAAGAAGGTAGGGCGAGGGTTAGACGGGCTGGGGAGGAGGAAGCAGTCGGAACGCTGGAGAAGAGACGGGGAAACCTCCTTCTATATATCTTTAGTGTACCGTCTGCTTCCTCCTCCCTGGCCCGTCTTACCCTCGCCCTACCTTCTTGCGTTGCAACGGACTATAAACACGTGACCGTACCAAATCCTGAGGCTTTTACGCAAAACTGAGCCGAGATTTGTGTTACGGTCGCCGTAAAAAAACATTATAAACTATTTTTTCAATACTGCCAGCCCCAAAGATTAGTGTCTAGCATACAGCACCGCTGCTGACGGCATCTAGCGGAGGCATTGCGAAGTTGCCCGAGTTTTTGACTTAAAAGTATATGTTGGACTTAAAACAAATAAAGCATTACTTATCTCGTCGGTACTGCTATTAAAGGTAAATAAGCAATTATTTGTGAGCGGCACTTCGTTAAAATCTAGACGTAAAACTATAAGGTCACTTGTCTAGTGGTAAAAAATGTGCAACAAGGCGGCGGCCAATTGGGGTCACTTTCAGCTGCCAGTTTATCGCTCTAAGGCCCACTACCTCGTTGGATCTCTATTACAATTTGCTGGATCGCGCTTCCCCGCTCTGCGAATGCGGCCACCTGAATTTCCGAAGCGGCAATTTGGGGCTTGTGTAAAATCTGCATAGTGAAGCGTTGCAGAGGCAAAGTGGCTACGTGCTGAAAGACACGGTTTCTGCTTGTTCACCATTATTCGCCGAAGAAGTTTGTTTTAAACCTTGCGGAAATGGTGGTAGCTGCCTTTGCAATCCCGTTAAAAGTTTTACGAAAGCGCAGCACAACAAGAAAAAAAAAAAAGGGACAACTTGTCGAACGCAAGTCTCGCAGCGTGATCAAAGGACATGCACGCCGAAGTGCTGCATCTCCTTGACTTCGCACACTTTGATACAGATCAAGAATCGACGCCGTGTGGATGCGTTACGCCTTCACGAAAATTTCACTAGTGCAACGTGCGTGGAGGTGTATGAGCCTCTGGAGCCGCAGCGTTTTTAGTCTGACGACTGTATGCATTTGTAACTTGCGGCAGTCGCAGACCAGAAACGAGATTGATTCAGTGGCGACGGAATAGAGGGAGAAGGTGGGGAGCAGCGTGATACTTACCGATGGTTCGTCTTCTTTTCGTAGAGTTAAGAACGACAGGATACCGCAAAACAATTCATCACTGATCAGCGGTCGACCAACACATATAGCTTTCGTCTTTTCTTGCTCTTGCAATGTGGAGAAATTAGGATATGAGACAATATTGGGTGTGCTTTTCTTTACTGATAGCAACCACCGATCAGTGATAGCTACTCGCCAGCAAAGTTGGAGGACCCAGAACTCAGCGACGGATATGTATGTAGCAAAGATATGTACGCGTGACACAGCTCCAAAACTTTCCCGAAGAGTTAACACACGTACACGGCGTTGATTCTCGATCGCTATCTACACGTGCGAAGTCACAGAGACGCAGCACTTTGGCGTCCCAAGGCAAAGAAACGCGACAATTTGGCGTACCAAGGCATGTTCTTTGGTCACACCTCCTAACCGCAAACCTGCTTTCGTAAAAAAAAAAAAAAAAAAATACGGGGTTTTAAAGAGCGCAACTACGATCGTTTCCGCAGTGTTTAAAAAACTTTCTTCGGCAAATGACAGCGAACGGGCACAACCCGTGTCTTTCAGCACGCATCCGCCCAGCCTCTGCAACACTTCACTCGGAAGATTTTACACGGGCCCAAGATGGCCGATTCAAACTTTCCGGTGACCGCACTTGCGCTGCCGCGACCAAGAGGTACTGCGCGATCCAGTGAATTGCCACAGAGATCAAAGGGTATAAGGACCGAACTCTATGGAAAACAAGATTAGCAAAATGCCCTCTTTAGTTCAATCTCCTGGCCACTTTTTATATCAATAAAGCCAAAACTATGGGTACCAGTTCGCTCGCACACCCTGAGCGCCGATCAATGTTGTGATAGTTGCGAAACAATTCCACAACCCCTAAAAGAACATCTCCCTCACATTCATGATCCCTCCTACCCCCTCAGACGCATTAAAATAAACATATCAATATGCGCGGCGTTCGCGCATGTAGCTAAAATGAGGATCGCTGAAGCGGCCCTATCTCTAGGGCGCCCTCGAGGGTACCCGTTCTTTTAGGGCGGTAACATGAGGTGATCTTGAGGCACGCGGCTTCTTTGTCTTCTCTTCACTGAAGTGCGCGAAAGAGCGCCACAGAGCTAAAGCACTTAGCCTTAACTCTACTATTTCGCCATGTTAGTTTCGAGTATTTCTTTCGTATTTAAAGGGAGATCGACAACAGAGTGTATTAGCGCACAGCATCCGGAAGTGAAAGCTCACGCTGCAGGACAGAGAGATCCTATTTTTAATTTCCTGTCTTGCCCGTTTCCATCTGGATGAGGAACCTACCAGTGTTCGGTCGCGTCACTATACTGCGTGATGCAGGTTAAAGACCACAGGGTAGCACTGGTACTGCACCGGTTATATTTCTCAGATAGAGCGGAGTCATCACATGTCCACTCGGGCTGAGTAACTTTCCGCTGTCTGAACAAGCACACCACAATGACTTTTTGTATTAAAAATAAATCCATCAATGGGACAGTAAAAGCGCCACCACCTAAAAAGGAACATTGAGGCATCCTACCTCACGTGTTTCTAGTAACGTGTACTATACATCAGGAGCACGTGTCGCTACAAACTAACACCGCAAACCGAAGGCTGCCACGTTTGTTTCTAAATCGTCGTTTCGAAGCAAAGCTACCCTCGACCGGTGCGCCGGGGCAACCGAAGCGCGCGGAGACGGAACTAGTAGCCTAGTCACCGTTATTAGTTGATCTTATTAGCGGGCCATTCGTACGAAACTGACGAGCCACTTACTCTCCGGCATTAGGAGGAACTGCCGGCAGCACTCACTCAGAAATACACACACACACGAGCGAACAGACCAACGCCCCTCCCCTGACGCTTCCGCGATACACATTGAGCGATATCCACTCATTACACGCGAACGGCATCGCGAGCCGGGCTTCCGCGCCCTGCTGGCAAAAGAAGAGACCCCGCCGGAAGAGAGGAGGCGAGAAATAGGAAGGAGAGAGAGAGAGGGAAGAAAAGGCCTGATCCGTAATCAGCGTTCGGCTCGCATACTGCCGCCCAATAATCCCACACCCGGACAACGGTCGAGCATCCCAATTTTCCCGATGCAGCCAATTGGTCTCTCCGACAGTGCCATGGTCCCGGAAGTGCCTTTTGCCGAACGTTCTAGTGGTACTTGGTCGTTCGGCGGACTCGGGGAGCCACGCGAGTTGGGATACGAGTTCTCCTACAATTGACTGGCGTTCGACGCTCTGGTGGAAAAGACAAAAACGCGGAATAGCAGCATCAACAGAACAACCACGGCGACGCCGACACACCATTACCATTAGAGATATGCTTCAGGCTGATCTTCTTCACTGCCTTCACGGGGCTGGACACATGTCTGCGGTAACATGCAACCGAATGTTGATTAAATGTTGCTGCGCTCGAAGGGACTATAAAACTTGCTTTTCTTCAATTTCTTTAAATATTGCTTATGCGCTATCTTTGCTGATCAGATAGTGTAAGGCGTGTGTTCGTTTTTTGCTTTACAGGCAGCAAACTGAACGAAATACTGCAAACATCAGGCATACTCACCTATACGAGTTATGTCCAGAATGGTCCAGAGCCGGGTGTCTTCATCGACTCGCGGAAGCGCGTGCTTTGCACAGTTTTACAGCGTGACGATATCAGTCATGATGGAAATTCGCCACGAAAACGACGCGGATTATTTGCGTGGATTGATTGGCACCGAGCGCAAGTGGACCGGTGACGCCAAAATCGTGTCCAATTCATGAGCAGCATTCCGCCGTTACACACCCGGAACGGACGGGTCCGGGTGGATCAAAATAAGACTAGGGCAGGGCGTCGAATAAAAATGTTAACCCGATTGATCGCAACCATTTAATCGATGAATTCATCGTATAATCGGTCTCGTTTATTTCCCTGCATAATATTCTTAAAAGCCAAAATTACATTTTTGTTTTGCCTTTGTTGATAATGTGATACACGACGCAGTATAACATTTAGACTGTGAATCAACTTTGATGTGTATTTGAGACATGTTCAAAGACACTCACACTCACAGATTATTATTTAGCTGCATGAGGCAAAGAGTGTCGTTGGTATTCTCCGGCAAGACTGACTCCCTTTGATTATTTACAATGGTATCTGCTGCATCAAACGGACACTCGCACGGCGTTGAAATAACCCTGATAGTGTAACCTTCCACACCTTTTTGGAGTTACATCTCTTTCCCCTACAGTTTACTTTCGTTGAAATGTCACGTAAAGTTTCCCCTTCATACAGGTGTCTTCGTCCAGGTCTGCGTGGTGAAAGCGTTTAATTTTTGTTCTCTTTTGGTTCCTCAAATTTTTACCGATTAACTGGTTAAAAAATTAATCGCGATTAAAGCATTAATCGATTAATCGATAGGTTAATCAATCAATTTCCTAACCCTAAATAAAACGAAAAACCATTCCGAGTAAAACAGAGAGAGACAGAGTTAAAGAGAGAGAAATAAAGAGAGGGGCAAAATAGGCCGCTCTTATTTTCAAGATTTTATGGAGGAAGTCACATTTCTACGTTCTTATCATCGTATCCTTATACGCTAATACCCTGGTGGTGATCTATACGCAAAATACAGTTTGTAAAATTCAGACCCGATATATTTTCATGATATCTTCAAAATTTTATTTTGTGAAAACAGGATATATTGGAACGCCCCAGACGGTCCTATTTTGACAGAAGCCCGAACGTCCGCCTATATGTTATCCGGGCGTTCTACATCAGGTCGGTTCATGGTAGACATGTATGTAATGCTCTACTAATAACATATTACTCCTGCCTAGCTACATTTTCAGTAACGACTAACGTGGTTAGTTACTTTTTTTAGAAAAGAAACGAGTAACGTACTTAGTTACTTGTAAGGCCAAGTAACGTGTAACGGTATTTCGTTACCTTTGAGAAGTAACGTGTACAACAACTTTTAAACACCCTCGTTTTAATTCTAACCTGCGTATGCGCCTATTGCTAGAAAGACACACGAGCCACTCGAAAAAATGACTACTAAACAGTACGACAGTATAGCAACGTTTATTGTTGAACACGTCAGTCAAACTTTACAGCAGGGAATGTCCATCCCCCAGCGAACGCATAAGGTTCGTTGATTGAACCTTCTAGAATTGTGTAAAGACCGAATGTCAACCCGGAGGTTGCCAACACGGGAAGGCACAAAACCCCTTGTGAATTTCGAACTTTATAAGCATAGAGAACAAGAGATAGAGGGGAATCCCAGATTCACCAGCTCTTCCTCAAGCACAGCACTGCCGTTCCTTCGAGCGCGTTAGTAGAACGACAGTTCAGCGTCGCCGGACATGTCTTCTCAATGAAGCGGAGAAACATAACTGATGAAAACTTCGAGAGGCATCTACTGCCTCAGTGCAACGACTACTGAAAAGAAAACAATAAAGCATGAAACAAAAGCAGCTGTGTGTTTGCTCGTCAAAGTAACGGGAAAAGTAACTGGATAATTTTGAGGTAATGTAACGCGTTCCTTCTGAGAGTCGGTAATGAGTAACATATATAGTTACTTTTCGAGTGATTAAAAAACTTTCAGTCTTTCTTCTCTCGTGAAGAAGGAAAACCAGCCAAGCTATACTATGGAGAAAATTAAGTATTTATAAGTGTAAGGCTTAAGGTGTGATTGGGTAATTGGTTATGTGAGAACCGTATTGTCCCCGGTTGTCTTTGTTATACCACGTCAACCGCCGAAGGCGCTTGAACGGGAGTCGAGGCGCCACTAGTCGTTCCTCCACCACGTTCAACCTCGGTAGGTGCTCCGGTACGGGTGGGTACTTGTAGACGTTCACGGTCGCGAACCAGGGCACCGCGCCTTTGAGCATGGAATCTTGGCACGTTGTGCACGCCGGTTCTTTGTAGAAGTCCGCCGACTCGGTACACTGCCGCAAAGCGCAGGCGCCCCTTTCCCGATTCTTCAAGTCCGACACGCCGCCGATCGTGGATAAGTCTCCGGCGAACCAGAGTCGGTCGCACACGGCGCACGTGACGCCAAACCAGTGTTGGACAAAATACTCGATAAAAGTATTTAAGTTAAGTTACTAAATACCTGCGTCATAAAGTATTTAAAATACTACTTAAGTTACTTTCACTGTAAAGTATCTTGAGTAGAGTACAGATACTTAGAAATGTATTTCAGTTACTTTTGAAGATACTTCCGCATTGCTTAATTTGTATCGACGTCATTGACAACGAAAGTTATTTAGCTACGCAAATCAGGGTTACCAGAATGATTTATTAGCACGCAACAACAACTTTATGCAGTCCGACTATAAAGAGCAAAATATTGTCACGAATGATAAATGATGACGCGGCGAATAACTGAAGAAACTAAACGTTTAATGGGGCGAACTTGTTCCCAAAACAAAAGAGAGAAAGGCTAGCGTCACAGGCGTCGATGTCAGCGAAACAGCAGGATCGACCGCTGGGGCGAGACTGACTCCGGACCGCCACTCGGAGCATCTTTTGTACCCGCGTGGGTTTCTGGAACATTCGGCGTAGAAAGTTCGGCGCGTAGAACTTTCGTAACTCAATCAGACGACAAAATTCTCGAACTTACCAGAATGTCAAGTTGAAGGAATAAATAAAAGAGAAGTCCGCTTTCTGGTATCGAACCCGGAGCCTCCGCACGAGAGCCAAGCGCGGTAACCATCCGGCCACGCGCTCGCTGGGTGACGCGCGTGGCAGTATCACTGATAGATGTTACAAAACATTTCTGGGACAACAAGAAAGAGGTCGCTTTAGCTATTAGGGAGGAGATCAGACCGTGGCATCCCAAGCGGTTAACTTTAGAACTAGATGGATGAGGACAACAAATACAATGGCTCAGCGCTCGGCTGACTTAACCGAACGCGGCGTCAGCGTTCGGCTGGAGTTCGTGTTCTCCGGTGAGGGGGAGGAGGGGCACTTTTGTTACCATTCCGGCCTGCATGAACGATGCAGCATGCACGGTCCTCAGCTAAGCACAAAAGCCGAAGTGGGTCAAACTCGCATCCTCTGAAGACTGCTTTCGGGACAGATCCGGCACCTAACGTCATGGACATTCCCACAAGGCCTGTAAGCACGTGCACAGGCCTTGTGTTGGGTAAACACTGAGGTGTGGGAACAACAAACGGGATAGAGCGCCTCGCCGATAGTGACATCACTGAATATCACATCCTGCGCCTATACGGGGAGTTCACTATAAACGAACTTCAGACACGGATATGAGTGAATGGATAACAAAGAGAACCCGCATAATAGCCACGGCACGTCACCCTGCACGCAGTTAGTTTCCTGTCCTGTTCTCTGCTTATCAATGTTCGCTTACAGACAGTGTTCGCGAGAGCAATAAGCGCCAAACTGACAACAGAAAGAAAAAAAAACCTTGACGTTTTGCCCTAGCGGGGTCAAATATACAAAAAGCAAAACAAAAATGTCTACTTTTTTGTGTGTCCACTTCTCATTTTCTTCTATTTGTTATTTCTTGGCACTTAAGTCTGCATTGTTCTCGTAGGTCGTTTCCCGGTCTGCTTGCGCCTCCGGGTGGCATCTCTACTTCCGTAAAACCACACCTTTGGTTTGAGGATGTTTTGGGGCGCCTTTGGGAAGGCGAGGGGAGAAGCTTCATTGTACGAACTTTCGGCTGAAATATGAGTCACAGTCGGCAAGAAAGCGATATTTTCACGAGCTCAATCTAAGTCACCGTAGCTAATCGGAGCTAGCAACAGGATTCGGTTGCTCGAAAGAATGTTCACGTTTCCTCGTGCCACGCCCACCCCACTTCATACCGAAAAACTCGGAAAATGGCGGAATGTCAAAATGTATTTAAGATAATGAGTACAAGATACTCGGAATTGTAATTAAGATAGAGTATTAAATACTCTCTATCAAAGGTATTTGCAAGATACCAAGATACTCCAAAAAGTATTTAAGATACAGTATCTTGAGTAGAGTATTTGAGATAGGAACAAGTCTGCGCCAAACGGGTTCTCCACGAACTCCCTCCGGAACATCGCCGTCGCACCCGGGAACTGTTCAGCCGGTGTGGAGTGCTGTCGTCGCCGGTCCTCACGCTTGCGCTTGGCCTCCATCGCCCACCGGCGCCGTTTACATCGCTGGTTCTGTTTTCGGCGGCGGCTTTCCAGGCGAGCGATGTGCTCTTCTTTTGCAAGGGAGTCTGAAGCGATGGACGTAGTGGAAGTCGAGACGACAGCGGCTTCACGTCGGTTGCGGACCCATTCGCGCTGCTGCGTACGTCGCCGCTCTTTCCGCACCCAGTCTTCTTTCCCCGAAAGGGCACGCGCACGGCTCATCCTGAGTCTCAACCGAAACTGACAAGAGCGTAGGAAACAGCGCGCAAAACAGACGAGAACGAAGAAACACACATGACGAGCGCTGCGCTCGTCACGTGTGTTTCTTTTTCGTCCTCGTCTGTTTTCCGCGCTGTTTGCTACGATGAATTCCCACCAACGCGCCCAACTATCCATTCTTCTAGGATAGCTGGAAAGGTTGCCGCCATCTATGAGCGACGGCAGCAACCAGACTGGTTGTGTGCTTGCCGCCGTCGCTTATAAATGGCGGTGGCTGTCCAGAGGTTTGTGGAGGTTTGTGTCGACAAGATTTTGGTACCGGACACGATCCTGGGGAACCTAGCCCTTAACAGCTCCGCTGTGAAAGTTATGGCACTTAGTTTTTTTTTGTGTTCATGTCATGTCTGGTTTATGGCCACACCACAAAATACACCTGGCGTGACACCTAGGACACCTGGCGTGACACCTTTTTTTCTCTTACTTCGTTGTGCATACAAGCCCCTAATGTTTAAATCATAAGTACTTCTGACATGATCTGATGCACAGAAAACGTTCTGTCTGCAAAAATCGCAGGTTGCACAGATAACTCACGCGAGCCCACTGTGCTTGTTCAAAGCAGACGGCTGGTCTCTCAGGAAACTTTACAGAATGCGTTTTGAGTGAAAAAATCATGTAGGAGGGTTATATTCACAAATCATAATTCACGAGCCAGAAACTCGAGAACTAGTGGCGTTAAAAAAGCATGCATAACACCTCCGATTTTCACAGAGCTTGCACTGGTTAGCAAGGGCCCACATGTTGAGAATGCACTTTCACATATTGATTACTGAAAGTTTGCACGTCTTTCAAAGCTTGAAAAAGAAACAAGGCATCGCTGTGTTCGCAATTATTTTACATCTTTTACAAAACTTTACAAAACACCGTGAGCTTTCCGAGACTTCGAAAACTAGGTTGTACAAGGAAAATGACTGATGGCTGTTACTACTGCTGATATATCTATTGGCTTGCCTCCTTCTATTTACCCCAAAATAAACAAACAACAAACAAGAAATAAGTCCGATTCATTGTATCCAAAAAAATAAATCTCTAAACTGATTTTATTTGTCTTGAGACCGAAAATAGGGATTCAAGCAAGGCCTGACCAAAGTCACACCCACTTTAAAGGAGAGATAGGCGTAATTGGGTCAAACCTTAAACGCCTTCTAGAGCTAGTCTGAGCACGCCACTTAAATGGCAGTTTCTCCAAAAACCTTAGTATAGTCAAACAGCAAAATGGAACACGACTTTTGCCAACTCTTTCTACCATCTCGCCTTAATATATCATTTCTGAAACTCTGTCTGGCCACTTCGGTCGCTATCTTCAGCTGCATGTATGGCGTCTGTGGCATTCTAATGACAGCCTATTGGTTGCAGAGGAAGAAAGATGCTAGAGAAATGCACCGAAGCGGATAACGTAAAGCTTATGCCATGATACACGTTAGCTTAAATGAGTACTTCGGCGATTTTTGGAGATACCTTAACTGACTATATTTTTTGATTCCACAGTCTTCACCCTTTCTGGTATGCTATTTATTATCGCGAAATTTATAATAGTTATTGTTAAATTTTCAAATAAAATTGATGCAGAAACAAACATTCAAATATACCCGCACTTTTCAGTGCCGTGACGTCAGTGGCAGGAAGGCTTGCCAGTAGTGCAAGCAGTCTATAAAATAGACTATGCCAAGCATTTTTATTCCGTGCTGGAGCGCGGATATTGGAGCGAGCTTCCAAAGCATTCATTTGACACTATAAATCTGCTTAGAGTCAGTTGAAAACAAATTTTACAGTTCAAAGAGTGAATTCTTGCCTTCCGCTTGCGTCACATTTTCGTTGTTTTTTTCAACTTTCAGTTTAAAAAACACGATGAGGACAAAATTGTAAAATAAATAACTTCACAATAAAAGAAGAAGATATTTTGACCTAATATTTGGGATACTAGTTCAGTCATGTTTTGTCGGTGTGTTTAGAAAAGTTTCAGGCAAACTGGAGTTCATAAAGAAATTGCCGGAGACGAACGAATTGGGTCCAATCGTTGCGTCGGCATTTAATTTGGGTCCAGTCAATCGGCCGTCATCACAGACTCGCGTCTAATCAATACTGAAGTCAGGGTTTCCTAGAAGCCGACGGCTCTTTCGTCACGATCGGCACCAAAACAAATTGAGAAAAAAAAAGGAATACCGTAAGGCAAAGAATGCATTCCCTTCTGCTCTTAACTCACGAAAATGGCATTGCTCCATGAATACAACACTGTTATCGCAAGGGGCTCTTTTGCTTTTCAAAATGTTATAGTCGGTGTCTGTTATCGCCCGCCTGATTCAACCGGTGAATTTGTGAATGAATTAACCAATATCTTCGAACATATTCAATCAAAGTATCCGCGTTCAGTGATTATTTTGGCTGGCGATTTTAATTACCCAGGAATTGATTGGGCTAACCTAAATGTGTGTACCACCTGTTTACGAAAAGAAGAGTCTTCAAGCTTTGTTAATCTGTTAAATTCTTTTTCAATTAAACAAGTCGTCAATCAGCCTACGCGAGGTGATGCCGTACTGGACCTTGTTTGTACCTCCCACCCCGAAAACATGTCTGTGCGTGTTATTGATGAAATTAGCGACCATAGACTTGTTTACTTCAGCTATAATGCTGTGAGAACTACGAGAGTCGATATGAGAAAGGTCATTTATGATTATTCTAAGGCAAATAGCGGTGCCATCGAGGACTCTTTGTTGAATTTTTTGGCGCAATATTTAAGCAGGTGCCACGCATGCTCAGTCGAAGACAACTGGACATTTATAAAAAATGAACTAATACTGATACGTGAAAACTTTATCCCAAAGTTGGTTATCACCCAAAGTGAGAACTGTCCCTGGTTTTCGCGAAGTGTAAAACGGGTGATCTCAAAAAAGAAAAGACTGTTCAGAAATGCCAAATTTTCAGGCATGGAGCATGCCTGGCAATTGTACGAAGAGTGTGCACGTCTATGCAAGAACGAGATACGAAAGGCAAAAGATACCTTTTTTTGACCTTGACTTGCCTGGCATACTAAGAACAAACCCTAAAAAGTTCTGGCGAGTAGTAAACCCCAAAGAAATAAATAAATTTCCTCTGCTCCAGGAAGGTGACGTGACACTCTCCACCTTTGAATCAGCCTCAAAACTTAACAACTTTTTTGGTGAAGTGTTCACAAATGAACTTCCTCTACCTGAGTTATCCTGCACAGAATCAAGTATTGAAATGGATGATTTTAGCGTAAACATTGATGGTGTGATGAGTGCTATTGATCGACTACCCACAAAATCAAGCCCAGGGCCTGATGGGGTATGCTCTAAGCTACTAAAACTGACTAAAAGCGTGTCAGGCGTTGTGCTTGCCAGCCTTTTCCAGCAGTCACTTGACACCGGTTGTGTGCCGACCCACTGGAAATTAGCAAATGTAGTCCCAATTTTCAAATCCGGAAACCGTAACTGTGCAACAAACTATAGACCAATATCCTTAACATCTGTTCCATGTAAACTTCTAGAACATATAATCTATTCATGCTTGATGAAGCACCTCGCCACTAACAATATACTTTCTCCTAACCAGCATGGATTTAAACGTGGTCTCTCTTGCGAAACTCAGCTATTCGAACTGATAACTGACCTGCACACCAACATTCATGCATCCTCGCAAACCGACGCAGTTTTCATAGATTTCGCAAAAGCCTTTGATCGCGTACCACACAGTCGTCTCATTAGAAAATTGCAATGTCTTAAAATTAACGCAAAGGTAATTACGTAGGTTCGAGAATACCTCAGCAACCGAAAGCAAACCGTAATGGCAAATGGCATAAGTTCACCCCCCGTAAGTGTTCAATCTGGAGTGCCACAGGGATCCGTTCTTGGGCCACTTTTGTTTTTTAGTTTATATAAATGACCACCCTAACAATGTTTCATCAAAAATTCGACTGTTTGCAGACGAATGTGTGGTATACCGTCATATATCGAATCAATCAGATTGCATTGCCCTTCAAAAAGACTTGAATAGCATAATGCTATGGTGTGAGACATGGCAAATGCAAATAAATATAGAAAAAGCGAAAACGATGACATTTACAAACCGTTCTTCCATTGTACATCATGACTACACCATCATAGATTCCGTATTAGATAAAGTAACGTCATTCAAATATCTGGGTATTCATCTAAGTCCTAATCTTTCGTGGAATAATCATATAGACTACATTCTTAAAAGAGCAAATCAATCTTTAGGATTTTTGAGAAGGCATTTGTACATGGCAACAAAAGAAACAAAACTACTAGCATACACTGCTCTGATTAGGCCAAAGTTGGAGTACGCATCTATAATTTGGTACCCGAATCAAAAGTATTTAAATGACCGGCTAGAATCTCTTCAAAACAGAGCAACTCGATTCATACTCAAACAATACGCACCTGTGAGCGTCACACAACTTAAAGCCTCAATTGGCCTACAAACACTTCAACAGAGAAGATATCTTGCTAGGCTATTGTATTTTATTTTATTTATTTATTTATTACTGCCAGCCATTGATTGGCCAAGGCAGGAGTGGGTACATAGTGGAAGAATGCACACAAACAAAATATGCGGTACGACATTACATCAAAAAAATACGAGGCAATGCTTCTTTCAAACACAGATGCGCTTGAACTATTTACAATAGTTTCAGGCAAACCATTCCAGTCATCTATAGATCTCACAAAGAACGAAAATTTAAATACATCAGAAAAGTAAGGATAGGGATCAATATGCCTGTTATGCTTATGTCTAACATATCTCGGATTCGAAAACTGTATATATTTTTGTTTGTCTAACTTCTGGGAATCGCTAATAATTGAGAAGAACGTTCTAAGGCGTTTTATTTTCATATGCGTTTCAATCGTGTGAAATCCAGCTCTATTTCGCAATTCTGTAACTGATGTGGTTGATCTGTAATCATTAAAAATAAAGCGAAGCGCTTTATTTTGTACTCTTTGCAATTTTTCTATGTTTTGACGCGTGTAGGGTTCCCAAACTGGGCTGGCATAATCCATGACTGGTAAGACCAGGGTTTTGAAGGCAGTTATTTTAACTTGGGGAGAAGCGTCTCGTAGAGTTCTTCGTAAAGTCCAGAGCCGCTGCATGGTCTTTTTGCATATTTGATCAACATGAAGGTTCCATGACAGATTCGGACAAAATAATACGCCTAGATACTTATACTGTATCACTTTTGTGAGCGATGTCTCCCCAATACGGTAATCGAAAACTAGAGGGGTTAGCTTTTTAGTCACTGTCATAAAAACGGTTTTATGGATGTTCAGTGACATCTGCCATTCGTCACACCATTTTTTAATTTTTTGCAAATGCACATTTAATTTTAGCTGGTCGGATCTACTTGAAATTTCGCTAAATATTATCGTATCATCCGCAAAATGTTTAATACGTACAGTTTCTTCGAATTCCTTCCCCATGTCACTAATAAAAAGAATAAAAAGTACAGGCCCGAGCACAGAACCCTGTGGTACCCCAGATACAACCCTACAAGGACGCGATTGTTTATCCTTTATATGGACTCTTTGTGTTCTCTCTTGTAAGTAGGCTTCCATCCATCTAATTATTGTTCTATTTTTAAGAATAGTGTTAAGTTTGTAAAGCAGTTTTGGATGCGACACTCTATCAAAAGCTTTAGCAAAATCTAAAAATATTACGTCGGTCTGACCACCCCTATCTATGCAATGGCTAAGTTCGTGAGTGACTTCAATAAGCTGAGTAACTGTTGAGCGACCTCGACGAAAACCATACTGGTTGTCACCTAGTATACTGTTACTTTCAAAAAAAGTCATCAAATGATTAGCTATTATATGTTCGAGAAACTTACACGACGTACTAATTAATGAGATGGGCCTATAATTGCCTACAATTGATTTGTTACCCTGCTTGTGTACAGGAATTATTTTGGCGCACTTCCAATCCCCTGGGATCTGACTGCAGTGCAGTGATTTTTTATATAGAATTGTCAGGTAGTGGGACATCCATTCAGCATATCTTTTTAGAAATTCATTCGGAATCTCGTCTGGTCCGGGCGACTTTTTTGTGTTTAAATTCAGTATCAAGTTTAAAACGCCGGGTTGACTTATTTCAATATCCTGGGCAGCAGGCAAATCAGAACCAAAGGATGGGAGCGCGGGAAGAACACCGTCATCACATGTAAAAAACGGACTGGAAATATTCGTTGAAGCTTTTTGCCATATCTAGTCTATTGGTAATTGTTACTGAATCAACAGTGATAGAAGTAACACTATCTTTTGCTAGTGAAAGATACCTCCAGAACTTCTGTGGTGCTGATATCATAAAATTCTGAAGTGTGGTGTTCATAAAAGAATATTTAGACTCGTTCTGACGTCACCTCAACTTCTCCACAAGAGGCAGACGACCTGCTCTCCGCATATAATAGTGACTCAGAAATAAGTCTAAATTTTGTTATAGTAATAGACCCCTTTCACGTGCGCATCCCATCTAAAAGCTGCTGCGCCAATTATATGAGTCCGCCATTGGTTGGGTACCTACTCAGCGTGTATTCGTCACAAGGGCTGCGTTAGCGCTATACCTCAACTCGTTTCACCTCGTATTAAAAACGAGCGCTATATCAGTGTTCGGCGAGGTCTCGGATTCCATCACACACTTTGTGACCGAGAAATGGCGACTGTCAAAGTTGCTTGATAAGGTTTTTATTTAATTTAATTACCTCTAAAGGCCCACGGGGGCATTACATAGAGGGGGTGCATGGAATGGCATCATAGTTGTACACCGTTGCAATTGTATGAAAATGTAAAAGGAAACATGACCACGCTAACAGAACTCAGTAACGCGTAACATGGTGCATGGTCACGCACACTGGCATGTAATAATTTCTAAATGATTAAAAAGTAATACAGGAGAAGTTTACAAACTCTTTCACTCTTCAACTGAATTTCGCGAAAATAACGTCATCCCACCCCTCCGTATCTTTCTTCGCCATGATCACCCCAACATAGTTCATATTCCCTTCGCAAAAACTAACTTGTATAAATTTTCCCCGCTTCTGCAAGCCATGGACGACTGGAATGGGTTGGCAAGCGAAATCGCACAGACAACAAACCATGACACGTTTGTTTCATTGTTACGTGGCTCTTTATCATGACATCTATTTTGTTTCTCTTTTCTAAGCTGCATGTGTACGTTTGGTACGTTTATATTTCCATTTGTTAATTTCACCATCGCTGAGTAAGTCTTTTCTATAAGGTTTTCTATGTACCCTCTTTTTAGTAGCACTTGTAAACTTCTCCTGTATTACTTTTTAATCATTTAGAAATTATTACATGCCAGTGTGCGTGACCATGCACCATGTTACGCGTTATTGAGTTCTGTTAGCGTGGTCATGTTTCCTTTTACATTTTCATACAATTGCAACGGTGTACAACTATGATGCCATTCCATGCACCCCCTCTATGTAATGCTCCCGTGGGCCTTTAGAGGTAATTAAATTAAATAAAAACCTTATCAAGCAACTTTGACAGTCGCCATTTCTCGGTCACAAAGTGTGTGATGGAATCCGAGACCTCGCCGAACACTGATATAGCGCTCGTTTTTAATACGAGGTGAAACGAGTTGAGGTATAGCGCTAACGCAGCCCTTGTGACGAATACACGCTGAGTAAGTACCCAACCAATGGCAGACTCATATAATTGGCGCAGCAGCTTTTAGATGGGATGCGCACGTGAAAGGGGTCTATTACTATAACAAAATTTAGACTTATTTCTGAGTCACTATTATATGCGGAGAGCAGGTCGTCTGCCTCTTGTGGAGAAGTTGAGGTGACGTCAGAACGACGCCGATCTCGGATTGGTGGTTATTGGAAGGATGGTGGGTAGACCTCAATGTTAGATGCCTTGAGGTCTATACCAACACGTTTTTTTCAATCAGACGATAAGAGCTCGGCGTTCTGACATCATCGCAGCCCCCGTGCAAGAAGCAGGCGAACTTGAGCGCCGGACAGACGACACCAACTTTCAGATAGGGTCAGTTGCCCCATTTCGAACCACCTCAGATGCTGGAACCTCGTTGAACATTCGCAAACCGTGTCGCCCTTGGAAGCACTCCAGATATTCAAGTTACCTGTTTGGCCAGGACGCAAACGGCCAAACCGTAATCTCAAGCAATCCAGAAGGCGTGTGCTTCCCGCCATATTGCAGATCGTACCTACGCCACTAGACAGACTCGAGTGAACGAACGCGCACTCCGGCGCATTGTTTCGCTTCTCAATTACCCAGAAACCGCAGAGACACACACCACGCTGCCCCGGAGCAGACGACTACGCAAAGACTGCGGCCAACCTGCGCCAGACTCTATATGCGATCGATGGCGAAGCTACGGTCGGCCGGCCGCTATGCGTCCGTGGCCGTCGTTTTCCTGGGGGCAGTTTCATACCGGCAACCAAAAAAACCGGCGAACAAAACAAAAAACGGTTCCGTAATTTACGCCTTCGGATCAATCAAGCATCGGTTGATTTATATGGGCGTCGGTAGTCTGGCAAGCACTGGATTTCTAGGGACAGAGGAGAGCCGGCACCTCCCCTCGACGCACGCACCCACGAGCAGAGAACGAGGCTGCGCGGATTTGTGTGCTGCGCGCTCGAGCGTGTGCATCCGCAAATTTATGGATGCGATGCTCGTGCGCGAAAATGTTGGTGGAGGAGAGTTTGACTTGTGTAGTCATTGACAGGACGAGAACAGAGGGGGGCCTTTCAGTTGCGCCACCTCCAGCGCGGCCTTCGATAACACTTCGGCGTCTCGTAAGCTTCGTACGTGCACGCGCAGACAAAGCACAGTGGAAGGCAAAAAAGCGCGTGATGAGGCCGGACGTTCGAAAGAGACACCCTGCCGTTCTGATCCTATCACTGACTGCACGGGTAGAAACTGAGGGAGAGGAGGAGACGAGAGGGGCGCTAGAACGCCGAGCTCTAGTCGGAATGATTAGTGGGTAGACGAAAAGCTAGCTTCGGTGTTCTGACGTCCCCGCGTGCTCTCGCCTCCTCCTCTCTCCCAGTTTCTACTCGCATACACGAACTCGGCTATGTTACGTCATGGCGCGGTGGTGACGCGTCGAGCGCACTTCCGGTCTGGGGTTGTGGGCGGAAGTCACCATGAAAGACGTGCATTCCTGCGATGTTTTGAAAGAAACCAGAGAAAAACCTGCCTTCTCGTCAAAACGCTGAGCCTGTGGCTATGCCAGAAAAGTCGAGGAAGGTTTGAAGGTCAGTTTTCATGGGCTCGGTTCGTCCGGAAGGTGGATATGTGTCGTGAAAAGGGAAAACCGGACGCCGTCGGACCAGGATTGTTTGGGGGGAAGCACTTTGGGTTGTATTCACACTTGCTTGTGGTCATCGGATTTATTTGTTTTGTTCCAACATGAACGTGTGAAAACCGTCAAGTTGTATGGACCACCTGCGGACTACGTTCAGTGCGTCTTCAAAAACGGCCGCCGGGTGGTTCGAACTGTCGTCTGCTCTTTCAAACGTTTCTGCTTGTCGTCTGCGTGTCCAGACAACACAGGTCCCTAGACCAAACGTTGGCCCGGTAATTGCGATAAGAAGTAACTGCAGGCCTCAAAAGACTTAAGTTGGAAGGTTGGTTGGGGTAAGCAAGCTTGGTGTAAACAGTATATACAAGGAGATGTCGATCATCGTTACCAGTGGCCATCACCGACTTGTTATGCCTGATTCACTTGGTCCGATTCTGGTTGCGATTTTCAGTATCGACGTCGACCATCTCAGCCACGGTACGGGCTTTTGCAGCCCGAGCGTCGTCGCGACTAAAAAGTGCGAGCGAAATCTCATCATGCGAATCAGGCTTTAGCGTACATCCTGCGGAGTCCACGTGGAATGAATCGCCGCATGTCACATCACTCACGCGAAGTTGTGCGGTGTAACGAACCTCGGTAATTTTGATGAGGTCCGACTTTGCTAGAAAGACGAAGAATCAACAATTCCAACGCGAAAAAGAGCACGGGGACTCATACCGGCGCCAACAACATCGCCTTCCAATGGTTTGTTTATGGGCGACGGCAAGCTTCTTGCCCACACCCCATCGCGCATGCGCGGCGCCGGTGGCGTCCGCTAAAGGCGCTCCGGTTTGTTTGTAAACATGAGTTGGTCTATAGTTGTAGGTGTCGGGAGCCTTATTGATTGGGTGTTCCGCATGCCTGCGTATCTGGCGGAAATTCGCATGCGCCACAGCCACAAAGCTTGGGATGAATTTGTAAATTCGTTTTCCGATCTATCTGTACGGGACTGACTGGCAACAGAAAGTAAACGGGACAGGTGGGTGACCTTGGTCATTAGAGAACTGCAGTTCGTTTTGCTCCGATACAAGATTTATCGGAAAGATTTTAATTTAATACTACTGTCTAGACGCATGTCAGATGCGTTTCGTGGAGTGTGCTAGATGCAGCGTGGTGGTATTCATGATGTCTTTGTACACTACCTTGTGAGTACTTAATTTACTCCTAATTCATCACGTAAAAACGACGTCCAGCAGTCAATTTACTTTAGAGTAAATAACTACTTTATTAATTGAATAATATTCATGCTTCCCAGTGAACCAAGCACATACATAGAAAACATACGAACGGATAGAAAGCACACCGATAGATGAAAGGAATACAAATATAGGGTGGCAACAGTATGTCCTAAGGCTTTTAATAGAGCCGGAAATATCGGCCCCTGCCCATATAAGGTTTGAACGTCTACCTGATGCGCATTTAGGTGTTGGATTTTAGCTTGTAAAATTTCAAGGCGTAGCTTGCTTCCTGTGAAAATATAGACCGCTAAGCTTCCCAGGGTCAACGGCGGACCTGTTTGCAGACGACCGAGTCAGCGATAAAAGTAACTTGTGGCGCCATCTCCCGATAGGCGCAGTGAGCAGACAGCAAAAACCGCAGTGTGCTCGCTAGGCCCATCGAACTGAATTTGCGTGCATGAAACCTGCGCCTTATTGTAATGCATATCTAGATCTTTATTTTTAAAAAGGAGAACTTTTTGTTTATTTGTGCTCTCCTAAGTCAAGATGTAGAGAATAGATGTAGTTATTGAAGTCCTTATAGATTTTCCGGAACTTTACGTTCAGCCCTATATTTGTGAGACGATTGCAATTTAAAAACCAACATACCCCCCCCCCCCCCCCCCCCCCCCCAAACTTCGATCCCCTCGCAGCTTTGGAGATCGGGAGCGTTAAGACGATTAGCTTCCCTGCAGAAAACCAAAGTTGCACGTCCGCCAAGGGCAAAAATTGTGTCAAAACATCTGAAAGCACAAAAAAGATATTTGCATTTCTTGCACGCAAATTTAAGCGTCTAGCGAACTTGATTACTGTACTGGCGCGTTATACAGTGGCGAGCACAAAATAATCTAGTTATGGCGCCATAATGCCTTGCGTATGTAGACACCGCCATCAATGGAGTCCTTCCTGCCAAAAATGCACGTTCAACGACTATTTGCAATGTATACTACCCGCATCTCTGATGCCGGAAACAACCTCGGCGTGAGAGAAAAAAGAATCGTGGATCAAAATACTTTTAAGTAAGAAGACCCGCAGCAACAACACCATAAAGTTTAAGAGCTAGGGTTCCTGTCACCAGTATGCATGAAACACGACCTTCAAGCCATCTTGCATGAAGAGCAGAACACCTCACGCGTGTTCAGATTATTTTAATATTGATTAGTTTCGCACAAGACCCAACTTCTCAAACACGTTAAGTGATTTCCAGAAAAAAAGAAAAAACAGACAGACAGACTTTTGCGCGGCTGCTCCCAAAAACAATACTGGTAGAAAACGATGCTTACCCACAAAAAATAATGAATATTGACAAGTAATAAGCGCGCTGCCCCTCACGCCGCGCTAATGAATCTTGGCCATTAAGCTTCAACATTACGTCCAACAATTTTCTAAGCTCGCTTGCCTGAACCAACGAAGCTTAAAAGGACCGAAAGAGTGTCAAACTTCCTTCACCAAAATTCTCAGAAACTGAGCTGCTTCTTTCTTCCTCGGTATTACTTTTCTTTTGTTTGGCAGTGCTGTGAGCTGTAAAATGCCGACGTGCTCTAGAGGACCTGACAGGTGTTATTTATCGATCATCTCCGGTGAACTAAAAGATGGCCGACACAGAAAGAAAAACAATAGCAAACGAAACAAGAATATAAACATTAGCTCACGCAGTTTCTTTCATGTTCATCGCTTTCTTGCTTTAGATCAAGGATACCTCTCTTGGTGTCTGATGCCGTAGGAAAAGGCGGGTCTTCGTTCGCGAAATCCTCCGCTCCTCTACCAAAGAGCCTGAACATAATGAAACTGGCCATCGCGGTCGTCATGAATATAGACCATTTTTTTTATTACGTAATTTGAGCATCGCAGCTCTGAAATAAACCAATCACAAGTTTTAACGCAGGAAGTGAAGATACCAGCTGAGCGTGAAGGTATTATAAAACATTTAAGCTTATAGTAGGGCTCCTTCATAATAAATATGTGTTTCTGCTTTGAATACTTGAATTAGAAATGAAATTCCCAAACATATCATGACTTTTTACTCAAATAAATGTGTCTAGGGAAACTGCGTTTCGACCAGATGGTATTGCAGAGAGAGAGAGAGAAGCGACAACAGCGTCAGTGATACAGTAGCGGTGCGTGTCGTCACTTCGCAACAGGTTGTTCCGCTCGGTTGATTTTCGGATCAAATGCGCTATTCAGCACTGAGGTGGTTGAAGGAGATCATTCCCTCTGGTTTTGTTCTCAACGACTTAGAGAAATACAAAGGTTCCTGGCTGCGTGTTTTGTGGGCAGGATTTATTTTAAGCGCCCCGTATCTAAACACAAATGATATGCACGAGTGCCACTTTTTTCTACTAAATCTTGTTCAAAAATAGACCGCTGTCTATTTTCGGGGAATGAAAATTTAGTTAAAACCATGTTAAAACATTGGACAGCTGCAGGCACGAGCTAATCAATTGTGAGCAATGACTCTCTTTGGTCGAGCGGGATCAGTGGATGCTGTCGCTGCAGGAACAGCCGTTGGTTGGGGTGACTTATGCTTTCTTTAGGGGGGGGGGGGGGGGGGGGTTGGGTGTGTGTGTGTGTGTGGGGGGGGGGGGGGAGGGGGTGGAGATATGCTCTGCCTCTTGCTATTTAGAGTTTCAATTTGAGCTGCCATGCGTCCGATTTCACAAAACCATGACATACGGGAGGAAAGCCAATCGGCTTTGCCTTTCTTTTCTCTCAATGTTCTGGGATAACTAATTAAAAAAAAAAAAACCCACGGGCTGCCCTTGTGTTCATTTTGACATTACCATTATCTTTAGCATCCTGGCATCTAGCACAGGCTATATGTTAAAATATGTCACAACCAAGTTTTATTTTTGTGCGAGATTGCAATGCGCTAGCAATAGTTGAACGAGAATGTACACTGGTAGCAACTGCTTAAAACAGATTACCCTAAGCCCTAGTAGAGCACTAAATCGTTCGCAAAACACTCTTGTTATTTTACCTTCAAAGTCCTATCGGGGTGGAGACCATACCGTGGCGCCCCAAGCGGCTAACTTCAGAACTACACGAATGGAGACAACAAATAAAAATGACTCGGCACTCGGCTAACGTAACCGAACGCCGAGTCTGCGTTCGGCTGGAGTTCGTATTCTCCGGTCGCCTGAAGGGGAGGAGGGGCTCCTTTTATTTACCACTTCGGCCTTCCTAAACAATGCTGTATGTACGGTGAATATGTCCAGCACAAAAGCCGAACTGGGTTAAGCTCGCATTCTCTGACAATTGCTTTCGCGGGAGATCCGGCACTAACCATAAACGCCACTTCGTTTATTGTTAGTATTTTTACGGTACACCATGCCCCCACGCACTATTGAAGTAGATGACATAAAGAATCAGGTCCACAGACCTTGTGTTGGGTGAACACCGAGGTGGGGGGGGGGGGGGGGGCACAAATGGGTCAAAGCGTCGCCATGTATTATAGAGAATTTGTGATGGAATTAGTGTGTTACGGGACCTATATTTTCCCGCTAAGTTTAGCGGGGAAACTGAATGCTTATATAGTTTAAGCGACGTCAGATCACGAGACGTCGATTTTCCCCACTACATTTAGCGGGGAAACTGGATTGGTGTCTAGGTCACAAGACGCGAAATTTCCCGCTAAATCTAGCGGGTAACTTAATTGGTGTAAAAATCACCTGACGTCAATTTCACGCTGAATATAGCGGGAAAAGTAAATTGACGTTTTGGCCACAAGACGTAAATTTTCCCGCTAAATTTAGCCAATAAACTGAGTTGAAGCGTAGGTCCCATGCCGTTAATTCCCTAAAGGCGTATTGGTCACGTGACGTCAGGTGACGTCACGTGACGCCACTTTCCCCGCTAAATTTAACGGAAAATGCATGGACGAACGGACGGACGGATAACATTTCAAGTGAAGGTCGCGTTAAAAAGCATGTCATGCTTTAAAAAAAAAAAAGAATTAATGTTTTGCGTATCCCTGTTTGCTTTACCTGGGTTTGTGGCGAATGTTGCCAATTTAGAGGTTTTCCCGCTACATATAGCGATTTTCTGCCTCGTACAGCGAGAGAAATTGTTGTTTTGTAGGAGGCGGGACTTTTAGTGGCTTAAAAAATTGTTGGTGCTTTTTCTACCAGTTTCAAATATTCTAGAGTTTACATTTATCAATCATAAATAGTTTAATGTCTGTGCTAGATAAAGTCACGAGGTTGTCGTCTCGCCCACTCTCAGCAGAAATGTTGTCAGGGAGAGTAACGCTTGCAACGCCGTGAAAGTATTACAGTGATCAACCATAAAACATGCTTTCAACTGATTTGTGCGGGAATGTTTAAATTCGCTTTTCAAGCGTTCTCGAGTAATTTGATCCAGTGAACTATGCGCAATAATTAAGATCGCATGGGGGCTATAGGATTCTAAACTTCGAGCCTGGTACTGGAAGTTGCAAGAGACGTTAGACGAGTCAAATACCCCTACCAAAAATAAAAAAAAAAAGTTTTGCAAGGCATGTTTATGTTGTTACTGAAACTTTAAACTGCGACTAAATGTTGTAGTAAAGACCGGAACGATGGAGCCGTACGTCGGCAGGTATGTTAAAACAATACACTTGGTTACACCTGGTAACTATGATATCATGCAGTAAACGTACATGGAAGGAATCTAAGTCAAACAACGTAGCTCCCCTCTAAAAAAAATTTTCATTTATTGTACTGTTCTTAGATCGATTATAGCAGTAAATTGAGTTAGAAAAATTTTTCAGTTGGCGACACTGCTGCTGGCTGCTTGTGGACACATGAACAATTCGGTTGAAAAGCAACGAAATACACAAGCATTAGTATCCGTTGGCACATTAGAGTCCCGCGGTGAGGCAAAATCGAAGGATTTTGCCTCACCGCGGGAAAACAATCTAGCGTGACATGAACACCTGACAATTCCACACAATTTCCACCAACTGGCTCGAACGTGTTAGAAGAGCGTGCTTCAGCAAAGTGAAAGACAACTGATGTACGTGACTCGAGGTTGACTCGCAGTACTTCGATAAATCTCCGTGTACTCCTGGTCTGCTAGTGCTGAGTGTGTGCTGTCAGCAAACCTCCACAACACCAGTGCAACGTGTATATTTAACCGTTAGCACATTGTTTTACATTGTGAATATGTTGGGAGCTGAGCATGCACTGCGAACAACGCATAGGCACGTGACAAACGATTTTCAAACTACCAGAAGTAACAAGAAAAAAAAAAGAGATTCTAAAAGACAGTAAGCGTTAGTAGCAAATCTATACGTGCAAAATGCCTCGTAACCGGTACATAGAGACGTGAACGCACGTGCTATATAAAACATGGTCTTCCAAAATGAGATTTCGGTGGTAAATTATAATAACGCAAGCCAGGGGCGCCACGACGACATCTAAACAAGGCGCCATTAATAATTGGCGAGTGCCGGCTAGTACCAGACTTGAAACAGGTAATGCAGTAGCAAAAGGACACGCGTCGCCTCGAGCTAATTTGTTTCGACTTTCACAGGAAGACTGCAGGGTGGCTCTCCCGTTGATGCACAGGGTAATATGGGGAACCATGTACTTCCACGAAACGGTGGCTCAGTCTCATCAAGGACTGGAGACCCCACAAAGCAGCACCACCCCCTCCCACCCCCTCCCCTGACCCAACCCCCCCCCCCCCCCCCCCCCGGGGAAACGCCTCCTCATGAAAGTGTTCGTATTAATGGGGAAGCGTCCCTGCTCAAACGCGCGTAGAAAGCGGCTTAATCAGATTCCGCCGTAATTACGTCGTCATGGGCGTGGTCATCGTTTTCCCCTTTTTCCCGGGGAAAAAAGGCTGGTCGTTGTTGGCCCTCTTTTGTTCCCGCTTTATTTACTCGATCCTTTATTTGATTAATTTGTATTCATTTCATATCGTCGCGCACTATGTTTTTATCAGTTTAGGCGATAGAAACGTGACGGGACGTGCCTTCTGTTTTCTTTTTTTTTTTGCGAGAACGGGGGAGATAAATAAAAGGACGAACAGAAACGGGGAAAATGAATTACGGGAGAGACGCTCATGGGGTGCGATGTCGGTGCGGCGAAAACGTCTCCATTATATTGCGCGCCCAAAAAAACTGCGTGGCTGCCTTTCTTCCGCACTGTGACACGGCAAACAACACTAGGCCGCTGCCGCGGTGATCGTGTCCGTAAGATTACAGGCTGTACGTGCAAGCCAGAAGTCAAGATAACAACGTCTGGAATGTTTCGCGCTAATCGGCATCTTCCTGTGCAAACGACAAGCGACGCCGGCTTTACTTAGTGGACTTTTGTTAGTAACGACAGATACACAAAAGCACCGTATAAACTCAGCAATTGTATGCAAGTTACACATATGTACAGGTACACACAGATACACACACAGACACACACACCAAGACGCATGCACAGACACGGACACGCGCGCACGCGCACACAGACACACACACACTCCCTCTCACACACATACACGCACGCACGCGCGCGGCACGCACTCACTCACACAAACACACAATGATATGTTTCTTGCACGACAAAACGCACTAGTTCCATAGTTTACGCGCTTCCTTCAAGACAAGGAATGGGTAATGAAATTCCCAGACTTTTCAAGGGCTTTTCTTTGATTGCAGTGTGGTACCAAACATATGCCTCGTTTAAATGTGACTCGTATTAGTCCGAACATATGCGAGTCACATTTCGTTAACGGGATTCTCTTGTCTTTCAGATGCATCTAATTCTCGTAAATAATGGCGAGGGTGGAACAGGCCAAGCTTCGAGCTGCGACGATACTAGAGGACATCTACAGTCTTGGAGCCACCCGGAGCACTATACAAAGGAAGCATAAGAAACTAGCGCAGATACAGACTTCTTGGAAACCTCAGTTATCTCTGAGCACCGTGCTCATTGTCAACTGTGAGTATACATATTTCTAGAAGCACATTTTTTTTACTTGTTTTATTTACAAAAAATGGAGATACTGTGAAGTGCATGGTTGAGTGTGCCGAAATAGTAACCACACATTTTACAAAATTCACATTTACATAGTCCAATGTCCGCTTGCGTCTGCAGAAAAAAACACTGCAACATAAAAGGGGAAACTATACTCTGTCTCGCCATAGCAGCGAACAGAGGCTGAAATCGCAGGCTGGTAGCGTCGGTTGGCGTTTTTGATGCGCTAGTGCCCGTAAAGCCAAAATATGTTTAAAAAAAACACGCTTGTAGCTTTTGTTGAAGTTCGAGAATAATTGAAAAAGTATCATAGGTATGAACACTGTCGTTATGAAATTCTACCTTGCCCCGAATGTACGTTGTTGTGTAAGTGATTGCATTTTACTTACTGAGAGAGCTGTGCTATCGGGTTTATCAAATTGAACTCGAAGTCGTGAGCCACTCCGCTTCATTCGAGTACAAACAACGAGAGCATGCCCCACATTTCCTGTTTCATCTCCGCATATTAAACTTTGCTCGTTGATTCGATTAACATTCTAACGAAGGTTTCGCGTGAAAGCCATTTACGCCTAACGCCGTGCACGAGGCCTTCGAATTCCCCTAGCAACATGTTACGAGCTTCCTTTTTCCTCTCAACACTACTACTAGTACTACGAATTCCCTTCATTATCACGAGTGATGCATAGGAGTATATATGAACTGATCTGATAAATATTCGACTGGCTTCGGGCATTGTTAAACCACATGAAAATTTAGTTTTTTTTTTAATGGTGTTCAAGAAAACATTTGTTTACGCTTTTGAATCAGAGATGCATCTGTACTTCTTCCATGGTGTGCACACATGCAGTAAGTCTGTCTGACTTCACATTTCTAAAATTTGGGAATTTTCGGGAATGGAATGATATAAAATTTAATTTCGTGCCCATCACAAAGTCTAGCGATTAATCGCGTCTGAAAGCCGATCGACTTGCCTGTCAAACGTTTGAAGTTCATATATGGCAGATCACCTAGAGCTGCATTTGAATAAGTGCATATGGTCCATTCACTTTAAGGTTCGGTGTCCTGTGCACATTCAACACTTAGAAAAATTGCGCAAAGCACTACCGTCGTTGAACATTTTTGTGATTCAGGCTCTGATATACTTAATTCTTTTTCATCGGCCGTGGCGTTATAAACACCCAACAAGTCCCAAGGTGTCGGTGGTTAAGCTAGATTATTTGCCGACCTCGAGAAAGACGGCTATGCAAGCAGTTTTATTGTATTATATCGCCCGCCGAGGTTGAGCTTACCGGTACCTACAAACGCAGGATGGTGTGCCGTCGCGCCGAACCACGCGCGTCAGGGTCTGTTACATCAAAGAGGACCGGTGAGGGGCTGGCGTGGATCCTGGCTAAATACCGCACCCGGGTGACCCGCAGCACCTGGATACTTTATGCCGCAACCGAAAGATCGTTTTCTAATGACTGAGCACAGGGTGTTGTTTTGCAAGATTTTCTGTGTGGTTGGCCAACACGTAAATAGGCGTAACAAGGAACTTCCCAGAAACTGATTCACCATCAGAAAAGTGACACGGAAAATTCGGCACTGAGCGCAGCGTTGTTGCGTCACAGAGTGACATCAATGACCAACGCATTGACTTTTCGAAGACACGGATTGTCGATATTCAGACAAAACCCCAGAAAAAGCTTTTCATAGTGCCATGGCACAGTCGAGGACGTATTCCCAGGTCGCCATTGCCATGCGCAATGCTGCTTTGCACGCGTGCACACAGAAAGCTTTTACATCGTTCATTTCACACATTCAAAGCTGCTATTTGTGGCAGATATTAAGGAGCATTCGTATACCAAATCTAAAGTTAAAGTCTTGTCACTAGATGTATAGACATCGTTCAATTAATTTGCGAATGTCTTGGGCGATGTGGTTATACCGTCTGTATATTAGAAAATTATACAGTGCAGTACTAGACTATATACTAGGTTCGCGTCTTTAAAGGGCGTCACGCAATAGTGATACACGACCGCACGCCGATACGATGGTCATCTAGAACAAAACGTGCAGGGTACGAGGTTAAACTCAGTATCCTGGATTCTACAGCTCGAGTTGTCCCCAAACGTGCTCCAAGCTTTGGTGCATTAACACTAGGGATGCCGCGAACCACCCTAGGTTTGAATTCGAAAGGTTTCGATATTTTCGAACCGAACTGATGTTCGAGATCGAAAGGTTTCGATATTTTCGACCGTACGGAGATTCGCATTCGAAAAATTCGCAACTTTCAAAAATCGTGGAGTTTCGACTTCGAAAAGTTCGAAGCTTTCACGGTTTCTAAAAGTTCGGGTTCGATTATTTCGAATAGTTTTTTACTTGAGGTTCGAGAAATTCGAAGATTTCGAACTTTCCAAACTTGAAATTCGAGACATTCGAATGTTTCAAATTTTTTTGGATCTGAAATTCGAAAAATCGAACGTTTCGAACTTTTGTAGACATAAAGTTCGATAAATTCGAAGATTTCGAATTTTTTTCTACATAACGTTCGAAAAGTGCGAAGGTTTCGACTTTCTTTTAGGGCTTAATTCGAAAAAAAAACTTCGAAGGTTTCGAATTTCTTTCAAGTCCAAGTGCGCCAAGTTTGAAGTCCGGTTTTCATGTTCCGCCACAGTTTCAGTTTCAAATAACGTTTTCACGCCTCACTGGTTTTCACGAAATCAGGTTTAGAAATGTTTGGGTGTGGTATTTAGACTGCGGGAAGTTGGTCAGGCAATTAAATGAGACGACGAGTGTCCCGGATATGCTGGAATATTTGCCAGTGCAGAGTGACGTGTGCAGATCAGTAATTGTGACCGCCAGCCCGGGGGGTCTTTAACGTGCATCACGTAGTAGTGATCACACGAACGCACTGTTTAACGACACTCATCCAGTTCGAAACGGTCAGGGGCAGGCAGGTGGTTGAAGCTCAGAAAAACCTTGAAGCGATCTGGCAAACTGCCTCCCTACCCCCTTGCACGCTGGTAGTAATCTGCTAGTAACGCCCCCGAGTGACGCTGGCATATATTAAGTTTAGTTTGTACATGATGCAAAATCCTGATACTGGGAATGAAATTTGAAAGAAAAAGTGTAAGAAGACAGAAAAAAAGGGGACAGGACAATGCCTCACACTCAGCGCTGGGAATGTAATTTGAAAGAAAAAGTGTAAGAAGACAGAAACAGGGAAAAGGTCAACGTCTCAAACTCAGCTCAGCTGAAACCTCAGCTCAGGACAACGTCTCAAACTCAACTCAGCTGAAAACTCAGCTCAGAACAACGTCTCAAACTCAACTCAGCTGAGTTTGAGACGTTTTCCTGTCCCCTTTTTTCCTTTCTTCTTACACTATTTCTTTCGAATTTCATTCCCAGTCTCGGGATTTTGCATCATGATCAACATACGCCAGCTCGCCTGCACCTTGACAATTTTTTAGTTTGTAATTGCTTTGGAGGTTTATATTCCGAGACGGGAGAAACGCCGAGCAAAGAGCACAGAAGCTGACACAACTTGAGGTCGAGGAGCGTTCTACCATACCAGTGGCGTCGGAAGAAGAAAAACGGGGGGGAAGGGGGGGGGGGGGGGCTACAGTCTCCCCCCCCCCCCCAGATATTTCGAACTGTTAAAGAAAACAATACGGGGAAAGAGGGCATGGTCGAGCTTATTTTAATCTCAAATTATTTATGCATATGTATAGCTATTGTCGCTCTTCACTGCATAAAAGATCGCGTAGATGGTCATTGTTAGAAACTCGTTGTCAGAAGGCACTACTCGTCACATGCTCGGTGGTTCAGAAGTTCAAAACTATGTCTTTTCGACCTAAATAAATGTGCCATTGGTAAAAAATAATAAATAAATAAACATAACAATAAATGCCAAAAATAAAAAGCTGGAGAAAAAAAAAAACTATCAAGAATCCGCCGGAAGGGTTGTATTCTTGCATATTCAGAGGCCCAGAACTACGAAACAAGTTTCTCCTACCAAACTGTGTACAGGCTAAAAGAAACACGTCCCAGAAACGTGAAATAAAAAAAAAAATAAAAAATACTTTTTTTTTTTATGACGTGCCGATTTTGAGCAATATTAGAAATCTTTTTCCCTGAGTTAATTTATTCCTCAACGTGAAAAGAACAATAGATACATTAATTTGTATTCTGCAGATGGTAATGATATTTACTGTCTGTGGTGTTATTTTAAATGCGATACCTCAAACAATTTCGACGAAAAAAATTACTAAGTTTAGGGCATAATTGCCCGTAGATACATGTTTCGATATTTCTTCGAAACTCGTCTTGAACAACAATAATCATATCTTAAGACGACACTTACCTAGGCAATACATAGATCATTATTCAAAAGTTTAACATCTCTAGCATAAATAGCTTCGGCTATAGCGCGCTTCAAATAAGGCACAAACGACAATTGTCAAAAACCCGTCGTCCTTCCTCGCTCCTTCGGGAATCTATTCCTTTAAAACCAAGCTTGCCAGATGATTGAAATAAACGGCATTGTCTTTCACAAGGAATGCGGCACCGCATGTAAAAATGCAAAAAAAAAAAAAATTACGAATGTACCTCACTGCTTGAATCCAAATGAAACTGCCCGCCCGTCTTTCGAAGTTCGACGAACTTCGAACTTTTACCCTAAAAATTCGAAGTTCGTCGAACTTTTGATTTTTCCGGAATAGAAAATTCGACAATTTTCGAATTATTTAGATTAGTAAGTTCGAAAGTTCGAAAATTATCGATTTCTTAGCGTACAAAGTTCGAAAGTTCGAAAAGCTTCGAACGTTTTAGTGCGAAAAGTTCGAAAGTTCGAAAATCATCGAATTTTTAGTCTGTCAAGTTCGAAAGTTCGACAAGCATCGAATTTTGCAGCGTAATAAGTTCAAAATTTCGAAAAGCGTCGAACTTCTTGGTTTAACAAGTTCGAAAATTCGACTTCCGTCGAATTTCTCGATATTGAAAGTTCGAAAATTCGATATCTTTCGAACCTTTCGAACCGCTTGACTCGATCATCGAACCTTCGGTTCGAAAAAAGTTCGCGGCATCCCTAATTAACACACTCGGCCACCGATCCCCTATCCGTCTTCAACAACGGGCTCATAAATTGGACAAAGAAGAAGAAAAAAACGCATATTTAAAAGAAAAAGTAAAGAAGACTACTGTTCTTGAAAAGTTAGCCACACCTGAAGAAGAGGCCGAGTTGGTGTTCAAGCGTTCAGGCCATTAAAATTTAGGGCTTGGCTGCACTATTTTTGTGGTTTTTAGTTGCCACTCAACCGGACGTATCTCTGTCAAATGTTTACGTTCACAACTTGTTATCCGACGAACGTCCTTGCATAAAAATGCCTAAACACAATCACGCGGTTAGAAGAACAGAATGCAAAAGAGCGCTAAAACCGATGATAACAGAGTACGGAGTGGGATGACTGAAAAGACAAGATCCAATATGAATATAAAAAAGAGCTACCAGAAGGACTGACTTTAAAAAAATCTTGAACGTATCTTTGAGAGTTTGTACCCAAATATCAAGTTTATGACCTAGCATTTAAACACATGACGTCAAAAACTACACGGACATCTCCATAATGTGCCGTGGATTGGTTTCCCATATTTCCGTTTTCCTCTGCCCTTGAAATATGAAAAAAAAAAACACAAAAAACACATCGTTTCTAAGCAGAAAAAAAGACCATTTATAAAAAAATAAAAAATATATAAAAATACATAGAGTGATGTCTCGTTAATATAGATACCTCCGTTCCCGTAAAACAATCGTCCATAATGTGGATTGTCCATAATAACGAGAGAAAAATTCGTGTATTTTTCGAGTTTGTCCCCTAAAAGTG